>CM075780.1:217500-817500 GCA_037974665.1 Ehretia macrophylla
GGTTTAATTTTCTTTATATATTTATTTATTTTTTTTTTACATATAGGCAGCGGCCTAGTCCTGCTGCCCAGTCCCCATTGGTTTAATTTTCTTCTTTTTTTTTCTTTTTTTTTTTTACCTTTAGGCTGCGGCCTAGTCCTGCTGCCCAGTCCCCATTGGTTTAATTTCCTACTTTTTTTGTTTTTTTTTGTTTTTTTTACCTATAGGCAGCGGCCTAGTCCTGCTGCCCAGTCCCCATTGGTTTAATTTCCTATTTTTTATTTATTTTTTTATTTACCTATAGGCAGCGGCCTAGTCCTACTGCCCAGTCGCCATTGGTTTAATTTTCTTCTTTTTTTTTTTTTTTTTTTTTTTTTTTTTTTTTTTTTTTTACCTATAGGCAGCGGCCTAGTCCTGCTGCCCAAACCCCATTAGTTTAATTTTTTTTTTTTTTTTTTTTTTTTTTTTTTTTTTATCTATAGGCAGCGGCCTAGTCCTGCTGCCCAGTCCCCATTGGTTTAATTTCCTTTTTTTTTTTTTTATTTTAACTATAGGCAGCGGCCTAGTCCTGCAGCCCAGTTCCCATTGGTTTAATTTTTTTTTTTTTTTAACCTATAGGCAGCGGCCTAGTCCTGCTGCCCAGTCCCCATTGGTTTAAATTTCTTTTTTTTTTTTTTTTTTTTTTTTTTTTTTTTTTTTTTACCTATAGGCAGCGGCCTAGTCCTGCTGTCCAGTCCCCATTAGTTTAATTTCCTTCTTTTTTTTATTTTTTTATTTTTTATTTTTTTTACCTATAGGCAGCGGCCTAGTCCTGCTGCCCAAACCCCATTAGTTTCATTTCCTTTTTTTTTTTTTTTTTTTTTTTTTTTTTTTTTTTTTTTTTTTTACCTATGAGCAGCGGCCCAGCCTATTGGTTTAATTTCCTAATTTTTTTTTTTTATAACCTATAGGCAGCGGCCTATCCTAATACTGGGCCGCTTCCCAGTAACCAATGGGGAGGCCCATTGGTTTAATTTCCTTCTTTTTTTTCTTTTTTTTTTACCTATGGGCAGCGGCCTAGCCTAATACTGGGCCGCTGCCCAGTAACCAATGGGGATGCCAATTGGTTTAATTTCCTTCTTTTTTTTTTCCTATGGGCAGTGGCCCAGCCTATTGGTTTAATTTCCTATTTTATTTTTATTTTTATTTTTATTTTTATTTATTTATTTATTTTTTTACCTATTGGCAGCTGCCTAGCCTAATACTGGGTCGCTGCCCAGTAACCAATGGGGGGCCCATTGGTTTAATTTCCTTTTTTTTTTTTTTTTTTTACCTATAAGTAGCGACCTAGCCTGATACTGGGCCGCTGCCCGGTAACCAATGAGGAGGCCCATTGGTTTAATTTCCTGTTTTTTTTTTTTACCTATGAGCAGCGGCCCAGCCTATTGGTTTAATTTCTTATTTTTTATTTTTTTATTTTTTTATTTTTTTTTACCTATGGCCAGCGGCCTAGCCTAATACTGGGCCGCTGCCCAGTAACCAATGGGGAGGCCCATTGGTTTAATTACATTCTTTTTTTTTATTTTTTATTTTATTATTATTTTTTTTTACCTATGGGCATCGGCCTAGCCTAATACCGGGCCGCTGCCCAGTTACCAATGGGGAGGCCCATTGGTTTATTTTCATGTTTTTTATTTTATTTTTACCTATGGGCAGCGGCGTAGCCTAATACTGAGCCGCTTCCCAGCAACCAATGGGGAGGCCCATTGGTTTAATTTCCTGTTTCTTTTTTTTTTTTTTTTTTTTACCTATGGGCAGCGGCCCAGCTTATTGGTTTAATTTCCTGTATTTATTATTATTATTATTATTTTTTTTTTTTTACCTATGGCCAGCGGCCTAGCCTAATACTGGGCCGCTGCCCAGTAACCAATGGGGAGGCCCATTTGTTTAATTTCCTTCTTTTTTATTTTTTTTACCCATGGGCAGCGGCCCAGCCTATTGGTTTAATTTCCAATTTTTATTTATTTTTTTTTTATTTATTTACCTATGGGCAGCGGCCTATCCTAATACTGGGCCGCTGCCCAGTAACCAATGAGGAGGCAAATTGGTTTAATTTCCTTCTTTTATTATTATTTTTTTTTTACCTATGTGCAACGGCCCAGCCTAATACTGGGCCGCTGCCGAGTAACCAATGGGGAGGCCCATTTGTTTAATTTCCTTCTTTTTTATTCTTTTTTTCCCATGGGCAATGGCCTAGCCTAATACTGGGCCGCTGCCCAGTAACCAATGGGGAGGCCCATTGGTTTAATTTCCTTCTTTTTTTTTTGTTACCTATGGGCAGCGGCCTAGCCTAATACTGGGCCGCTGCCCAGTAACCAATGGGAGGCCAATTGGTTTAATTTCCTTCTTTTTTTTTCCTATGGGCACCGGTCCAGCCTATTGGTTTATTTTCCTGTTTTTATTTTTATTTTTATTTTTATTTTTATTTATTTATTTATTTTTTTACCTATGGGCAGCGGCCTAGCCTAACACTGGGTTGCTGCCCAGTAACCAATGGGGGGGCCCATTGGTTTAATTTCCTTCTTTTTTTTTCCTATGGGCAGCGGCCTAGCCTAATACTGAGCTGCTGCCAAGTAACCACTGGGGAGGCCCATTGGTTTAATTTCCAGTTTTTTTTTTTTTTTTTTTTTTTTTTTTTTTTTTTTTTTTTTTTTTTTTTTTACCTATGTGCAGCTGCCCAGCCTATAGGTTTAATTTCCTTTTTATTTTTTTTATTTTTTTATTATTTTTTATTTTTTTTACCTATAGGCAGCGGCCTAGCCTAATACTGGGCCGCTGCCCAGTAACCAATTGGGAGGCTCATTGGTTTAATTTCCTTATTATTATTTTTTTTTTACCTATAGGCAGCGGCCCAGCCTATTGGTTTAATTTCCTGATTTTTTTTTAACCTATAGGCAGCGGCCTATCCTAATAGTAGGCCGCTGCCCAGTAACCAATTGGGAGGCCCATTGGTTTAATTTCCTTCTTTTTCTTTTTTTTTTACCTATGGGCAGCGGCCTAGACTAATACTGGGCCATTGCCCAGTAACCAATGGGGATGCCAATTGGTTTAATTTCCTTCTTTTTTTTCCTATGGGTAGCGTCCCAGCCTATTGGTTTAATTTCCTATTTTATTTTTATTTTTATTTTTATTTTTATTTTTATTTATTTATTTATTTTTTTACCTATGGGCAGCGGCCAAGCCTAATACTGGGTCGCTGCCCAGTAACCAATGGGGGGGGCCCATTGGTTTAATTTCCTTCTTTTTTTTTTTTTTTTACCTATAAGCAGCGGCCTAGCCTAATACTGGGCCGCTGCCCAGTAACAAATGAGAAGGCCCATTGGTTTAATTTCCTGTTTTTTTTATTTTTTTATTTTTAACCTATGGGCAGCTGCCCAGCCTATTGGTTTAATTTCTTGTTTTTTTTTTCTTTTTTTTTTTTTTTACCAATGGGCTGCGCCCTAGCCTAATACTGGGTCGCAGCCCAGTAACCAAAGGGGGGCCCATTGGTTTAAACCAAAGGTCCTCCCTATTGATTACTAGGAGGCGGCACAGTATCATGCTGCGCTGCTGCCTATAGGTAAAAAAAAAAGAAACAGGAAATTAAACCAATGGGCCTCCCCATTGGTTACTGGGCAGCTGCCCAGTATTAGGCTAGGCCGCTGCACATAGGTTAAAAAAAAAAGGAAATTAAACCAATGGGCCTCCCCATTGGTTACTAGGCAGCGGCCCAGTATCATGCTGCGCTGCTGCCCATAGGTAAAAAAAAAAAAAAAGGAAATTAAACCAATGGGCGTCCCCATTGGTTACTGGGCAGCGGCCCAGTATCATCCTGGGCCGCTGCCCATAGGTAAAAAAAAAAAAAAGGAAATTAAATAAATGGGCCTCCCCATTGGTTACTGGGCAGCGGCCCAGTATTAGGCTGGGCCGCTGCCCGTAGGTTAAAAAAAAAAACAGGAAATTAAACCATTGGGCCTCCCCATTGGTTACTGGGCAGCGGCCCAGTATAATGTTGGGCCGCTGCCAATTGGTTAAAAAAAAAAAAAACAAACAAACAGGAAATTAAACCAATGGGCCTCCCCATTGGTTACTGGGCAGCGGCCCAGTATCATGCTGGGCCGCTGCCCATAGGTAAAAAAAAAAAAAAAAGAAATTAAACCAATGGGCCTCCTAATTGGTTACTGGGCAGCTGCCCAGTATTAGGCTAGGCCGTTGCACATAGGTTAAAAAAAAAAAAGGAAATTAAACAAATGGGTCTCCCCATTGGTTACTAGGCAGCGGCACAGTATTGCCCCGTTGCCCATAGGTAAAAAAAAAAAAAAAGGAAATTAAACCAATGGGCCTCCCCATTGGTTACTAGGCAGCGGCCCAGTATCATGCTGCGCCGCTGCCCATAGGTTAAAAAAAAAAAAAAAAAAAAACAGGAGATTAAACCAATGGGGCTCCCCATCGGTTACGGGGCAGCGGCCCAGTATAATGTGGGGCCGCTGCCCATCGGTTAAAAAAAAAAAAATAAACAAACAGCAAATTAAACCAATGGGCCTCCCAATTGGTTACTGGGCAGCGGCCCAGTATCAGGCTGGGCCGCTGCCCATAGGTAAGAAAAAAAAAAAAAAAGAAATTAAACCAATGGGCCTCCCCATTGGTTACTGGGCAGCGGCCCAGTATCATGCTGAGCTGCTGCCCATAGGTTAAAAAAAAAAAAAAAACAAACAGGAAATTAAACCAATTGGCCTACCCATTGTCTCCTGGGCAGCGGCCCAGTATCATGCTGGGCCCCTGCCCATAGGTTAAAAAAAAAAAAAAAAAGGGAAATTAAACCAATGGGCCTCTCCATTGGTTACAGGGCAGCGGCCCAGTATTAGGCTGGGCCGCTGCCCATAAGTTAAAAAAAAAAAAAAAAAACAGAAAATTAAACCAATGGGCCTCCCCATTGGTTACTAGGCAGCGGCCCAGTATCATGCTGCGCCGCTAGCCATATGTAAAAAAAAAAAAAAAAAAAAAAAAAGGAAATTAAACCAATGTGTCTCCCCATTGGTTACTGGGCAGCGGCGCAGTATCATGCTGGGCTGCTGCCCATGGGTAAAAAAAAAAAAAAAAAAAAAAGGAAATTAAACCAATGGGCCTCCCCATTGGTTACTAGGCAGCGGCCCAGTATTAGGCTGGGCCGCTGCCCATAGGTTAAAAAAAAAAAAAAAAACAGGAAATTAAACCAATGGGCCTCCCCTTTGGTTACTGGGCAGCGACCCAGTATTAGGCTGCGCCGCTCCCCATAGGAAAAAAAAAAAAAAAAAAACTGAAAATTAAACCAATGGGCCTCCCCATTGGTTACTAGGCAGCGGCCCAGTATCATGCTGCGCCGCTGCCCATAGGTTAAAAAAAAAAAAAACAAACAAACAGTAAATTAAACCAATTGGCCTACCCATTGGTTATTGGGCAGCGGCCCAGTATCATGCCGGGCCGCTGCCCGTAGGTAAAAAAAAAAAAAAGGAAATTAAACAAATGGGCCTCCCCATTGGTTACTGGGCAGCGGTCCAGTATCATGTTTGGGCATTGCCCATAGGTTACATAAAAAAAAAAAAACAGGAAATTAAACCAACGGGCCTCCCCATTGGTTACTGGGCAGCGGACCAGTATCATGCTGAGCCGCTGCCTATTGGTTAAAAAAAAAAAAAAAAAACAAACAAGAAAATAAACCAAATGACCTACCCATTGGTTCCTGGGCAGCGGCCCAGTGCCCATAGGTATAAAAAAAAAAAAAAAAAGGAAATTAAACCAACGGGCCTCCCCATTGGTTACTGGGCAGCGGACCAGTATCATGCTGGGGCGCTGCCAATAGGTTAAAAAAAAATATAGAAATTATTCCAATGGGCCTCCAATTGGTTACTGGGCAGCGGCCTAGTATTAGGCTGGACCGTTGCCCATAGGTTAAAATAAAATAAAATAAAACAGTAAATTAAACCAATAGGCCTCCCCATTGGTTACTGGGCAGCGGCCCAGTATTAGGCTGCGCCGCTGCCCATAGGTAAAAAAAAAAAAAAAAAAACTGAAAATTAAACCAATGGGCCTCCCCATTGGTTACTAGGCAGCGACCCAGTATCATGCTGCGCCGTTGCCCATAGGTTAAAAAAAAAAAAAAAACAAACAAACAGTAAATTAAACCAATTGGCCTACCCATTGGTTACTTGGCAGCGGCCCAGTATCATGCTGGGCCGCTGCCCGTAGGTAAAAAAAAAAAAAGAAAGTAAACCAATGGGCCTCCCAATTGGTTACTGGGCAGCGGCCCAGTATCATGCTGAGCTGCTGCCCATAGGTTAAAAAAAAAAAAAACAAACAAACAGGAAATTAAACCAATTGGCCTACCCATTGTCTACTGGGCAGCGGCCCAGTATCATGCTGGGCCCCTGCCCATAGGTTAAAAAAAAAAAAAAAAAGGGAAATTAAACCAATGGGCCTCCCCATTGGTTACTGGGCAGTAGCCCAGTATCATGCTAGGCTGCTGCCCATAGGTTAAAAAAAAAACAGGAAATTAAACCAATGGGCCTCCCCATTGGTTACTGGGCAGCGTCCCAGTATTAGGCTGGGCCGCTGCCCATATGTTTAAAAAAAAAAACAAAAAAAAAAAAGAAAATTAAACCAATGGGCCTCCCCATTGGTTACTAGGCAGCGGCCCAGTATCATGCTGCGCCGCTAGCCATATGTAAAAAAAAAAAAAAAAAAAAAAAAGGAAATTAAACCAATGGGTCTCCCCATTGGTTACTGCGCAGCGGCCCAGTATCATGCTGGGCTGCTGCCCATGGGTAAAAAAAAAAAAAAAAAAAAAGGAAATTAAACCAATGGGCCTCCCCATTGGTTTCTTGGTTGTGGCCCAGTATTAGGCTGGGCCGCGGCCCATAGGTTAAAAAAAAAAAAAAAAACAGGAAATTAACCCAATGTGCTTCCCTTTTGGTTTCTGGGCAGCGGCCCAGTATTAGGCTGCGCCGCTGCCCATAGGTAAAAAAAAAAAAAAAAAAACTGAAAATTAAACCAATGGGCCTCCCCATTGGTTACTAGGCAGCGGCCCAGTATCATGCTGCGCCGCTGCCCATAGGTTGAAAAAAAAATAAACAAACAAACAGTAAATTAAACCAATTGGCCTACCCATTGGTTATTGGGCAGCGGCCCAGTATCATGCCGGGCCGCTGCCCGTAGGTAAAAAAAAAAAAAAAGAAATTAAACCAATGGGCCTCCCATTGGATACTGGGCAGCGGCACAGTATCATGCTGGGCCGCTGCCCATAGGTAAAAAAAAAAAAAAAAGGAAATTAAACCAATGGGTCTCCCCATTGGTTGCTGGGTAGCGGCCTAGTATCATGCTGAGACGCTGCCCATAGGTAAAAAAAAAAAAAGGAAATTAAACCAATGGGCCTTCCCATTGTTTACCGGGCAGCAGCCCAGTATTAGGCTGGCCCGCTGGCCATAGGTTAAAAACAAAAAACAAAAAACAAAAAAATTAAACCAATGGGCCTCCCCATTGGTTACTGGGCAGCGGCCCAGTATCATGCTGAGCCGCTGCCCATAGGTTAAAAAAAAAAAAAAAAAAACTGAAAATTAAACCAATGGGCCTCCCCATTGGTTACTAGGCAGCGGCCCAGTATCATGCTGCGCCGCTGCCCATAGGTTTAAAAAAAAAAAACAAACAAACAAACACGAAATTAAAACAATGGGCCTCCCCTTTGGTTACTGGGCAGCGGCGCAGTATCATGCTGGGCTGCTGCCCATGGGTAAAAAAAAAAAAAAAAAAAAAAGGAAATTAAACCAATGGGCCTCCCCATTTGTTACTGGGCAGCGGCCCAGTATTAGGCTGGGCCGCTGCACATACGGTAAAAAAAAAAAAAAAAAAACAGGAAATTAAACCTATGGGCCTCCCCTTTGGTTACTGGGCAGCGGCACAGTATTAGGCTGAGCCGCTGCCCATAGGTAAAAAAAAAAAAAAAAAACTGAAAATTAAACCAATGGGCCTCCCCATTGGTTACTAGGCAGCGGCCCAGTATCATGCTGCGCCGTTGCCCATAGGTTAAAAAAAAAAAAAAACAAACAAACAAACAGTAAATTAAACCAATTGGCCTGCCCATTGGTTACTTGGCAGCGGCCCAGTATCATGCTGGGCCGCTGCCCGTAGGTAAAAAAAAAAAAAGAAAGTAAACCAATGGGCCTCCCAATTGGTTACTGGGCAGCGGCCCAGTATCATGCTGGGCCGCTGCCCATAGGTAAAAAAAAAAAAAAAAAAATTTAATCCAATGGGCCTCCCAATTGGTTACTCGGCAGCGGCCCAGTATCATGCTGAGCCGCTGCCCATTGGTTTAAAAAAAAAAAACAAACAAACAAACAGCAAATTAAACCAACTGGCCTACCCAATGGCTCCTGGGGAGCGGCCCAGTGCCCATAGGTAAAAAAAAAAAAAAAAAAAAAAAGGAAATTAAACCAATGGGCCTCCCCATTGGTTACTGGGCAGCGGCCCAGTATCATGCTGGGCTGCTGCCCATGGGTAAAAAAAAAAAAAAAAGAAGGAAATTAAACCAATGGGCCTCCCAATGGTTACTGGGCAGCGTCTCAGTATTAGGCTAGGCCGCTGCCCATAGGTAAAAAAAAAAAAAAAAAAAAAAAAAGAAAATAAAACAAAGGGCCTCCCCTTTGGTTACTGGGCCGCGGCCCAGTATTAGGCTGCGACGCTGCCCATAGGTAAAAAAAAAAAAAAAAAAACTGAAAATTAAACCAATGGGCCTCCCCATTGGTTACTAGGAAGCGGCCCAGTATCATGCTGCGCCGCTGCCCATAGGTTAAAAAAAAAAAACAAACAAACAAACAGGAAATTAAACCAATTGGCCTCCCCATTGGTTACTGGGCAGCGGCCCAGTATCATGCTGGGCCCCTCCCCGTAGGTAAAAAAAAAAAAAAATGAAATTAAACCAATGGGCCTCCCCATTGGTTACTAGGTAGCGGCCCAGTATCATGCTGGGCTGTTGCCCATAGGTAAAAAAAAAAAGAAATTAATCCAATGGGCCTCCCCATTGGTTACAGGGCAGCGGCCCAGTACCATGCTGAGCCGCTGCCCACTGGTTAAAAAAAAAAAAAAAAAAAAAACAGGAAATTAAACCAATTGGCCTATCCTTTGGTTCCTGGGGAGCGGCCCAGTATCATGCTGGGCCGGTGCCCATAGGTAAAAAAAAAAAAAAAGGAAATTAAACCAATGGGTCTCCCCATTGGTTACTGGGCAGCGGCCCAGTATCATGCTGGGCTGCTGCCCATAGGTTAAAAAAAAAAAAAGGAAATTAAACCAATGGGCCTCCCCATTGGTTACTGGGCAGTGGCCCAGTATTAGGCTCGGCCGCTGCCCATAGGTAAAAAAAAATAAAAAATAAAAAAATAAAAAATAAAAAATAAAAATAAAAAGAAGGAAATTAAACCAATGGGCCTCCCCATTGGTTACAGGGCAGCGGCCCAATATTAGGCTGGGCCGCTGCCCATAGGTTAAAAAAAAAAAAATAGAAAATTAAACCAATGGGCCTCCCCATTGGTTACTAGGCAGCGGCCCAGTATCATGCTGCGCCGCTGGCCATAGGTAAAAAAAAAAAGTAAATTGAACCAATGGGCCTCCCCATTGGTTACTGGGCAACGGCCCAGTATCATGCTGGGCTGCTGCCCATAGGTAAAAAAAAAAAAAAAAAAAATTAAACCAATGGGCCTCCCCATTGCTTACACGGCACCGGCCCAGTATTAGGCTGGGCCGCTGCCCATAGGATAAAAAAAAAAAAAAAAAAAAAATAAACCAAAGGGCCTCCCCATTGGTTACTAGGGAGCGGCCCAGTCTCATGCTGCGCCGCTGGCCATAGGTAAAAAAAAAAAAAAAAAAAAAAAACGAAATTAAACCAATGGATCTCCCCATTGGTTACTGGGCAGCGGCCCAGTATCATGCTGGGCTGCTGCCCATGGGTAAAAAAAAAAAAAAAAAAAAGGAAATTTAACCAATGTGCCTCCCCATTGGTTACTGGGCAGCGGCCCAGTACTAGGCTGGGCCGCTGCCCATAGGTTAAAAAAAAAAAAAAAAAAAGGAAATTAAACCATTGGGCTCCCCCTTTGGTTATTGGCCCGCGGCCCAGTATGAGGCTGCGACGCTACCCATAGGTTAAAAAAAAAAAAAAAAAAAACTGAAAATTAAACCAATGGGCCTCCCCATTGGTTACTAGGAAGCGGCCCAGTATCATGATGCGCCGCTGCCCATAGGTTAAAAAAAAAAAAAAAAAAACAAACAGGAAATTAAACCAATTGGCCTACCCATTGGTTACTGGGCAGCGGCCCAGTATCATGCTGGTCCGCTGCCCGTAGGTAAAAAAAAAAAAAAAAGGAAATTAAACCAATGGGCCTCCCCATTGGTTACTAGGTAGCGGCCCAGTATCATGCTGGGCTGTTGCCCATAGGTAAAAAAAAAAAAAAAGAAATTAATCCAATGGGCCTCCCCATTGGTTACAGGGCAGCGGCCCAGTATCATGCTGAGCCGCTGCCCATTGGTTAAAAAAAAAAAAAAAAAAAAAACAGGAAATTAAACCAATTAGCCTATCCATTGGTTCCTGGGGAGCGGCCCAGTATCATGCTGGGCCGGTGCCCATAGGTAAAAAAAAAAAAAGGAAATTAAACCAATGGGCCTCCCCATTGGTTACTGGGCAGCGGCCCAGTATCATGCTGGGCTGCTGCCCATAGGTTAAAAAAAAAAAAAAAAAAGGAAATTAAACCAATGGGCCTCTACATTGGTTACTGGGCAGCGGCCCAGTATCATGCTGGGCTGCTGCCCATAGGTTAAAAAAAAAAAAGGAAATTAAACCAATGGGCCTCCCCATTGGTTTTTGGGAAGCGGCCCAGTATTACGCTGGGCCGCTGCGCATAGGTAAAAAAAAAAAAAAAAAAAAAAAAAAAAAAAAAAAAAAAAAAAAAAAAAAAGAAATTAAACCAATGGGCCTCCCCATTGGTTACAGGGCAGCGGCCCAGTATTAGGATGGGCCGCTGCCCATAGGTTAAAAAAAAAAAAAAAAAAAAATAGAAAATTAAACCAATGGGCCTCCCCATTGGTTACTAGGCAGCGGCCCAGTATCATGCTGCTCCGCTGGCCATAGGTAAAAAAAAAAAAAAAAAAAGTAAATTAAACCAATGGGCCTCCCCATTGGTTACTGGGCACCGACCCAGTATCATGCTGGGCTGCTGCCCATATGTAAAAAAAAAAAAAAAAAGGAAATTAAACCAATGGGCCTCCCCATTGGTTTCTGGGCAGCGACCTAGTATTACGCTGGGCCGCTGCCCATAGGTAAAAAAAAAAAAAAAAAAAAAGGAAATTAAACCAATGGGCCTCCCCATTGGTTACTGGGCAGCGGCCCAGTATTACGCTGGGCCGCTGCCCATAGGTAAAAAAAAAAAAAAAGAATTTAAACCAATGGGCCTCCCCATTGTTTACTGGGCAGCGGCCCAGTATAATGCTGTGCCGCTGCCCATAGGTTAAAAAAAAAAAAAAAAATTAAAGCAATGGGCCTCCCATTTGGTTACTGGGCAACGGCCCAGTATCATGCTGAGCCGCTGCCCATAGGTATAAAAAAAAAAGGAATTTAAACCAATGGGGCTCCCCATTGGTTGCTGGGCAGCGGGCCAGGATCATGCTGGGCCGCTGACCATAGGTTAAAAAAAAAAAAAAAAAAAAACGAAATTAAACCAATGGGCCTCCCCATTGGTTACTGAGCAGCGGCCCAGTATACGAGGACTTCGCAGGGGGTCACCCATCCTAGTACTACTCCCGCCCAAGCATGCTTAACTTTGGAGTTCTGATGGGATCCGGTGCATTAGTGCTGGTATGATTGCAACTGTCATGTTGAGAGAACAATTTCTATATGTGTTAACGGTTCACAGTGCCAGCCTAGACAGATAGCCCATTCAAAAGGCCCGATGGGATTAACGACAACCCATCCGCTTCAACAACGCAGCATCCTCGCAAGACGTGATATTGACACGTTGTAGGGCCCTCTGATAACCCTCGAGTCAGGTTGTCGCCTTCTTAATAGCTCACGACGTACGATCCGGGACGGAAAAATAGAGCAAAAGAAGAAAAGTGGCCTGAAACTGATGAAAACGTTCGATTTTGTGCTCCAAAAATGGATAACACGAGCAAGCTGGTTGCCCTAGTCGTAGAGCTCTCAGAGAGCTTTGCAACGGTATGCTGTGCGCCGCGTAACTCTTTACGAATCAAAAGTTATGGGCACCGGAGCGATGAAGACTTGGTCATAAACCCTACGCCCTCGGTTTCCGGGCCCAGCCATTACCTGAAGCGAAGTTGTCTTGCCCAATGTTCTGTGGGATTCGGTAATAGAGATTTGGTGGATAAAGTATCTTGGCAACCCTAGCCTGGGCAAAAAAAATTGAAAAGGGGGTGCAATACGAGGACTTCCCAGGGGGTCACCCATCCTAGTACTACTCTCGCCCTAGCACACTTAACTTCGGAGTTCTGATGCGATCTGGTGCATTAGTGCTGGTATGATCGCACCCGTCATGTTGAGGGCACAATTCCTATATGTGTTAACGGTGCACAGTGCCAGCCTAGAGAGATGGCCCATTCAAAAGGCCCAATGGGCTAAACGACAACCCATCCGCTTTAACAAAGCAGCATCGTCGCAAGACGTGATATCGACACGTTGTAGGGCCCTCTGATGTACCACAAGTCTGGTTGTCGTCCTTTTAACAGCTCACGACGTACTATACGGGATGGAAAAATAGGGCAAAAGAGGAAAAGTGGCCTAAAACTGATGAAAACGTTTGATTTTGGGCTCCAAAAATGGGCACAACGAGCAAGCTAGCTGCCCCCGTCGTAAAGCTCTCAGAGAGCTTTGCAACGGTATGTTGTGCGCCGCTTAACTCCTTACGGATCAAAAGTTATGGGCACGGGAGCGACGGAGACCAGGTCATAAACTCAACGCCCTCGGTTTGCAGGCCCGGCCTCTACGTGAAGTGAAGTTGTCTTGCCCAACGTTACATGGGATTCGGTAATAGAGATTCGGTGGATAAAGCATCTTGGCAACCCTAACCAGAGCAAAAAAAATTGAAAAGAAGGTGCAACACGAGGACTTCCCAGGGGGTCACCCATCCTAGTACTACTCTCGCCCAAGCATGCTTAACTTTGGAGTTCTGATGGGATCTGGTGCATTAGTGCTGGTCTGATAGCATCTGTCATGTTGAGAGACCAATTCCTATATATGTTAACGGTTCACAGTGCCAGCCTGGAGAGATAGCCCATTCAAAAGGCCCAATGGGCTTAACGACAACCCATCCGCTTCAACAACGCAGCATCCTCGCGAGACGTGATATCGACACGTTGTACGGCTCTCTGATGTACCGCGACTCAGGTTGTCGTCCTCTTAACAGCTCACGATGTACGATCCGGGTAGGAAAAACAGGGCAAAAGAAGAAAAGTGGCATGAAACTGATGAAAACGTTCGATTTTGGTCTCCAAAAATGGACAACGCGAGCAAACTGGCTGCCCCCGTCGTAGAGCTCTCAGAGAACTTTGCAACGGTATACTGTGCGCCGCGTAAATCCTTACGGATCAAAAGTTATGCGCACCAGAGCGATGGAGACCTGGTCACAAACCCTACGCCCTTGGTTTGCGGGCACGGCCTCTAAGTGAAGCGAAGTTGTCTTGCCCAATGTTCCAGGGGGTTCGGTAATAGAGATTTGGTGGATAAAGTATCTTGGCAACCCTAACCAGGGCAAAAAAAATTGAAAAGGGGGTGCAATACGAGGACTTCCCAAGGGGTCACCCATCCTAGTACTACTCTCGCCCAAGCACGCTTAACTTCGGAGTTCTGATGCGATCCAGTGCATTAGTGCTGGTATGATCGCACCTGTCATGTTGAGGGCACAATTCCTATATGTGTTAACGGTTCACAGTGCCAGCCTACAGAGATGGCCCATTCAAAAGGACCAATGGGCGAAACGACAACCCATTCACTTTAACAACGCAGCATCCTTGCAAGACGTGATATCGACACGTTGTAGGGCCCTCTGATGTACCGCTTGTCAGGTTGTCGTCCTTTTAACAGCTCACGACGTACGATACGGGATGAAAAAAGGGGCAAAAGAGGAAAAGGGGCCTAAAACTGATGAAAACGTTTGATTTTGGGCTCCAAAAATGGGCACAGCGAGCAAGCTAGCTGCCCCCGATGTAGAGCTCTCAGAGAGCTTTGCGACGGTATTATGTGCGCCGCGTAACTCCTTACGGATCAAAAGTTATGGGCATCAGAGCGACAGAGACCTGGTCACAAACCCTACACCCTCGGTTTGCGGGCTCGGCCTCTAGGTGAAGCGAAGTTGTCTTACCCAATGTTCCATGGGATTCGGTAATAGAGATTTGGTGGATAAAGTATCTTGGCAACCCTAACCAGGGCAAAAAAAATTGAAAATGGGGTGCAATACGAGGACTTCCCAGGGGGTCACCCATCCTAGTACTACTCTCGCCCAAGCACACGCTTAACTTCGGAGTTCTGATGGGATCCGGTGCATTAGTGCTGGTCTGATCGCACCCATCATGTTGAGGGCTTAATTCCTATATGTGTTAACGGTTCACCGTGCCAGCCTAGAGAGATGGCCCATTCAAAAGGCCCAATGGGCTAAACGACAACCCATCTGCTTTAACAATGCAGCATCCTCACAAGACGTGATATCGACACGTTGTAGGGCCCTCTGATGTACCGCGAGTCAGGTTGTCATCCTTTTAACAGCTCACGACGTATGAAACGGGATTGAAAAACGGGGCAAAAGAAGAAAAGTGGTCTAAAAGTGATGAAAACGTTTGATTTTGTGCTCCAAAAAGGGGCACAGCGAGCAAGCTAGCTGCCCCCGTCGTAGAGCTCTCAGAGAGCTTTGCAACGGTATGCTGTGCACCGCGTAACTCCTTACAGATCAAAAGTTATGGGCACCGGAGCGACGGAGACCTGGTCACAAACCCTACGCCCTCGGTTTGCGGGCCCAGCCTCTACGTGAAGCGAAATTATCTTGCCCAATGTTTTATGGGATTCGGTAATATAGATTTGGTGGATAAAGTATCTTGGCAACCCTAACCAGGGCAAAAAAACTTGAAAAGAGGGTGCAACACGAGGACTTCCCAGGGGGTCACCCATCCTTGTACTACTCTCGCCCAAGCACGCTTAACTTCGGAGTTCTGATGGGATCAGGTGCATTAGTGTTGGTATGATCACACCCGTCATGTTGATGGCACAATTCCTATATGTGTTAACGGTTCACAGTCCCAGCCTATAGAGATGGCCCATTCAAAAGGCCCAATGGGCTTAACGACAACCCATCCGCTTCAACAACGCAGCATCCTCGCAAGACGTGATATTGACATGTTGTAGGGCCCTCTAATGTCCCGCGAGTCAGGTTGTCGCCTTTTTAAAATCTCACGTCGTACGATCCGGGACGGAAAAATAGAGCAAAAGAACAAAAGTGTCCTGAAACTAATGAAAACATTCGATTTTGTGCTCCAAAAATGGCCACATCGAGCAAGCTAGCTGCCCCCGTCATAGAGCTCTCAGAGAGCTTTGCAACGGTATGTTGTGCGCCGCGTAACTCCTTACGAATCAAAAGTTATGGGTACCGGAGCGACGGAGACTTGGTCACAATCCCTACGCCCTCGGTTTGCCGGCCCAGCCTCTACGTGAAGCGAAGTTGTCTTGCCCAATGTTCCGTGGGATTCTGTAATAGAGATTTGGTGGATAAAGTATCTTGGCAACCCTAACCAGGGCCAAAAAAATTGAAAAGAGGGTACAACACGAGGACTTCCCAGGGGGTCACCCATCCTAGTACTACTCTCACCCAAGCACGCTTAACTTCGGAGTTCTGATGGGATCCAGTGCATTAGTGCTGGTATGATCGCACCCGTCATTTTGAGGGCAAAATTCCTATATGTGTTAACGGTTCACAGTGCCAGCCAAGAGAGATAACCCATTCAAAAGGCCCAATGGGCTTAACGACAACCCATCCACTTCAACAACGAAGCATCCTAGCAAGACGTGATATCGACACATTGTAGGGCCCTCTGATGTCCCGCGAGTTAGGTTGTCGCCCATTTAACAGCTCACGACGTACGATCCAGGACGGAAAAATAGAGCAAAAGTACAAAAGTGTCCTGAAACTAATGAAAACGTTAGATTTTGGGCTCCAAAAAGGGGCACATCGAGCAAGCTGGATGCCCCCATCGTAGAGCTCTCAGAGGGCTTTGTAACAAAATGCTGTGCGCCGCGCAACTCCTTACGGATCAAAAGTTATGGGCACCGGAGCGACGGACACCAGGTCACAAACCCTACGCCCTCGGTTTACGGGACTGGCCTCTACGTGAAGCGAAGTTATCTTGCCCAATGTTCCGTGGTATTCGGTAATAGTGATTTGGTGGATAAAGTATCTTTGCAACCCTAACCAGGAAAAAAAAAATTGAAAAGAGGGTGCAACACGAGGACTTCCCAGGGGGTGACCCATCCTAGTACTACTCTCGCCCAAGCACGCTTAACTTCGGAGTTCTGATGGGATCCGGTGCATTAGTGCTGGTCTGATCGCACCCATCATGTTGAGGGCTTAATTCCTATATGTGTTAACGGTTCACCGTGCCAGCCTAGAGAGATGGCCCATTCAAAAGGCCCAATGGGCTAAACAACAACCCATCGGCTTTAACAATGCAGCATCCTCACAAGACGTGATATCGACACGTTGTAGGGCCGTCTAATGTACCGCGAGTCAGGTTGTCATCCTTTTAACAGCTCACGACGTATGAAACGGGATTGAAAAACGGGGCAAAAGAAGAAAAGTGGTCTAAAAGTGATGAAAACGTTTGATTTTGTGCTCCAAAAAGGGGCACAGCGAGCAAGCTAGCTGCCCCCGTCGTAGAGCTCTCAGAGAGCTTTGCAACGGTATGCTGTGCACCACGTAACTCCTTACAGATCAAAAGTTATGGGCACCGGAGCGACGGAGACCTGGTCACAAACCCTACACCCTCGGTTTGCGGGCCCAGCCTCTATGTGAAGCGAAATTATCTTGCCCAATGTTTCATGGGATTCGGTAATATAGATTTGGTGGATAAAGTATCTTGGCAACCCTAACCAGGGCAAAAAAACTTGAAAAGGGGGTGCAACACGAGGACTTCCCAGGGGGTCACCCATCCTTGTACTACTCTCGCCCAAGCACGCTTAACTTCAGAGTTCTGATGAGATTCGGTGCATTAGTGCTGGTATGATCGCACCCGTCATGTTGAGGGCACAATTCCTATATGTGTTAACGGTTCACAGTGCTAGCCGAGAGAGATGGCCCATTCAAAAGGCCCAATGGGCTAAACGACAACCCATCCGCTTTAACAACGTAGCATCCTCGCAAGACGTGATATCGACACGTTGTAGGGCCCTCTGATGTACCGCGAGTCTGGTTCTCGTTCTTTTAATAGCTCACTACGTACGATACGGGATGGAAAAACGGGGCAAAAGAAGAAAAGTGGCATAAAAATGATGAAAACGTTTGATTTTGGGCTCCAAAAATGGGCACAGCGAGCAAGCTCGCTGCCCCCGTCGTAGAGCTCTCAGAGAGCTTTGCAACGGTATGTTGTGCGGCGCTTAACTCCTCACGGATCAAAAGTTATGGGTACAGGAGCGACGGAGACCAGGTCACAAACCCTACGCCCTCGGTTTGCGGGCCTGGCCTCTACGTGAAGCGAAGTTGTCTTGCCCAATGTTACGTGGGAATCGGTAATAGAGATTTGGTGGATAAAGTATCTTGGCAACCCTAAGCGGGGCAAAAAAAATTGAAAAGAAGGTGCAACACGAGGACTTCCCAGGGGGTGACCCATCCTAGTACTACTGTCGCCCAAGCATGCTTAACTTCGGAGTTCTGATGGGATCCGGTGCATTAGTGCTGGTCTGATCGCACCCGTCATGTTGAGAGAACAATTCCTATATATGTTAACGGTTCACAGTGCCAGCCTAGAGAGATAACCCATTCAAAAGGCCCAATGGGCTTAACGACAACCCATCCGCTTCAACAACGCAGCATCCTCACAAGACGTGATATCGACACATTGTAGGGCCCGCTGATGTACCGCGAGTCAGGTTGTCGTCCTTTTAATAGCTCACGACGTACGATCCGGTATGGAAAAACAGGGTAAAAAAAGAAAAGTGGCCTGAAACTGATGAAAACGTTCGATTTTGGTCTCCAAAAATGGGCACAGAGAGCAAGCTCGCTGCCCCCATCGTAGAGCTCTTAGAGAGCTTTGTAACGGTATGCTGTGCGCTGTGTAACTCCTTATGGATCAAAAGTTATGGGCACCGGAGCGATGGAGACCTGGTCACAAACCCTACGCCCTCGGTTTGCGGGCCCGGCCTCCACGTGAAGCAAAGTTGTCTTGCCCAATGTTCCGTGGGATTCGGTAATTGAGATTTGGTGGATAAAGTATCTTGGCAACCCTAACCAGGGCAAAAAAAATTGAAAAGGGGGTGCAATACAAGGACTTCCCAGGGGGTCACCCATCCTAGTACTACTCTTGCCCAAGCACGGTTAACTTCAGAGTTCTGATGGGATCCGGTGCATTAGTGCTGGTATGATCACACCCGTCAGGTTGAGGGCACAATTCCTATATGTGTTAACGGTTCACAGTGCCAGCCTAGAGAGATGGCCCACTCAAAAGGCCCAATGGGCTAAACGACAACCCATCCGCTTTAACAACGCAGCATCCTCGCAAGAAGTGATATCGACACGTTGTAGGGCCCTCTGATGTACCGCGAGTCAGGTTGTCATCCTTTTAACAGCTCACGACGTATGATACGGGATGGAAAAAAGGGGCAAAAGAAGAAAAATGGCCTAAAACTGATGAAAACGTTTCATTTTGGGCTCCAAAAAGGGCAGAGCGAGCAAGCTAGCTTCCCCCGTAGTAGAGCTCTCAGAGAGCTTTGCAACGGTATGCTGTGCGCCACGTAACTCCTTACGGATCAAAAGTTATAGGCATCGGAGCGACTAAGACCTTGTCACAAACCCTACGCCTCTGGTTTGCGGGCCTGGCCTCTACGTCAAGCGAAGTTGTCTTGCCCAATGTTCCATGGGATTCGGTAATAGAGATTTGGTGGATAAAGTATCTTGGCAACCCTAACCAGGGCAAAAAAAATTGAAAATGGGGTGCAATACGAGGACTTCCCAGGGGGTCACCCATCCTAGTACTACACTCGCCCAAGCACACACTTAACTTCAGAGTTCTGATGGAATCTGGTGCATTAGTGCTGGTATGATCACACCTGTCATGTTGATGGCACAATTCCTATATGTGTTAACGGTTCACAGTCCCAGCTTAGAGAGATGGCCCGTTCAAAAGGCCCAATGGGCTTAACGACAACCCATCCGCTTCAACAACGCAGCATCCTCGCAAGACGTGATATTGACACACTGTAGGGCCCTCTGATGTCCCGCGATTCAGGTTGTCATCCTTTTAACAGCTCACGACGTATGATCCCGGATGGAAAAATAGAGCAAAAGAACAAAAGTGTCCTTAAACTAATGAAAACGTTCAATTTTGGGCTCCAAATATAGGCACATCAAGCAAGATGGCTGCCCCCGTCGTAGAGCTCTCAGAAAGCTTTGCAATGGTATGCTGTGCGCCGCGTAACTCCTTACGGATCAAAAGTTATGGGCACCGGAGCGACGGAGACCTGGTCACAAACCCTACGCCCTCGGTTTGCTGGCCCGGCCTCTATGTGAAGCGAAGTTGTCTTGCCCAATGTTCCATGGGATTCGGTAATAGAGATTTGTTGGATAAAGTATCTTGGCAACCCTAACCAGGGCAAAAAAAATTGAAAAGAGGGTACAACACGAGGACTTCCCAGGGGGTCACCCATCCTAGTACTACTCTCGCCCAAGCACGCTTAGCTTCGGAGTTCTGATGGGATCCGGTGAATTAGTGCTGGTATGATCGTACCCGTCATTTTGAGGGCACAATTCCTATATGTGTTAACGGTTTACAGTGCCAGCCTAGAGAGATAGCCGATTCAAAAGGCCGAATGGGCTTAACGACAACCCATCCGTTTCAACAACGTAGCATCCTAGCAAGAAGTGATATCGACACGTTGTAGGGCCCTCTGATGTCCTGCGAGTCAGGTTATCGCCCTTTTAACAGCTCACGACGTACGATCCGGGATGAAAAAATAGTGCAAAAGTACAAAAGTGTCCTGAAACTAATGAAAACGTTCGATTTTGGGCTCCAAAAATGGGCACATCGAGCAAGTTGGTTGCCCCCGTCGTAGAGCTTTGGAATGGTATGATGTGTGCCGCGTTACTCCTTACGGATCAAAAGTTATGGGCATAGGAGCGACGGAGACCTAGTCATAAACCCTACGCCATCGGTTTGCGGGCCCGGCCTCTACATGAAGCGAAGTTGTCTTGCCCAATGTTCCATGGGATTCGGTAATAGAGATTTGGTGGATAAAGTATATTGGCAACCCTAACCAGGGCAAAACAAATTGAAAATGGGGTACAACACGAGGACTTCCCAGGGGGTCACCCATCCTAGTACTACTCTCACCCAAGCACTCTTAACTTCGGAGTTCTGATGGGATCCGGTGCATTAGTGCTAGTTTGATCGCACCCGTCATTTTGAGGGCATAATTCCTATATGTGTTAACGGTTCACAGTGTCAGCCTAGAGAGATAGCCCATTCAAAAGGCCTAATGGGCTTAACGACAACCCATCCGCTTCAACAACGTAGCATCCTAGCAAGACGTGATATCGAAACGTTGTAGGGCCCTCTGATATCCCGCGAGTCTGGTTGTCGCCCTTTTAATAGCTCATGACGTACGATCCGGGACGGAAAAATAGAGCAAAAGTACAAAAGTGTCCTGAAACTAATGAAAACGTTCGATTTTGGGCTCCAAAAATGGGCACATCGAGCAAGTTGGCTGCCACCGTCGTAGAGCTCTCAGAGGGCTTTGCAACGGTATGCTGTGCGCCGCGCAACTCTGTACGGATCAAAAGTTATGGGCATCGAAGCGACGGAGACCTGGTCACAAACCCTACGCGCTCAGTTTGCCGGCCCGGCCTCTACGTGAAGCGAAGTTATCTTGCCAAATGTTCCATGGGATTCGGTAATAGAGATTTGGTGGATAAAGTATATTGGCAACCCTAACCAGGGCAAAAAAAATTGAAAAGGGGGTGCAACACGAGGACTTCCTAGGGGGTCAACCATCCAAGTACTACTCACGCCCAAGCACGCTTAACTCCGGAGTTCTGATGGGATCCGGCGCATTAGTACTGGTATGATCGCACCCGTCATGTTGAGGCACAATTCCTATATGTGTTAACGGTTCACAATGCCAGCCTAGAGAGATGGCCAATTCAAAAGGCCCAATGGGGTAAACGACAACCCATCCGCTTTAACAACGCAGCTTCCTCGCAAGACGTGATATCGACACGTTGTAGGGCCCACTGATGTACCGCGAGTCAGGTTGTCGTCCTTTTAACAGCTCACGACGTACGAAACGGGATGGAAAAACGGGGCAAAAGAAGAAAAGTGGCCTAAAACTTATTAAAATGTTTGATTTTGGGCTCCAAAAAGGGGCACAGTGAGCAAGCTAGCTGCCCCCATCGTAGAGCTCTTAGAGAGCTTTGCAACGGTATGCTGTGCACCGCGTAACTCCTAACGGATCAAAAGTTATGGGCACTAGAGCGACGGAGACCTGGTCACAAACCCTACGCCCTCGGTTTGCGGGCCTGACCTCTACGTGAAGCGAATTTGTCTTGCCCAATGTTCCGTGGGATTCGGTAATAGAGATTTGGTGGATAAAGTATATTGGCAACCCTAACCAGGGCAAAAAAAATTGAAATGGGGGTGCTACACGAGGACTTCCTAGGGGGTCACCCATCTTAGTACTACTCTTGCCCAAGCACGCTTAACTTCGGAGTTCTGATGGGATCCGGTGCATTAGTGCTGGTATGATCACATCCGTCATGTTGATGACACAATTCCTATATTTGTTAACGGTTCACAGTCCCAGCCTAGAGGGATGGCCCATTCAAAAGGCCCAACCGGCTTAACGACAACCCATCCACTTCAACAACACAGCATCCTCGCAAGACGTGATATCGACAGGTTGTAGGGCCCCCTGATGTCCCGCGAGTCAGGTTGTCGCCCTTTTAACAACTCACGACGTACGATCCGGGACGGAAAAATAGAGCAAAAGTACAAAAGTGTCCTGAAACTAATGAAGACATTCGATTTTGGGCTCCAAAAATGGGTACATCGAGCAAGCTGGTCGCCCCCATCGTAGAGCTCTCAGAAAGCTTTGTAACGGTATGCTGTGTGCCGCGTAACTCCTTACAGATCAAAAGTTATGGGCACCGGAGCGACGGAGACCTGGTAACAAACCCTACGCCCTTGGTTTGCGGGCCCGACCTCTACGTGAAGCGAAGTTGTCTTGCCCAATATTCCGGGGGATTCGGTAATAGAGATTTGGTGGATAAAGTATATTGGCAACCCTAACCAGGGCAAAAAAAATTGAAATGGGGGTGCTACACGAGGACTTCCCAGGGGGTCACCCATCCTAGTACTACTCTCACCCAAGCACGCTTAACTTCGGAGTTCTGATGGGATCCGGTGCATTAGTGCTGGTATGATCGCACCCGTCATGTTGATGACACAATTCCTATATGTGTTAACGGTTCACAGTCCCAGCCTAGAGAGATGGCCCATTCAAAAGGCCCAACGGGCTTAACGACAACCCATCCACTTCAACAACCTAGCATCCTCGCATGACGTGATATCGACAGGTTGTAGGGCCCTCTGATGTACCGCGAGTCTGGTTCTCATTCTTTTAATAGCTCACGACGTACGATACGGGATGGAAATATGGGGCAAAAGAAGAAAAGTGGCATAAAAATGATGAAAACGTTTGATTTTGGGCTCCAAAAATGGGCACAGCGAGCAAGCTAGCTGCCCCCGTCGTAGAGCTCTCAGAGATCTTTGCAACGGTATGTTGTGCGCCGCTTAACTCCTCACATATCAAAAGTTAAGGGTACAGGAGCGACGGAGACCAGGTCACAAACCCTACGCCCTCGGTTTGCGGGCCTGACCTCTACGTGAAGCGAAGTTGTCTTGCCCAATGTTACGTGGGAATCGGTAATAGAGATTTGGTGGATAAAGTATCTTGGCAACCCTAAGCAGGGCAAAAAAAATTGAAAAGAAGGTGCAACACGAGGATTTCCCAGGTGGTCACCCATCCTAGTACGACTGTCGCCCAAGCATGCTTAACTTTGGAGTTTTGATGGGATCCGGTGCATTAGTGCTGGTATGATCTCACCCGTCATGTTGAGAGAACAATTCCTATATATGTTAACGGTTCACAGTGCCAGCCTAGAGAGATAGCCCATTCAAAAGGCCCAATGGGCTTAACGACAACCCATCCGCTTCAACAACGCAGAATCCTCGCAAGACGTGATATCGACACATTGTAGGGCCCGTTGATGTACCGCGAGTCAGGTTGTCGTCCTTTTAATAGCTCACGACATACGATACGGGATGGAAAAATAGGGTAAAAAAAGAAAAGTGGCCTGAAACTGATGAAAACGTTCGATTTTGGTCTCCAAAAATGGGCACAGAGAGCAAGCTCGCTGCCCCCGTTGTAGGGCTCTCAGAGAGCTTTGTAACGGTATGCTGTGCGCCGTGTAACTCCTTATGGATCAAAAGTTATGGACACCGGAGCGATGGAGACCTGGTCACAAACCCTACGCCCTCGGTTTACGAGCCCGGCCTCTACGTGAAGCGAAGTTGTCTTGCCCAATGTTCCGTGGGATTCGGTAATTGAGATTTGGTGGATAAAGTATCTTGGCAACCCTAACCAGGGCAAAAAAAATTGAAAAGGGGGGTGCAATACAAGGACTTCCCAGGGGGTCACCCATCCTAGTACTACTCTCGCCCAAGCACGCTTAACTTTAGAGTTCTGATGGGATCCGGTGCATTAGTGCTGGTATGATCACACCCGTCATGTTGAGGGCACAATTCCTATATGTGTTAACCGTTCACAATGCCAGCCTAGAGAGATGGCCACTCAAAAGGCCCAATGGGCTAAACGACAACCCATCCGCTTTACCAACGCAGCATCCTCGCAAGACGTGATATCGACACGTTGTAGTGCCCTCTGATGTACCGCGAGTCAGGTTGTCATCCTTTTAACAGCTCACGACGTACGATACGGGATGGAAAAATGGGGCAAAAGAAGAAAAATGGCCTAAAACTGATGAAAACGTTTGATTTTGGGCTCCAAAATGGGCACAGCGAGCAAGTTAGCTGCCCCCGTTGTAGAGCTCTCAGAGAGCTTTGCAACGGTACGCTGTGCGCCACGTAACTCCTTACGGATGAAAAGTTATGGGCACCGGAGTGACGGAGATCTTGTCACAAACCCTACGCCCTCGGTTTGCTGGCCCGGCCTCTACGTCAAGCGAAGTTGTCTTGCCCAATGTTCCAAGGGATTCGGTAATAGAGATTTGGTGGATAAAGTATCTTGGCAACCCTAACCAGGGAAAAAAAAATTGAAAAGGGGGTGCAATACGAGGACTTCCCAGGGGGTCACCTATCCTAGTACTACTCTCGCCAAGCACACACTTTACTTCAGAGTTCTGATGGGATCCGGTGCATTGGTGCTGGTATGATCACACACATCATGTTGATGGCACAATTACTATATGTGTTAACGGTTCACAGTCCCAGCCTAGAGAGATGGCCCGTTCAAAAGGCCCAATGGGCTTAACGACAACCCATCCACTTCAACAACACAGCATCCTCGCAAGACGTGATATTGACATGTTGTAGGGCCCACTGATGTCCCGCGAGTCAGGTGTCGTCCCTTTAACAGCTCACGACGTACGATCCCGGACAGAAAAATAGAGCAAAAGAACAAAAGTGTCCTGAAACTAATGAAAACGTTCAATTTTGGGCTCCAAAAATGGGCACATCGAGCAAGCTGGCTACCCCAGTCATAGAGCTCTCAGAGAGCTTTGCAATGGTATGCTGTGCGCCGCGTAACTCCTTACGGATCAAAAGTTATGGGCACCGGAGCGACGGAGACCTGGTCACAAAACCTACACCCTCGGTTTGCTGGCCTGGCCTCTACGTGAAGCGAAGTTGTCTTGCCCAATGTTCCGTGGGATTCAGTAATAGAGATTTGTTAGATAAAGTATTTTGGCAACCCAAACCAGGGCAAAAAAAATTGAAAAGAGTGTACAACACGAGGACTTCCCAGGGGGTCACCCATCCTAGTACTACTCTCGCCAAAGCACGCTTAGCTTCGGAGTTCTGATGGGATCTGGTGCATTAGTGCTGGTATGATCGTACCCATCTTTTTGAGGGCACAATTCCTATATTTGTTAACGGTTTACAGTGCCAGCCTAGAGAGATAGCCCATTCAAAAGGCCGAATGGGCTTAACGACAACCTATCCGCTTCAACAACGTAGCATCCTAGCAAGACGTGATATCGACACGTTGTAGGGCCCTCTGATGTCCTGCGAGTCAGGTTGTCGCCCTTTTAACAGCTCACGACGTACGATCCGGGACGGAAAAATAGAGCAAAAGTACAAAAGTGTCCTGAAACTAATGAAAACGTTCGATTCTAGGCTCCAAAAATGGGCACATCGAGCAAGCTGGTTGCCCCCGTGGTAGAGCTTTGCAACGGTATGCTGTGCGCCGCGTTACTCCTTACGGATCAAAAGTTATGGGCATAGGAGCGACGGAGACCTGGTCATAAACCCTACGCCGTCGGTTTGCGGGCCTGGCCTTTACGTGAAGCGAAGTTGTCTTGCCCAATGTTCCGTGGGATTCGGCAATAGAGATTTGGTGGATAAAGTATATTGGCAACCCTAACCAGGGCAAAAAAAATTGAAAAGGGGGTGCAACACGAGGACTTCCCAGGGGGTCACCCATCCTAGTACTACTCTCGCCCAAGCACGCTTAACTTCAGAGTTCTGATGGGATCCGGTGCATTAGTGCTGGTCTGATCGTACCCGTCATGTTGATGACAGAATTCCTATATGTGTTAACGGTTCATAGTTCCAGCCTAGAGAGATGGCCCATTGAAAAGGCCGAATGGGCTTAACGACAACCCATCCGCTTCAACAATGCAGCATCCTCGCAAGACGTGATATCAACACGTTGTAGGGCCCTCTGATGTCGCACGAATCAGGTTGTCATCCTTTTAAAAGCTCACGACGTACGATCCGGGACGGAAAAATAGAACAAAAGAACAAAAGTGGCCTGAAACGGATGAAAACGTTAGATTTTGGGCTCCAAAAAGGGTCACAGCGAGCAAGCTCGCTGCCCCCGTCGTATAGCACTCAGAGAGCTTTGCAACGGTATGTTGTGCGCCACGTAACGCATTATGAATCAAAAGTTATGGGCACCGGAGCGACGGAGACCTGGTCACAAACCTACGCCCTCGGTTTGCGGGCCCGGCCTTTACGTGAAGCAAAGTTGTCTTGCCCAATGTTCCGTGGTATTCGGTAATACAGATTTGGTGGATAAAGTATCTTGGCAACCCTAACCAGGGCAAAAAAAATTGAAAAGAGGGTGCAACACGAGGACTTCCCAGGGGGTGACCCATCCTAGTACTACTATCGCCCAAGCACGCTTAACATCGGAGTTCTGATGGGATCCGGTGCATTAGTGCTGGTCTGATCGCACCCGTCATGTTGAGGGCACAATTCCTATATGTGTTAACGGTTCACAGTGCCAGCCTAGAGAGATAGCCCATTCAAAAGGCCCAATTGGCTTAACGACAACCCATCAGCTTCAACAACGCAGAATCCTCGCAAGACGTGATATCGACACGTTGTAGGGCCCTCTGATGTCGTGCGAGTCAGGTTGTCGTCCTTTTAACAGCTCACGACGTATGATCTGGGACGGAAAAATAGAGCAAAAGAACAAAAGTGTCCTGAAACTAATGAAAAAGTTTGATTTTGGGCTCCAAAAACTGGCACATCGAACAAGCTGGCCGCCCCCGTCGTAGAGCTCTCAGAGAGCTTTGCAACGGTATGCTGTGCGCCGCGTATCTCCTTACGGATCAAAAGTTATGGGCACCGGAGCGACGGAGACCTGGTCACAAACCCTACGCCCTCGGTTTACGAGCCCGGCCTCTACGTGAAGCGAAGTTGTCTTGCCCAATGTTCCGTGGGATTTGGTAATAGAGATTTTGTGGATAAAGTATCTTGGCAACCTTAACCAGGGCAAAAAAAATTGAAAAGAGGGTACAACACGAGGACTTCCCAGTGGGTCACCAATCCTAGTACTACTCTCTCCCAAGCACGCTTAACTTCGGAGTTTTGATGGGATCCGGTGCATTAGTGCTAGTTTGATCGCACCCGTCATTTTGAGGGCACAATTCCTATATGTGTTAACGGTTCACAGTGTCAGCCGAGAGAGATAGCCAATTCAAAAGGCCCAATGGGCTTAACGACAACCCATCCACTTCAACAACGTAGCATCCTAGCAAGACGTGATATTGACACGTTGTAGGGCCCTTTGATGTCCCGCGAGTCTGGTTGTCGCCCTTTTAACAGCTCACGACGTACGATCCGGGACGGAAAAATAGAGCAAAAGTACAAAAGTGTACTGAAACTAATGAAAACGTTCGATTTCGGACTCCAAAAAGGGCACATCGAGCAAGCTGGCTGCCCCCGTCGTAGAGATCTCAGAGGGCTTTGCAACGGTATGCTGTGCGCCGCGCAACTCCTTACGGATCAAAAGTTATGGGCACCAGAGCGACGGAGACCTGGTCACAAAACCTACGCCCTCGGTTTGCGGGCCCGACCTCTACGTGAAGCGAAGTTGTCTTGCCCAACGTTCCGTGGGATTCAGTAATAGAGATTTGGTGGATAAAGTATATTGGCAACCCTAACCAGGGCAAAAAAAATTGAAATGGGGGTGCTACACGAGGAAACGGGATGGGGGTCACCCATCCTAGTACTACTCTTGCCGTACGAAACGGGATGGAAAAACGGGGCAAAAGAAGAAAAGTGGCCTAAAACTGATTAAAACGTTTGATTTTGGGCTCCAAAAAGTGGCACAGCGAGCAAGATGGCTGCCCCCGTCGTAGAGCTCTCAGAGAGCTTTGCACCGGTTTACTGTGCACCGCGTAACTCCTTACGGATCAAAAGTTATGGGCACCGGAGCGACGGAGACCTGGTCACAAACCCTACGCCCTCGGTTTGCGGGCCCGACCTCTACGTGAAGCGAAGTTGTCTTGCCCAATGTTTCGTGGGATTCGGTAATAGAGATTTGGTGGATAAAGTATATTGGCAACCCTAACCAGGGCAAAAAAAATTGAAATAGGGGTGCTACACGAGGAAACGGGATGGGGGTCACCCATCCTAGTACTACTCTTGCCGTACGAAACGGGATGGAAAAACGGGGCAAAAGAAGAAAAGTGGCCTAAAACTGATTAAAACGTTTGATTTTGGGCTCCAAAAAGTGGCACAGCGAGCAAGATGGCTGCCCCCGTCGTAGAGCTCTCAGAGAGCTTTGCACCGGTTTACTGTGCACCGCGTAACTCCTTACGGATCAAAAGTTATGGGCACTGGAGCGACGGAGACCTGGTCACAAACCCTACGCCCTCGGTTTGCGGGCCCGACCTCTACGTGAAGCGAAGTTGTCTTGCCCAATGTTTCGTGGGATTCGGTAATAGAGATTTGGTGGATAAAGTATATTGGCAACCCTAACCAGGGCAAAAAAAATTTAAATGGGGGTGCTACACGTGGACTTCCCAGGGGGTCACCCATCCTAGTACTACTCTCGCCCAAGCACGCTTAACTTCGGAGTTCTGATGGGATCCGGTGCATTAGTGCTGGTATGATCACATTCGTCATGTTGATGAAACAATTCCTATATGTGTTAACGGTTCACAGTCCCAGTCTAGAGAGATGGCCCATTCAAAAGGCCCAACGGGCTTAACGACAACCCATCCACTTCAACAACGCAGCATCCTCGCAAGACGTGATATCGACAGGTTGTAGGGCCCTCTGATGTCCCGCGAGTCAGGTTGTCGCCCTTTTAACAGCTCACGACGTACGATCCGGGACGGAAAAATAGAGCAAAAGTACAAAAGTGTCTTGAAACTAATGAAGACGTTCGATTTTGGACTCCAAAAATGGGCACATCGAGCAAGCTGGTTGCCCCCGTCGTAGAGCTCTCAGAGGGCTTTGCAACGGTATGCTGTGCGCCGCGTAAGTCTTTACGGATCTATAGTTATGGGCACCGGAGCGACGGAGACCTGGTCATAAACCCTACGCCCTCGGTTTGCGGGCCCGGCCTCTACGTGAAGCGAAGTTATCTTGCCCAATGTTCCCTGGGATTCGGTAATAGAGATTTGGTGGATAAAGTATCTTGGCAACCCTAACAAGGGCAAGAAAAATTGAAAAAGGGGTGCAACACGAAGACTTCCCAGGGGGTCAACCATTCTAGTACTACTCTCGCCCAAGCACGCTTAACTTCGGAGTTCTGATGGGATCCGGTGCATTAGTGCTGGTATGATTGCACCCGTCATGTTGTGGGCACAATTTCTATATGTGTTAACGGTTCACAGTGCCCGCCTAGAGAGATGGCCCATTCAAAAGGCCCAATGGGCTAAACGACAAGCCATCCGCTTTATCAACGTAGCATCCTCGCAAGATGTGATATCGACACATTGTAGGGCCCTCTGATGTACCGCGAGTCAGGTTGTTGTCCATTTAACAGCTCACGACGTACGAAACGGGATGGAAAAATAGAGCAAAAGAACAAAAGTGTCCTAAAACGAATGAAAAAGTTCGATTTTGGGCTGCAAAAATGGGCATGTCGAGCAAGCTAACTGCCCCCGTCGTAGAGCTCTCAGAGAGCTTTGCAACGGTATGCTGTGCGCCGCGTAACTCCTTACGGATCAAAAGTTATGGGCACCGGAGCGACGGAGACCTGGTCACAAACCCTACGCCCTCGGTTTGCAGGCCCGGCCTCTACGTGAAGCGAAGTTATCTTGCCCAATGTTCCGTGGGATTCGGTAATAGTGATTTGGTGGATAAAGTATCTTGGCAACCCTAACCAGGGCAAAAAAAATTGAAAAGGGGGCGCAACACGAGGACTTCCCAGGGGGTCACCCATCCTTGTACTACTCTCGCCCAATCACGCTTAACTTCGGAGTTCTGATGGGATCCGGTGCATTAGTGCTGGTATGATCGCACCCGTCATGTTGAGGGCACAATTCTTATATGTGTTAACGGTTCACAGTGCCAGCCTAGAGAGATGGCCCATTCAAAAGGCCCAATGGGCTTAACGACAACCCATCTGCTTCAACAATGCAGCACCTCGCAAGACGTGATATCGACACGTTGTCGGGCCCTCTGATGTACCGTGAGTCAGGCTGTCGTCCTTTTAACAGCTCACGATGTACGATACGGGACAAAAAAATAGAGCAAAAGAACAAAAGTGTCATGAAACTAATGAAAACATTCGATTTTGGGCTCCAAAAATGGGGATATCGAGCAAGCTGGCTGACCCTGTCGTAGAGCTCTTAGAGTGCTTTGCAACGGTATGCTATGCGCCGTGTAACTCCTTAAGTATTAAAAGTTATGGGCTCCAGAGCGACAAAGACCTGGTCACAAACCCTACGCCTTCTGTTTACGGGCTCGGCCTCTACGTGAAGTGAAGTTATCTTGCCCAATGTTTCGTGGGATTCGGTAATAGAGATTTGGTGGATAAAGTATCTTGGCAACCCTAACCAGGGCAAAAAAAATTGAAAAGGGGGTGCAACACGAGGACTTCCAATGGGGTCACCCGTCCTTGTACTACTCTCACCCAAGCACGTTTAACTTCGGAGTTCTGATGGGATCCGGTGCATTAGTGCTGGTATGATCGCACCCATCATGTTGAGGGCACAATTCGTATATGTGTTAACGGTTCACAGTGCCAGCCTAGAGAGATGGCCCATTCAAAAGGCCCAATGGGCTAAACGACAACCCATCCGCTTTAACAACACAGCATCATTGCAAGACGTGATATCGACACGTTGTAGGGCTCTTTGATGTACCGCGAGTCAGGTTGTCGTCCTTTTAACAACTCACGACGTACGATACGGGATGGAAAATTGGGGCAAAAGAAGAAAAGTTGTCTAAAACTGATGAAAACGTTTGATTTTGGGCTCCAAAAATGGGCAAAGCGAGCAAGCTTGCTGCCCCCATCACAGAGCTCCCAGAGAGCTTTGCAACGGTATGCTGTGCGCCGCGTAACTCCTTACGGATCAAAAGTTATGGGCACCGGAGCGACGGAGACCTGGTCACAAACCCTACACCCTCAGTTTGCGGACCCGGCCTCTACGTGAAGCGAAGTTGTCTTGCCCAATGTTCCATGGGATTCGGTAATAGAGATTTGGTGGATAAAGTATCTTGACAACCCTAATCGGGGCAAAAAAAATTGAAAAGGGGGTGCAACATGAGGACTTCCCATGGGGTCACCCATCCTAGTACTACTCTCGCCCAAGCACGCTTAACTTCGGAGTTCTGATCGGATCCGGTGCATTAGTGCTGGTATGATCGCACCCGTCATGTTGATGGCACAATTCCTATATGTGTTAACGGTTCACCGTCCCAGCCTAGAGAGATGGCCCATTCAAAAGGCCTAATGGGCTTAACGACATTCCATCCGCTTCAACAACACAGCATTCTTGCAAGACGTCATATCGACACGTTGTAGGGCCCTCTGATGTCCCACGAGTCAGGTTGTCGTCTTTTTAACATCTCATGACGTACGATCTGGGACAGAAAAATAGAGCAAAAGAACAAAAGTGTCCTGAAACTAATAAAAAAGTTCGATTTTGGGCTCCAAAAATGGGCACATCAAGCAAGCTGGTTACCCCGTCGTAGAGCTCTCAGAGAGCTTTGCAACGGTATGCTATGCGCCGCGTAACTCCTTATGGATCAAAAGTTATGGGCACCAGAGCGACGGAGACCTGGTCACAAACCCTACGCCCCAGGTTTGCGGGCTCGGCCTCTACGTGAAGCGAAGTTATCTTGCCCAATGTTCCGTTGGGATTCGGTAATAGTGATTTGGTGGATAAAGTATCTTGGCAACCCTAACCAGGGCAAAAAAAATTGAAAAGGGGGTGCAACACAAGGACTTCCCAGGGGGTCACCGATCCTTGTAGTACTCTCGCCCAAGCACGCTTAACTTCGGAGTTCTGATGGGATCCGGTACATTAGTGCTGATATGATCGCACCCGTCATGTTGAGGGCATAATTCCTATATGTGTTAACGGTTCACAGTGCCAGCCTAGAGAGATGGCCCATTCAAAAGGCCCAATGGGCTTAACGACAACCCATCCGCTTCAACAACGCAGCATCCTCACAAGACGTGATATCGACACGTTGTAGGGCCCTCTGGTGTCCCGCGAGTCAGGTTGTCGTCCTTTTAACAGCTCACGACGTACGATACGGGACGGAAAAATAGAGCAAAAGAACAAAAGTGTCTTGAAACTAATGAAAACATTAGATTTTGGGCTCCAAAAACGGGGATATCGAGCAAGCTGGCTGACCCTGTCGTAGAGCTCTCAGAGTGCTTTGCAACGGTATGCTGTGCGCTGCGTAACTCCTTAAGTATTAAAAGTTATGGGCACCGGAGCGATAGAGACCTGGTCACAAACCCTACGCCTTCTGTTTGCGGGCTCGGCCTCTACGTGAAGTGAAATTATCTTGCCCAATGTTCCATGGGATTCGGTAATATAGATTTGGTGGATAAAGTATCTTGGCAACCCTAACCAGGGCAAAAAAACTTGAAAAGGGGGTGCAAAACGAGGACTTCCCAGGGGGTCACCCATCCTTGTACTACTCTCGCCCAAGCACGCTTAACTTCAGAGTTCTGATGAGATCCGGTGCATTAGTGCTGGTATGATCGCACCCGTCATGTTGAGGGCACAATTCATATATGTGTTAACGGTTCACAGTCCCAGCCTAGAGAGATGGCCCATTCAAAAGGCCCAATGGGCTAAACGACAACCCATCCGCTTTAACAACGCAGCATCCTTGCAAGACGTGATATCGACACGTTGTAGGGCCCTCTGATGTAACGCAAGTCAGGTTGTCGTCCTTTTAACAACTCACGACGTACGATACGGGATGGAAAAATAGGGCAAAAGAAGAAAAATGGTCTAAAACTAATGAAAATGTTTGATTTTGGGCTCCAAAAATGGGCACAGCGAGCAAGCTAGCTGCCCCCGTCATTGTGCTCTCAGAGAGCTTTGCAACAGTATGCTGTGCGCCGCGTAACTCCTTACGGATCAAAAGTTATGGGCACCGGAGCGACGGAGACCTGGTCACAAACCCTATGCCCTCGGTTTGCGGACCCTGCCTCTACGTGAAGCGAAGTTGTCTCCCCCAATGTTCCGTGGGATTCGGTAATAGAGATTTGGTGGATAAAGTATCTTGGCAACCCTAACTAGGGCAAAAAAAATTGAAAAGGGGGTGCAACACGAGGACTTCCCAGGGGGTCAACCATCCTAGTACTACTCTCGCCCAAGCACGCTTAACTTCGGAGTTCTGATGGGATCCGGTGCATTAGTGCTGGTATGATCATACACGTCATGTCGATGGCACAATTCCTATGGATGAAGTATCTTGGCAACCTTAACCAGGGCAAAAAAAATTGAAAAGGGGGTGCAACACGAGGACTTCCCAGGGGGTCACCTATCCTAGTACTACTCTCGCCCAAGCACGCTTAACTTCGGAGTTCTGATGGGATCCGGTGCATTAGTGCGGGTAGGATCATACCCGTCGTGTTGAGGGCACAATTTCTTTACGTGTTAACTATTCACAGTCCCAGCCTTGAGAGATGGCCCATTCAAAAGGCCCAATGGGCTTAACGACAACCCATCCGCTTCAACAACGCAACATGCTTGCAAGACGTGATATTGACACGTTTTAGCGACCTCTGATGTCCCGCGAGTCCGATTATCGTCCTTTTAACAGTTCACGACGTATGATCCGGGACCCCAAAAAAAGAGCAAAAGAAGAAAAGTGGCCAGAAACTGATGAAAACGTTAGATTTTGGGCACCAAAAAGGGCATCGCGAGCAAGCTGGCTTCCCCTGTCGTAGAGCTCTCAGAGAGCTTTGCAACGGTATGCTGTGCGCCGCGTAACTCCTTACGGTTCAAAAGTTATGGGCACCGGAGCGACGGAGACCTAGTCACAAACCATACGCCCTCGGTTTACAGGCCCAGCCTCTACGTGAAGTGAAGTTGTCTTGCCCAATGTTCCGTGGGATTCAGTAATAGAGATTTGGTGGATAAAGTATCTTGGCAACCCTAACCAGGGCAAAAAAAATTGAAAATGGGGTGCAACACAAGTACTTCCCAAGGGTCACCCATCTTAGTACTACTCTCGCCCAAGCACGTTTAACTTCGGAGTTCTGATGGGATCCGGTGCATTAGTACTAGTATGATCGCACCCGTCTTCTTGAGGGCCCAATTCCTTTATGTGTTAATTGTTCACAGTCCCAGCCTAGAAAGATGGCCCATTCAAAAGGCCCAATGGGCTTAACGATAACCCATCCGATTCAATAACGCAACATGCTTGCAAGACGTGATATCGACACATTGTAGGGCCCCCTAATGTCCCGCGAGTTAGGTTGTCATCCTTTTAACAGTTCACGTAGTACGATCCGGGACGAAAAAATAGAGCAAAAGAAGAAAAGTGGCCTGAAACTGATGAAAACGTTCGATTTTGGGCTCCAAAAAGGGGCAAAGCGAGGATGCTGGCTGCCCCCGTCATAGAGCTCTCAGAGAGCTTTACAACGGTATGCCGTGCGCCGTGTAACTCTTTACAGATCAAAAGTTATGGGCACCGGAGCGACGGAAACCTAGTCACAAACCCCACACCCTCGGTTTGCGGGCCCAACTTCTACGTGAAGCGAAGTTGTCTTGCCCAATGTTCCGTGGGATTCAGTAATAGAGATTTGGTGGATAAAGTATCTTGGCAATCTTAACTAGGGCAAAAAAAATAGAAAAGGGGGTGCAACACGAGGGCTTCCCAGGGGGTCACCCATCCTAGTACTACTCTCGCCCAAGCACGCTTAACTTCGGAGTTCTGATGGGATCCGGTGCATTAGTGCTGGTATGATCGTACCCGTCGTGTTTATGGTACAATTTCTTTACGTGTTAACAGTTCATAGTCGCAGCCTAGAGAGATGGACCATTCAAAAGGCCCAATGGGCTTAACGACAACCCATCCACTTCAACAATGCAGCATGCTTGCAAGACATGATATCGACACGTTGTGGGGCCCTCTGATGTCCCGCGAGTCAGGTTGTCGTCCTTTTAACAGTTCACGACGTACGATCCGGGACGGAAAAACAAAGCAAAAGAAGAAAAGTGGCCTGAAATAGATGAAAATGATCAATTTTGGGTTCCAAAAATGGGCACAACGAGCATGCTAGAAGCCCCCGTCGTAGAGCTCTCAAAGAGCTTTGCAACGGTATGCTGTGTGCTGCGTAACTCCGTACGGATCAAAAGTTATGGGCACCGGAGCGACGGAGACCTGGTCACAAACCCTATGCTCTCGGTTTGCGGGCCCAGCTTCTACGTGAAACGAAGTTGTCTTGCCCAATGTTCCGTGATTCAGTAATAGAGATTTGGTGGATAAAGTACCTTGGCAACCCTAACCAGGGCAAAAAAAATTGAAAAGGGGGTGCAACACGATGACTTCCCAAGGGGTCACCCATCCTAGTACTACTCTCGCCCAAGCACGCTTAACTTCAGAGTTCTGATGGGATCTGGTACATTAGTACTGGTATGATCGCACCCGTCATGTTGAGGGCACAATTCCTCTATGTGTTAACTGTTCACAGTCCCAGCCTAGAGAGATGGCCCATTCAAAACGCCCAATGGGCTAAACGACAACCCATCCGCTTCAACAACGCAGCATGCTAGCAAGATGTGATATCGACACGTTGTAGGGCCCTCTGATGTCCTGCGAGTCAGGTTGTCGTCCTTTTTACAGTTCACGACGTACGATCCAGGACGGAAAAATAGAGCAAAAGAAGAAAAGTGTCCTGAAACTGATGAAAACTTTCAATTTTGGGCTCCAAAAATGGGCATAGCGAGCATGTTGGCTGCCCCCGTCATAGAGCTCTTAGAGAGCTTTGCAACGGTATGCTGTTCGCCGCGTAACTCCTTACGGATCAAAAGTTATGGGCACCGGAGCGACGGAGACCTTGTCACAAACCCTACGCCCTCGGTTTACGGGCCCAGCCTCTATGTGAAGTGAAGTTGTGTTGCCCAATGTTCCGTGGGATTCAGTAATAGAGATTTGGTGGAGAAAGTATCTTGGCAACCCTAACCAGGGCAAAAACAATTGAAAAGGGGGTGCAACACGCGGACTTCCCAGAGGGTCACCCATCCTAGTACTACTCTTGCCCAAGCACGCTTAACTTCGGAGTTCTGATGGGATCTGGTGCATTAGTGCTAGTATGATCGCACCCGTCATGTTGAGGGCACAATTTCTTTACGTGTTAACTGTTCACAGTCCCAGCCTAGAGGGATGGCCCATTCAAAAGGCCCAATGGGCTTAACGACAACCCATCCGCTTCAACAACGCAGCATGCTTGCAAGACGTGATATCGACACGTTGTAGGGCCTTCTGATGTCCCGCGAGTCAGGTTGTCGTCCTTTTAACAGTTCACGACGTACGATCCGGGACGGAATAACAGTGCAAAAGAAGAAAAGTGGCCTGAAACTGATGAAAACGTTCAATTTTGGGCTCCAAAAATGGGCACAGCGACCAAGCTGGCTGCCCCTATCGTAGAGCTCTGAGAGAGCTTTGCAACGGTATGCTGTACGCCGCGTAACTCCTTACGGATCAAAAGTTATGGGCACCGGAGCGACGGAGACCTGGTCACAAACCCTACGCCCTCGGTTTGCGGGCCCAGCCTCTACGTGAAGCGAAGTTGTCTTGCCCAATGTTCCGTGGGATTCAGTAATAGAGATTTGGTTGATAAAATATCTTGGCAACCTTAACCAGGGCAAAAAAAAATTGAAAAGGGGGTGCAACATGAGGACTTCCCAGGGGGTCACCCATCCTAGTTCTACTCTTTCCCAAGCACGCTTAACTTCGGAGTTCTGATGGGATCTGGTGCATTAGTGCTGGTATGATCGCACCCGTCTTGTTGAGGGCACAATTCTTATATGTGTTAACAGTAGACAGTCCCAGCCTAGAGAGATGGCCCTTTCAAAAGGCCCAATGGGCTTAACGACAACCTATCCGCTTCAACAACGCAGCATCCTCGCAAGACGTGATATCAACACGTTGTAGGGCCTTCTGATGTCCTGCAAGTCAGGTTGTCGTCCTTTTAACAATTCACGACGTATGGCCCGAGACCGAAAAACAGAGCAAAAGAAGAAAATTGTGCTGAAACTAATGAAAACGTTCGATTTTGGGCTCCAAAAACAGGCACAGCAAGCAAGCTGGCTGCCCCCGTCGTAGAGCACTCAGAGAGCTTCGCAATGGTTTGCTGTGCACCGCGTAACTCATTACGTATGAAAAGTTATGGGCACCGGAGCGACGGAGACATGGTCACAAACCCTACGCCTTTGGTTTGCGGTCCCAGCCTCCACGTGAAGCGAAGTTGTCTTGCCCAATGTTCCTTGGGATTCAGTAATAGAGATTTGGTGGATAAAGTATCTTGGCAACCCTAACCAGGGCAAAAAAAATTTAAAAGGGGGTGCAACACGAGGACTTCCCAGGGGTCACCCATCCTATTACTACTCTCGCCCAAGAACGCTTAACTTCGGAGTTCTGATGGGATTTAGTGCATTAGTGTTGGTATGTACGCACCCGTCATGTTGAGGGCACAATTACTTTATATGTAAACTGGTCACAGTCCCAGCCTAGAGATATGGCCCATTCAAAAGGCCCAATGGGCTTAACGACAACCCATCCGCTTCAACAACGCAACATGCTTTCAAGACGTGATATTGACACGTTTTAGGGCCGTATGATTCCCCGCGAGTCATGTTGTCGTCCTTTTAACAGTTCCCGACGTATGATCCGGGACCCAAAAACAGAGCAAAAGAAGAGAAGTGGCCTGAAATTGATGAAAACGTTCGATTTTAGGCTCCAAAAAGGGCACCGCGAGCAAGGTGGCTGCCCCCGTCGTAGAGCTCTTATAGAGCTTTGCAACGGTATGCTGTGCGCCGCGTAACTCCTTACGGATCAAAAGTTATGGGCACCGGAGCGACGGACACCTGGTCACAAACCCTACGCCCTCGGTTTGCGGCCCCTGCCTCTACGTGAAACGAAGTTGTCTTGCCCAATGTTCCATGGGATTCAGTAATAGAGATTTGGTGGATAAAGTATCTTGGCAACCCTAACCAGGGCAAAAAAAATTGAAAAGGGGGTGCAACACAAGTACTTCCCAGGGGGTCACCCATCCTAGTACTACTCTCGCCCAAGCACGCTTAACTTCGGAGTTCTGATGGGATCCGGTGCATTAGTGCTGGTATGATCACACCCGTCTTGTTGAGGGCCCAATTTCTTTATGTGTTAACTGTTCACAGTCCCAGCCTAGAAAGATGGCCCAATAAAAAGGCCCAATGGGCTTAACGACAACCCATCCGCTTCAATAACGCAACATGCTTGCAAGACGTGATATCGACACGTTGTAGGGCCCTCTAATATCCCGCGAGTCAGGTTGTCATCCTTTTAACAGTTCACGACGTACGATCCGGGATGAAAAAACATAGCAAAACAAGAAAAGTGGCTTGAAATTGATGAAAACGTTCAATTTTGGGCTCCAAAAAATGGCAAAGCGAGCATGCTGGCTGCCCCCGTCATAGAGCTCTCAGAGAGCTTTACAACGGTATGCTATGCGCCGTGTAACTCTTTACGGATCAAAAGTTATGGGCACTGGAGTGACGGAGACCTGGTCACAAACCCTACGCCCTCGGTTTGCGGGCCCAACCTCTACGTGAAGCGAAGTTGTCTTGCCCAATGTTCCGTGGGATTCAGGAACAGAGATTTGGTGGATAAAGTATCTTGGCAATCCTAACCAGGGCAAAAAAAACTGAAAAGGGGGTGCAACACGAGGACTTCGCAAGGGGTCACCCATCCTAGTACTACTCTCGCCCAAGCACGGTTAACTTCGGAGTTCTGATGGGATCCGGTACATTAGTGCTGGTATGATCGCACCCGTCATGTTGAGGGCACAATTCCTCTATGTGTTAACTGTTCACTGTACTAGCCTAGAGAGATGGCCCATTCAAAAGGCCCAATGGGCTAAACGACAACCCATCTGCGTCAACAACGCAGCATGCTAGCAAGACGTGATATCGACACGTTGTAGGGCCTTCTGATGTCCCGCGAGTCATGTTGCCGTCCTTTTAACAGTTCACGACGTACGATCCAGGATGGAAAAAATAGAGCAAAAGAAGAAAAGTGGCCTGAAACTGATGAAAACGTTTGATTTTGGGCTCCAAAAACGGGCACAGCGAGCATGCTGGCTGCCCCCGTCATAGAGCTCTCAGAGAGCTTTGCAACGGTATGCTGTTCGCCGCGTAACTCCTTACGGATCAAAAGTTATTTGCACCGGAGCAACGGAGACCTTGTCACAAACCCTACGCCCTCGGTTTACGGGCCCAGCCTCTACGTGAAGCGAAGTTGTCTTGCCCAATGTTCCGTGGGATTCAGTAATAGAGATTTGGTGGATAAAGTATCTTGGCAACCCTAACCAGGGCAAAAACAATTGAAAAGGGGGTGCAACACGAGGACTTCCCAGGGGGTCACCCATCCTAGTACTACTCTTGCCCAAGCATGCTTAATTTCGGAGTTCTGATGGGATCTGGTACATTAGTGCTGGTATGATCGCACCCGTCATGTTGAGGGCACAATTTCTTTACGTGTTAACTGTTCACAGTCCCAGCCTAGAGAGATGGCCCATTAAAAAGGCCCAATGGGCTTAACGACAACCCATCCGCTTCAACAACGCAGCATGCTTGCAAGACGTGATATCGACACGTTGTAGGGCCTTCTGATGTCCCGTGAGTCAGGTTGTCGTCCTTTTAACACTTCACGACGTACGATCCGGGACGGAAAAACAGAGAAAAAGAAGAAAAGTGGCCTGAAACTGATGAAAACGTTCGATTTTGGTCTCCAAAAAGGGCATAGCGAGCATGCTAGCTGCCTCCGTCGTAGAGCACTTAGAGAGCTTTGCAACGGTATGATGTGCGCCGCGTAACTCCTGACGGATCAAAAGTTATGGGCACCAGAGCGACGGATACCTGGTCACAAACCCTATGTCATCGGTTTGCGGGCCCAGCCTCTCGTGAAATGAAGTTGTCTTGCCCAATGTTCTGTGGGATTCAGTAATAGAGATTTGGTGGATAAAGTATCTTGGCAACCCTAACCAGGGCAAAAAAAATTGAAAAGGGAGTGCAACACGAGGACTTCCCAAGGGGTCACCCATCCTAGTACTACTCTTGCCCAAGCACGCTTAACTTCGGAGTTCTGATGGGATCCGATGCATTAGTGCTGGTATGATAGCACCGGTCATGCTGAGGCCACATTTCCTATATGTGTTAACGGTTCACAGTCCCAGCCTAGAGAGATGGCCCATTCAAAAGGCCCAATGGGCTTAATGACAACCCATCCGCTTCAACAACGTAGCATCCTCGCCAGACGTGGTATCGACACGTTGTAGGGCCCTCTGATGTCCCGCGAGTCAGGTTGTCGTCCTTTTAACAGTTCACAACGTATAATCCGGGAACAAAAAACAGAGCAAAAGAAGAAAAGTGGCCTAAAACTGATGAAAACGTTCAATTTTGGGCTCCAAAAATGGGCAAAGCGACCAAGCTGGCTGCCCCCGTCGTAGAGCTCTTAGAGAGCTTTGCAATGGTATGCTGTGCGCCGCATAACTCCTTACGGATCAAAAGTTATGGGCACCGGAGCGACGGAGACCTGGTCACAAACCCTACGCCCTCGGTTTGCGGGCCCAGCCTCTACGTGAAGCGAAGTTGTCTTGCCCAATGTTCCGTGGGATTCAATAATAGATATTTGGTGGATAAAGTATCTTGGCAATCTTAACCAGGGCAAAAAAAATTGAAAAGGGGATGCAACACGAGGACTTCCTACGGGGTCACCTATCCTAGTACTACTCTCGCCCAAGCACGCTTAACTTCGGAGTTCTGATGGGATCCGGTGCATTAGTGCTGGTATGATCGTACCCGTCGTGTTGAGGGCACAATTTCTTTACATGTTAACAGTTCATAGTCCCAGCCTAGAGAGATGGCCCATTCAAAAGGCCCAATGGGCATAACGACAACCCATCCACTTCAACAATGCAGCATGCTTGCAAGACATGATATTGACACGTTGTAGGGCCCTCTGATGGCCCGCGAGTCAGGTTGTCGTCCTTTTAACAGTTCACGACGTATGATCCAGGATGGAAAAAACAAAGCAAAAGAAGAAAAGTGGCCTGAAACTGATGAAAATGTTCGATTTTGGCCTCCAAAAATGGGCACAACGAGCATGCTAGCAGCCCCCGTCGTAGAGCTCTCAGAGAGCTTTGCAACGGTATGCTGTGTGCTGCTAACTCCTTACGGATCAAAAGTTATGGGCACCGGAGCGACGGAGACCTGGTCACAAACCCTATGCCCTCAGTTTGCGGGCCCAGCCTCTACGTGAAACGAAGTTGTCTTGCCCAATGTTTCGTGATTCAGTAATAGAGATTAGGTGGATAAAGTATCTTGGCAATCCTAACAAGGGCAAAAAAAATTGAAAAGGGGGTGCAACACGAGGACTTCGCAAGGGGTCACCCATCCTAGTACTACTCTCGCCCAAGCACGCTTAACTTCGGAGTTCTGATGGGATCTGGTGCATTAGTGCTGGTATGATCGCACCCGTCATGTTGAGGGCACAATTTCTTTACGTGTTAACTGTTCACAGTCCCAGCCTAGAGAGATGGCCCATTCAAAAGGCCCAATGGGCTTAACGACAACCCATCCGCTTCAACAACGCAGCATGCTTGCAAGACGTGATATCGACACGTTGTAGGGCCTTCTGATGTCCCGCGAGTCAGGTTGCCGTCCTTTTAACAGTTCACGACGTACGATCCGGGACGGAAAAACAGAGCAAAAGAAGAAAAGTGGCCTGAAACTGATGAAAACGTTCGATTTTGGGCTCCAAAAACGGGCATAGCGAGCATGCTGGCTGCCCCCGTCATAGAGCTCTCAGAGAGCTTTGCAACGGTATGATGTGCACCGCGTAACTCCTTACAAATCAAAAGTTATGGGCACCAGAGCGACGGACACTTGGTCACAAACCCTATGTCATCGGTTTGCGGGCCCAGCCTCTCGTGAAATGAAGTTGTCTTGCCCAATGTTTCGTGGGATTCAGTAATAGAGATTTGGTGGATAAAGTATCTTGGCAACCCTAACCAGGGCAAAAAAAATTGAAAAGGGAGTACAACACGAGGACTTCCCAAGGGGTCACCAATCCTAGTACTACTCTTGCCCAAGCACGCTTAACCTTGGAGTTCTGATGGGATCCGGTGCATTAGTGCTGGTATGATAGCACCCGTCATGCTGAGGCCACATTTCCTATATGTGTTAACGGTTCACAGTCCCAGCCTAGAGAGATGGCCTATTCAAAAGGCCCAATGGGCTTAATGACAACCCATCCGCTTCAACAACGCAGCATCCTCGCCAGACGTGATATCGACACGTTGTAGGGCCCTCTGATGTCCCGCGAGTCAGGTTGTCGTCCTTTTAACAGTTCACAACGTATAATCCGGGAAGGAAAAATAGAGCAAAAGAAGAAAAGTGGCCTGAAACTGATGAAAATGTTCAATTTTGGGCTCCAAAAATGGGCAAAGCGACCAAGCTGGCTGCCCCCGTCGTAGAGCTCTCAAAGAGCTTTGCGACGGTATGCTGTGCGCCGCGTAACTCCTTACGGATCAAAAGTTATGGGCACTTGAGCGACGGAGACCTGGTCACAAACCCTACGCCCTCGGTTTGCGGGCCCAGCCTCTACGTGAAGCGAAGTTGTCTTGCCCAATGTTCCGTGGGATTCAGTAATAGAGATTTAGTCGATTAAGTATCTTGGCAACCCTAACCAGGGCAAAAAAAAATTGAAAATGGGGTCACCCATCCTAGTTCTACTCTTGCCCAAGCACGCTTAACTTCGGAGTTCTGATGGGATCTGGTGCATTAGTGCTGGTATGATCGCACCCGTCATGTTGAGGGCACAATTCTTATATGTCTTAACAGTTGACAGTCCCAGCCTAGAGAGATGGCCCATTCAAAAGGCCGAATGGCTTAACGACAACCCATCCGCTTCAACAACGTAGCATCCTCGCAAGACGTGATATCGACTCGTTGTAGGGCCCTCTGATGTCCCGCGAGTCAGGTTGTTGTCCTTTTAACAATTCAAGACGTATGATCTGGGACGGAAAAACAGAGCAAAAGAAGAAAAGTGGCCTGAAACTGATGAAAACATTCTATTTTGGGCTCCAAAAATGGGCACAGCGAGCAAGTTGGCAGCCCCCGTTGTAGAGCTCTCAGAGAGCTTTGCAACGGTTTACTATGCGCCGCGTAACTCCTTACGGATCAAAAGTTATGGGCACCGGAGCGACGGAGACCTGGTCACAAACCCTACGCCCTCGGTTTGCGGGCCCAGCCTCTACGTGAAGCGAAGTTGTCTTGCCCAATGTTCTGTGGGATTCAGTAATAGAGATTTGGTGGATAAAGTATCTTGGCAACCCTAACCAGGGCAAAAAAAATTGAAAAGGGAGTGCAACACGAGGACTTCCCAAGGGGTCACCCATCCTAGTACTACTCTTGCCCAAGCACGCTTAACTTCGGAGTTCTAATGGGATCCGGTGCATTAGTGCTGGTATGATCGCACCTGTCATGTTGAGGGCACTATTCTTATATGTCTTAACGGTTCACAGTCCCAGCCTAGAGAGATGGCCCATTCAAAAGTCCCAATGGGCTTAATGACAACCCATCTGCTTCAACAACGCAGCATCCTCGCAAGACGTGATATCGACACATTGTAGGGCCCTCTGATGTCCTGCGAGTCAGGTTGTCGTCCTTTTAACAATTCACGACGTATGATCCGGGAAAAACAGAGCAAAAGAAGAAAAGTGGCCTGAAACTGATGAAAACATTCTATTTTGGACTCCAAAAACGGGCACAGCGAGCAAGTTGGAAGCCCACGTCGTAGAGCTCTCAGAGAGCTTTGGAACGGTATACTATGCGCCGCGTAACTCCTTACGGATCAAAAGTTATGGGCACCGGAGCGACGGAGACCTGGTCACAAATCCTACGCCCTCGGTTTGCGGGCCCAGCCTCTACGTGAAGCGAAGTTGTCTTGCCCAATGTTCCGTGGGATTCAGTAATAGAGATTTGGTGGATAAAGTATCTTGGCAACCCTAACCAGGGCAAAAAAAATTGAAAAGGGAGTGCAACACGAGGACTTCCCAAGGGGTCACCCATCCTAGTACTACTCTTGCCCAAGCACGCTTAACTTCGGAGTTCTAATGGGATCCGGTGCATTAGTGCTGGTATGATCGCACCCGTCATGTTGAGGGCACAATTCTTATATGTCTTAACGGTTCACAGTCCCAGCCTAGAGAGATGGCCCATTCAAAAGTCCCAATGGGCTTAATGACAACCCATCTGCTTCAACAACGCAGCATCCTCGCAAGACGTGATATCGACACATTGTAGGGCCCTCTGATGTCCTGCGAGTCAGGTTGTCGTCCTTTTAACAATTCACGACGTATGATCCGGGACGGAAAAACAGAGCAAAAGAAGAAAAGTGGCCTGAAACTGATGAAAACGTTCGATTTTGGGCTCCAAAAACGGGCACAGCGAGCATGCTGGCTGCCCCCGTCGTAGAGCTCTCAGAGAGCTTTGCAACGGTATGCTGTGCGTTGCGTAACTCCTTACGGATCAAAAGTTATGGGCACCGGAGTGACGGAGACCTGGTCACAAACCCTACGCCCTCGGTTTACGGGCCCAGCCTCTACGTGAAGCGAAGTTGTCTTGCCCAATGTTCCGTGGGATTCAGTAATAGAGATTTGGTGGATAAAGTAGCTTGGCAACCCTAACCAGGGCAAAAAAAATTGAAAAGGGGGTGCAACACGAGGACTTCCCAAGGGGTCACCCATCCTAGTACTACTCTTGCCCAAGCACGCTTAACTTCGGAGTTCTGATGGGATCCGGTGCATTAGTGCTGGTATGATCACACCCGTCATGTTGAGGGCACAATTCTTATATGTGTTAACAGTTCACAGTCCCAGCCTAGAGAGATGGCCCATTCAAAAGGCCCAATGGGCTTAATGACAACCCATCCGCTTCAACAACGCAGCATCCTCGCAAGACGTAATATCGACAAGTTGTAGGGCCCTATGATGTCCCGCGAGTCAGGTTGTCGTCCTTTTAACAATTCACGACGTATGATCCGGGACGGAAAAACAGAGCAAAAGAAGAAAAGTGGCCTGAAACTGATGAAAACGTTTGATTTTGGGCTCCAAAAAGGGCACAGCGAGCATACTGGCTGCCCCGGTCGAAGAGCTCTCAGAGAGCTTTGCAACGGTATGCTGTGTGCCGCGTAACTCCTTACGGATCAAAAGTTATGGGCACCGGAGCAACGGAGACATGGTCACAAACCCTACGCCCTCGGTTTGCGGGCCCAGTGATGTGACTGTATTTACAGCACTCAAACCTTGGTATTTGTACTATATTTGCATCTTAATTTGGGAATTATTCCAATACTTTGATATTTTCGATGCATTGTAGGATGATATAGAAAAGTGAAAAATCAGACCCAAAATGATCCAAATTGCAAGTCAAGAAGTCAAGAATGGGGAAGTACGAGAAGTGGTTGAAGAATGAAGCTCATAGAGAAGAAATTTGGCTGAAACTAGCAAGAAATCAGATTCAGAGCATTGAGCCAGATGATCTCAAATAGTGATCCATGTCCGTTTTTGGCAAACCATATCTATTTTTCAGGAAGAAATAGCCTTCTGAGCAAAACGCAGGACTTTGGTCCTGTGCGTGGCATGATTGTAGTCAAATTCCATCGTTTGGAGGGTCAAAATAGTGAAAAATTCCTGAAGATGCTGCGGTCAACGAACCGGTCAAAGTCAAAGACAAACTCAAGTGTTGACCAAGAATTGAAGCCCGTAGAGGAAGAATTTGACCAAACGGAATGCAGAAACGGACTCAGAACGCCGAATAAACTTGGAATAGCATTGGTCAACTTTTTGGTCAACACGTGAATAGTATCGGTCAACGCGTGAATAGTTTTGGTCAATGCGTGAACAGTAAAACTGCGTGCAGAATACGTGAATAGTAACTGCGTGAATAGTACCTGCGTGAATAGTAGCCAACTTTTCCTATAAATAGACATCACCCCTCTTCATATTTTCTCACAATTTTTGAGAGCTTTGGAATATTTTTCTAATATTTTCAATTTTTGTCAAGTTATTTTTATAGTTCTTATTTAGGATTTTGCCTAAATAGCTATATACGGAGGAAGTCCTGCCTAGTGGCTCTTAGTCGGGGGCATTCTGCCCGAATAGCTACTGTACAGCGGACATCTTAACATTCATTTTTGAGCCTTTGCTCAAAAATAGCTCTTATTCGAGGGGAAGCTCTGCCCGAATAGCTATAGAATTTCTGTTTAGACCTGGAGTTCAGAAATACGCGTTCATTAATACGGGGAGCCTTTCTTGACTCTCTTTTATTTGTATAAACTCGTATTTATTATGTCTGAATAGAATTCTTATCTAGGGTAGGATATTGTAAATAATGGTCTTTTAATATATGGTCTTGGATTCGGATAATTTAGTTTCAATGCAATATATGGCTTGTATTAATTAAGTATTGTCTTTCATACATAATGCTTTTAAGTAGATGATATGATTGCTTTATTTTCGTGTCATATATCCATGCTTTAATAGTGAATCAATAGCTTGACAACCTTAAAGATTCCAAGAAATTATAGGTAATACTTTTAAGTAGACCATAGTTTCTAGACTAGTAAGGAGATGTTGATTATTTATGTTGAAACAGACCTTTTTACACTAGGTTGTAAGGACAAATCCATACTATGGCTATACGCTCGTAGATGGAACGGCACCTACATCAGAGTTAGTAATTGGGATTTTAATAGACTAAGTTAATTGACTAGGTTAATGCTTGTAGCTTAACCTCTTGTGTAGAATTTAAGAATCCAGATGCCGAGCCTACATTAATTGCCTTATTTACATATCTGATCCCTAGATATTCTTCCGTATTTAGCTATTATTTAGCTTAACTTAGGCAATTTTGTTAGTTATAGTTTAGTTTACATTCTCGCACGTTACTTCAAATTCTTTGCGAACTATCACTTAAGCACTTTAACACTTTCACACTACTTCACTAACTAACTAACGAGCTTCCCTGTGGTACGATTCCGCACTCATAGCACACTACACTATGAAGATCCGTGCACTTGCGGGTATTTTAACTTGGTTTATTTTACACACTTTTCACACGCCCACCGGGTTGCATCAAGTTTTTGGCGCCGTTGCCGGGGAATCACGGTATAGTTTAGTTTTTGATAAAAGTATTTGTGAACTTGTTTAAGTGTTTATTTTATCCCCTTTATTTAAAAAAAAAAATTTTAAAAATTTTTTTAAAAATTGTTTGGGAATTTTGATTGATTGGAATATGACTCATTTTAATGGTTCATCCGATCAATGGGCTTTTAATGAAACAACCCAACCCCCTATCCCAAATACTTGTGAAATTTGTTCTCAATTTGGGCATACTTTTGAAAATTGTCCCCAAAATCCTCAGTTTTTACTTAGTCGTGATTTTAGTACTCAGGGTTATTATTCAAACCAAAATTTGTACTCAAATGCATATAACCCGGAGTGGCAGAATCATCAAAATTTATTTTTGGATAAAAATGATTCAACTTTTCTGCCTCAAAATTTTCAAAATTTTACATATCAAAACCCTAATTCTTCCAAGTTTTGCAAAAGATTTCAAAGTAATTCATTCAAAACAAAACTTTTGCTATCCCAACTCGATTGAATTTTCTTCTCTTGAACCAAACTTCGACGACAAGTTCGGCCAACTTGTCCAACTCGCCAAATCCAACCACCAATCCATAGATAGGCTACAAGACCAAATCGGTCAATTAGCCGAGAGTATAAATGGGTGGGAAAAAGACGAGCATCCTATTCAACCTGTTCTGAGTTCACCAGACCAATATAGGTCCGTTCATCACGAACCTATCCAAAACCAGGTTGTTGAGAAAATAGAAGTGTTCAGTGGAGATAATGTGGGTAGAGAATGTAACACTAGGAATGAGGTAGATAACATGTTTGAGGCACACATTCCAGGTTGGCAAAACCAGCCATCACCTTGGAGTCAAGAAAATTTTTCTCAAAGCTTTGAAAGTCAAGATCCTGCATCTTTTCAATCTGAATCTTCTATTGACCCTATCCTTAATCTTTTCAAGCAAAATCATCAACAAGATGATTTGATTGACTCTGCTTCTCCTAAATCCAATAATAAGTATGACCAACTTTATCTACTTGCCGACTCTAATGCTCGCATGCTTCAATCTTTAGATCAACATATTCAGTCTGTTATGAGCACCTTTGATGAAATAACATGTGAACAGACTAATGAAATGAGCGAGGTTATTTGGGAGACATCTGATAAGGAAAATGAATTTGAGGAAAAAGATGATACAATGCCTCGTTTAGAAGGACAGGATGACCTTAGTAATGTTTTGATTCAACCCGACTCTGATTCCTCTTCAAGGAAGATGAGTGTACACACTTCCTTAGAGTCTTCACTCTTTCAAGATAAGTCTATTGAGTCTACTTTAATTCCTGCATCCTTCTTGACTCCTGAAGAAAACATTAATGAGATCGAACGACTTTTGTATCAAATTGACCGAGAGAATAAGTCAAATACTTCCATGCCCTTTTCAACTGATTACAATACTAAAAAAGAAGTTTTGACATCCATTCTCTTTCCTGTTGAAAGTCATCTCAATTCTCCTTTAAATGTATCTTCTCCTGTTGTGAAGCTTACAACATTGCCCATGAAGACACAAATTGGATTTGACCCATTTCTGAACAATATGTTAGACACTTCTAATCTATGGGTTGACCAAATGAATTTGGGACACACTGATTTACAACACCAAGTAGCCCCTGTTGACATAACCATAAACATTCCCACACACATCACATTGGGATGGGAATTGTCACTTTTTCAAAGTGATTTGGAAAAGGCATGTTCTGTCGAAAGAATGAGCCATCATTTGTTGCGTGATCCTTTTCCATTCAAAATATGTGCTGAAATGATTATCAGGCAATATGTGCTGAAGAATTTTAAACATTGTTGGCTCTAACAATAGCGCCTGGCCGAGGGCGTAAAACTCAGTGCTACTAGGAGGCAACCTAGATTTTTAAATGCTTATGCGTGTTTATTTTCTTTTGTTTGTGTGATTTTATGTTTTTCCTAGTGTTCTTTTCAATGTTTTAATGTTTGTTTGATTAACTCTTGAACCTCAGAAAAGAGTCTAAATGGTCTGGGTAGTTTATTTATTTGTTTAATATATTAGTTATTTTCTGTGACCATATTTCTTTTTGGTTTCTCCCCTATATATTTGTTTTGTCTATTTAGTATAGCTAACTATTTTTGTTGTGTTGATGATAATCTGTAAAATGCTTTTTCCACTAATCTTTAATTGCAGAATGATACATCTTTTGACAAAAGTTAGTAGAGAAGCTTTGACATCGACATAGAAATGCTTCGCATCAAGTGATATCTTTCCTTACTACATTTCCCTTTATACCTGATCAACCTGCGCTGTAGAGTAAGAAAATCATAGGTTTGGGGATGTAGCATTTGTCATTATGTTATTACTAGCATATTACATTCTCACTGTCTTACATTGCTATTTGCTTGAGAACAAGCAAAGTTTTGGTGTGGGGGTGCGTACATTTCATTAAAAACTTTTTCAAAATATGCAAGAAATACACCATTTTTTGTTTATGAGAAGAGTAGTCTGCTATCTTATATGTTTAAAAATGATGATTTAAATGATTTGAGAACCTGTATTGTTAGTTATGTATTGTGAAAAACTCTGAGGGAACTCTATAAGAAAAACTTTGGAGTACTGTATTCATGAGTAAACCTAGCTGTTCTTCTGTTCTTCAATTGATAGGTTTGTGATTATGAAAGGACTGAGATAGGATTACCGTTTGTTATGAGAACTCCTTGTGATTGAAACCTGAACCCTTATGCCATGTCTGTACTGTATGTTATGTTACTTTATCTGTATGTACACTCTGAAAAAAGAAAAAGAAAAAAAAATTAACAAAAGTAGAAAAACAAAAAAGAGTTGGACATACCTTTACTGTTGAATAAATTTTTGGTGTAAATATGTTGTAAATCTCTAAGCACCACTATCCTAGACATTGTAATTTGGGATATGTGCTATAGTGTAAAGTTTCGAGCCTAGATATCTCGGGTGATTAAGGCACGTAGGGGTCCCTTTAAAACCTGGCAACCTCAGTCATAATGGCGGGGGATTGTTGGCCTTAAAGCCCGCTACATGGGATATTCAGAAAGCAAAAGAAATTGAACACTATATAGAGATACTATCAGTTGTAGTTTTATATTTCTGGCAAATGTTAAAGGGTTAAGGCATGATCAAGAGTTTGATTACAAATGTAGGTAAGAATATCAAGGTCCAATCTGTTTGCATTACTTGAAAGTTGGGAATTGAATGAACTTAATTTGCTTAGTTTACTTCTAAATATATACTCCGAAGCAATCAATAGTCGATTTCCAATAAGAGTACCTATTTGTGAAAACTATGTACAAAGTTCTCTTATCATGTTTGCAATTAATTGCTAAATATGTTTAAGATAGTAGATTGCATTTCTCATATTTCATATTTGGAAAGTGTTTGACAAAAAGATAGGATAGATTACTTCATTTGTTTTTGACTTGTAAAAATTTTGCAAAATCTACATTCACATCTGTTTTAAAGACAGTCTTGTTTGAGGTCAAGCAAGGTTTAGGTTTGGGGATGTTGATGTGACTATATTTACAACACTCAAACCTTGGTATTTGTACTATATTTGCATCTTAATTTGGGAATTATTGCAATACTTTATATTTTCGATGCAATGTAGGATGATATAGAAAAGTGAAAAATCAAACCCAAAATAATCCAAATTGCAAGTCAAGAAGCCAAGAATGGGGAAGTACGAGAAGTGGTTGAAGAATGAAGCTCATAGAGAAGAAATTTGGCTGAAACTAGCACGAAATCGGACTCAGAGCATTGACCCAGATGATCTCAAATAGTGACCCATGTCCGTTTTTGGCAAACCATATCCGTTTTTTAGGTAGAAATAGCCTTCTGAGCAAAACGCAGGACTTTGGTCCTGCACGTGGCATGATTGTAGTCAAATTCCATCGTTTGGAGGGTTAAAATAGTGAAAAATGCCTGAAGATGCTGCGGTCAACGAACCGGTCAAAGTCAAAGACAAACTCAAGTGTTGACCAAGAATTGAAGCACGTAGAGGAAGAATTTGACCAAACGGAATGCAGAAACGGACTCAGAACGCCGAATAAACTTGGAATAGCATTGGTCAACTTTTTGGTCAACACATGAATAGTATTGGTCAACGCGTGAATAATGATGGTCAACGCGTGAACAGTAAAACTGCCTGCAGAATACGTGAATAGTAGTCACGTGAATAGTACTTGCGTGAATAGTAGCCAACTTTTCCTGTAAATAGACATCACCCCTCTTCATATTTTCTCACAATTTTTGAGAGCTTTGGAATATTTTTCCAATAATTTCAATTTTTGTCAAGTTATTTTTATAGTTCTTATTTATGATTTTGCCTAAATAACTATATACGGAGGAAGTCCTGCCCAGTGGCTCTTATTCGGGGGCATTATGCCCGAATAGCTGTGAGGCCTAACCCCGATTTGCGTGCGAAACCTCGCTTCGTGTGCCCTAACCTAGATTTGCATGCCATGACCTAGGTTTAAGAATTGTGTTCATTTTATGTGCCATACATTGAATTACGTGCATTCAATTAGGGTTGCGTGCATTTACTTAAAAAATGTGCGTTCGTCTCGTAGTTCGTGTCCTACCTTGTAGTGCGTGCCCTAGACCTAGGAAAGCATGCCTTCACGCTAATCAAGAAAGCATCTTTCACGTAGCACTAGACTATTAAACAATCCTACAAAATCCACTATCAATATAATAATCCTAATTCAACTCACTAGAAGACAAAAAATGCACCAAACACTAAACATTCTTAATTCTTTATTCCTTTTCTTTTGCACTTCCAAACACATGCAATAAAATAAGCTCAACCAAGACAAAATTTCAGAACTTTCCACATGCTTGGCCGACCACTAGGTGGCATTTGTGCATGCTTATTCAATATAATTTAATTCCTAGACACATTTAGACAAACTATGACACAAATGCATAAAAAAATGACCAAAACCACCTCAAATTTCTCTCTTGCTCGACCAAAAACTCATAGCCCATGCTAGCATTTCAAATTTCCACCTTGAAGATGCAAAAAATTCAGATTTGGAAGCCCAAGGCCGACATGCTCCTCAAATTTGCAAAAGGCTTCATTGTTTGTCATTTTCTTCATTTCTCTTTCATTTTTTTCTCTCTTCATCTCATTTTCCTCTCTCATTCTCGGCCTTGGCTGAGTTCTTCATCTCCATAGCTTCTCTTCTTCACACCATAGCTAAGCAAAGCAAGCTACAAGCAAAGAACCTCAACCGAGCTAGCTAGGAGGTGAAAATTACACTTGCATGTGCATTGAAGACTCCATTCGGCCTAGGTAAGCTTCTTGGCATCCTTTTCTTTTCTTCATGTTATGACCTCATGCATGTGCTAAGAGATTGATCACTAAGCTAGAAAAATTAGAGAAAAGCTAGTTGGGATTTCGGCTAAGCAAGGAGAGGAAGAAAGTTGAGCTTCAACAAGGTTTTTGAGCATCTTTTGGTTGATTGCTAAGGTGAGGGTTAAAACCTTTTGAAAACTCCTCAAAAATTCACATGCATGCTCATAATGTGTGTATTTGCTTCTTTACTTGAGCTATATGGTCGTTCATAAGCTTAAACAACCATGCATGGCAAGATCTTGGCTTGAAAATGATGCTAGGTGAAGTCGAAATTGTTGACAGCTCTCTGACCAATCTGTTCAAGGTAAGTTTAGCTAGTCAAATGATGTCGAAAATGCTTGAAACTTGGTAGGCGACTATTTTGGACAGTTTTGAACATTTTTCCCAGAAATAGGCAGAAGCAAATTTTGATTTTAAGGTCCTCAAAATGGAAAATCTTTAAAATGTGACCAAATCTGGAAATCTGGAAAAATGAAGCAGGTTTTGGCAGATGCACTGACCTTGTGGAACGAACCATATGTGACTTAGTAAATGATGTCCAAAATTCATGAAATATGGTGTGCTATTATATTTTTCAGTTCTGGACAATTTTGTCAGAAATGGACCAAGGCTAAAACTGACCCTAAGGACCCAAAATCGTCAATTTCTGAAAAGTGTGCAAATCTGGACAGTTTTGTGCTATCTCACTGTTTCGGCTATAACTAATGATTCTGAACTCCAATTGATGCAAGGTTTGTTTCTGATTTTAGCTAACTTCTTAAGATTTAATTTGACATCTTATTCACTGGATTTGGAGATTGTTTGATTATCCTATTGATTGTGATAAAACAGCCTATTGCAGTAAGGGTTTCACTTAATGTTGTACTTAGAAAAATTGTGGTGACTTCTCTTGTTGAATTAAATGCTTTGGATTGTAGCTTCGGGATGTTGTGTGGACTGTTTTGAATGTTTGAGGATGTTGAATTAAATGATGCATGGTTTGAGATTGATTTTGAGTTGGGTTGAGGCTCAAATTGCACGTATATACACGAAATGGAAACCGTAATGACTAGGTAGTTTTGCTAAGTATTGATCATTTGTATATTTTGTGGAAATTATATGCTTAATGGGCTGCCCGTAAATGTCTTATAACTTCAAATGTGATTTCGACCATTGCATGTTGTCAAATAAGTTTTTCTTGTAACCAAACCCACGTAAATGTTGTTGCATGTTGAATAATCGTACCACTTGATTACGTGGAGTTCGAAATGAATTATATGGCTTGACTTACATGTGTTACATGGCTGCCCGTTTAATATTCACATGGCTCTATATGCCTTTCAAGTGAAATTACTTGTCTTATCATGCCTTGTTTGACTACTTGACAACGTGCGATCTTATAATTGTTCGGAGGCGACCTACTTTGTTGTCCTCCTAATGTGATATGTTAAATGTTATAAATGTGCATTGCATACGAGGTTGCAACCTTTCATTGTGGCATGGTAGCGTTTCACGAACGCCGGGCGGCATAGGGCTTGCCGGTGCTCCCGTGACTACCATGGTCCAATTCCCTCTCTCGCTTGGCATTCCACCCTCGGAGAGTTGGGTCATAGGTTTCGGGGTACATCCGGAGTACACCCAATTGGGAGCGATAAGTGGATTATTGAAGTCGGCCGCAACAATTGTATCGGAATTGAAATTGAGAGCAAATGCTCACCGTATCCTTGAAATGATTGGTAAATGTATCTGTTACTCGATTTGTTTCATATATTTGCGTACCTTGTTATTTGCAATACGTGACATGTTTTCAAAAAGGAGTTTTCATAATTGAACCAAAAAATGAGTTTCAAAACGTATTTCTCGTTTCCCCCTCGCTGAGTTCATAAGGACTCACCATCTTTTTCATTACAGGTGAAGAAGAACAGGTACAAGTACCCGAGGACAATGTATCTAATGATGAACCCCTGGAGTGATTGCCTGTCATTGTTGTTTTGCTTGAACGTGACTACTTGTGAATTTTATGTTACTTGAAGACTATTTCCTTTTGTGTTACTCGATGTCATGATGTAAAAGACCCCCGTTGTAATTTGGAGTCTAATTTTGGTTTGTACTTATACTAAATAGACTGATACTAGACATTACTATGATCGTTATGCTTTTATTATCGCTAGTATTATCATAGGTTATGATGCATTAGTGAGGACTAAGTAAATGAATTTATCCAATCTTAAACAGGAATATTTTGAAACGAGGTCAAACAAACAAACGAGACATAGCATCATGCTAGGTTGTAAACCAAACGGGATGTCGAAATAACCAATAGGTCATTCAATTGATGGTAAAGTAGTAATCTTAGTTGGAAATGAATTTGAGATGGTAAACATTTGAGGCGTTTAGAGAATTAGGTTAAACCAAAGGGCCAATTACAGCCGTTATGCTGCCGATTTTCTGGAAAAACTTTGGAGTTTAGACTAAATCATTAGGTGTTAATCTTCATCAACAGCTAAGTACGTGATATTACTTGAATGTTAGTTCACACCCTAGTCTAACCTTATAGGCCGGGTTGGGGCGTGACACCTTAGAAGAAATGGTATCAAAGCTTAGATTGCTTAAGTCGAGTTTAACTCTCAGACCGTGGGTAGAGCCCTAAGATAATTAGGATGACTTGTTTATGTGTTATTGTGTGATAAATGTGCCTTCTATGTTCTATGTGCTTAAGTGACTTACATGCCTTAAATGTTTTTAGAATTGTATCTATACTATGTTGCATATCTTATGCGTTAGATTCTTAATTGTCATATTTCAATAAATTGTACATCGTAATTTGTGCCTATAGATGGCTGGCCCTAGTACCCGTACTACTAATAGGAGCGGTGAACCTCAAGAGACCGGGGATGCCTATCAGACTAATCCCGGTATAGCTATGTTTAATATGATGGCAAATGCCATGGATCGTGTATCACGTGTGATGGAGCGTCAGGATGCTCGTGAAGCCAACAACAACAACATCAACAACAGGAATGAGGGTAATCATGGGAGACATAGCAGAATGAGGGAATTCCTTGACTTTCGCCCGTCTAAATTCTACGGGGAAGCTGATGATGAGAAAGCAGAGGCTTGGCTGTCCGAGATCGAGAATATTTTCAGGCCACTTGATTATACAGATGAAGAAAAAGTGGAGTTTGCTGTATTTCTGTTGCACGAGGATGCCGAGCATTGGTGGCACATTGTAGAGGCACTGTGGGAGACTGATCAGACACCTCGCTTGTGGGGTAATTTTGTTAAGGTATTTAAGGAGAAATATGTACCTGCAGTTTCCAGGCAGAGGCAGATCGAGGAGTTCATGCACTTGACTCAGGGTAATATGACGGTGGCCCAGTACGAGGCACGTTTTGATCGACGGTCCCGTTATGCTCAATATATGGTTTGTACTCCGGAGGCAAAAATGTGGAAATTTACTGTTGGATTGAGGCCAGAGATTCAGGACCAATTAGCTTCTCATGACTTTGATACTTATTCTTCTCTCTTTGCTACTGCCTCTCGAGTTGAGAAGAGGAAACTAGATGGAGCCGGTTCGAGCCAACCGAGCAAAAAACCTTACCAGCCTCCAGGTCAGCAGAGGAAATTCCAGAGTCAGAGTTGTGGTCAAGGCCAGAGCCAGAATAGGTCAGTGAATAACTGTGGCCCGACTAAAGCGCCATCAGCCTCTTCCACCCGCAGATCCACAGGTAGTTCACCTGCTTCTCAGACTGCCATCTGTTCGTAATGTAACAAGAAAGGCTACACCGAGGCCCAGCGTTGGAGAAAATTGGGGAAATGTATGGGTTGTGGCAGCGAACAGCACCGGGTTAAGGATTGCCCTAAATGGAAAGGGGGACAGAATCAGGGTAAACCCGCCGGTAGAGGCAAGACTCCAGTTCCTAGGGTCCAGGCTCGAGCCTATGCTATTGAGTGCGAGGAGATTCCAGATGAGACCGCTGTTGTTGAAGGTACATTCTTCATACTGAATCAACCTATTAAGGTGTTAATTGATCCGGGTGCTACTCATTCATTTTTTACTCCCTTACGTGTGGAACGTGTGAAATTGAAAGTTGTATGTTTGCCATATGAAGTAGAAGTTGGTACTCCAATGGGTTCTAAACTTGTAACTAGTTCAACTTGTAAAGCATGTAAAATCCAAATTAAGGATAGGGAATTCTCAGCCAATCTTATTGTATTACCTTTTCTAGACTATGAGGTCATTTTAGGGATGGACTGGCTGGCAAACCATCATGTCCAACTGGATTGCCGGCCGAAGATTATAACGTTCCGGGTACCTGATCAACCAATACTGGAGATTGTGGGTCGAAGAGATTTCACCGGGAGTTCCATTATTTCATCTACAAAAGCAGTGAAGTCCTTGAGGAAAGGGTGCAGCGGATACTTGGCTTACCTTATCAACAAGCCGTCAGATAAAGCTAAGTTGGAGGAGACGCTTGTGATCAAAGACTATGCAGATGTGTTTCCAGAAGAATTACCCAGTTTACCCCCAAATCGGGAAATCGAGTTTGTTATAGAGTTGCTGCCGGGCGCCCAGCCGATATCTAAAGCTCCCTATCATATGGCACCGGCCGAGCTACAAGAATTGAAGGACCAATTGCAAGGATTGCTGAAGAAGGGGTTTGTCCAACCGAGTTCTTCACCGTGGGGTGCGCCAGTTCTATTTGTGAAGAAGAAAGACGGAACGTTGAGGCTATGCATTGACTACCGAGGTTTGAACCAAGTGACTGTCAAGAATAAATACCCACTTCCCCTGATTGACGAGTTATTTGATCAACTGCAAGGAGCCAAAGTGTATTCGAAACTCGACTTGAGGCAAGTGTATTATCAGTTACGGATCAAGAAGGAAGATGTGCCTAAAATGGCTTTCAGGACGAGATATGGGCATTATGAATATGTGGTGATGCCTTTTGGACTAACTAATGCCCCTGCAGCTTTTATGGATTTGATGCACAGGGTGTTTCAACCCTACTTGGACCAATTTGTGGTGATCTTCATTGATGATATTTTGGTATACTCGAAATCGGAGGCGGAGCATGAGCAACATCTGCAGTTGGTACTGCAGAAACTTTGAGAGCACCAATTGTATGCAATTTTTAGCAAGTGTGAATTTTGGCTGCAGCAGATTGCATTTTTGGGGCATATCATATCCCAAGAGGGAATAGCGGTGGATCCAACAAAGATTGATGCAGTGATGTCTTGGAAGAAGCCGGAAAATGTTACGGAGGTTCGGAGTTTTCTTGGTCTAGCCGGCTATTATCGGAGGTTCATGAAGGATTTCTCTAAGATTGCAGGACCGCTTACAAAGCTCACTCAAAAGAAAACCAAGTTCGTGTAGGATGATAAGTGTGAGAGTAGCTTTCAAGAATTGAAGAAAAGATTGACTACCGCACCAGTTCTTGCATTGCCTGAAGGGAGTCAAGGTTTTGTAATCTATAGCGATGCTTCGAAAGAAGGATTGGGATGTGTATTGATGCAAAATGGAAGAGTGATTGCATATGCTTCTAGGAAACCAAAGCCGTATGAGATGAATTACCCGACGCATGATTTGGAGTTAGCAGCCATTGTGTTTGCACTCAAGAAATGGAGGCATTATCTGTGGGGTAACAAGTTTGAGGTATTTACTGATCATAAGAGCTTGAAATACTTGTTCTCTCAAAAGGAGTTGAATATGAGGCAAAGGCGGTGGATGAAGCTTTTGGATGATTATAACTGCTCAATCAATTATGTGCCCGGTAAAGCTAATGTAGTTGTAGATGCCTTAAGCAGAAAAACAAGCATGGCAAAACTGGAAGTCAAGGTGTAGGAGTTGTTGGAGGAAGCATTTTTGTGGAAACCACAATTGACTCAGAAGGGGTTACTTTTTGCCACTACCCAAGTTCAATCGACTTTGTTGTCTGAGTTACGAGAGGCTCAACAGAAGGACCAACAATTTCAGAAGATTAAGGAAAACAACGCAGATTTCAAGTTTCATGATGATGGTGTTTGGAGGTTTAGGAACCAGATTTGTGCTCCGAACGAGCCGAAGCTGAAAAAGAAGATTCTTGAGGAAGCCCATAATTCAATATATACTATTCACCCCGGTGGAACAAAGATGTATCGGGATTTGAAGCAACACTATTGGTGGAATAACATGAAAAGAGAAATTGAGGAGTTTGTAGCACAGTGTTTGACTTGTCAGAGGGTCAAAGCAGAACATCAACGACCCGCAGGTTTACTTCAGCCGTTGGAGATTCCTCAATGGAAATAGGAACATATAACTATGGATTTTGTTATGGACCTGCCTAGATAACGAAAGGGTCATGACGCCGTTTGGGTTATAGTGGATAGATTGACTAAGTCGGCGCACTTCTTACCGATGAACAAGGAGGATAGTCCTGAGGAATTGGGAGATATGTATGTAGCGGAGATTGTGAGATTGCACGGGATGCCTGTGAGTATTGTATCGGATAGGGATCCTCGTTTTACTTCCCGGTTTTGGAAGAGATTGCAAGAAGCTTTGGGAACGAAATTGAGTTTTAGTACGGCTTATCACCCTCAAACGGATGGTCAATCGGAGAGAACTATTCAGATTCTGGAGGATATGCTGAGGGCATGTGTGTTAGATTTCGGGAAAGGTTGGGAGAAATATCTATCTCTAGAGGAGTTCGCCTACAACAATAGTTATCAGGCCACTATTGGGATGGCCCCATTTGAGGCGCTGTATGGACGTAAGTGTCGATCCCCAATTTACTGGGATGAAGTAGGTGAGACGAAGACTTTTGACCCGACCCTTTTACCTGAACTGATGAAGACTGTTGATAATATCCACCTCATCCGGAAACGGATGCTTACCACCCAGAGCAAGCAGAAGAGTTATGCAGACCGACGGAGACAGAGTCTCGAGTTTGGGTTTGCGACAAGGTGTTCTTGAAGATATCACCCCGGAGGGGACTGATTAGGCATGGCAAGGGTGGAAAGTTGAGCCCGAGATTTGTGGGACCATTTGAGATAGTTGAGAAGGTTGGCAAGTTGGCGTATCGCCTAGCACTACCCCAGAACCTCTCCAATATTCACGACATCTTTTATGTTTCGATGCTGCGGAAGTATCATCCTGATCCGTCACATATCTTGGAGCCAGAGCCATTGCAGCTTCGGGAGAACTTGTCTTACGAGGAGAAGCCCATTCGGATCCTAGACCAGCAGGATCGGGAGTTGCGCAACAGAACTATACCTATGGTGAAGGTGCTGTGGGATCATCATGGAGTCGAAGAAGCAGCGTGGGAAAGGTGAGACCAGATGGAGCAGCAATATCCAGCTCTATTTCAAGGTAATATTGAATTTCGGGACGAAATTCTTTTAAGGAGGGGAGGATGTGAGGCCCGACCCCGATTTGCGTGCGAAACCTCACTTCGTGTGCCCTAACCTAGATTTGCGTGCCATCACCTAGGTTTAAGAATTGTGTTCATTTTATGTGCCATACATTGAATTACGTGCATTCAATTAGGATTGCGTGCATTTACTTGAAAAATGTGCGTTCGTCTCGTAGTTCGTGTCCTACCTCGTAGTGCGTACCCTAGACCTAGGAAAGCGTGCCTTCACGCTAATCAAGAAAGCATCTTTCACGGAGCACTAGACTATTAAACAATCCTACAAAATCCACTATCAATATAATAATCCTAATTCAACTCACTAGAAGACAAAAAATGCACCAAACACTAAACATTCTTCATTCTTTATTCCTTTTCTTTTGCACTTCCAAACACATGCAATAAAATAAGCTCAACCAAGACAAAATTTCAAAATTTTCCACATGCTTGGCCGACCACTAGGTGGCATTTGTGCATGCTTATTCAATATAATTTAATTCCTTGACACATTTAGACAAACTATGACACAAATGCATAAAAAAATGACCAAAACCACCTCAAATCTCTCTTTTGCTCGACCAAAAACTCATAGCCCATGCTAGAATTTCAAATTTCCACCTTGAAGACACAAAAAATTCAGATTTGGAAGCCCAAGGCCGACATGCTCCTCAAATTTGCAAAAGGCTTCATTGTTTGTCATTTTCTTCATTTCTCTTTCATTTTTTTCTCTCTTCATCTCATTTTCCTCTCTCATTCTCGGCCTTGGCTGAGTTCTTCATCTCCATAGCTTCTCTTCTTCACACCATAGCTAAGCAAAGCAAGCTACAAGCAAAGAACCTCAACCGAGCTAGCTAGGAGGTGAAAATTACACTTGCATGTGCATTGAAGACTCCATTCGGCCTAGGTAAGCTTCTTGGCATCCATTTCTTTTCTTCATGTTATGACCTCATGCATGTGCTAAGAGATTGATCACTAAGCTAGGAAAAATAGAGAAAAGCTAGTTGGGATTTCGGCTAAGCAAGGAGAGGAAGAAAGTTGAGCTTCAACAAGGTTTTTGAGCATCTTTTGGTTGATTGCTAAGGTGAGGGTTAAAACCTTTTGAAAACTCTTCAAAAATTCACATGCAGGCTCATAAATGTGTGTATTTGCTTCTGTACTTGAGCTATATGGTCGTTCATAAGCTTAAACAAACATGCATGGCAAGATCTTGGCTTGAAAATGATGCTAGGTGAAGTCGAAATTGTTGACAGCTCTCTGACCAGTCTGTTCGAGGTAAGTTTAGCTAGGCCAATGATGTTGAAAATGCTTGAAAATTTGTAGGTGACTAGTTTGGACAGTTTTGAACATTTTTCCCAGAAATAGGCCGAAGCTAATTTTGACTCTAAGGTCCTCAAAATGGCAAATCTTTAAAATGTGACCAAATCTGGAAATCTGGAAAAATGAAGCAGGTTTTGGCAGATGCACTGACCTTGTGGAACGAACCATATTTTACTTAGTAAATGATGTCAAAAATGCATACAATTTGGTTTCCTACTAGATTTTTCAGTTCTGGACAATTTTGTCAGAAATGGACCAAGGCTAAAACTGACCCTAAGGACCTCAAAATCGTCAATTTCTGAAAAGTGTGCAAATCTGGACAGTTTTGTGCTATCTCACTGTTTCGGCTATAACTAATGATTCTGAACTCCAATTGATGCAAGGTTTGTTTCTGATTTTAGTTAACTTCTTAAGATTTAATTTGACATCTTATTCACTGGATTTGGAGATTGTTTGTTTATCCTATTGATTGTGAGAAAACAGACTATTGCAGTAAGGGTTTCACTTAATGTTGTACTTAGAAAAATTGTGGTGACTTCTCTTGTTGAATTAAATGCTTTAGATTGTAGCTTCGGGATGTTGTGTGGACTGTTTTGAATGTTTGAGGATGTTGAATTAAATGATGCATGGTTTGAGATTGACTTTGAGTTGGGTTGAGGCTCAAATTGCACGAATATACACGAAATGGAAACCGTAATGACTAGGTAGTTTTGCTAAGTATTGATCATTTGTATATTGTGTGGAAATTATATGCTTAATGGGCTGCCCGTAAATGTCTTATAACTTCAAATGTGATTTCGACCATTGCATGTTGTCAAATAAGTTTTTCTTGTAACCAAACCCATGTAAATGTTGTTGCATGTTGAATAATCGTACCACTTGATTACGTGGAGTTCGAAATGAGTTATATGGCTTGACTTACATGTGTTACATGGCTGCCCATTTAATATTCACATGGCTCTATATGCCTTTCAAGTGAAATTACTTGTCTTATCGTGCCTTGTTTGACTACTTGACAACGTGCGATCTTATAACTGTTCGGAGGTGACCTACTTTGTTGTCCTCCTAATGTGATATGTTAAATGTTATAAATGTGCATTGCATACGAGGTTGCAACCTTTCATTGTGGCATGGTAGCGTTTCACGAACGCCGGGCGGCATAGGGCTTGCCGGTGCTCCCGTGACTACCATGGTCCAATTCCCTCTCTCGCTTGTCATTCCACCCTCGGAGAGTTGGGTCGTAGGTTTCGGGGTACATCCGGAGTACACCCAATTTGGAGCGATAAGTGGATTATTGAAGTTGGCCGCAACAATTGTATCAGAATTGAAATTGAGAGCAAATGCTCACCGTATCCTTGAAATGATTGGTAAATGTATCTGTTACTCGATTTGTTTCATATATTTGCGTACCTTGTTATTTGCAATATGTGACATGTTTTCAAAAAGGAGTTTTCATAATTGAACCGGAAAATGAGTTTCAAAACGTATTTCTTGTTTCCCCCTCGCTGAGTTCATAAGGACTCACCCTCTTTTTCATCACAGGTGAAGAAGAACAGGTACAAGTACCCGAGGACAATGTATCTAATGATGAACCTCTGGAGTGATTGCCTGTCATTGTTGTTTTTCTTGAACGTGACTACTTGTGAATTTTATGTTACTTGAAGACTATTTCCTTTTGTGTTACTTGATGTCATGATGTAAAAGACCCCCGTTGTAATTTGGGGTCTAATTTTGGTTTGTACTTATACTAAATAGACTGATACTAGACATTACTATGATCGTTATGCTTTTATTACCGCTAGTATTATCATAGGTTATGATGCATTAGTGAGGACTAAGTAAATGAATTTATCCAATCTTAAACAGGAATATTTTGAAACGAGGTCAAACAAACAAACGAGACATAGCATCATGCTAGGTTGTAAACCAAACGGGATGTCGAAATAACCAATAGGCCATTCAATTGGTGGTAAAGTAGTAATATTAGTTGGAAATGAATTTGAGATGGTAAACATTTGAGGCGTTTAGAGAATTAGGTTAAACCAAAGGGCCAATTACAGCCATTATGCTGCCGGTTTTCTGGAAAAACTTGGGAGTTTATACTAAATCATTAGGTGTTAATCTTCATCAACAGCTAAGTACGTGATATTACTTGAATGTTAGTTCACACCCTAGTCTAACCTTATAGGCCGGGTTGGGGCATGACAATAGCTACTGTACAGCGGACATCCTAACGTTCATTTTTGAGCCTTTGCTCAAAAATAGCTCTTATTTGGGGGGAAGCTCTGCCCGAATAGCTATAGAATTTCTGTTCAGACATGGAGTTCAGAAATACGTGTTCGTTAATACGGGGGAGCCTTTCTTGAGTCTCTTTTATTTGTATAAACTCGTATTTATTATGTTTGAATAGAATTCTTATCTGGGGTAGGATATTGTAAATAATGGTCTTTTAATATATGGTCTCAGATTCAGATAATTTAGTTTCAATGCAATATATGGCTTGTATTAATTAAGTATTGTCTTTCATACATAATGCTTTTAAGTAGATGATATGATTGTTTTATTTTCGTGTCATATATCCATGCTTTAATAGTGAATCAATAGCTTGACAACCTTAAAGATTCCAATAAATTATAGGTAATGCTTTTAAGTAGACCATAGTTTCTAGACTAGTAAGGAGATGTTGATTATTTATGTTGAAACAGACCTTTTACACCAGGTTGTAAGGACAGATCCATACTATGGCTATACGCTCGTAGATGGAACGGTACCTACATCAGAGTTAGTAATCGGGATTTTAATAGACTAAGTTAATTGACTAGGTTAGTGCTTGTAGCTTAACCTCTTGTGTAGAATTTAAGAATCCGGATGCCGAGCCTACATTAATTGCCTTATTTACATATCTGATCCCTAGATATTCTTCCGTATTTAGCTATTATTTAGCTTAACTTAGGCAATTTTGTTAGTTATAGTTTAGTTTACATTCTCGCACGTTACTTCAAATTCTTTGCAAACTGTCACTTAAGCGCTTCAACACTTTCACACTACTTCACTAACTAACTAACGAGCTTCCCTGTTGTATGATTCCGCACTCATAGCACACTACACTACGAAGATCTGTGCACTTGCGGGTAATTTAACTTGGTTTATTTTACACACTTTTCACACGCCCACTGGGTTGCATCACCCAGCCTCTACATGAAGCGAAGTTGTCTTGCCCAATGTTCCGTGGGATTCAGAAATAGAGATTTGGTGGATAAAGTATCTTGGCAACCCTAACCAGGGCAAAAAAAATTGAAAAAGGGAGTGTAACACGAGGACTTCCCAGGGGGTCACCCATCCTAGTACTACTCTTGCCCAAGCACGCTTAACTTCGGACTTCTGATGGGATCCGGTGCATTAGTGCTGGTATGATTGCACCCGTCATGTTGAGGGCACAATTCCTTTATGTGCTAACTGTTCACAGTCCCAGCCTAGAGAGATGGCCTATTCAAAAGGCCCAATGGGCTTAACGACAACCCATTCGCTTCAACAACGCAGCATGCTTGCAAGAGGTGATATCGACACATTGTAGGGCCCTCTGATATCCCGCGAGTCAGGTTTTCGTCCTTTTAACAGTTCACGACGTACGATCAGGGACGGAAAAACAGGGCAAAAGATGAAAAGTGGCCTGAAGCTGGTGAAAACGTTCGATTTTGGGCTCCAAAAAGGGCACAGCAAGCATGCTTGCTGCCCCCGTCGTAGAGCCCTCAGAGAGCTTTGCAACGGTATGTTATGCGCCGCGTAACTCCATACGGATCAAAAGTTATGGGCACCGAAGCGACGAAGACCTGGTCACAAACCCTACGCCCTCGGTTTGCGGGCCCAGCCTCTACGTGAAGCGAAGTTGTCTTGCCCAATGTTCCGTAGGATTCAGTAATAGAGATTAGGTGGATAAAGTATCTTGGCAACCCTAACCAGGGGAAAAAATTTTGAAAAGGGGGTGCAACACCAGGACTTCCCAGGGGGTCACCCATCCTAGTACTACTCTCGCCCAAGCACGCTTAACTTCGGAGTTCTTATGGGATCCGGTGCATCAGTGCTGGTATGATCGCACCCATCATGCTTAGGGCACAATTCCTTTATGTGTTAACGGTTCATAGTCCCAGCCTAGAGAGATGGCCCATTCAAAAGGCCCAATGGGCTTAACGACAACCCATCCGCTTCAACAACGCAGCATCCTCACCAGTCGTGATATCGACACGTTGTAGGGCCCTCTGATGTCCCGCGAGTCAGGTTGTCGTCCTTTTAACAGTTCATGACGTACGATTCGGGACTGAAAAACAGAGCAAAAGAAGAAAAGTGGCCTGAAACTGATGATAACGTTCGAGTTTGGGCTCCAAAAACGGGCACTGCGAGCGAGCTAGCTACCCCTGTCGTAGAGCTCTCATAGAGCTTTGCAACGGTATGCTGTGCGCCGCGTAACTCCTTACGGATCAAAAGTTATGGGCACCAGAGCGACGGAGACCTGGTCACAAGCCCTACGCCCTCGGTTTGCAGGCTCAGCCTCTACGTGAAGCGAAGTTGTCTTGCCCAATGTTCCGTGGGATTCAGTAATAGAGATTTGGTGGATAAAGTATCTTGGCAACCCTAACCAGGGCAAAAAAACTTGAAAAGGGGGTGCAACACGAGGACTTCCCAAGAGGTCACCCATCCTAGTACTACTCTCGCCCAAGCATGCTTAACTTTGGAGTTCTGATGGGATCCGGTGCAATAGTGCTGGTATGATCGCACCCATCATGTTGAGGGCACAATTCCTTTATGTGTTAACTGTTCACAGTCCCGGCCTAGAGAGATGGCCCATTCAAAAGGCCCAATGGGCTTAACGACAACCCATCCGCTTCAACAACGCAGCATGCTTGCAAGACGTGATATCTACACGTTGTAGGGCCCTCTGATGTCCTGCGAGTCAGGTTGTCGACCTATTAACAGTTTACGACGTACGATCCGGGAAGAAAAAACAGAGCAAAAGAAGAAAAGTGGCCTGAAATTGATGAAAATATTCGAGTTTGGGCTCAAAAAAGGGGCGCAGCGAGAAAGCTGGCTACCCCCGTCGTAGAGCTCTCAGAGAGCTTTGCAACGGTATGCTGTGCGACGCGTAACTCTTTACGGATCAAAAGTTATGGGCACCGATGCGACGAAGACCTGGTCACAAACCCTACGCCCTCGGTTTGCGGGCCCAGCCTCTACGTGAAGCGAAGTTGTCTTGCCCAATGTTCCGTGGGATTCAGTAATAGAGATTTAGTGGATAAAGTATCTTGGCAACCCTAACCAGGGCAAAAAAAATAGAAAAGGGGGTGCAACAGGAGGACTTCCCAGGGGGTCACCCATCTTAGTACTACTCTCGGCCAAGCACGCTTAACTTTGGAGTTCTGATGGGATCCGGTGCATTAGTGCTGGTATGATCGCACCCGTCATGTTGAAGGCACAATTCATTTATGTGTTAACTGTTCGCAGTCCCAGCCTAGAGAGATGGCCCATTCAAAAGGCCTAATGAGTTTAACGACAACCCATCTGCTTCAACAACGCAGCATGCTTGCAAGACGTGATATCGACACATTATAGGGCCCTCTGATGTCCCGCGAGTCGGGTTGTCATCCTTTTAACAGTTGACGACGTACGATCTGGGACGGAAAAATAGAGCAAAAGAAGAAAAGTGGCTTGAAACAGATGAAAACGTTCGATTTTGGGCTCCAAAAATGGGCATAGCAAGCATGCTTGTTGCTCCCGTCCTAGAGCGCTCAGAGAGCTTTGCAACGGTATGTTGTGCGCCGCGTAACTCCTTACGGATCAAAAGTTATGGGCACCGGAGCGACGGAGACCTGGTTACAAACCTTACACCCTCGGTTTGCGGGCCTAGCCTCTACGTGAAACGAAGTTGTCTTGCCTAATATTCCGTGGGATTCAGTAATAGAGATATGGTGGATAAAGTATCTTGGCAACCCTAACCAGGGCAAAAAAATTTGAAAAGGGGGTGCAACACGAGACCTTCCCAGGGGGTCACCCATCCTAGTACAACTCTCGCCCAAGCATGCTTAACTTCGGAGTTCTGATTGGATCCGGTGCATTAGTACTGGTATGATCGCAACCGTCATGTCGAGGTCACAATTCCTATATGTGTTAACGGTTCACTGTCGCTGCCTAGAGAGATGGCCCATTCAAAAGGCCCAATGGGCTTAACGACAACCCGTCCGCTTCAACAACGCAACATCCTCGCAAGACGTGATATCGACACGTTGTAGGGCCCTCTGATGTCCCGCGAGTCAGGTTGTCGTCCTTTTAACAGTTCACGACGTACGATCCGGGACTGAAAAACAGTACAAAAGAAGAAAAGTGGCCTGAAATTGATGAAAATTTTCAATTTTGGGCTCCAAAAACTGGCTCAGCGAGCAAGCTGGCAGCCCCAGTAGTAGAGCTCTCTGAGAGCTTTACAACGGTATGCTGTGCGATGCGCAACTCCTTACGGATCAAAAGTTATGGGCAACGGAGTGACGATGACCTGGTCACAAACCCTACGCCCTCGGTTTACGGGCCCAGCCTCTACGTGAAGCGAAGTTGTCTTGCCCAATGTTCCGTGGGATTCAGTAATAGAGATTTGGTGGATAAAGTATCTTGGCAACCCTAACCAGGGCAAAAAAAATTGAAAAGGGGGTGCAACACGAGGACTTTCCAGGGGGTCACCCATCCTAGTACTACTCTCGCCCAAGCACACTTAACTTCGGAGTTCTGATGGGATCCGATGCATTAGTTCTGGTATGATCGCACCCATCATGTTGAGGGCACAATTCCTTTATGTGTTAATGGTTCACAGTCCCAGCCTATAGAGATGGCCCATTCAAAAGGCCCAATGGGCTTAACGATAACCCATCCGCTTCAACAACGCAGCATCCTCGCAAGATGTGATATCGACACGTTGTAGGGCCCTCTGGTGTCCCGCGAGTCAGGTTGTCGTCCTTTTAACAGTTCACGACGTACGATCCGGGACGGAAAAACAGAGCAAAAGCAGGAAATTGGCATGAAACTGATGAAAATGTTCGATTTTGGGCTCCAAAACGGGCACACCAAGCTAGCTGGCTGCCCCTGTCGTAGAGCTCTCAGAGAGCTTTGTAACGGTATGCTGTGCGCCGCGTAACTCCTTACAGATCAAAAGTTATGGGCACCGGAGCAACGGAGACCTGGTCACAAACCCTACGCCTTCGGTTTGCGGGGCCAACCTCTACGTGAAACGAAGTTGTCATGCCCAATGTTCCGTGGGATTCAGTAATAGAGATTTGGTGGATAAAGTATCTTGACAACCCTAACTAGGGCCAAAAAAATTGAAAAGGGGGTGCAACACGAGGACTTCCCAGGGGGTCACCCATCCTAGTACTACTCTCGCCCAAGAATGCTTGACTTTAGAGTTCTGATTGGATCCGATGCATTAGTGCTGGTATGATCGCACCCGTCTTGTTGAGGGCACAATTCCTATATGTGTTAATGGTTCACAGTCGCTGCCTAGAGAGATGGCCCATTCAAAAGGCCCAATGGGCTTAACGATAACCCATCCGCTTCAACAACGCAGCATCCTCGCAAGATGTGATATCGACACGTTGTAGGGCCCCCTGATGTCCAGCGAGTCAAGTTGTCGTCCTTTTAACAGTTCACGACGTACGATCTGGGACGGAAAAATAGAATAAAAGAAGAAAATTGGCATGAAACTGATGAAAATATTCGATTTTGGGCTCCAAAACGGGCAAAGCGAGCAAGCTGGCTGCCCTTGTCGTAGAGCTCTCAGAGTGCTTTGTAACGGTATGCTGTGCGCCGCGTAACTCCTTACGGATCAAAAGTTATGGGCACTGGAGCGACGAAGACCTGGTCACAAACCTTACGTCTTCGGTTTGCGGGGCCATCCTCTACGTGAAACGAAGTTGTCTTGCCCAATGTTCCGTGGGATTCAATAATAGAGATTTGGTGGATAAAGTATCTTGGCAACCCTAACCAGGGCAAAAAAAAATGAAAAAGAGGTGCAACATGAGGACTTTCCAGGGGGTCACCCATCCTAGTACAACTCTCGCCCAAGAACGCTTAACTTCAGAGTTCTGATTCGATCCGATGCATTAGTGCTGGTATGATCGCACCCGTCATGTTGAGGGCACAATTCCTATATGTGTTAATGGTTCACAGTCGCTGCCTAGAGAGATGGCCCATTCAAAAGGCCCAATGGGCTTAACGACAACCCATCCGCTTCAACAACGCAGCATTCTCGCAGGATGTGATATCAACACATTGTAGGGCCCTCTGATGTCCCGCGAGTCAGGTTGTTGTCCTTTTAACAGTTCACGACGTATGATCCGGGACCGAAAAATAGAGCAAAAGAAGAAAAGTGGACTGAAACTGATGAAAACGTTCGATTTTGTACTCCAAAACAGGCACATCGAGCAAGTTGGCTGCCCCCGTCGTAGAGCTCTCAGAGAGATTTGCAACCGTATGCTGTGCGCCACGTAACTCCTTACGGATCAAAACTTATGGGCACCGGAGCGACGGAGACCTGGTCAAAAACCCTACGCCCCCAGTTTGCGGGCTCAGCCTCTACGTGAAGCGAAGTTGTCTTGCCTAATCTTCCGTGGGATTCAATAATAGAGAATTGGTGGATAAAGTATCTTGGCAACCCTAACCAGGGCAAAAAAAATTGAAAAGAGGGTGCAACACCAGGACTTCCCAGGGGGTCATCCATCCAAGTACTACTCTCGCCCAAGTACGCTTAACTTCGGAGTTCTGATGGGATCCGGTGCATTAGTGATGGTATGATCGCACCCGTCATATTGAGGGCACAATTCCTTTATGTGTTAACTGTTCACAATCCCAGCCTAGAGAGATAGCCCATTCAAAAGGCCCAATAGGCTTAACGACAACCCATCCGCTTCAACAACGCAACATGCTTGCAAGACGTGATATCGACAAGTTGTAGGGCCCTCTGATGTCCCGTGAGTCAGGTTGTCGACCTTTTAACAGTTCACGATGTACGATCCGGAACGAAAATACAGAGCAAAAGAAGAAAAGTGGTCTGAAACTGATGAAAATGTTCGATTTTGGGCTCAAAAAATGGGCACAGCGAGCAAGATGGCTACCCCCGTCGTAGAGCTCTCATAGAGCTTTGCAACGGTATGCTGTGCACCGCATAGCTCCTTACGGATAAAAAGTTATTGGCACCAGAGCGACGGAGACCTAGTCACAAACCCTACGCCCTCGGTTTGCGGGCCCAGCCTCTACGTGAAGCGAAGTTGTCTTGCCCAATGTTTCGTGGGATTCAGTAATAGAGATTTGGTGATTAAAGTATCTTGGCAACCCTAACCAGGGCAAAAAAAATTGAAAAGGGGGTGCAACACGAGGACTTCCCAAGGGGTCACCCATCCTAGTACTATTCTCACCCAAGCACGCTTAACTTCGGAGTTCTGATGGGATCCGGTGCATTAGTGTTGGTATGATTGCACCCGTCATGTTGAGGGCGCAATTCCTTTATGTGTTAACGGTTCACAGTCCCAGCCTAGAGAGATGGCCCATTCAAAAGGCCCAATGGGCTTAACGACAACCCATCCGCTTCAACAACGCAGCATGCTTGCAATACGTGATATCGACACATTGTAGGTCCCTCTGATGTCCCGCGAGTTAGGTTGTCGACCTTTTAACAGTTCACGACGTACGATCCGGGATGAAAAAACAGGGCAAAAGAAGAAAAGTGGTCTGAAACTGATGAAAATGTTTGATTTTGGGCTAAAAAAATGGGCACAGCGAGCAAGCTAGCTACCCCCATCGTAGAGCTCTCAGAGAGCTTTGCAACGGTATGTTGTGCGCCGCGTAACTCCTTACGGATCAAAAGTTATGGGCACCGGAGCGACGAAGACCTGGTCACAAACCCTACGCCCTCCGTTTGTGGGCCCATCCTCTACGTGAAGCGAAGTTGTCTTGCCCAATGTTCCGTGGGGATTCAGTAATAGAGATTTGGTGGATAAAGTATCTTGCAACCCTAACCAGGGCAAAAAAAAATTGAAAAGGGGGTGCAACACGAGGACTTCCCAGGGGGTCACCCATCCTAGTACTACTCTCACCCAAGCACGCTTAACTTCAGAGTTCTGATAGGATCCGGTGCATTAGTGCTGGTATGATCGCACCCGTCATGTTGAGGGCACAATTCCTTTATGTGTTAACTGTTCACAGTTACAGCCTAGAGAGATGGCCCATTCAAAAGGCCCAATGAGTTTAACGACAACCCATCCGCTTCAACAATGCAGCATGTTTGCAAGACGTGATATCGACACATTGTAGGGCCCTCTGATGTCGCGCGAGTCAGGTTGTCATCCTTTTAACATTTCACGGCGTACGATCTGGGACGGAAAAACAGAGCAAAAAAAGAAAAATGGCCTAAAACTGATGAAAACGTTCGATTTTGGGCTCCAAAAATGGGCACAGCGAGCATGCTGGATTGCCCCGTCGTAGAGCTCTCAGAGAGCTTTGCAACGGTATGCTGTGCGCCGCGTAACTCCTTACGGATCAAAAGTTATGGGCACCGGAGCGACGGAGACCTAGTCACAAACCCTACGCCCTCGATTTGCGGGCCCAACCTCTACATGAAACGAAGTTGTCTTGCCCAATGTTACGTGGGATTCAGTAATAGAGATTTGGTGGATAAAGTATCTAGGCAACCCTAACCAGGGCAAAAAAAATTGAAAAGGGGGTGCAACACGAGGACTTCCCAGGGGGTCACCCATCCTAGTACTACTCTCGCCCAAGCATGTTTAACATCGGAGTTCTAATTGGATCCCGTGCATTAGTGCTGGTATGATTGCAACCGTCATGTTGAGGGCACAATTCCTATATGTGTTAACGGTTCATAGTCGCAGCCTAGAGAGATGGCCCATTCAAAAGGCCCAATGGGCTTAACGACAACCCATCCGCTTCAACAATGCAGCATCCTAGCAAGACGTGATATCGACACGTTGTAGGGCACTCTGATGTCCCGCGAGTCCGGTTGTCGTCTTTTTAACAGTTCATGACGTACGATCCGGGACTGAAAAACAGAGCGAAAGAAGAAAAGTGGCCTGAAACTGATGAAAACGTTCAATTTTGGGCTCCAAAAACGGGAATAGCGAGGAAGCTGGCAGCCCCCGTCGTAGAGCTCTCAGAGAGCTTTCCAACGGTATGCTGTGCGCCGCGTAACTCCTTACGGATCAAAAGTTATGGGCAATGGAGTGACGAAAACCTGGTCACAAACCCTATGCCCTCGGTTTGCGGGCCCAGCCTCTACGTGAAGCGAAGTTGTCTTGCCCAATGTTCCGTGGGATTCAGTAATAGAGATTTGGTGGATAAAGTATCTTGGCAACCCTAACCAGGGCAAAAAAAATTGAAAAGGGGGTGCAACACGAGGACTTCCCAGGTGGTCACCCATCCTAGTACTATTCTCGCCCAAGCACGCTTAACTTCGGAGTTCTGATGGGATCCGGTGCATTAGTGTTGGTATGATCGCACCCGTCATGTTGAGGGCACAATTCCTTAATGTGTTAACGGTTCACAGTCCCAGCCTAGAGAGATAGCCCATTCAAAAGGCCCAATGGGCTTAACGACAACCCATCCGCTTCAACAACGCAGCATCCTCGCAATGTCACGCCCCGACCCGACCCCGCAAAAGGCCAAGCCCGGACCTGACACACGGACGGAGTCTCTTCTGTACCGCGGACGATCCGAAAACCCTAAAATCAATATAATACTTGCGAAAGCCATAAAATGATCAAAACAAGCCGACTTTCTTTAAAATATACATTTCCTATTAACCAACTTTGCAACCCAAAAATGATATGCATACTACACAAGTATTTATGCCACTAATCAATTCTATTATCATGCATTTCCTTATTAGTCACAAGGGTATAAGTTTATAACTTTACATTCTTCCAACTTATACAACATAAGACCGTAGAGGCCTCAAACTCGAAAATACATACAAGGCTACAAGCCTCAAAATTAAGCGACATCCAAGCAATATACATAACAAGCAAGGCTCGTACAAAATCTGGTAACCAACCACCAGCAAAGCAGAGAAGTGGTATCACGGAAACACCTCCACCTGCTCCTCCTCCTCTATTACCTCGATAGGGTCTGCTTCAACTACTCCTATAAAAATATAGTATAGCGAGGAATGAGCAAAAACTATTGCTCAGCGAGGGCAATTGGTCTCAAGGACGGAGATGAGAGGAGTATGCAATGCAATTAGCCAAGCAATGCATACAATAATCATTTAAAGATACAAACAAGTCAATATTATAACAAGGCAAGCATTAAAGACTATAAACATTCATTCAAAGGATACGGTACTCTTTTCACGAGCAACTTTCATTCAATAATTCGATGACGACGCGCCGGCCCAAACCACCTTATAACACCAGTTTGGAATACCTTGGAAGTATCCATCAACCTACGGCCCAAATCTCCCTGGGAGGCAACCCAAGCGAGAAAGGGAATAGCAGCGGAGCTAGAGCAACCAACAATAGCAACCCGAGGCTACCAAGAGAGGCCCATCACTCACGCGCGAGACACTATGCAATGCAAGACTCGATACAAGGCGATAAACAAGCGATAAAGCCACACATGGGAGATTAACAAAGTAGGTTACTCTGGCACGAAATAGCAACAATTGCTAAGAATTTCAATCCAGATCAATTCGAACAAGTATTTCAAGCAACCCTACGCATTCTATAGGCATAAAATCAAGAAAACAAGCAAAAACACAAATCGGCCCCAACAATCAAAACGCTACCATTTCCAAACGAGCCACGAGTTCTGGAAACCGACTTCGCCAATCCTCATAGGTCACTATAAGGAACGTCTAAAGACCCTGAAACCTTACTTTACCCTAGAACTCGCGCAAAGCCCCGATTTCCCCCTTTCTCATTTGAACTACAACTATATCAACCAAACACCCAACCAACGCCATAATCGCACCAAAAGTGCTTCCATGGCTTCCCGAAACAATGCCAACACGCAAAACGAGAAAACGCTAAAGTCGACCTAAACGACCCTGACTTTCAACAAGGCTTAATTCTCGTTTTTCTTACTACGCAACCCAAACAAACCACACATTTAGGCATTCTAGCACACCTAGCACATTCCTACATCAACGGACAGCATAACGGAGCAACTTTATCGTTTCAAGGGTTTACTATTCACAAAAAACTATTCAACATCCAAATTTAATTGCAATCACAACATTTAACTGCAGAAAATGTTAAAAAGCTATACATACACGTTCTACAATTGCCAAGGAACATTCTAGAAGCATCAAAACGCTTTAAACAACAATCTACGGATAAAATCTAAAAATTGCAAAGTTGACATACATATCAATTAAATGCGCAAATAACATGCTTCCCTCACCTTAGGCACTCCTAGGTGCTAGGAAAACAACGCTGGATGGCTCGGTAGCAACCCCGCACAAGCTCACGCGAAGATTGGAAGTTTTGAAAGTTGAAATGATTTTTTTTCTCTTCCATATTTTCGGCCAGCACAAGGTTCTGTTTCAGCTGAGTTTTTTTTTTTTTTTTGCTTTGTTTTAAGATTATTTAAGTGCTAAGTGGTCAAATGGTCAAAGGCCTAGGTCAAACAACTCAAAACTTGGTCAAATGGCCTTATTTTGTGCATTTTAAGCTCAAATAACTATCACCAAAATAAATTTCAGCTAGCAACAATTAAAATATAAAATTTAAGTCATCTAAATACTAGTTTCACTATTTGCTGAGGACTAGAAACCGTTCTCTAGCTATCGCTACCTAAATGCAATGCATGTTGCGACGGCAAGAAAGTAACAATTAATTCACAAAGAATTGAAGGAAATATAATTTTCAAAATAATAAACAAGGAATTTTCACATTCCGGGCTCGGGTATTACACCCTCTCCCCCTTAAAACAATTGCGCCCACGCAATTCCTACCTGGTCAACAAACAACTCCAGATACTAATCCCGAACCTGGTCCTCTCTTTCCCAAGTTGCTTCCTCAAACCCATGATGATTCCACAGAACCTTTACTAATGGAATACTCTTTTTGCAAAGCTCCTGAACTTTCCGATCCACAATTCGAATCGGTTTCTCTTCATAAGACAACTTCTCTTCAATCTGCAAAGGCTCTGGTTCAAGTACATGTGAAGGGTCTGGATGATACTTCTTTAACATAGACACGTGGAACACATCGTGGAGTCTCGACAAGCTCGGAGGCAAAGCTAACCGATAAGCCAAAGGACCTACCTTTTCGGTGATCTCATACGGACCCACATACCTGGGACTAAGCTTCCCGCTCTTACCGTGCTGAATCAATCCCTTCCGTGGAGAAATCTTAAGAAACACCCAATCTCCCAAATCAAACTCAAGATCCCGACGGTGCTTATCTGCATAACTCTTCTGACGACTCTGAGCTGTAAGCATACGCTGGCGAATAAGGTGAACATTATCTACCATCTTAATCATCTCAGGTAACACAGTCGGATCAACTGTTCTCATCTCTCCAACCTCTTCCCAATATAATGGGGATCTGCATTTCCGACCATACAACGCCTCGTAGGGAGCCATACCGATAGTAGATTGATAACTATTGTTGTAGGCGAACTCTGCTAAAGGCAAAAACTTCTCCCAATTCTTCCCAAAGTCAAGCACACATGCCCGAAGCATGTCTTCCAAGATCCTGATGGTTCTCTCAGACTGGCCATCAGTTTGCGGATGATATGCAGTACTGAAGCTCAACTTAGTTCCCATGGCCTCTTGCAACTTCTGCCAAAAACGAGATCTGAATCTGGGATCCCTATTTGACACTATACTCTGTGGCACACCATGCAATCTCACAATATTAGCAACATAAAGCTCAGCTAGCTTATCAAGGCTATCCTGTTTGTTCACGAGAATAAAATATGTAACTTTAGTCAAGCGGTCCACAACAACCCAAACAGAATCACATCCTCTCGGAGATCTAGGAAGATCGGTCACAAGGTCCATTGTTATATGTACCCACTTCCATTGCGGAATCGACAACGGCTGTAGAAGTCCGGCTGGCCTCTGATGCTCAACTTTAACCCTCTGACAAGTCAAACATCTGGATACATACCCCGCAATCTCCCTCTTCATATTGTTCCACCAGAAGTGTTGTTTCAAATCTCTATACATCTTTGTACTGCCCGGGTGAATCGTGTACCTCGAATTATGTGCCTCGGCCCGGGTGAATCGTGTACCTCGAATTATGTGCCTCAGACAGGATCTCATTCTTCAAAGTTAGATCATCAGGAACACATACTCTATCCCTGAATTTGAAGATGACATCTGCATGTAATTTAAACTCCAACTCTCCCCCTTTTGATTTTTCTTGGATCTTCAAGATGTGAGGATCAGTCTTCTGAGCCTCTCTGATCTGTGCTAGCAACCCTGACTGAATCTGCAAACTAGCAAATCGAATCCCTACCTCAGTAGCTTCTGGCTTCCATGGACAAATTTCTTCCAAAGTCTCCCAATCCTTGATAATCAAGCTTGCAATAGTAGCCTTTCGGCTCAAAGCATCAGCAACAACATTTGCCTTACCTGGCACGTAGTTAATAGAACAGTTGTAACCACCCAATAGCTCTAGCCATCTTCGCTGCCTCATATTCAGATCCTTCTGTGAAAACAAATACTTGAGACTCTTGTGGTCAGTAAATATTTCAAATCTGCAACCCCACAAGTAATGACGCCACTTCTTCAGAGCAAACACAACTGCAGCTAACTCAAGATCATGTGTAGGGTAATTGACTTCATAAGGTTTCAACTTCCTAGAAGCATAGGCAATCACCTTACCATTCTGCATTAAAACACAGCCCAAACCTTCTTCAGATGCATCACTGTAGACAACAAAGTTCTCTGTTCCCTCAGGTAAAGCTAGTATAGGAGCTGTAGTTAGTCTCTTCTTCAATTCTCGGAAACTGGATTAACATTTGGCATCCCAGTTGTAAGCAACTTTCTTCCGAGTCAACTGGCTCAAAGGTCCAGAAATTTTGGAAAAGTCTTTAACAAATCTCCGGTAATAACCTGTCAATCCAAGAAAACTCCGAATCTCTGACACGGTCTTTTCCAGGATGAAACAACTTCAATCTTAGCTGGATCCACTGAAATTCCTCGATCTGAAATGATATGGCCTAGAAAAGATATCTGATTCAACCAGAACTCACACTTGCTAAATTTAGCAAAAAGCTTATTTTGCTGCAAAGTCTGTAGCACAATCCTCAAGTGTTGCTTATGCTCAGCCTCATTCTTCGAGTACACTAAAATGTCGTCAATAAAGATCACGACAAACTGATCAAGGTAAGGTCGAAAAACTCTCTACATCAAGTCCATGAATGCGGCTGGTGCATTCGTCAATCCAAACGGCAAAACAACAAATTCATAGTGGCCATATCTAGTCCTGAATGCCGTCTTTGGTATATCGTCACTCCGAATCTTAAGTTGATAGTAACCCTGCCTCAAATCAAATTTGGAGTAAACACTCGCACCCTGCAACTGCTCAAAAAATTCTTCAATCAACGGCAAGGGGTATTTGTTCTTAACCGTGACTTGATTAAGTCCCCTGTAATCAATACATAACCGTAGTGTGCCGTCTTTCTTTCTCACAAACAACACAGGCGCACCCCACGGTGAAGAACTAGGTTGTATAAACCCTTTCTCAAGCAAGTTCTGAAGCTGAATTTTTAACTCCTGAAGTTCAGCCGATGCCATTCTATAAGGACTCCTAGAAATTGGCGCAGTGCCTGGCACAAGATCAATCACAAACTCAATCTCCCTATCTGGTGGTAAACCCGTTAATTCTTCGGGAAATACACCAGGGAAGTCTCTAACAATCGGAACCTCATTCAAACTCAACTTATCAGTAGGCTGATTGATCAAATAAGCTAAGTAAGCTTCACAACCCTTATTCAACAACTTAGAAGTCTTGATCGCTGATAAAAGAGGAATTCGGGCAGCCCTGCAGTTCCCAACAATCTCTAGTACCGGTAGGTCAGGAACCTGAAGATAAACAATCTTTGTTCTACAATCCAACTGAGCATAGTACTTCCCCAACCAGTCCATTCCCAAAATGATTTCAAAGTCACGGAATGGCAATATAATTAAATCAGCAGGAAATTTACGGTTCTCAATGCATATATCACAAGATTTGCAAATAGACTCAGTAACAAATTTTGCACCCAAAGGCATACTAACTTCAACTTTATGCGGCAATTTATCAATGCAAACATTCACAGATCGTGCACATGCAGGAGTTATAAACGAATGTGTAGCTCCGGGATCAATCAAAACTTTAACTGGCTGAGTATTGAGAAGAAAGGTACCTTCTACTATAGCTATAGTATCGGGTAGCTCCTCTTCATCTAGTGCAAAGACCCTAGCCTGAACCCTCTGTGTTGGACGTGCACTTGCAGCCCTATTCTGAACACCTTGGCCTCCACCACGACCCTGAACATTGTTATACTTAGGGCAATCTCTCACCCTATGATCATCACTGCCACAACCCGTACATTTACCACTCTTTCTCCAGCAGTTAGCCTCAATATGCCCTGACCGATTACAATAATTACACTACTGATTTTGCCTAACTGCAGTATTTCCTGTAGGTGCTGGGGTTCTGGCGGTAGTAGGAACTGTAGCTCCCTGCTGGGGTCTAGTCACAGCTGGCCTAGCCTGAATCTGCTACTGTGGCTGATACGGACGTAGTTGAGGACCCTGTGCAGAAGTCTGATACTGCCTCGGCTGACTCTAGCTGCTCTGGCCCAAATACTGCTTCTTACTCGGCTGACTGCTCTCAGCTAACATCTCAGCCTTCCGTTTCTCAAACTTCGAGGCTGCCTGAAATGCCTCGGGAAAAGTAGTGTAGGTCTGCCCAGTCAAATGCAACTGAATATCCATTCTCAGCCCACGGACAAACCTATGAATCATCCTCCTAGCCGGCCGTACCAACTCGGGCATATACCTCGACAGGCTAACAAACCTAGCCTCGTACTGTGCAATAGTCATATTTCCCTGCTTCAGGGCCACAAACTCGTCTTCCCTCCTTTCCATAGCCATCTCGGGAATATACTTGTCCCGAAACTCACTTACAAAATCGTCCCACAAATGTGGTACATCCTCACAATCCCACCTCAATCTGACAGTATTCCACCACTGCTCTGCATCGCCCTCAAACAGGAATGATGCATAATCTATTCTTGCCTCATTAGTGTACCTCAAAGCGGTGAAAATTTTCTCGACACGGTTAATCCATCTCTTGGCCGCCTCATCATCTGGCTCTCCGAAGAACTTTCCCGGCTCGTGCCTCAGAAATTTCTCTAACTGATTATTCTCAACTCTGTACCCCTGTCCACCAGGATTAGCTTGATTTCCCTGGGGATTATTCCTGTCCTGCCTCTGCTCATGCAGCACCTGTGTAATCCGGTCTACTGCAGTAGTCATGGTAGCCATAAACTGCTCAGGCAACGGCTACTGACCCTGTTCTGCTGCCTCTTCATCTGATCTTATACCTTGAGTACCACGTCATGGCGGCATAGTAGCAATTCACAATAGCTGGCAACATTTAAAAGCAGTTTATAGACAGAAATATAGCACATAAGATTAGATAACACTCAAGTCAATAACAATCAAACATTCTAACACGCAATTCACATAACACAAGTTTGACATGCCAAACTAATTCACTTTAAACACATAAGCACTCTAAGTTCACAAAGTCATGCTATAACATTTTCTTTTCACTTAGCAATCATACATAAACACTTTAGCATTTTAGACCTTTACCCCACAGACCGAGAATCATATCCCGGCTCATGCAAGACTATCATGCTCTGATACCACCTAAAGATGTCACGCCCCGACCCGACCCCGCAAAAGGCCAAGCCCGGACCTGACACACGGACGGAGTCTCCTCTGTACCGCGGACGATCCGAAAACCCTAAAATCAATATAATACTTGTGAAAGCCATAAAATAATCAAAACAAGCCGACTTTCTTTAAAATATACATTTCTTATTAACCAACTTTGTAACCCAAAAATGATATGCATACTACACAAGTATTTATGCCACTAATCAATTCCATTAGCATGCATTTCCTTACTAGTCACAAGGGTATAAGTTTATAACTTTACATTCTTCCAACTTATACAACATAAGACTGTAGAGGCCTCAAACTATAAAATACATACAAGGCTACAAGCCTCAAAATTAAGCGACATCCAAGCAATATACATAACAAGCAAGGCTCGCACAAAATCTGGTAACCAACCACCAGCAAAGCAGAGAAGTGGTATCACAGAAACACCTCCACCTGCTCCTCCTCCACTATTACCTCGATAGGGTCTGCTTCAACTACTCCTGTAAAAATATAGTATAGCGAGGAATGAGCAAAAACTATTGCTCAGCGAGGGCAATTGGTCTCAAGGACGGAGATGAGAGGAGTATGCAATGCAATTAGCCATGCAATGCATACAATAATCATTTAAAGATACAAACAAGTCAATATTATAACAAGGCAAGCATTAAAGACTATAAACATTCATTCAAAGGATACGGTACTCTTTTCACGAGCAACTTTCATTCAATAATTCGATGACGACGCGCCGGCCCAAACCACTTTATAACACCAGTTTGGAATACCCCGAAAGTAGCCATCAACCTACGACCCAAATCTCCCTGGGAGGCAACCCAAGCGAGAAAGGGAATAGCAGCGGAGCAAGAGCAACCAACACTGGCAACCCGAGGCTTCCCAGAGAGGCCCATCACTCACGCGCGAGACACCATGCAATGCAAGACTCTATACAAGGCGATAAACAAGCGATAAAGCCACATGTGGGAGATTAACAAAGTAGGTTACTCTCGCACGCAATAGCAACAATTGATAAGCATTTCAATCCAGATCAATTCGAACAAGTATTTCAAGCAACCCTACGCATTCTATAGGCATAAAATCAAGAAAACAAGCAAAAACACAAATAGGCCCCAACTATCAAAACGCTACCATTTCCAAACAAGCCACGAGTTCTGGAAACCGACTTCGCCAATCCTCCTAGGTCACTATAAGGCACGTCTAAAGACCCCGAAACCTTACTTTACCCTAGAACTCGCGCAAAGCCCCGATTTCCCCCTTTCTCGTTTGAACTACAACTATATCAACCAAACACCCAACCAATGCCATAATCGCACCAAAAGTGCTTCCATGGCTTCCTGAAACAATGCCAACACGCAAAACGAGAAAATGCTAAAGTCAACCTAAACAACCCCGACTTTCAACAAGGCTTAATTCCCATTTTTCTCACTACGCAACCCAAACAAACCACACATTTAGGCATTCTAGCACACCTAGCACATTCCTACATCAAGGGACAGCATAACGGAGCAACTTTATCGTTTCAAGGGTTTACTATTCATAAAACACTATTCAACATCCAAATTTAATTGCAATCTCAACATTTAACAGCAGAAAATGTTAAAAAGCTATAAATACACGTTCTACAATTGCCAAGGAACATTCTAGAAGCATCAAAATTCTTTAAACAACAATCTACGGATAAAATCTAAAAATTGCAAAGTTGACATACATATCAATTAAATGCGCAAATAAGATGCTTCCCTCACCTTAGGCACTCCTAGGCGCTAGGAAAACAATGCTGGATTGCTCGGTAGCAACCCTGCACAAGCCCACGCGAAGATTGGAAGTTTTGAAAGTTGAAATGATTTTTTTTCTCTTCAATATTTTTGGCTAGCACAAGGTTCTGTTTCAGCTAAGTTTTTTTTTTTATTTTGCTTTGTTTTAAGCTTATTTAAGTGCTAAGTGGTCAAATGGTCAAAGGCCTAGGTCAAACAACTCAAAACTTGGTCAAATGGCCTTATTTTGTGCATTTTAAGCTCAAATAACTATCACCAAAATAAATTTCAGCTAGCAACTATTAAAATATAAAATTTAAGTCATCTAAATACTAGTTTCACTATTTACTGAGGACTAGAAACCGTTCTCTAGCTATCGCTCCCTAAATGCAATGCACTTTGCGACGGCAAGAAAGTAACAATTAATTCACAAAGAATTGAAGGAAATATAATTTTCAAAATAATAAACAAGGAATTTTCACATTCCGGGCTCGGCTATTACACGCAAGACGTGATATCGACACGTTGTAGGGCCCTCTGATGTCCCGCGAGTCAGGTTGTCGTCCTTTTAACAGTTAACGACGTACGATCCGGGATGGAAAAACAGAGCAAAAGAAGAAAAGTGGCTTGAAACTGATGAAAATGTTCGATTTTGGGCTCCAAAACGGGCACAGCTAGCAAGCTGGCTACCCCGTCGTAGAGCTCTTAGAGAGCTTTGCAACGGTATGCTGTGCGCCGCGTAACTCCTTACGGATTAAAAGTTATGGGCACCGTAGCGACGGAGACCTGGTCATAAACCCTACGCCTTCGGTTTGCGGGGCCAGCCTCTACGTGAAACGAAGTTGTCTTGCCCAATGTTTCGTGGGATTCAGTAATAGATATTTGGTGGATAAAGTATCTTGGCAACCCTAACCAGGGCAAAAATAATTGAAAAGGGGGTGCAACACGAGGACTTCCTAGGGGGTCACCCATCCTAGTACTACCCTCGCCCAAGAACGCTTAACTTCGGAGTTCTGCTTGGATCCGGTGCATTAGTGCTAGTATGATCGCACCCGTCATGTTGAGGGCACAATTCCTATATGTGTTAACTGTTCACAGTCCCAGCCTAGAGAGATGGCCCATTGAAAAGGCCCAATGGGCTTAACGACAACCCATCCGCTTCAACAACGCAGCATTCTCGCAAGATGTGATATCGACACGTTGTAGGGCCCTCTGATGACCCGCAAGTCTGGTTGTCGTCCTTTTAACAGTTCACGACGTACGATACGGGACGAAAAAACAGAGCAAAAGATGAAAAGTGGCCTGAAATTGATGAAAACTTCGATTTTGGGCTCCAAAAATTGGCACAGCGAGCAAGCCGGCTGCCCCGGTCTTAGAGCTCTCAAAGTGCTTTGCAACGGTATGCTGTGCGCCGCGTAACTCCTTACGGATCAAAAGTTATGGGCACCGGAGCGACGGAGACCTGGTCACAAACCTTGCGCCCTCGGTTTGCGGTCCCAGCCTCTACGTGAAGCCAAGTTGTTTTTCCCAATGTTCCATGGGATTCAGTAATAGAGATTTGGTGGATAAAGTATCTTGGCAACCCTAACCAGGGCAAAAATAATTGAAAAGGGGGTGCAACACGAAGACTTCCCAGGGGGTCACCCATCCTAGTACTACTCTCGCCCAAGAACGCTTAACTTCGGAGTTCTGATTGGATCTGGTGCATTAGTGCTGGTATGATCGCACCCGTCATGTTGAGGGCACAATTCCTATTTGTGTTAACGGTTCACAGTCACAGCCTAGAGAGATGGCCCATTCCAAAGGCCCAATGGGCATAACGACAACCCATCCGCTTCAACAACGCAGCATCCTTGCAAGACGTGATATCGACACGTTGTAGGGCCCTCTGATGTCCTGCGAGTCAGGTTCTCATCCTTTTAACAGTTCACTATGTACGATCCGGGACTAAAAAACAGAGCAAATGATGAAAAGTGGCCTGATACTGATGAAAACGTTTGATTTTGGGCCCCAAAAATCGGCACAGCGAGCGAGCCGGCTGCCCCCGTCTTAGAGCTCTCAGAGTGCTTTGCAACGGTATGCTGTGCTCCGCGTAACTCCTTACGGATAAAAAGTTATGGGCACCGAAGCGACGGAGACCTGGTCACAAACCCTACGCCCTCGGTTTACGGGCCCAGCCTCTACGTGAAGCGGAGTTGTTTTGCCCAATGTTCCGTGGGATTCAGTAATAGAGATTTGGTGGATAAAGTATCTTGGCAACCCTAACCAGGGCAAAAAAAATTGAAAAGGTAATGCAACACGAGGACTTCCCAGGGGTTCACCTATCCTAGTACTACTCTCGCCCAAGCACGCTTAACTTTGGAGTTCTGATAGGATCCGGTGCATTAGTACCGGTATGATCGCACCTGTCATGTTGAGGGCACAATTCCTTTATGTGTTAACTGTTCACAGTCCGAGCCTAGAGAGATGGCCCATTTAAAAGGCCCAATGGGCTTAACAACAACCCATCCGCTTCAACAACGCAGCATGCTTACAAGACGGGATATCGACACGTTGTTGGGCCCTTTGATGTCCCACGAGTCAGGTTATCGTCCTTTTAACAGTTCACAACGTACGATCCGGGACAGAAAAACAGAGCAAATGAAGAAAATTGGCCTGAAACTGATGAAAACATTCGATTTTGGGCTCCAAAATGGGCACATCGAGCAAACTAGCTGCCCTCGTCGTAGAGCTCTCAGAGAGCTTTGCAATGGTATGCTATGCGCCTCGTAACTCCTTACGGATCAAAAGTTATGGGCACCGGAGCGACGGAGACCTGGTCACAAACCCTACTCCGTCGGTTTGCGGGCCCAGCCTCTACGTGAAGCGAAGTTGTCTTGCCCAATGTTCTGTGGGATTCAATAATAGTGATTTCGTGGATAAAGTATCTTGGCATCCCTAACCAGGGCAAAAAAAATTGAAAAGGGGGTGCAACACGAGGACTTCCCAAGGGGTCACCCATCCTAGTACTACTCTCGCCCAAGCACGCTTAACTTCGGAGTTCTGATGGGATCCGATGCATTAGTGCTGGTATGATCGAACCCGTCATGTTGAGGGCACAATTCCTTTATGTGTTAACTGTTCACAGTCCCAGCCTAGGGAGATGGCCTATTCAAAAGGCACAATGGGCTTAATGACAACCCATCCGCTTGAACAACGCAGCATGCTTGCAAGACGTGATATCTACACGTTGTAGGGCCCTCTGATGTCCCACGAGTCAGGTTGTCGTCCTTTTAACAGTTAACGACGTACGATCCGGAACGGAAAAACAGAGGAAAAGAAGAAAAGTGGTCTGAAACTGATGAAAACGTTCGATTTTGGGCTCCAAAAATAGGCACCGCGAGCATGCTGGCTGCCCCCGTCGTAGAGCTCTCGGTGAGCTTTGCAACTGTATGCTGTGCGCCACAAAACTCCTTACGAATCAAAAGTTATAGGCACCGGAGCGACGGAGACCTGGTCACAAACCCTACGCCATCGGTTTACGGGCCCAACATCTACGTGAATCGAAGTTGTCTTGCGCAATGTTCCGTGGGATTCAGTAATAGAGATTTGGTGGATAAAGTATCTTGGCAACCCAAACCAGGGAAAAAAAAATTGTAAAGGGGGTGCAACATGAGGACTTCCCAAAGGGTCACCCATCCTAGTACTACTCTCGTCCAAGCACGCTTAACTTCGGAGTTCTGATTGGATCTGGTGCATTAGTGCTGGTATGATCGCACCCATCATGTTAATGGCACAATTCCTATATGTGTTAACAGTTCAGAGTCCCAGCCTAGAGAGATGACCCATTCAGAAGGCCCAATGGGCTTAACGACAACCCATCCGCTTCAACAACGCAGCATCCTTGCAAGACGTGATATCGACACGTTGTAGGTCCCTCTGATGTCCCGCAAGTCAGGTTTTCTTCCTTTTAACAATTCGTGACATACGATCCGGGACGGAAAAACATAGCAAAAGAAGAAAAGTGGCCTGAAACTGATGAAATCGTTCGATTGTGTGCTCCAAAAATGGGTACAGCGAGCAAGCTGGCTGCCCCCGTTGTAGAGCTCTCAAAGAGCTTTGCAACGGTATGCTATACGCCGCGTAACTGCTTACAGATCAAAAGTTATGGGCAACGTAGTGACGGAGACCTAGTCACAAACCCTACGCCCTCGGTTTGCGGGCCCAGCCTCTACGTGAAGCGAAGTTGTCTTGCCCAATGTTCCGTGGGATTCAGTAATATAAATTTGGTGGATAAGGTATCTTGGCAACCCTAACCAGGGCAAAAAAAATTGAAAAGGGGGTTCAACACGAGGACTTCCCAGGGGGTCACCCATCCTAGTACTTCCCTCGCCCAAGCACGCTTAACTTCGGAGTTCTGATGGGATCTGGTGCATTAGTACTGGTATGATCGCAGCCGTCATGTTGAGGGCACAATTCCTTTATGTGTTAACGGTTCACAGTCCCAGCCTAGAGAGATGGCCAATTCAAAAGGCCCAATGGGCTTAATGACAACCCATCCGCTTCAATAACGCTGCATCCTCGCAAGACGTGATATCAACACGTTTTAGGGCCCTTTGATGTCCCGCGAGTCAGGTTGTTGTCCTTTTAAAAATTCACGACGTACGATCCGGGACGGAAAAATAGAGCAAAAGTAGAAAAGTGGCCTGAAACTGATGAAAACGTTCCATTTTAGGCTCCAAAAATGGGCACAGTGAGCAAGCTGGCTACCCCCGTCGTAGAGCACTCAGAGAGCTTTGCAACGGTATGCTGTGCGCCGCGTAACTCCTTACGGATCAAAAGTTATGGGAACCGGAGCGACGCAGACCTGGTCACAAACCCTATAACCTGGGTTTGCGGGCCCAGCGTCTACATGAAGCGAAGTTGTCATGCCCAATGTTCCGTGGGATTCAGTAATAGAGATTTGGGGGATAATGTATCTTGGCAACCCTAACCAGGGCAAAAAAAATAGAAAAGGGGGTGCAACACGAGGACTTCCCAGGGGGTCACCCATCTTACTACTACTCTCACCCAAGCACGCTTAACTTCGGAGTTCTTATGGGATCCGGTGCATTGGTGCTGGTATGATCGTACCCGTAATGTTGAGGGCACAATCCTTTATGTGTTAAATGGTTCACAGTCCCAGCCTAGAGAGATGGCCCATTCAGAAGGCCCAATGGGCTTAATGACAACACATCCGCTTCAACAACGCTGCATGCTTGCAAGACGTGATATCGACACGTTGTAGTGCCCTCTGATGTCCCGCGAGTCAGGTTGTCGTCCTTTTAACATTTAACGACGTACGATCCGGGACGGAAAAACAGAGGAAAAGAAGAAAAGTGGTCTAAAACTGATGAAAACGTTCGATTTTGGGGTCCAAAAATTGGCACAGCGAGCATGCTGGCTGCCCCCGTCGTAGAGCTCTCGATGAGCTTTGCAACTGTATGCTATGCACCGCATAACTCCTTACGAATCAAAAGTTATGGGCACCGGAACGACGGAGAACTGGTCACAAACCCTACGCCATCGGTTTGCGGGCCCAGCCTCTACGTGAATCAAAGTTGTCTTGCGCAATGTTCCGTGGGATTCAGTAATAGAGATTTGGTGGATAAAGTAACTTGGCAACCCTAACCAGGGCAAAAAAAATTGCAAAGGGGGTGCAACACGAGGACTTCTCAAGGGGTCACCCATCCTAGTACTACTCTCGCCCAAGCACGCTTAACTTCGGAGTTCTGATTGGATCTGGTGCATTAGTGCTGGTATGATCGCACCCGTCATGTTGAGGGCACAATTCCTATATGTGTTAACGGTTCACAGTCCTAGTCTAGAGAGATGACCCATTCAGAAGGTCCAATGGGCTTAACGACTACCCATCTGCTTCAACAACGCAGCATCCTCGCAAGACGTGATATCGACAAGTTGTAGGTCCCTCTGATGTCCCGCGAGTCTGGTTATCGTCCTTTTAACAATTCACGACATACGATTCGGGATGAAAAAACATAGCAAAAGAAGAAAAGTGTCCTGAAACTGATGAAATCGTTTGATTTTGTGCTCCAAAAATGGGCACAGCGAGCAAGCTGGCTGCCCCCGTTGTAGAGCTCTCAGAGTGCTTTGCAATGGTATGCTGTGCGCCGCGTAACTCCTTACGGATCAAAAGTTATGGGCAACGTAGTGACGGAGACCTGGTCACAAACCCTACGCCCTCGGTTTGCGGGCCCATCCTCTACGTGAAGCGAAGTTGCCTTGCCCAATGTTCCATGGGATTCAATAATAGAGATTTGGTGGATAAGGTATCTTGGCAACCCTAACCAGGGCAAAAAAATTGAAAAGGGGGTGCAACACGAGGACTTCCCAGGGGGTTACCCATCCTAGTACTACTCTCACCCAAGCACGCTTACCTTCGGAGTTCTGATGGGATCCGGTGCATTAGTGCTGGTATGATCGTACCCGTCATGTTGAGGGCACAATTCCTTTATGTGTTAACGGTTCACAGTCCCAGCCTAGAGAGATGGCCTATTAAAAAGGTACAATGGGCTTAATGACAACCCATCCGCTTCAACAACGCATCATGCTTGCAAGACGTGATATCGACACGTTGTAGTGCCCTCTTATGTCCCGCGAGTCAGGTTGTCGTCCTTTTAACGGTGAACGACGTACGATCCGGGACGGAAAAACAGAGCAAAAGAAGAAAAGTGGTCTAAAACTGATGAAAACGTTCGATTTTGGGCTCCAAAAATAAGCACCGTGAGCATGCTGGCTGCCCCCATCGTAGAGCTCTCATTGAGCTTTGCAACTGTATGCTGTGCGCCGCATAACTCCTTACGAATCAAAAGTTATGGGCACCGGAATGACGGAGACCTGGTCACAAACCCTACGACATCGGTTTGCGGGCCCAGCCTCTACGTGAATCAAAGTTGTCTTGCGCAATGTTCCGTGGGATTCAGTAATAGAGATTTGGTGGATAAAGTATCTTGGCAACCCTAACCAGGGCAAAAAAAATTGCAAAGGGGGTGCAACACGAGGACTTCCCAAGGGGTTACCCATCCTAGTACTACTCTCGCCCAAGCACGCTTAACTTCGGAGTTCTGATTGGATCTGGTGCATTAGTGCTGGTATGATCGCACCCTTACTGTTGAGGGCACAATTCCTATAAGTGTTAACGGTTCACAGTCCCAGCCTAGAGAGATGACCCATTCAGAAGGCCCAATGGGCTTAACGACAACCCATCCGCTTCAACAACGCAGCATCCTTGCAAGACGTGATATTGACAAGTTGTAGGTCCCTCTGATGTCCCGCGAGTCAGGTTATCATCCTTTTAACAATTCACGACATACGATCTGGGACGAAAAAACATAGCAAAAGAAGAAAAGTGGCCTGAAACTGATGAAATTGTTCGATTTTGTGCTCCAAAAATGGGCACAGCGAGCAAGCCGGCTGCCCCCGTTGTAGAGCTCTCAGAGTGCTTTGCAACGGTATGCTGTGCGCCGTGTAACTCCTTACGGATCAAAAGTTATGGGCAACGTAGTGACGGAGACCTGGTCACAAACCCTACGCCCTCGGTTTGCGGGCCCAGCGTCTACGTGAATTGAAGTTGTCTTGCACAATGTTCTGTGGGATTCAGTAATAGAGATTTGGTGGATAAAGTATCTTGGCAACCCTAACCAGGGCAAAAAAAATTGAAAAGGGGGTACAACACGAGGACTTCCCAGGGGGTCACCCATCCTAGTACTACTCTCACCCAAGCACGCTTAACTTCGGAGTTCTGATGGGATCCGTTGCACTAGTGGTGCTATGATCGTACCCGTGATGTTGAGGTCACAATTCCTTTTTGTGTTAACGGTTCACAGTCCCAGCCTAGAGAGATGGCCTATTCAAAAGGCACAATGGGCTTAATGACAACCCATCCGCTTCAACAACGCAGCATGCTTGCAAGACGTGATATCGACACGTTGTAGGGCCCTCTGATGTCCCGTGAGTCAGGTTGTCGTCCTTTTAACTGTTAACGATGTACGATCCGGGACAGAAAAACAGAGCAAAAGAAGAAAAGTGGTCTGAAAATGATGAAAACGTTCGATTTCGGGCTCCAAAAATAGGCACCGCGAGCATGCTGGCTGCCCCCGTCGTAGAGCTCTCAGTGAGTTTTGCAACAGTATGCTGTGCGTCGCATAACTCCTTACGAATCAAAAGTTATGGGCACCGAAGCAACGAAGACCTGGTAACAAATCCTACACCATCGGTTTACGGGCCCGGCATCTACGTGAATTGAAGTTGTCTTGCGCAATGTTCCGTGGGATTCAGTAATAGAGATTTGGTGGATAAAGTATCTTGGCAACCCTAACCAGGGCAAAAAAAATTGAAAAGGGGGTGCAACACGAGGACTTCCCAAGGGGTCACCCATCCTAGTACTACTCTCACCTAAGCACGCTTAACTTCGGAGTTCTGATTGGATCTGGTGCATTAGTGCTGGTATGATCGCACCCATCATGTTGATGGCACAATTCCTATATGTGTTAACAGTTCACAGTCCCAGCCTTGAGAGATGACCCATTCAGAAGGCCCAATGGGCTTAACGACAACCCATCCGCTTCAACAACGCAGCATCCTCGCAACACGTGATATCAACACGTTGTAGGTCCCTCTGATGTCCCGCGAGTCAGGTTGTCTTCCTTTTAACAATTCACGACATACGATCCGGGACGGAAAAACATAGCAAAAGAAGAAAAGTGGCCTGAAACTGATGAAATCGTTCGATTGTGTTCTCCAAAAATGGGTACAGCGAGCAAGCTGGTTGCCCACGTTGTAGAGCTCTCAGAGAGCTTTGCAACAGTATGCTGTGCGCCGCGTAACTATTTACGGATCCAAAGTTATGGGCAACGTAGTGACGGAGACCTGGTCACAAACCCTACGCCCTCGGTTTGCGGGCCCTCTACGTGAAGGAAAGTTGTCTTGCCTAATGTTCCGTGGGATTCAGTAATATAGATTTGGTGGATAAGGTATCTTGGCAACCCTAACCAGGGCAAAAAAAATAGAAAAGGGGGTGCAACACGAGGACTTCCCAGGGGGTCACCCATCCTAGTACTACTCTCGCCTAAGCATGCTTAACTTCGGAGTTCTGATGGGATCCGGTGCATGAGTGTTGGTATGATCGCACCCGTCATGTTGAGGGCATAATTCCTTTATGTGTTAACGGTTCATAGTCCGAGCCTAGAGAGATGGCCAATTCAAAAGGCCCAATGGGCTTAACGACAACCCATCCACTTCAACAACGCAGTATCCTCGCAAGACGTGATATCGACACGTTGTAAGGCCCTTTGATGTCCCGCGAGTCAGGTTTTCGTCCTTTTAACAATTCACGACATACGATCCGGGATAGAAAAACATACAAAAAGAAGAAAAGTGGCCTGAAATTGATGAAATCGTTCGATTTTAGGCTCCAAAAATGGGCACAGCGAGCAAGCTATCTACCCCCGTTGTAGAGCTCTCAGAGAGCTTTGCAACGGTATGCTGTGCGCCGCGTAACTCCTTACGGATCAAAAGTTGTGGGCAGTGGAGCGACGCAGACCTGGTCACAAACCCAATGCCCTCAGTTTGCGGGCCCAGCCTCTACGTGAAGCGAAGTTGTCATGCCCAATGTTCCGTGTGATTCAGCAATAGAGATTTGGTGGATAATGTATCTTGGCAACCCTAACCAGGGCAAAAAAAATAGAAAAGGGGTGCAACACGAGGACTTCCCAGGGGATCACCCAACCTAGTACTACTCTCGCCCAAGCACACTTAACTTCAGAGTTCTGATGGGATCCGGTGCATTAGTACACGTATGATTGTACCCGTCATGTTGAGGGCACAATTCCTTTATGTGTTAACAGTTCACAGTCCCAGCCTAGGGAGATGGCCCATTCAAAAGGCCCAATAGGCTTAACGACAACCCATCCGCTTCAATAACGCAGCATGCTTGCAAGACGTGATATCGACACGTTGTAGGGCCCTCTGATGTCCCGCGAGTCAGGTTGTCGTCCTCTTAACAATTTACGACGTACGATCCGAGACGGAAAAACAGAGCAAAAGAAGAAAAGCAGCCTGAAACTGATGAAAACTTTCAATTTTGGGCTAAAAAAAAGGACACAGCGTGCATGCTGGCCGCCCCCGTCGTAGAGCACTCAGTGAGCTTTGCAACGGTATGCTGTGCGCCGCATAACTCCTTACGAATTAAAAGTTATGGGCACCGGAGCGACGGAGACCTGGTCCCAAACCCTACGCCCTCGGTCTGCGGGCCCAGCCTCTACGTGAATCGAAGTTGTCTTGCCCAATGTTCCGTGGGATTCAGTAATAGAGATTTGGTGGATAAAGTATCTTGGCAACCCTAACCAGGGCAAAAAAAAATGAAAAGGGGGTTCAACACGAGGACTTCCCAAGGGGTCACCCATCATAGTACTACTCTCGCCCAAGCATGCTTAACTTCGAAGTTCTGATTGGATCCGGTGCATTAGTGCTAGTATGATCGCACCCGTCATGTTGAGGGCACAATTCCTATATGTGTTAACAGTTCACTGTCCCAGCCGAGAGAGATGGCCCATTCAAAAGGCCCAATGGGCTTAACGACAACCCATCCGCTTCAACAACGCAGCATCCTCGCAAGACGTGATATCGACACATTGTAGGGCCCTCTGATGTCCCGTGAGTCAGGTTGTAGTCCTTTTAACAATTCAAGACGTACTATCCGGGACGGAAAAACAGAGAAAAAGAAGAAAAGTGGCCAGAAACTTATGAAATTGTTCAATTTTGGGCTCCAAAAAAGAGCACGGCGAGCAAGCTGGCTGTCCTTGTCGTAGAGCTCTCAGAGAGCTTTGCAACGGTATGCTGTGCGCCGCGTAACTCCTTACGGATCAAAAGTTATGGGCACTAGAGCGACAGAGACCTGGTCACAAACCCTACGCCCTCGGTTTGCGGGCCCAGCCTCTACGTGAAACGAGGTTGTCTAGCCCAATGTTCCGTGGGATTCAGTAATAGAGATTTTGTGGATAAAGTATCTTGGCAACTTTAACCAGGGCAAAAAAAATTGAAAAGGGGGTGCAACACGAGAAATTCCCAGGGGGTCACCCATCCCGGTATTACTCTCGCCCAAGCACGCTTAACTTCGGAGTTCTGATAGGATCCGGTACATTAGTGCTGGTATGATCGCACCCGTCATGTTGAGGGCACAATTCCTTTATGTCTTAACGGTTCACAGTCCCAGCCTAGAGAGATGGCCAATTAAAAAGGCCCAATGGGCATAACGACAACCCATGGGCTTAACGAAAACCCATCCACTTCAATAATGCAGCATCCTTGCAAAACGTGATATCGACACGTTGTAGGGCCCTTTGATGTCCCGCGAGTCAGGTTGTCGTCCTTTTAACAATTCACGACGTACGATCCGAGACGGAAAAACAGAGCAAAAGTAGAAAAGTGGCCTGAAACTGATGAAAACGTTCGATTTTAGGCTCCAAAAATGGGCACAACGAGCAAGCTGGCAACCCCTGTCGTAGAGCTCTCAAAGAGCTTTGTAACGGTATGCTGTGCGCCGCGTAACTCCTTGCGGATCAAAAGTTATGGGCACTGGAGCGACGCATACCTGGTCACAAACCCTATGCCCTCGGTTTGCGGGCGCAGCCTCTACGTGAAGCGAAGTTGTGTTGCCCAATGTTCCGTGGGATTCAGTAATAGAGATTTGGTGGATAATGTATCTTGGCAACCCTAACCAGGGCAAAAAAAATAGAAAAGCGGGTGCAACACGAGGACTTCCCAAGGGGTCACCCAACCTAGTACTACTCTCGCCCAAGCACGCTTAACTTCGGAGTTCTGATGGGATCTGGTGCATTAGTGCAGGTATGATCGTACCCGTCATGTTGAGGGCACAATTCCTTTATGTGTTAACAGTTCACAGTCCCAGCCTAGAGAGATGGCCCATTCAAAAGGCCCAATAGGCTTAACAACAACCCATCCGCTTCAACAACGCAGCATGCTTGCAAGACGTGATATCGACAAGTTGTAGGGCCCTCTGATGTCCCGCGAGTCAGGTTGTCGTCCTTTAAATAGTTCACGACGTACGATCCCGAACGGAAAAACTGAGCAAAAGAAGAAAAGTGGCCTGAAATTGATGAAATCTTTCGATTTTGGGCTCCAAAAATGGGCACAGCGTGCATGCTTGCCGCCCCGTCGTAGAGCTCTCAGTGAGCTTTGCAACGGTATCATGTGCGCCGCATAACTCCTTACGAATCAAAAGTTATGGGCATTGGAGCGACAGAGACCTGGTCACAAACCCTACGCCCTCGGTTTGTGGGCCCAGCCTCTACGTGAATCGAAGTTGTCTTGCCCAATGTTCCGTGGGTTTCAGTAATAGAGATTTGGTGGATAAAGTATCTTGGCAACCATAACCAGGGCAAAAAAAATTGAAAAGGGGGTGCAACACAAGGACTTCCCAAGGGGCCACCCATCCTAGTATTACTCTCGCCCAAGAATGCTTAACTTCGGAGTTCTGATTGGATCCGGTGCATTAGTGCTGGTACGATCGCACCCGTTATGTTGAGGGCACAATTCCTCTATGTGTTAAAGGTTCACAGTCCCAGCCGAGAGAGATGGTCCATTCAAAAGGCCCAATGGGCTTAACGACAACCCATCCGCTTCAACAACGCAGCATCCTCGCAAGACGTGATATCGACACGTTGTAGGGCCCTCTGACGTCCCGCGAGTCAGGTTGTCGTCCTTTTAACAATTCATGACGTACGATCCAGGACGAAAAAACATAGCAAAAGAAGAAAAGTGGTCTGAAACTGATGAAATCGTTCAATTTTGGGTTCCAAAAACAAGCACGGCGTGCCAGCTGGCTGCCCCCGTCGTAGAGCTCTCAGAGAACTTTGCAACGGTATGTTGTGCGCCACGTAACTCCTTACGGATCAAAAGTTATGGGCACCATAGCGACGGAGACCTGGTCACAAACCCCACGCCCTCGGTTTGCGGGCCTAGCCTCTACGAGAAACGGTGTTGTCTTGCCCAATGTTCTGTGGGATTCAGTAATTGAGATTTGGTGGATAAAGTATCTTGGCAAACCTAACCAGGGCAAAAAAAATTGAAAAGGGGGTGCAACACGAGGAATTCCCAGGGGGTCACCCATCCTAGTACTACTCTCGCCCAAGCACACTTAACTTTGGAGTTCTGATGGGATCCAGTGCATTAGTGCTGGTATGATCGCACCCGTCATGTTGATGATGCAATTCCTATATGTGTTAACGGTTCACAGTCCTAGCCTAGAGAGTTGGCCCACACAAAAGGCCCAATGGGCTTAACGACAACCCATTCGCTTCAACAACGCAACATCCTCCCAAGACGTGATATCGACACATTGTAGGGCCCTCTGATGTCCCGCGAGTTAGGTTGTCATCCTTTTAACTGTTCACGACATACGATCCGGGACAGAAAAATTGAGCAAAAGAAGAAAAGTGGCCTGAAACTAATGAAAACGTTCGATTTTGGGCTCCAAAAATGGGCATAGCGAGAATGCTGGCTGACACCGTCGTAGAGCTCTCTGTGAGCTTTGCAACGGTATGTTGTGCGCCGCATAACTCCTTACGAATCAAAAGTTATGGGCACCGGAGCGACGGAGACCTGGTCACAAATCCTACGCCCTCGGTTTGTGGGCCTAGGCTCTACGTGAAGCGAAGTTGTCTTCCCCAATGTTCTGTGGGATTCAGTAATAGAGATTTGGTGGATATAGTATCTTGGCAACCCTAACCAGGGCAAAAAAAATTGAAAAGCGGGTTCAACACGAGGACTTCCCAGGGGGTGACCTATCCTAGTACTACTCTCGCCCAAGCACGCTTAACTTCGGAGTTCTGATGGGATCCGGTGCATTAGTGCTAGTATGATCGCACCCGTCATGTTGAGGGAACAATTCCTATATGTGTTAACGGTTCACAGTCCTAGCCTAGAGAGATGGCCCACACAAAAGGCCCAATGCGTTTAACGACAACCCATTCGCTTCAACAACGCTGCATCCTCACAAGATGTGATATTGACACGTTGTAGGGCCCTCTGATGTCCCACGAGTTAGGTTGTCGTCCTTTTAACAGTTCACGACGTACGATCCGAGACGGAAAAATAGAGCAAAAGAAGAAAAGTCGCCTGAAACTGATGAAAACGTTCGATTTTGGGCTCCAAAAATGGGCATAGCGAGCAAGCTGGCTGGCCCCGTCGTAGATCTCTCAGAGAGCTTTGCAACGGTATGCTGTGCGCTGCGTAACTCCTTACGGATCAAAAGTTATGGGCACCGGAGCGACGGAGACCTGGTCACAAACCCTACGCCCTCGGTTTGCGGGCCCAGCCTCTACGTGAAACGAAGTTGTCTTGCCCAAAGTTCCGAGGGATTTAGTAATAGAGATTTGGTGGATAAAGTATCTTGGCAACCCTAACCAGGGCAAAAAAAATTGATAAGGGGGTGCAACACGAGGAATTCCCAGGGGGTCACTCATCCTAGTACTACTCTTGCCCAAGCACGCTTAACTTCGGAGTTCTGATGGGATCCGGGGCATTAGTGCTGGTACGATTGCACCTGTCATGTTGAGGGCACAATTCCTATATGTGTTAACTGTTAACAGTCCCAGCCTCGAGAGATGGCCCATTCAAAAGGGCCAATGGGCTTAACGACAACCCATCCGCTTTAACAACGCAGCATGCTTGCAAGACTTGATATCGACACGTTGTAGGGCCCTCTGATGTCCCGCGAGTCAGGTTGTCGTCCTTTTAACAGTTCACGACGTACGATCCGTGATGGAAAAACAGGGCAAAAGAAGAAAAGTGGCCTGAAACTGATGAAAATGTTCGATTTTGGGCTCCAAAAAATTGCAGAGCGAGCAAGGTGGTTGCCCCTGTCGTAGAGCTCTCAGAGAGCTTTACAATGGTATGCTGTACGCCGCGTAACTCCTTATGGATCAAAAGTTATGGGCACCGGAGCAACCAGGACCTGGTCACAAACCCTACGCCCTTGGTTTGCGTGTCCAGCCTCTACGTGAAGCGAAGTTGTCTTGCCCAATGTTCCGTGGGATTCAGTAATAGAGATTTGGTGGATAAAGTATCTTGGCAACCCTAACCAGGACAAAAAAAATTGAAAAAGGGATGCAACACGAGGACTTTCCAAGGGGTTACCCATCCTAGTACTACTCTCGCCCAAGCACGCTTAACTTCGAAGTTCTGATTGGATCCGGTGTATTAGTGCTGGTATGATTGCACCCGTCATGTTGAGGGCACAATTCCTTTATGTGTTAACTATACACAGTCCCAGCCTCGAGGGATGGCCCATTCAAAAGGCCCAATGGGCTTAACGACAACCCATCCGCTTCAACAACGCAGCATGCTTGCAAGACGTGATATCGACACGTTGTAGGACCCTCTGATGTCCCGTGATTCAGGTTGTCGTCCTTTATAACAGTTCATGACGTACGATCCGTGACGGAAAAACAGGGCAAAAGAAGAAAAGTGGCCTGAAACTGATGAAAATGTTCGATTTTGGGCTCCAAAAATGGGCACAGCGAGCAAGCTGGCTGCCCCCGTCGTAGAGCTCTCAGAGAGCTTTGCAACGGTATGCTATGCGCCGCGTAACTCCTTACGAATCAAAAGTTGTAGGCACCAGAGCAACGGAGACCAGGTCACAAACCCTACGCCCTTGGTTTGCTGGCCCAGCCTCTACGTGAAGCGAAGTTGTCTTGCCCAATGTTCCGTGGGATTCAGTAACAGAGATTTGGTGGATAAAGTATCTTTGCAACCCTAACCAGGGCAAAAAAAATTGAAAAGGGAGTGCAACACGAGGACTTCCCAGGGGGTCACCTATCCTAGTACTAATCTCGTCCAAGCACGCTTAACTTCGGAGTTCTAATGGGATCCGGTGCATTAGTGCTGGTATGATCGCACCCATCATGTTGAGGGCACAATTCCTTTATGTGTTAACAATTCACAGTCCCAGCCTAGAGAAATGGCCCATTCAAAAGGCCAAATGGGCTTAACGACAACCCATCCCCTTCAACAAGGCAGCATCTCACCAGACGTGATATCGACACGTTGTAAGGCCCTCTGATGTCCCGCGAGTCAGGTTGTCGTCCTTTTAACAATTCACGACGTATGATCCGGGACGGAAAAACTGAGCAAAAGAAGAAAAGTGGCATGAAAATGATGAAAACGTTCAATTTTGGGCTCCAAAAACAGGCACAGCGAGCAAGCCGGCGGCCCCCGTTGTAGAGCTCTCGGAGAGCTTCGCAACGTTATGTTGTGCGCCACGTAACTCCTTACGGATCAAAAGTTATGGGCACCTGAGCGACGGAGACCTGGTCACAAACCCTACGCCCTCGGTTTGCGAGCCCAGCCTCTACTTGAAGCGAAGTTGTCTTGCCCACTGTTCCGTGGGATTCAGTAATAGAGATTTGGTGGATAAAGTATCTTGGCAACCCTAACCAGGGCAAAAAAATTGAAAATGGGTGCAACACGAGGACTTCCCAGGGGGTCTCCCATCCTAGTACTACTCTCGCCCAAGCACGCTTAACTTCGGAGTTCTGATGGGATCCGGTGCATTGGTGCTGGTATGATCCCACCTGTCATGTTGAGGACACAATTCCTATATGTGTTAACGGTTCACAGTCCCAGCCTAGAGAGATGACCCATTCAAAAGGCCCAATGGGCTTAACGACAACCCATCCGCTTCAACAACGCAGTATCCTCGCAAGACGTGATATCGACACGTTGTAGGGCCCTCTGATGTCCCGCGAGTCAGGTTGTCGTCCTTTTAACAGTTCAAAACGTACGATCCGGGACGGAAAAACAGAGCAAAAGAAGAAAAGTGGCCTGAAAATGATGAAAACGTTGGATTTTGGGCTCAAAAAACGGGCACAGTGAGCAAGCAAGCTGCCCCCGTCGTAGAGCTCTCAGAGAGCTTTGCAACGGTATGCTGTGCGCCGTGTAACTCCTTACGAATCAAAAGTTATAGGCACCGGAGTGACGGAGACCTGGTCACAAACCCTACGTACTCGGTTTCTGGGCCCAGCCTTTACGTGAAGCGAAGTTGTCTTGCCCAATGTTTCGTGGGATTCCGTAATTGAGATTTGGTGGATAAAGTATCTTGGCAACCTTAACCAGGGCAAAAAAAATTGAAAAGGGGGTGCAACACGAGGACTTCCCAGGGGGTCTCCCATCCTTGTACAACTCTCGCCCAAGCACGCTTAACTTCGGAGTTCATATGGGATCCGGTGCATTAGTGCTGGTATGATAGTACCCATCATGTTGAGGGCACAATTCCTTTATGTGTTAACGGTTCACAGTCCCAACCTAGAGAGATGACCCATTCAAAAGGCCCAATGGACTTAACGACAACCCATCCACTTCAACAACGCAGTATCCTCGCAAGACGTGATATCGACACGTTGTAGGGCCCTCTGATGTCCCACGAGTCAGGTTGTCGTCCTTTTAACAGTTCACGACGTACGATCCGGGACGAAAAAATAGAGCAAAATAAGAAAAGTGGCATGAAACTGATGAAAACGTTCGATTTTCGGCACCAAAAATAGGCACAACGAGCAAGGTGGCTGCCACCGTCGTAGAGCTCTCGAAGAGCTTTGCAACGGTATGCTGTGCGCCGCGTAACTCCTTACGGATCAAAAGTTATGGGCACCGGAGCGACGGAGACCTTGTCACAAACCCTACGCCCTCGGTTTGCGGGCCCAGCCTCTACGTGAAACGAAGTTGTCTTGCCCAATGTTCCATGGGATTCAGTAATAGAGATTTGGTGGATAAAGTATCTTGGCAACCCTAACCAGGGCCAAAAAAATTGAAAAGGGGGTGCAACACGAGGAATTCTCAGGGGGTCACCCATCCTAGTACTACACTCGCCCAAGCACGCTTAACTTCGGAGTTCTGATGGGATCCGGGGCATTAGTGTTGGTATGATCGCACCCGTCATGTTGAGGGCACAATTCCTATATGTGTTAACGGTTCACAGTCCCAGCCCAGAGAGATTGCCCATTCAAAAGGCCCAATAGGCTTAACGACAACCCATCTGCTTCAACAACGTAGCATGCTTGCAAGACGTGATATTGACACGTTGTAGGGCCCTCTGAGGTCCCGCGAGTCAGGTTGTCATCCTTTTAACAGTTCACGATGTACGATCCAGAACGGAAAAACAGAGCAAAAGAAGAAAAGTGGCCTGAAACTGATGAAAAATTTCGATTTTGGGCTCCAAAAATGGGCACAGCGTGCATGTTGGCCGCCCCCCGTCGTAGAGCTCTCAGTGAGCTTTGCAACGGTATGATGTGCGCCGCATAACTCCTTACGAATCAAAAGTTATGGTCACCGGAGCGATAGAGACCTGGTCATAAACCCTACGCCCTCGGTTTGCGGGCCCAGCCTCTACGTGAATCGAAGTTGTCTTGCCCAATGTTCCGTGGGATTCAGTAATAGAGATTTTGTGGATAAAGTATCTTGGCAACCCTAACCAGGGCAAAAAAAATGAAAAGGGGGTTCAACACGAGGACTTCCCAAGGGGTCACCCATCCTAGTACTACTCTCGCCCAAGCATGCTTAACTTCGGAGTTCTGATTGGATCCGGTGCATTAGTGCTGGTATGATCGCACCCGTCATGTTGAGGGCACAATTCCTATATGTGTTAACGGTTCATAGTCCCAGCCGAGGGAGATGGCCCATTCAAAAGACCCAATGGGCTTAACGACAACCCATCCGGTTCAACAACGCAGCATCCTTGCAAGACGTGATATCGACACATTGTAGGGCCCTCTGCTGTCCCGCGAGTCAGGTTGTCGTCCTTTTAACAATTCACGACGTACTATCCGGGACGAAAAAACATAGAAAATGAAGAAAAGTGGCCAGAAACTGATGAAATTATTCAATTTTGGGCTCCAAAAACAAGCACGGTGAGCAAGCTGGCTGTTCCCATCGTAGAACTCTCAGAGAGCTTTGCAACGGTATGCTGTGCGTCGCGTAACTCCTTACGGATCGATAGTTATGGGCACTAGAGCGACGGAGACCTGGTCACAAACCCTACGCCCTCGGTTTGCGGGCCCCAGCCTCTACGTGAAACGAAGTTGTCTAGCCCAATGTTCCGTGGGATTCAGTAATAGAGATTTGGTGGATAAAGTATCTTGGCAACCCTAACCAGGGCAAAAAAAATTGAAAAGGGGGTGCAACACGAGGAATTCCCAGGGGGTCACCCATCCTAGTACTACTCTCGCCCAAGCACGCTTAACTTCGGAGTTCTGATGGGATCCGGTGCATTAGTGCTGGTATGATCGCACCCTTCATGTTGAGGGCACAATTCCTTTATGTCTTAACGGTTCACAGTCCCAGCCTAGAGAGATGAACAATTCAAAAGGCCCAATGGGCTTAACGACAACCCATGGGCTTAACGATAACCCATCCGTTTCAACAACGCAGCATCCTTGCAAGACGTGATATCGACACGTTGTAGGGCCCTTTCACGTCCCGCGAGTCAGGTTGTCGTCCTTTTAACAATTCACGACGTACGATCCGAGACGGAAAAACAGAGCAAAAGTAGAAAAGTGGCCTGAAACTGATGAAAACGTTCAATTTTGGGCTCCAAAAACGGGAATAGCGAGGAAGCTGGCAGCCCCCGTCGTAGAGCTCTCAGAGAGCTTTCCAACGGTATGCTGTGCGCCGCGTAACTCCTTACGGATCAAAAGTTATGGGCACTGGAGCGACGCATACCTGGTCACAAACCCTATGCCCTCGGTTTGCAAGCGCAGCCTCTACGTGAAGCGAAGTTGTCTTGCCCAATGTTCCGTGGGATTCAGTAATAGAGATTTGGTGGATAATGTTTCTTGGCAACCCTAACCATTGCAAAAAAAATTGAAAAGGGGGTGCAACACGAGGACTTCCCAGGGGGTCACCCAACCTAATACTACTCTCGCCCAAGCACGCTTAACTTCGGAGTTCTGATGGGATCTGGTGCATTAGTGCAGGTATGATCGTACCCGTCATGTTGAGGGCACAATTCCTATATGTGTTAACGGTTCACAGTCCCAGCCTAGAGATATGGCCCATTCAAAAGGCCCAATAGGCTTAACGACAACCCATCTGCTTCAACAACGCAGCATGCTTGCAAGACGTGATATTGACACGTTGTAGGGCCCTCTGATGTCCTGCGAGTCAGGTTGTCGTCCTTTTAACAGTTCACGACGTACAATCCAGAACGGAAAAACAGAGCAAAAGAAGAAAAGTGGCCTGAAACTGATGAAAACTTTCGATTTTGGGCTCCAAAAATGGGCACAGCGTGCATGTTGGCCGCCCCCGTCATAGAGCTCTCAGTGAGCTTTGTAACGGTATGATGTGCGCCGCATAACTCCTTACGAATCAAAAGTTATGGGCACCGGAGCGACGGAGACCTGGTCATAAACCCTACGCCCTCGGTTTGCAGGCCCAGCCTCTACGTGAATCGAAGTTGTCTTGCCCAAAGTTCCATGGGATTCAGTAATAGAGATTTTGTGGATAAAGTATATTGGCAACCCTAACCAGGGCAAAAAAAATGAGAAGGGGGTTCAACACGAGGACTTCCCAAGGGGTCACCCATCCTAGTACTACTGTCGCCCAAGCATGCTTAACTTCGGAGTTCTGATTGAATCCGGTGCATTAGTGCTGGTATGATCGCACCCGTCATGTTGAGGGCACAATTCCTATATGTGTTAACGGTTCACAGTCCCAGCCGAGAGAGATGGCCCATTCAAAAGGCCCAATGGGCTTAACGACAACCCATCCGGTTCAACAACGCAGCATCCTCGCAAGACGTGATATCGACACATTGTAGGGCCCTCTGCTGTCCCGCGAGTCAGGTTTTCGTCCTTTTAACAATTCACGACGTACTATCCGGGACGAAAAAACATAGAAAAAGAAGAAAAGTGGCTAGAAACTGATGAAATTATTCAATTTTGGGCTCCAAAAACAAGCACGGTGAGCAAGTTGGCTGTTCCCGTCGTAGAACTCTCAGAGAGCTTTGCAACGGTATGCTGTGTGTCGCGTAACTCCTTACGGATCAATAGTTATGGGCACTAGAGCGACGGAGACCTGGTCACAAACCCTACGCCCTCGGTTTGCGGGCCCCAGCCTCTACGTGAAACGAAGTTGTCTAGCCCAATGTTCCGTGGGATTCAGTAATAGAGATTTGGTGGATAAAGTATCTTGGCAACCCTAACCAGGGCAAAAAAAATTGAAAAGGGGGTGCAACACGAGGAATTCCCAGGGGGTCACCCATCCTAGTACTACTCTCGCCCAAGCACGCTTAACTTCGGAGTTCTGATGGGATCCGGTGCATTAGTGCTGGTATGATCGCACCCTTCATGTTGAGGGCACAATTCCTTTATGTCTTAACGGTTCACAGTCCCAGCCTAGAGAGATGGCCAATTCAAAAGGCCCAATGGGCTTAACGACAACCCATCCGCTTCAACAACGTAGCATCCTTGCAAGACGTGATATCGACACGTTGTAGATCCCTTTCACGTCCCGCGAGTCAGGTTGTCGTCCTTTTAACAATTCACGACGTACGATCCGAGACGGAAAAACAGAGCAAAAGTAGAAAAGTGGCCTGAAACTGATGAAAACGTTCGATTTTAGGCTCCAAAAATGGGCACAGCGAGCAAACTGGCCACCCCCGTCGTAGAGCTCTCAGAGAGCTTTGTAACGGTATGCTGTGCGCCGCGTAACTCCTTACGGATCAAAAGTTATTGGCACTGGAGCGACGCATACCTGGTCACAAACCCTATGCCCTCGGTTTGCAGGCGCAGCCTCTACGTGAAGCGAAGTTGTCTTGCCCAATGTTCCTTGGGATTCAGTAATAGAGATTTGGTGGATAATGTTTCTTGGCAACCCTAACCAGGGCAAAAAAAATTGAAAAGGGGGTGCAACAAGAGGACTTCCCAGGGGGTCACCCAACCTAATACTACTCTCGCCCAAGCACGCTTAACTTCGGAGTTCTGATGGGATCTGGTGCATTAGTGCAGGTATGATCGTACCCGTCATGTTGAGGGCACAATTCCTATATGTGTTAACGGTTCACAGTCCCAGCCTAGAGATATGGCCCATTCAAAAGACCCAATAGGCTTAACGACAACCCATCTGCTTGCAAGACGTGATATTGACACGTTGTAGGGCCCTCTGAGGTCCCGCGAGTCAGGTTGTCGTCCTTTTAACAGTTCACGACGTACGATCCAGAACGGAAAAATAGAGCAAAAGAAGAAAAGTGGCCTGAAACTGATGAAAACTTTCGATTTTGGGCTCCAAAAATGGGCACGGCGTGCATGTTGGCCGCCCCCGTCGTAGAGCTCTCAGTGAGCTTTGCAACGGTATGATGTGCGCCGCATAACTCTTTACGAATCAAAAGTTATGGGCACCGGAGCGACGGAGACCTGGTCTGTCACGCCCCAAACCGGCCTATAAAGGTTAGACTGGGGTATGATCTAAACATTCAAGTCACGTCTCGTACTTAACCGTTCATGAAGATTTAACACTTAACGTCTTGGCCTAAACTCCAAAAATTTTCGGTAAATCGGCAGCATAACGGCTGTAATTGGGCTATTTGGTTTGACCTAATTCTCTACACGCCTCAATTATTCCAATCATTAATCCAATTCCATTAAGGACTCCTATTTGACACCAACCGATTGGCTAACTAGTTTACCTTGAAAGTCTCGTTTGGTTAATAAGCCTAACATGATAACTATGTCCTGTTTATTTTTCAATTTCCTATCATGCAAGTACCTATTATCCTTTAGTTTGCAAATGAACACCTAAGTGAAATTAGATAGAATTAACTTAGTTGATTGTTCATCTAGTGGTTTGAATGCCTACGATAACTACTAATTAAGAAAACAAAAGCAAACAACCAAATAAAAGTTTGTCCGGTTATAGATAGTACAATCTCAGAATTAGACCCAAATTACAACGGGGTCATTTACATCAATAAACAACGAGCAACATAAAAGAAATAGTCTTCAAGTAGCATAGTTCACAAATAGCCATAATCACGCAAGGCACACAAGACAGGCAATCACTCCAGGGGTTCATCGTTAGGCACACCATCCTCGGGTACCTGTACCTGTTCTTCTTCACCTGTGATGAAAAAGAGGGTGAGTCCTTATGAACTCAGCGAGGGGGAACGAGAAATACGTTTTGAAACTCGTTTTCCGGTTCAATTTATGAAAACTTTTTTTGAGAACATGTCACGTATTACAAATAGTAAGGTACGCAATTATAAGAAACAAATCGAGTAACAGATACAAAGTAAGGGAACAGAAATGCCAGTCTTTCCTTCCCGAGGTTCTCTAGGAACCAAGCGAGAGTACTTACATATAAGCACAGGAACAAGAATACCAGTCTTTCCTCCCCGAGGTTCTCTAGGAACCAAGCGAGAGTACTTATACACATTGTAAAAAGGATACGGTGAGCATTTGCTCTCAATGTCCATTTCGATTCATTTGGTGCGGCCGACTTCAATAATCCACTTATCGCTCCCAATTGGGTGTACTCCGGATGTACCCCGAAACCTACGACCCAACTCTCCGAGGGTGAAATGCCAAGCGAGAGAGGGAATTGGACCATGGTAGTCACGGTAACACCGGCAAGCCCGATGCCGCCCGGCGTGCGTGAAACACTACCATGCCACACTGAAAGGTTGCAACCTCGTATACAATGCCCATTTTTGTCATTTAACATTTCACATTAGGAGGTCAACAAAGTAGATTGCCTCCGAGCAAGTATATGATCACATTTTGACATATTGGCATATAAGGCATTGTAAGAACATATAATCATTTCATATATCCATTTGAAAGCAATTAAACTTTAACGGGCAGCCATGTAACACATGCAAGTCAAGCCATATAACTCATTTCGAAGTCCACGTAATCAAGTGATACGATTATTCACATGCAACAACATCTACGTGGTGGTTTCGGATGCAAGAAAAGCCTATTTGTCAACATGCAATGATCAAAATTACATTTAAGCTTATAAGACATTTACGGGGAGCCCACTAAGCATATAATTTCCACACAATATCTAAATGATCAACACTTAGCAAGACTACCTAGTCATTAGGGTTTCCGTTTCATGCTTAACCATGTGATTAAACCCTAAGTCAACTCAAGTTCATTCACAAGTCATGCATCATTCAATTCAAACATCCTCAAGTACTCAAAACCGTCCACACAACATCCCCACACCACAATTCCAAGCAATTAGCACCACAAGAGGGGTTACAACAATTTTTCCAAGCATATAACTAAGTGAAACCTTTACTGCAATAGGCTGTTTTCCCACAATCAATAGGATAATCAAACAATCTCAAAATTCAGTGAATAAGATTTCAAATTAAATCTTAAGAAGTTAACTAAACTCAGAAACAAACCTTGCATCAATTGGAGTTCAGAATCATTAGTTATGGCCGAAACAGTGAGGTAGCACAAAACTGTCCAGATTTGCACACGTTTCAGAAATTGACGTTTTTGAGGTCCTTGGGGTCATTTTTAGCTTTGGTCCATTTCTGACAAAATTGTCCAGAACTGAAACATATAGTAGCACACCAATTTTCATGCATTTTGGACAACATTTACTAAGTCAAACATGGTTCGCTCCACAAGGTCAGTGCATCTGCCAAAACCTGATTCATTTTCCCAGATTTCCAGATTTGGTCATATTTTAATGATTTGACATTTTGAGGACCTTAGAGTCAAAATTAGCTTCGGCCTATTTCTGGGAAAAATGTTCAAAACTGTCCAAACTAGTCACCCACAAATTTTCAAGCATTTTCAACATCATTTTCTTAGCTAAACTTACCTCGAACAGACTGGTCAGAGAGCTGTCATCCACTTCGACTTCACCTAGCATCATTTTCAAGCCAAGATCTTGCCATGCATGGTTGTTTAAGCTTATGAACGACCATATAGCTCAAGTACAGAAGCAAGTACACACATTTATGAGCATGCATGTGAAATTTCAAAGAGTTTTCAAAAGCTTTTAACCCTCACCTTTGCAATCAACCAAAAGATGCACAAAAACCTTGTTGAGGCTCAAATTTCTTCCTCTTCTTGCTTAGCCGAGTTTCCAACTTGGTTTTCTCTATTTTTCCTAGCCTAGTAAGCAATCTCTTAGTACATGCATGTAGTTAGGACTTGAAGAAAAGAAATGGAAGCTTAGTAACTCACCTAGGCCAAAAATGAAGCTTCAATGCACATGCATGAGTGATTTTTGCATCATAGCTTGTTCGGTTGAGGTCCTTTGCTTGTGGCTTGCTTGGTTTAGCTATGGTGTGAATAAGAGAAGCTATGGAGATGAAGAACTCAGCCAAAACCGAAATGGAGAGAGAAAATGAGAGGGAGAGAGAGAAATGTGAGGAAAGTGAGAGAAATGAGAGAAAAATGAGGCTTTTTGCAATTTTTGAGCATGTGGTCAGCCTTGGGCTTCCAAATCTGAATTTTTGTGTCTTCAAGGTGGAATTTGAAATGTTAGCATGGGCCATGAGTGGTTTGGTCGAAAATGAGAGGAAATTAAGGTGGTTTTGGGCAATTTTTTATGCATTGATAAGTGTTTTTGTGTCATGACTTGTCTAGAATTATTTTGAATTAAACATGCATGCAAAAATCTGATTTTGTGTCATCTTTTGAATTGTTTTAACATGTGTGTAAGAGAATGTTGGGTATTTAGGGATTTTAGGTAGAATAGAATATAGGGTATGTTTAGAGGTTGGTGAGATTTTGTCTTGTAGTGAGTTTAAAATATAATATTTAGGTGTTAGTGGATTTTGTAGAGATTTGAATTAGGATTATAATAATAGTTAGTGGATTGTGTAGGATTATTTTATTGTCTTGTGCTTTGTGTAGGATTCTTTCTTGATCAACGTGGTGGCACGGATTCCTAGGTATAGGGCACGAATTACGATGTAGACACGATCTACGAGGTAAGACACGAACTTCAAGACTAATGCACGTACTTCAAGACTAATGCACAGATTTCAATGCAAATGCACGCAATCCCTAGATAAATGTACGTAAACCAATACAAGGCACGTAATTCAAGACACAACTCTTAAACCTAGGTTAAAGCACGCAGGGTTAATGCACATGAAACGAAGAGACACACGCAAATCAAGGTCTCGCATGTAAATTAAGGTCATGGCATGTTTATCTAGGTATCGCACGTATATCGAGGATTAGGGCACACAATTTTAGGTTAAGGCACGTATAACGAGGCATGCACGAAAACCAAGACATGGCACGTAATCTAGGGTCGGTCGTACAGTTCTAGTTCTAAGGCACGCAAATCGAGGTAAGGCACGTTATTCGGGATCGGGCCTCACATGGTCACAAACCCTACGCCCTCGGTTTGCGAGCCCAGCCTCTACGTGAATCGAAGTTGTCGTGCCCAATGTTCCGTGGGATTCAGTAATAGAGATTTGGTGGATAAAGTATATTGGCAACCCTAACCAGGGCAAAAAAAATTGAAAAGGGGGTGCAACACGAGGACTTCCCAAGGGGCCACCCATCCTTGTACTACTATCGCCCAAGAATGCTTAACTTCGGAGTTCTGATTGGATCTGTTGCATTAGTGCTGGTATGATCGCACCCGTTATGTTGAAGGCACAATTCCTCTATGTGTTAACGGTTCACAGTCCCAGCCGAGAGAGATGGTCCATTCAAAAGGCCCAATGGGCTTAACGACAACCCATCCGCTTCAACAACGCAGCATCCTCGCAAGACGTGATATCGACACGTTGCAGGGCCCTCTGATGTCCCACGAGTCAGGTTGTCGTCCTTTAAACAATTCACGACGTACGATCCGGGACGAAAAAACATAGCAAAAGAAGAAAAGTGGCCTGAAACTGATGAAATCGTTCAATTTTGGGTTCCAAAAACAAGCACAGCGAGCAAGATGGCTGCCCCCGTCGTAGAGCTCTTAGAGAGCTTTGCAACGGTATGCTGTGCACCACGTAACTCCTTACGGATCAAAAGTTATGGGCACCAGAGCGACGGAGACCTGGTCACAAACCCCACGCCCTCGGTTTGCGGGTCTAGCCTCTACGTGAAATGGTGTTGTCTTGCCCAATGTTCTGTGGGATTCAGTAATAGAGATTTGGTGGATAAAGTATCTTGGCAACCCTAACCATGGCAAAAAAAATTGAAAAGGGGGTGCAACACGAGGAATTCCCAGGGGGTCACCCATCCTAGTACTACTCTCGCCCAAGCACGCTTAACTTCGGAGTTCTGATGGGATCCAGTGCATTAGTGCTAGTATGATCGCACCCGTCATGTTGATGGCACAATTCCTATATGTGTTAATGGTTCACAGTCCTAGCCTAGAGAGATGGCCCATTCAAAAGGCCGAATGGGCGTAACGACAACCCATCCGCTTCAACAACGCAGCATCCTCGCAAGACGTGATATCGACACAATGTAGGGCCCTCTGATGTCCCGCGAGTCAGGTTGTCATCCTTTTAACAGTTCACGACATACGATCCGGGACGGAAAAATAGAGCAAAAGAATAAAAGTGGACTGAAACTGATGAAAACGTTCAATTTTGGGCTCCAAAAATGGGCATAGCTAGCATGCTGGCCGACCCCGTCGTAGAACTCTCTGTGAGCTTTGCAACGGTATGCTGTGCGCCGCATAACTCCTTACGAATCAAAAGTTATGGGCACCGGAGCGACGGAGACCTGGTCACAAATCCTACGCGCTCGGTTTGCGGGCCCAGCCTCTACGTGAAGCGAAGTTGTCTTCCCCAGTGTTCCGTGGGATTCAGTAATAGAGATTTGGTGGATAAAGTATCTTGGAAACCCTAACCAGGACAAAAAAAATTGAAAAGCGGGTTCAACACGAGGACTTCCCAGGGGGTGACCTATCCTAGTACTACTCTCGCCCAAGCATGCTTAACTTCGGAGTTCTGATGGGATCCGGTGCATTAGTGCTAGTATGATCGCACCCGTCATGTTGAGGGCACAATTCCTTTATGTGTTAACGGTTCACAATCCCAGCCTAGAGAGATGGCCCATTCAGAAGGCCCAATGAGCTTAACGACAACCCATCCGCTTGAACAACGCAGTATGCTTGCAAGATATGATATAGACACATTGTAGGGCCCTCTGATGTCCCACGAGTTAGGTTGTCGTCCTTTTAACAGTTCACGACGTACGATCTGGGACGGAAAAACAGAGCAATAGAAGAAAAGTGGCCTGTAACTGATGAAAACGTTCGATTTTGGGCTCCAAAAATGGGCATAGCGAGCAAGCTGGCTGGCCCCATCGTAGAGCTCTCAGAGAGCTTTGCAACGGTATGCTATGCGCCGCGTAACTCCTTACGGATCAAAAGTTATGGGCACCGGAGCGACGGAGACCTGGTCACAAACCCTACACCCTCGGTTTGCAGGCCCAGCCTCTACGTGAAACGAAGTTGTCTTGCCCAATGTTCTGTGGGATTCAGTAATAGAGATTTGGTGGATAAAGTATCTTGGCAACCCTAACCAGGGCAAAAAAAATTGAAAAGGGGGTGCAACACGAGGAATTCCCAGGGGGTCACTCATCCTAGTACTACTCTCGCCCAAGCTCGCTTAACTTCGGAGTTCTGATGGGATCCGGGGCATTAGTGCTGGTACAATTGCACCCGTCATGTTGAGGGCACAATTCCTATATGTGTTAACTATTAACAGTCCCAGCCTCGAGAGATGGCCCATTCAAAAGGCCCAATGGGCTTAACGACAACACATCCGCTTCAACAACGCTGCATGCTTGCAAGACTTGATATCGACACGTTGTAGGGCCCTCTAATGTCCCGCGAGTCAGGTTGTCGTCCTTTTAACAGTTCACGACGTACGATCCAGGACAGAAAAATAGAGCAAAAGAAGAAAAGTGGCCTAAAACTGATGAAAACGTTCGATTTTGGGCTCCAAAAATGGGCAAAGCGAGCAATCTGGCTGCCACCGTCGTAGAGCTCTCAGAGAGCTTTGCAACGGTATGTTGTGCGCTGCGCAACTCCTTACGGATCAAAAGTTATGGGCACCTGAGCGACGGAGACCTGGTCACAAACCCTACGCCCTCGGTTTGCGTGCCCAGCCTCTAACTGAAGCGAAGTTGTCTTGCCCACTGTTCCGTGGGATTTAGTAATAGAGATTTGGTGGATAAAGTATCTTGGCAACCCTAACCAGGGCAAAAAAAATTGAAAATGGGGTGCAACACGAGGACTTCCTAGGGGGTCACCCATCCTAGTACTACTCTCGCCCAAGCGCGCTTAACTTTGGAGTTCTGATGGGATCCAGTACATTAGTGCTGGTATGATCGCACCTGTCATGTTGAGGGCACATTTCCTATATGTGTTAACGGTTCACAGTCCCAGCCTAGAGAGATGGCCCATTCAAACGGCCCAATGGGCTTAACGACAACCCATCCGCTTCAACAACGCAGCATGCTTGCAAGATGTGATATCGACACGTTGTAGAGCCGTCTGATGTCCCGCGAGTCAGGTTGTCGTCCTTTTAACAGTTCACGATGTACGATCCGGGACGAAAAAATAGAGCAAAAGAAGAAAAGTGGCCTGAAACTGATGAAAACGTTCGATTTTGGGCTACAAAAATGGGCAAAGCGAGCATGCTGGATACCCCCTTCGTAGTGCTCACAGAGAGCTTTGCAACAGTATGTTGTGCGCCGCGTAACTCCTTACGAATAAAAAGTTATGGGAACCGGAGCGACGGAGACCTGGTCACAAACCCTACGCCCTCGGTTTGCGGGCCCAGCCTCTACGTGAAGCGAAGTTGTCTTGCCCAATGTTTCGTGGGATTCAGTAATAGAGATTTGGTGGATAAAGTATCTTGGCAACCCTAACCATGGCAAAAAAAATTGAAAAGGGGGTGCAACACGAGGACTTTCCATGGGGTCACCCATCCTAGTACTACTCTCGCCAAAACACGCTTAACTGCGGAGTTCTGATGGGATCTGGTGCATTAGTGCTGGTATGATCGCACCTGTCATGTTGGGGGCACAATTCTTATATGTGTTAATGGTTCACAGTCCCAGCCTAGAGAGATGACCTATTCAAAAGGCCCAATGGGCTTAACGACAACCCATCCGCTTCAACAACGCATCATCCTCGCAAGACGTGATATCGACATGTTGTTGGGCCCTCTAATGTCCCGCGAGTCAGTTTGTCTTCCTTTTAACAGTTCACGACGTACAATCCGGGACGGAAAAACAGAGTAAAAGAAGAAAAGTGGCCTGAAACTGATGAAAACATTGGATTTTGGGCTCCAATAATGGGCACAGCGAGCAAGCTGGCTGCCATCGTCGTAGAGCTCTCAAAGAGCTTTGCAACGTTATGCTGGGCGCTGCGTAACTCCTTACGGATCAAAACTTATGGGCACTGGAGCGACGGAGACCGGGTCACAAACCCTACGCCCTTGGTTTGCGGGCCCATCCTCTACGTGAAGCGAAGTTGTCTTGCCCAATGTTCCGTGGGATTCAGTAATAGAGATTTGGTGGATAAAGTATCTTGGCAACCCTAACCAGGGCAAAAAAAATTGAAAAGGGGGTGCAACATGAGGACTTCCTAGGGGGTCACCCATCCTAGTACTACTCTCGCCCAAGCACGCTTAACTTCGGAGTTCTGATGGGATCCGGTGCATTTGTACTGGTATGATCACACCTGTCATGTTGAGGGCACAATTCCTTTATGTGTTAACTGTTCACAGTCCCAGCCTAGAGAGATGTCCCATTCAAAAGGCCCAATGGGCTTAACGACAACCCATCTGTTTCAACAATGCAGCATCCTCACCAGACGTGATATCGACACGTTGTGGGGCCCTCTGATGTCCCGCGAGTCAGGTTGTCGTCCTTTTAACAGTTCACGACGTACGATCCGGGACGGAAAAATAGAGCAAAAGTAGAAAAGTGGCCTGAAACTGATCAAAACGTACAATTTTGGGCTCCAAAATTGGGCGCAGCGAGCAAGCTGCTGCCCCCGTCGTAGAGCTCTCAGAGAGCTTTGCAACGGTATGCTATGCGCCGCGTAACTCCTTACGGATCAAAAGTTATGGGCACCGGAGCGACGGAGACCTGGTCACAAACCCTACGCCCTCGGTTTTCAGGCCCAACCTCTACGTTAAGCAAAGTTGTCTTGCCCAATGTTCCGTGGGATTCAGTAATAGAGATTTGGTGGATAAAGTACCTTGGCAACCCTAACCTGAGCAAAAAAAATTGAAAAGGGGGTGCAAGACGAGGACTTCCCAGGGGGTCACTCATCCTAGTACTACTCTCGCCCAAGCACGCTTAACTTCGGAGTTCTTAGGGGATCCGGTGCATTAGTGCTGGTATGATCGCACCCGGCATGTTGAGGGCACAATTCCTTTATGTGTTAACGGTTCACAGTGCCAGCCTAGCGAGATGGCCCATTTAAAAGGCCCAATGGGCTTAACGACAACCCATCCTCTTTAACAACGCAGCATCCTCACCAGACGTGATATCGACACGTTGTAGGGCCCTCTGATGTCCCGCGAGTCAGGTTGTCGTCCTTTTAACAGTTCATGACGTACAATCCGGGACGGAAAAACAGAGCAAAAGAAGAAAAGTGTCCTGAAACTGATGAAAACGTTCGATTTTGGGCTCCAAAAACGGGCACAACGAGCAAGCTGGCTGCGCCCGTCGTAGAGCTCTCAGAGAGCTTTGCAACGGTATGCTGTGCGCCGCGTAACTCCTTGCAGATCAAAAGTTATGGGCACCGGAGCGACGGAGACCTGGTCACAAACCCTACGCCCTCGGTTTGCGGGCCCAACCTCTACGTGAAGCGAAGTTGTGTGAGGCCCGACCCCGAATAACGTGTCCTAGCTCGATTTGCATGCCTTAGACCTAAAATTATATGATCGACCTTGGATTACGTGCCCCGTCTTGGTTTTAGTGCATTTCTCGTTATACGTGCCTGAACCTAGAATTGTGTGCCCTAATCCTCGATATACGTTGATACCTAGATAAACATGCCATGACCTTAATTTACGTGTGAGACCTTGATTTGCGTGTCTCTTAGTTTCGTATGTATTAACCTTGAACTGCGTGCTTTAACCTAGGTTTAAGAGTCGTGTCTTGAATTACGTGCATTAGTCTTGATATCGTGTCTTATCTTGTAGTTCGTATCTACCTCGTAATTCGTGCCCTAGATCTTGGAATTCGTGCCACCACGTTAATCAGGAAAGAATCCTACACAAAGCACTAGACACTAAAATAATCGTACACAATCCACTAACCAATATTATATTCATAATTCAAATTCTCTACAAACTCCACTAACAATAAAATAGTACTAAACTACTCCTACATTTTCCACTATCTATTATTCTATTCATAATTCAACTCATCAACAAACATTCCTATATTTTATTCTACCTAGATTCCCTAATTTCCCAACATTCCTATGACAATTCTAATGACACAAATGCATAAAGAATTATTCCTAGACAAACTATGACAAACACTTAGCACAATGCATAAAAAAATGCTCAAAACCACCTAAATCCTCTACTTTGCTCAACCAAACCATCCTTGCGCATGCTAAACATTTTAAAATCACACATTGAAGACACAAAAATCAGAATTTAATGGCCCAAGGCCAACCACATGCTTAAAGGATGCAAAGGCTTTCATTTTTTTTGTCATTTCTTCTTTCTTCCTCAACCTTCTCTCTCTCCCTCTCATTCTCTCTCTCCATCTCAGTTTTGGGCTGAGTTTCTTCATCCCTTAGCTCATCTTCATCATCCTATGGTGCATCAAGACAAACAACAAGCAAAGAAACTCACCCAAGCAAGCTAGGATGCAAGAAACACACATGCAAGCATTTTGAGTCACCATTTTCGGCCTTGGTGAGTTTTTAAGCTTCCATTTCTTTTCTTCTTGTTCTAACCACATGAATGTACTAAGAGATTGATCACTAGGCTAGGAAAAATAGAGAAAACCAAGTTGGAATCTCGGCTAAGCAAGAAGAAGAAGAGATTTGGGCTTCAACAAGTTTTTGTGCATCTTTTGGGTTGATTGCTAAGGTGAGGGCTAAAACCTTTTGAAAATCCTTCAAAAATTCACATGCATGCTCATGAATGTATGTCTTTGCTTCTGTACTTGAGTTATATGGTCGTTCATAAGCTTAAACGACAATGCATGGAAAGATCTTGGCTTGAAAGTGATGCTAGGTGAAGTCGGATTGTTGACAGCTCTCTGACCAGTCTGTTTCGAGGTAAGTTTAGCTAGGCAAATGATGTTTAAAATGCATGAAAATTTGTAGGTGATTAGTTTGGACAGTTTTGAACATTTTTCCCAGAAATAGGCCGAAGCTAATTTTGAATCTAAGGTCCTGAAAATGGCAAATCTTTAAAATGTGTCCAAATCTGGAAATCTGGAAATCTGGAAAAATGAAGCAGGTTTTGGCAGATGCACTGACCTTGTTGAACGAACCATATTTGACTTAGTAAATGATGTCAAAAATGCATGAAATTTGGTGTTCTTCTAGATTTTTCAGTTCTGGACAATTTTTTCAGAAATGGACCAAGGCTAAATCTGACCGTAAGGACCTCAAAAACGTCAATTACTGAAAAGTGTGCAAATCAGGACAGTTTTGTGCTATTCCACTGTTTCGGCTATATCTAATGATTCCGAACTCCAATTGATGCAAGGTTTGTTTCTGATTCTAGCTAACTTCTTAAGCTTAATTTGACATCTTATTCACTGGATTTGGAGATTTTTTGATTATCCTATTGATTGTGAGAACACAGCCTATTGCAGCAAGGGTTTCACTTAATGTTGTACTTAGAAACAATTATTGCAAACTCTCTTGTGGTGTTAATTGCTTGGAATTGTGGTGTTGAGATGTTGTGTGGACTGTTTTGAGTACTTGAGGATGTTGAATTATATGATGCATGGTTTGAGATTGACTTTGAGTTTGGTTGAGGCTCAAATTGCACAAATATGCACGAAATGGAAACCCTAATGACTAGGTAGTTTTGCTAAGTGTTGATCATTTGAATATTGTGTGGAATTATATGTTTAGTAGGCTGCCCGTAGTTACCCTTATAAGCTTAAATGTAATTTTGATAATTGCATGTTGACAAATAGGCTTTTCTTGCATCCAAACCCACGTAGATGTTGTTGCATGTTGAATAATTGTATCACTTGATTACGTGGACTTCGAAATGAGTTATATGGCTTGACTTACATGTGTTACATGGCTGCCCGTTTAATGTTCATATGGCTCTATATGCCTTTCAAGTGAAATTACTTGTCTTATCGTGCCTTGTTTGACTACTTGACAACGTGCGACCTTATAACTGTTCGGAGGCGACCTACTTTGTTGTCCTCCTAATGTGATATGTTAAATGTTATAAATGTGCATTGCATACGAGGTTGCCACCTTTCATTGTGGCATGGTAGCGTTTCACGAACGCCGGGCGGCATAGGGCTTGCCGGTGCTTTCGTGACTACTATAGTCCAATTCCCTCTCTCGCTTGGCATTCCACCCTCGAAGAGTTGGGTCGTAGGTTTCGTGGTACATCCGGAGTACACCCAATTGGGAGTGATAAGTGGATTATTGAAGTCGGCCGCGACAATTGTATCGAAATCGAAATTGTGAGCAACTGCTCACCGTATCCTTGAAATGATTGGTAAATGTATCTGTTACTCGATTTGTTTCATATATTTGCGTACCTTATTATTTGTAATACGTGACATGTTTTCAAAAAGAGTTTTCATAAATTGAACCGAAAAATGAGTTTCAAAACGTATTTCTCGTTCCCCCTCGTTGAGTTCATAAGGACTCACCCTCTTTTTATCACAGGTGAAGAAGAACAGGTACAGGTACCCGAGGACAACATGCCTATCGATGATTCCTTGGAGTGATTGCATGTCCCTACGTGCTTTTGTGCTTTGCCTGAAAGTGGTTGCTATATGGATGTTGTGTTTTATTGGAAACTATTCATTTTATTAATGTAAATGACCCCGTTGTAATTTGGGTCTAATTCTGGGATTGTACTACCTATAGCCGGACGAACTTTTATTTGGTGGTTTGCTTTCGTTTCTTAATTGGTAGTTATCGTAGGCATTCAAACCACTAGATGAACAATCAACTAAGTTAATTCTATCTAATTTCACTTAGGTGCTCACTTGCAAACTAAAGGATAATAGGTACTTGCATGATAGGAAATTGACAAATAAACGGGACATAGTTATCATGTTAGGCTTATTAACCAAACAAGACCTTCAAGATAAACTAGTAGGAAAATCGGTTGGTGACAAATAGGAGTCCTGAATGGAATTGGGTTAATGATTGGAATAATTGAGCCGTTTAGAGAATTAGGTCAAACCAAAGAGCCCAATTACAGCCATTATGCTGCCGATTTTTCGAAAAATTTTCAAGTTTAGTCCAAAACGTTAAGTGTTAAATCTTCATAAACAGTTAAGTATGTGATATTACCTGAATGTTTAGTTCACACCCTAGTCTAACCTTATAGGCCGGGTTGGGGCGTGACACCTTATATTAGAATGGTATCAGAGCTTAGTTTAGTAACTAGGCGTTAGTCGGGTTCAACCCTCGGACCATGGGTAGAATGTGACGCCTGAGTTTTAGCCATGCATTCAATTACTATTGCATCCCTTGTTTGCGCATTTCCTTCTGTGCATTATTAACTGTCTTCTTAAATTACTATTCACTCCGTTTTTAACTTCATGCTATTAGCGAATTAGCATTTTTATTAAATCATATTAATTGTTAGAGTAGTGGGAAAAATGTGCATTTGATCTAGAGGCAATAGGAGAGCTCGTTTAGAAAATGATTTTTGTAGTTGTATGAATAGTGTTACGTAACATAACTTAGGGAATGAATTAGCTAGCATTCATTTTACTATCTAGGCTCGTTTTAAGCTAACTAAGCGCATTTAGTGAACCATTTAAGCAAGCAACTTAGCCCCATTTAATATATAACTCACACAACACACACATTAGCTCATAACTTAGCAAAACAAAAAAAAACAAAAACAAAAAAAGAGAGCATGCTGAAAACACTGTAGCAAATCCGAGAATTGCATAGGAGAAGAAATAGAGTTTTTTTGCTCAACAAATCCTCATTCCAAGCCAAGCCAAGCTAGGTGCAAGTGGTTTAGGGTGTCTACTAGCGTCCTAGGAGCTCCTACGCGCATTGGTGAGGGATTTCACGACTTATTTTCGCATTTTAAAATAGTTGCTATTTTCTTGATTTGTTGAAAATGTGTTCAAATGCTATTGTATTGATTATCTATGCTATTATACCTTGTATATGAGTGCTAGAGAACATATTTGAACTATTGTTTCACTTTTTAAACGGTTGGAATCGTTAGTTTAATTCATGAGGTAAATAGTGACGTTTTTCTAGGGTTTTGTGTAATTGCTCGAATTAGCTTGATTCAACACTCCTAATAGATGCCTTAGGTGCTAATGAAGGTAGTCTAATAGCCCCGTGCACTTGAATTGCTCTAAAATTGCATAAAACGTAAAATAGTCGACTTTAATAAAGGGGTTTCGGGGTTAAGATGAATCCGGGTGGATTCGGGCTCTACTTTTGGTATCCTTAGGCTACCTAGGTGCTATAGAAGCTTTGATAATCCTTGTTTGAAGCCCGGATGAGGTAGGTGTAGTGTAAAGCTATAAGAGGGAATTTGGGGCTTTCGAGGTTATTGCAGGCATTTGAATGAGTTAGAGGGTTGAAAGGGTTCCTTGAGGGTTAGTTAGAAGGTTGGTAGAGTTTCCCTTTAAATTTGAATCATTAACTTTGGTTTGGAGGAGAAATAGCTTGAATAACAAAGGGGTTTAGGTGCAATTTCGGTTGTCTCGCGCTTCTAAGACCTTGGCATGACTTCTTGAATGTTTAAATGTAGTTTCAAGTTGGTGTGGAACTTTTGATGTAATTATAATTATATCTTGTATATGCCCTTTTGTAAAACTGCTTATTTGCTTGTATAAACTGCTTCTATTCTAACTGCATTGAGGCAACTTCGAGCTTAAAACTGTATTAATTGGAGAAGGATTATGTCACGCCCCAACTTGACCCCTCTTACAATCAGTCAGGACGCAACGGAATTTCGGCAGCATAACGACAGTAACATGAACATCAGGGCTCTAAACCAACCCTTAATAACAACATACATCAAACTCCACAAATCACCAACCAACTCCACAATCAAATTAACAACATACAACGCAACCATTTCATACATTAAACATTCTTTCATCAACTCATTCATAGTTATGCGCCTCCGTTCCAACATAATACATAGGCTATACATACATTTCAAAATAGATTATACAAAACATTATTTTACAACAACTAAGATAATCTCATGGCAATGACTCCTGCATCTAAGACTCATCCACATACGACACATTTTCCACATTCTCCTCTTCAGGAGGCACGTACCCGTAATCCTGTAAAAGTACACCTGTATGCATGCAATAATAGAGAGTGAGCTTATATAAATAAGCCCAGTGAGGATCCGATAGATCTCGAGCAAGGTCTACTAAACTCCTTGGAATAATCCTTTGAGTCAGTAAACACACAATAACATCAATAATACTATCATCACATAACTATATGACCATTCAATAAAGGATACTCTCTCTAGTTGGTGTAGCTCCAAACGCCATCACGATCTCAACCATTCTTCTTATAACTCCCCATTACTCACGCACCCGAGGTACCTCACTAGCCCCTCCCTCCATGACACCTCCGTCATGCGAGCTGGGGGTAGCCTATGGCAGTCATGCCGTTATCAACCCGACAGCCCGACGCTGCCCGAGAGGTGGCACACACATACCAAGACTCCATAATCATCAATCATCAATCAATCATCAATCAATCAATTGGGAGATCAGCAACAAAAGTGCCCGATTCCCGAACTCAATAATAATCAATCAATAACATCAATATAACATCAATATTTAATTAAACAACAAATAACGAAGTTAGATGACAAAGTAGGCCATCTAACCGGACATGCATAATATACATAATTAAACTCTAAATTACTCATCAACAACTCACCATTCATCACTCGAACACTACCCAACCATCTAAAGGCATCGTTCAAGAAATTAAAGAATGACAACCTAAACTTCTAAAATTCATAACTTACAATCTACTAATCCAAACATTGCCAAATCAGTTCCTATCACTCACCCATTCAATCTACTACATTAGCCCTCTCGGAAATCCACCATAACACCTCCAAATCATGCCCGATAACCCTAAAACCCTAAGATATCTTGGCTGGATTTTCCGGATTTTCACACGAACAATGTAATCGAAAATTCGGCATTACAACAGCGCTAACACGTAATTATCAAGTATTTAGAAATCGACGGCAATCGATTTCGATCAACACAACTCATTTAATTCAACTTTGAACATTTTAATTAAAATTAAATACCCGAAAAATAAAAATTATGCTACATCCAACAGAAATTCGTAGTATTAGTATATAACGATCCCTAGCATGCAAGGAGCAATAATCTATCATCAGATTTCAATTCTAGCGGTTAAATTTTCATTTATGAGCAAAAACATAAAAATGACATTTTGAGATCTAGAATTTTTCTCTCACCTTTGATGTGTTTTGATGCAAAAAATGTGTAGAGTGGATGCCAAACAATCAATTTCAAGCTTTGAATCACTCAATTCGGCTTTGAAACGCAAAATCTGTGAGAAAAATGCTTTGAAAATGCCTTTATCTTTCTCCTCCAAGGAGCCACGGTTTTGTGTGTGTTTTTGGTGGTGTTTTGCTTTGTTTTTAATGTGTGTTGATCATATATTAAGCAAAGGTCAAATAAATAAAAGAAAGTCAAAGTGGAAACTAATTATTTTTAGTGTTTTCTTGACTTTAAATGCATTTTATTGATCACCAAAGTTCAAAACAATTATTGAACACCCAAGATAGCTCAAGTAAATTATTTTTAGGTGACAAGAAGTTTTACAATCAAACAATTTCACCCGAGTCGGCTTAAAACTCAATTTTCGCAAAAGTCGGTGTAAAAACCTTAATAAATTCTTAAGCCGATTTTAAAACTGTTTTAATCAAACACAGGTCTATTAAAGTCCGTGGTCTAGGTCTAGAAGGGTTAAAAAGACCAGTTTCAAAATTTTAGCGGACGTGTTTCGAAAATACTATTCACTAAAAATCGACGATAAAATTTCTGATCCCGTTTTTGATGAAAATTTCATGAATGCACATTTAGCACGTATTAGGAGTATTGACATCAAAATTATAACATTCTAGGTCATATAGCACATAAATAGGTTAAATGCACGCAAAACGAGATAAAACACGTAAATCGAGTTAAAGCAGAAAAGTGGGGTTTCACATTCTCCCCTCCTTAAAACAATTGCGTCCGCGCAATTCTCGAACTAACAGACAGTTAAATCCTCAATCGTTACACTTAACAATACTTCTCTTAGTTCCCATTTATCTCTTAGGATGACAACTAACCAAAGACCTCAAAAGAACAATCGCTGTTGACTGCAAGTTGATGATCATAGTTCCAAGACAATCTTCAATTCATAATTCTCTCCTACCTCATATCATATTGCATATGAAAGAAATTGCAACTCCAAAGCTTAGCATGACACCACTAATTATCAATCATCCCCTACTACACAAAAGAGCTCTATGAACACCCCGAGGGTTTAAAAACTCATTCACGATAACATGAATGATTATTGATCAAGGAAATATCTCAAAAGTGACATTTGTCAGAATATGGCTCTTATAAAATTTACAAGGAAATAAGAATATGGAAAGTCACATTCGAGCCAACAATCAAGTGAACAAAATGTCAAACAGGTTAGAGAATCAAGAGGCTAATAGTTAATAAGGAAGCATGATAACTAAGATAAGAAATGTCTCAGCACCTATCAATTAAATAAGTACGAACAAAGGATGATGATGAGTCAAAACAGTGCTGAGTATGTTGAACAAAAATTCTTGAACAAGTAGATATTTCAATTCTCGATGATTGTTCAAGGAACCACTAAGTAAGTTGTACTTGAGGCGAAATGAAATTAAGAAATAAGAGATGATTAATTCAATAGAAAACATGAGTGGTAAGAGTATCTCAGCACGCAATACCAAAGAAGTACGAATAAGAAATGATAACAATAGGACAGTGCCGAGTACTTTGAGTGAGCAATTACAAGCAAAGTAATAGCTCAGAATTTAATAATAAAATAATAGGATTAACAAAGATCAATAAGAATAACAATGATGTACTTAGGTAAAGAGTACATCAAACAAGTGAAATCGAATAAGTAAAATGGTATAACAAAGGTGAAATTACTTCCAAATGAATAGTAATAGAATGAAATGAAATATTGAAACCAATGGTTGGAGATATAGAATGAAATATAGAAGTCTCAAACCTTAACTCCAATAAGTGACATTGCTATAAGAAGCAAATATGAATGTTAAGAATAGAAACAATGTCAAATGAGTATAGGATCCATTAATCCAATAAGCAAAACTTTCAAGAAACAATTGATATGCTAGAAAAGTGTAACTCTCTCTCAAATAAGTGAGAATAGAGTAAAAAATAATAATAAGACTGATAGAATTATGAAATACAAGAAGGGTGTCCCACCTACACACTTAAACACCAACAAGTCAAATCCTACAATCTATCTTCCTCCAAAACAACACACTAAGGAGATCTAAAGAACCTAAGGAGTCATAACAATCACCAAACAAGATAAATCACTCCAAAATTTTACATTCCGTACCAGACCAATCACTAAACAAGATAAATCACCGATTACCCGACAAGATTCACTAATGAAGACTCCAAAATCTAATAACACACTACAGATTCATATTAACCCATTATAACACTAGTGAATCCTCAATCAACAATTTAGAAGGTTATACCACCTAGAACCCAAAAGCTTGATGTAGGCAAGTAAATGTTCAGTCACCAAAATGCATTCTTATTTCCTCAAATAATTCTATCTCCCAACAATTACATCCTCGAATAAAGTAACTTTAGTCAGGAATCACTCCAATTGTTTCCAAGGTTTAAAAATCAAAACTCTAAAATATCCATTAATAATACAGCAATCCCAAATAGTATAAATATTCACATGTTATACCACAATCTATTCCATTAACAAATATACATCACTAATTCCTCAAATAAATTCATTCTAAAATGACCTCAAGAAAGTATAATCTGAGTTGAGACTCCAAAAGTGTCTAATCACAACCTCACAGAAACCTCAACTTATGATTCATCTCCAAGTAATAACAAGTTAAACATGGCAACAAAAGTAATTATAATCATCAAGATACATTGCTATTTCCTCGAACAACTTCATTCTTGCTAAAGGAACATTAAGATCAATCCACTAAGCCGAAACTAAAATCCATAAATATAACAATTAAAATCTAACTGATAAACTACTAGAATAATAATAATTCAAAATCATGGCCTACCACTATTTCCGAAAACTCTTGCAGTCACCCTAGACATTAAAAGGTCACTCACGAGTTAAAACATGTATGCAACTATATCATATGAAAGACAAGTATAACGTAATGCGCAATTATCATACAATGCAACATTATCACATAACACACAATTCAACATATAAGAAGCCAACGTCACATAAACAGGTTATATCACAGAAGTAAGTTATAAACAATTAAAGTCATATAAGCAACAAACTTCACATAAGACAAGTTCATCACGTAACTCAAATTGGTCACTTAAAGTACATTGAATACCTAAAGCACGTTGTTTCACATAAGCTAGTTATAAACAATTAAAACCACATAAAAAACTAACTTCACACAAGGCACAAAATCACATAAAACACAATTGTCACATAATACACATTAATCACATAATGCACATTAAGTATAACACATTGAGTACGTATAACACGTTATCACATAAAACATATTGACCACATTAGTTCACTTAACACACAAGGCATACTGGTCACATAGAAAGTTAAACACATAAGTAAATTAATCACATAAACATATTAACATATGTTTTACTTTTCTTTCACTTAATACATACTTGCATGCTTAGACCACTACCCACATTCCGAGGATACCCCGGCTGACAGCTAACATGCGCTCTGATACCACTTAAACTGTCATGCCCCAACTTGACCCCTCTTACAATCAGTCAGGACGCAACGGAATTTCGGCAGCATAACGACAGTAACATGAACATCAGGGCTCTAAACCAACCCTTAATAACAACATACATCAAACTCCACAAATCACCAACCAACTCCACAATCAAATTAACAACATACAACGCAACCATTTCATACATTAAACATTCTTTCATCAACTCATTCATAGTTATGCGCCTCCGTTCCAACATAATACATAGGCTATACATACATTTCAAAATAGATTATACAAAACATTATTTTACAACAACTAAGATAATCTCATGGCAATGACTCCTGCATCTAAGACTCATCCACATACGACACATTTTCCACATTCTCCTCTTCAGGAGGCACGTACCCGTAATCCTGTAAAAGTACACCTGTATGCATGCAATAATAGAGAGTGAGCTTATATAAATAAGCCCAGTGAGGATCCGATAGATCTCGAGCAAGGTCTACTAAACTCCTTGGAATAATCCTTTGAGTCAGTAAACACACAATAACATCAATAATACTATCATCACATAACTATATGACCATTCAATAAAGGATACTCTCTCTAGTTGGTGTAGCTCCAAACGCCATCACGATCTCAACCATTCTTCTTATAACTCCCCATTACTCACGCACCCGAGGTACCTCACTAGCCCCTCCCTCCATGACACCTCCGTCATGCGAGCTGGGGGTAGCCTATGGCAGTCATGCCGTTATCAACCCGACAGCCCGACGCTGCCCGAGAGGTGGCACACACATACCAAGACTCCATAATCATCAATCATCAATCAATCATCAATCAATCAATTGGGAGATCAGCAACAAAAGTGCCCGATTCCCGAACTCAATAATAATCAATCAATAACATCAATATAACATCAATATTTAATTAAACAACAAATAACGAAGTTAGATGACAAAGTAGGCCATCTAACCGGACATGCATAATATACATAATTAAACTCTAAATTACTCATCAACAACTCACCATTCATCACTCGAACACTACCCAACCATCTAAAGGCATCGTTCAAGAAATTAAAGAATGACAACCTAAACTTCTAAAATTCATAACTTACAATCTACTAATCCAAACATTGCCAAATCAGTTCCTATCACTCACCCATTCAATCTACTACATTAGCCCTCTCGGAAATCCACCATAACACCTCCAAATCATGCCCGATAACCCTAAAACCCTAAGATATCTTGGCTGGATTTTCCGGATTTTCACACGAACAATGTAATCTAAAATTCGGCATTACAACAGCGCTAACACGTAATTATCAAGTATTTAGAAATCGACGGCAATCGATTTCGATCAACACAACTCATTTAATTCAACTTTGAACATTTTAATTAAAATTAAATACCCGAAAAATAAAAATTATGCTACATCCGACAGAAATTCGTAGTATTAGTATATAACGATCCCTAGCATGCAAGGAGCAATAATCTATCATCAGATTTCAATTCTAACGGTTAAATTTTCATTTATGAGCAAAAACATAAAAATGACATTTTGAGATCTAGAATTTTTCTCTCACCTTTGATGTGTTTTGATGCAAAAAATGTGTAGAGTGGATGCCAAACAATCAATTTCAAGCTTTGAATCACTCAATTCGGCTTTGAAACGCAAAATCTGTGAGAAAAATGCTTTGAAAATGCCTTTATCTTTCTCCTCCAAGGAGCCACGGTTTTGTGTGTGTTTTTGGTGGTGTTTTGCTTTGTTTTTAATGTGTGTTGATCATATATTAAGCAAAGGTCAAATAAATAAAAGAAAGTCAAAGTGGAAACTAATTATTTTTAGTGTTTTCTTGACTTTAAATGCATTTTATTGATCACCAAAGTTCAAAACAATTATTGAACACCCAAGATAGCTCAAGTAAATTATTTTTAGGTGACAAGAAGTTTTACAATCAAACAATTTCACCCGAGTCGGCTTAAAACTCAATTTTCGCAAAAGTCGGTGTAAAAACCTTAATAAATTCTTAAGCCAATTTTAAAACTGTTTTAATCAAACACAGGTCTATTAAAGTCCGTGGTCTAGGTCTAGAAGGGTTAAAAAGACCAGTTTCAAAATTTTAGCGGACGTGTTTCGAAAATACTATTCACTAAAAATCGACGATAAAATTTCTGATCCCGTTTTTGATGAAAATTTCATGAATGCACATTTAGCACGTATTAGGAGTATTGACATCAAAATTATAACATTCTAGGTCATATAGCACATAAATAGGTTAAATGCACGCAAAACGAGATAAAACACGTAAATCGAGTTAAAGCAGAAAAGTGGGGTTTCACAGATTAGGAGTTGAATTATATACCATTAGAAATCCTTACGAGTCTAGTTTCTACAGCTTTTTACGGTGCATTAATCGGAGTTGTCTAGAGCAAGTTATGATCATTTTGGTGAGATGTGTCAGAAATGCCCTGTTACGTGAGAATCTGAATTTTGTTGTTATTTTGCTATAGTAATGATATAATTCAGTTCTAATTGGATGTATTCGATCAAGACCTTATTGTGTAGTGTCCTTGGATGATTAATAACGTAATGGGGCTCTTATAGTTATGTTGTTTTCATGAATTGTAATTGAAATCTAATTGCTAGTAAAGTTAATTTAAATTGAAAGCTATTCTATTCAACTGTGAATGAGAAATGCTAGTAGAGTTGTGATGGTCACCACCTTTAGACATAGGTAATATTTCTATATATGCAAACAATTCAACTGTTAGAATTAGTTGTTGTTATCAATGTGCAACTAGTGAACACTTAGAAAGGTCAAGTAAACTATATGGAATAATGTGTTTAATGCTTTTTGAAACTACATGTAAGGTTAATTGTAAGTTGATAGTTGTCTATTATATGTTAAATGTAATTAACTTAAGTTAATACTACTAGTGATATGTTAGAATCTTAGCTTGAAGTATAGTTATTTTACTAAAATAGTATGTTAGTTATTAAATGGTTGATAGTTAACTTTTCTATTAGTTGATAAATGCATTTCTTTCCTTATGTGCTAATGTTGGGCTATCTTCATAGAGATATTACTAACTATTGTAAGTAAAGTAGAATATGAATTAGAAGTTCATTAAAGTAGTAAAAGACTGGGTAGTGTCATTGTGAATGAATGTGTCATTTGAACATTAAAGTAACCTAACCTTTATTATCTATATATCCTTTGGAGAAATTCTTTGAGTTGAGTTAATGGCTAGTTTATTGTTATGTGGAGTGAATTAATTTCTTGTACAAGTTATTAACTAAAGTAAAATGAGAAATAGTATGAGTAACTGCAGGCTCATGTGTTGATTTTAGTTAAACTAAATTCTAGCTCGATTTATATCTAGTTATAGCATGCTGGTTGAATCATTCTCATTTAAGTTTTTGAACTATCTTCTTAATTAACTTGTAGACTATTGAAAATATGGAATATATGTTAAGTTAAGGTATATAAAAGTGGTGTTTTGTTAAAAATAGAATTCTAATAGATATTGTATATATGTTAAATAAGCGAAGTTATAAGTTAGCTAACTTAGAATGAATGTTGTAGTTAAAGAGTAATTGAAGTAATGTTTGCTCATAGGTTCAAGGTGACTGGAAATGATGTGATTCAAACTTACATCTTGGAGCTCGGTAGAGGTGAGGGAGACTTCATCCTTATGTGCATAATAGTTTATTTACTTGTACTTAGATTATGTGCACTTATTGTCTATATATTGTGTGTGAGGGCAACCTACTTTGTTGTCTCTCAAACATGTGTTTATTGATTTATGTTATTGTTATCATTTTGAGTGCATTGCATCGCGGTTGCGCAACCATTCGGGCATGGTAGTGTCGGGGAAACCGGGCGGCATCGGGCTTGCCGGTCCACCTCGGCTACCATGGTTGCCCAGTCCCTCTCTCGCTTGAGATGCCGCCCAGGGAGAGTTGGGTCGTAGGATTTCGGGGTACATCCGGAGTACACCCATTTTGGAGTTATAAGGGGATGCCGGCTTATCGATATCAGTGTCATTATTACATCGAGATTTCAGTTCGTGGCGTCGCTGGTGTGCCTCTGCCCTTCGGGGTATTCGCTTAGCCGGGACGTTACAGAAGTCAAAGTGTATCGTATCCTTTTTAATGTGTAGTAACTTGTTGTTTTAATTGTTCTTTGGTTGTAAAATTCTTTATTTGTACTAACTGCTGCATTGCACGTCCCCGGTAGACTTTATCCCTCACTGAGCAATTGTGATTGCTCATACCTCGCTAAACATGTTTCAGGAAGTGCTGAGGGTGAACCCCAACTAGTTGAGGTGCTAGTGGAAGAGGAAGAAGTTCAGGCTGAGCCTTTGCCCTAGTTGTTGTGTGTTTGTTGTCTAAGGTGGATTTGCCTTCTTCTTGTTACATGGTGTACTTGTATTGCTATAGCATGATCTATTTTGTGGCCTTAAGGCTATGTATATTCTTGTAGTTGCAAGTTGAAAGCTGTTGGTTGTAATGTTAGCTTTGAGATATTATGGTTTGTAATAACTTTTAATTCTCCTTTTAGTTCTTGCATGCTTGGGGGTGTATGTTTAGAGGTGTTGATTTCAACTTCTAAAATTGCTCTAATGTTATCATAGGATGGCATGTTAAAAAGGTTTAATGAAAAGTTAAGTTGGGTGCATGCATGTGTGATTTGGAGCTGTTGTTTGTCTCCTGGCTTGGATGACCTTGAACCTTTGAATTTTAATTATAAAAGCTTGTTTTAGTATATTGTGACTATTTTGAGCATTTATAGGTTTGAAAAATGTCTGCGGTACAGAGGAAATTCTGTCCGTTTTTTCCTAAAATTTTGTGACTGGGTTTGGTATTGGATTGAGAATAGCATGGTTATTAGAGCCTCCGGTCTCATGAGGGATCGGGGCGTTACAGGTGGTATTAGAGCTTAGTTAGCTCTCAGCCGGGATAGGGTCCTCGACCTGTCGGGTAGTAATCCTTGTGTGTGTCCTTGTTAAGTGTGTCTTGAAAGTGTGTGCTTGAATGTGTGATTGTGTGTCTTGAATTGATTGTGTGCACCTATGTGATATAGTTATGTGTTATGTCTTAAATGTGTGCTGAGTGAAGTGAAGTTGCATTGAATTGACCTCGTGAATCGTTATCTGCTTGAATTATTGATTGTACCGTATGTACTTGAGCATTTTGAATTAAGTTTTGTTGTGAATTGAATTGGTTTTGTTATGATTCGCACTTGAATGATTTTGTTGCTTACATTGCTTTATATGCTCTTTTATAATCATGCTTGCATAATAGTTTAAAGAATGTTTATACATATGCAATAGTTTGGCATTCATACATAGTCTGTCGAATGGTAAGAAAAACTTCTTCCTCCCCTGAAGAGAGGTGATTAGTGGCTGGCCTTTCAAGTTATGTGGATTAGTAGGAACGTGAAGCGGTTGATCAACTCTTTTATTTGGGAATTGGTGTTGTAGGCAAAGTTCAGTTATTGGGATTCTTCTAAGGCCTTCTTCAGTGCTTAGCGGTCATAAATAAGTAGCTTCTTTTGGGGTTTCTATATGACAGTTCTCTAGAGCATATTCTTGGTATTTTTTTTATCAGGTATTCTTTTGGTATTCTTTTGTCGGCATCTCTCGGAAAAAAAAAAAATTGGTATATGGATTCTTTTCAGCCTTATTATTTGGTATTATTTACAATACTCCTGCTCGGAACTTTTATTGGTATTTTCTCGCCGCTCTTAGTTGGGATTCCATTCTTCTATGGTATTCATGCCAGCGGGATTCTTATTTGGATTTCGAAGTAGCATCTTTATTGGAGCCTTTATTTGGCCTTATTAAGTGAGGTTCGCAGACAATACTACTGGGATTTCTTAATGAGCTCCCACGAGAATTCGTATATGGTATTCTTGCTTAGCAACTGATGACGAATAATCGGAGTTGGTTTTCAGTTGATGAGGAGTTCTCTTGTGAAGAAGAATTGCGTGGACGCAATTAGTTTAAGGGGGAGAGGATGTGACGCCCGAGTTTTAGCCATGCATTCAATTACTGTTGCATCCCTTGTTTGCGCATTTCCTTCTGTGCATTATTAACTGTCTTCTTAAATTACTATTCACTCCGTTTTTAACTTCATGCTATTAGCGAATTAGCATTTTTATTAAATCATATTAATTGTTAGAGTAGTGGGAAAAATGTGCATTTGAGCTAGAGGCAATAGGAGAGCTCGTTTAGAAAATGATTTTTGTAGTTGTATGAATAGTGTTACGTAACATAACTTAGGGAATGAATTAGCTAGCATTCATTTTACTATCTAGGCTCGTTTTAAGCTAAGTAAGCGCATTTAGTGAACCATTTAAGCAAGCAACTTAGCCCCATTTAATATATAACTCACACATTAGCTCATAACTTAGCAAAACAAAAAAAAACAAAAACAAAAAAAGAGAGCATGCTGAAAACACTATAGCAAATCCGAGAATTGCATAGGAGAAGAAATAGAGTTTTTTTGCTCAACAAATCCTCATTCCAAGCCAAGCCAAGCTAGGTGCAAGTGGTTTAGGGTGTCTACTAGCATCCTAGGAGCTCCTACGCGCATTGGTGAGGGATTTCACGGCTTATTTTCGCATTTTAAAATAGTTGCTATTTTCTTGATTTGTTGAAAATGTGTTCAAATGCTATTGTATTGATTATCTATGCTATTATACCTTGTATATGAGTGCTATAGAACATATTTGAACTATTGTTTCGCTTTTTAAACGGTTGGAATCGTTAGTTTAATTCATGAGGTAAATAGTGACGTTTTTCTAGGGTTTTGTGTAATTGCTCGAATTAGCTTGATTCAACACTCCTAATAGATGCCTTAGGTGCTAATGAAGGTAGTCTAATAGCCCCGTGCACTTGAATTGCTCTAAAATCGCATAAAACGTAAAATAGTCGACTTTAATAAAGGGGTTTCGGGGTTAAGACGAATCCGGGTGGATTCGGGCTCTACTTTTGGTATCCTTAGGCTACCTAGGTGCTATAGAAGCTTTGATAATCCTTGTTTGAAGCCCGGATGAGGTAGGTGTAGTGTAAAGCTATAAGAGGGAATTTGGGGCTTTCGAGGTTATTGCGGGCATTTGAATGAGTTAGAGGGTTGAAAGGGTTCCTTGAGGGTTAGTTAGAAGGTTGGTAGAGTTTCCCTTTAAATTTGAATCATTAACTTTGGTTTGGAGGAGAAATAGCTTGAATAACAAAGGGGTTTAGGTGCAATTTCGGTTGTCTCGCGCTTCTAAGACCTTGGCATGACTTCTTGAATGTTTAAATGTAGTTTCAAGTTGGTGTGGAACTTTTGATGTAATTCTAATTATATCTTGTATATGCCCTTTTGTAAAACTGCTTATTTGCTTGTATAAACTGCTTCTATTCTAACTGCATTGAGGCAACTTCGAGCTTAAAACTGTATTAATTGGAGAAGGATTAGGGGTTGAATTATATACCATTAGAAAGCCTTACGAGTCTAGTTTCTACAGCTTTTTACGGTGCATTAATCGGAGTTGTCTAGAGCAAGTTATGATCATTTTGGTGAGATGTGTCAGAAATGCCCTGTTACGCGAGAATCTGAATTTTGTTGTTATTTTGCTATAGTAATGATATAATTCAGTTCTAATTGGATGTATTCGATCAAGACCTTATTGTGTAGTGTCCTTGGATGATTAATAACGTAATAGGGCTCTTATAGTTATGTTGTTTTCATGAATTGTAATTGAAATCTAATTGCTCGTAAAGTTAATTTAAATTGAAAGCTATTCTATTCAACTGTGAATGAGAAATGCTAGTAGAGTTGTGATGGTCACCACCTTTAGACATAGGTAATGTTTCTATATATGCTAAACAATTCAACTGTTAGAATTAGTTGTTGTTATCAATGTGCAACTAGTGAACACTTAGAAAGGTCAAGTAAACTATATGGAAGAATGTGTTTAATGCTTTTTGAAACTACATGTAAGGTTAATTGTAAGTTGATAGTTGTCTATTATACGTTAAATGTAATTAACTTAAGTTAATACTACTAGTGAAATGTTAGAATCTTAGCTTGAAGTATAGTTATTTTACTAAAATAGTATGTTAGTTATTAAATGGTTGATAGTTAACTTTTCTATTAGTTGATAAATGCATTTCTTTCCTTATGTGCTAATGTTGGGCTATCTTCATAGAGATATTACTAACTATTGTAAGTAAAGTAGAATATGAATTAGAAGTTCATTAAAGTAGTAAAAGACTGGGTAGTGTCATTGTGAATGAATGTGTCATTTGAACATTAAAGTAACCTAACCTTTATTATCTATATATCCTTTGGAGAAATTCTTTGAGTTGAGTTAATGGCTAGTTTATTGTTATGTGGAGTGAATTAATTTCTTGTACAAGTTATTAACTAAAGTAAAATGAGAAATAGTATGAGTAACTGCAGGCTCATGTGTTGATTTTAGTTAAACTAAATTCTAGCTCGATTTATATCTAGTTATAGCATGCTGGTTGAATCATTCTCATTTAAGTTTTTGAACTATCTTCTTAATTAACTTGTAGACTATTGAAAATATGGAATATATGTTAAGTTAAGGTATATAAAAGTGGTGTTTTGTTAAAAATAGAATTCTAATAGATATTGTATATATGTTAAATAAGCGAAGTTATAAGTTAGCTAACTTAGAATGAATGTTGTAGTTAAAGAGTAATTGAAGTAATGTTTGCTCATAGGTTCAAGGTGACTGGAAATGATGTGATTCAAACTTACATCTTGGAGCTCGGTAGAGGTGAGGGAGACTTCATCCTTATGTGCATAATAGTTTATTTACTTGTACTTAGATTATGTGCACTTATTGTTTATATATTGTGTGTGAGGGCAACCTACTTTGTTGTCTCTCAAACATGTGTTTATTGATTTATGTTATTGTTATCATTTTGAGTGCATTGCATCGCGGTTGCGCAACCATTCGGGCATGGTAGTGTCGGGGAAACCGGGCGGCATCGGGCTTGCCGGTCCACCTCGGCTACCATGGTTGCCCAGTCCCTCTCTCGCTTGGGATGCCGCCCAGGGAGAGTTGGGTCGTAGGATTTCGGGGTACATCCGGAGTACACCCATTTTGGAGTTATAAGGGGATGCCGGCTTATCGATATCAGTGTCATTATTACATCGAGATTTCAGTTCGTGGCATCGCTGGTGTGCCTCTGCCCTTCGGGGTATTCGCTTAGCCGGGACGTTACAGAAGTCAAAGTGTATCGTATCCTTTTTAATGTGTAGTAACTTGTTGTTTTAATTGTTCTTTGGTTGTAAAATGCTTTATTTGTACTAACTGCTGCATTGCACGTCCCCGGTAGACTTTATCCCTCACTGAGCAATTGTGATTGCTCATACCTCGCTAAACATGTTTTAGGAAGTGCTGAGGGTGAACCCCAACTAGTTGAGGTGCTAGTGGAAGAGGAAGAAGTTCAGGCTGAGCCTTTGCCCTAGTTGTTGTGTATTTGTTGTCTAAGGTGGATTTGCCTTCTTCTTGTTACATGGTGTACTTGTATTGCTATAGCATGATCTATTTTGTGGCCTTAAGGCTATGTATATTCTTGTAGTTGCAAGTTGAAAGCTGTTGGTTGTAATGTTAGCTTTGAGATATTATGGTTTGTAATAACTTTTAATTCTCCTTTTAGTTCTTGCATGCTTGGGGGTGTATGTTTAGAGGTGTTGATTTCAACTTCTAAAATTGCTCTAATGTTATCATAGGATGGCATGTTAAAAAGGTTTAATGAAAAGTTAAGTTGGGTGCATGCATGTGTGATTTGGAGCTGTTGTTTGTCTCCTGGCTTGGATGACCTTGAACCTTTGAATTTTAATTATAAAAGCTTGTTTTAGTATATTGTGACTATTTTGAGCATTTATAGGTTTGAAAAATGTCTGCGGTACAGAGGAAATTCTGTCCGTTTTTTCCTAAAATTTTGTGACCGGGTTTGGTATTGGATTGAGAATCGCATGGTTATTAGAGCCTCCGGTCTCATGAGGGATTGGGGCATTACATAGAAGCCCTAATGTAATTATGATGTCTTGTTTATATGTGTTAATATGTGCTAATGTGCTTTAATTGCTTTAAGTATTGAATATTATGTGCCTTTGTGGACCATATGTATTATGTATCATGCACACCGACACGTCCTCAATAATGCATGCATGCTTTTATACTCCTTCCTTGATACATGTGCATGTTATATAACCGTGAATGACTGTTTATACACATAGATAGTTAGGATTAGGACTTCCAGGGAAGTGAATTTGTGTAGGACGAACGAAAGGCTCGGTTAGAGATTTCTCGCATCTTCACAGGTGCTCAATGGATCATATATCTTATTGGATATGCATATATATAAAATGTGTAGCATAGGTATAATTGTTGAGGTAAAATTATCTCTTTATCTTTGGAATACACATGCCTGTGATTAAGTTATCAATTTTATAGCTATAAAGTTCTTAATTCCGTTAAACCGTTCTTCTAATTGTGGTTCAAGAATAAATGTTAAGGACATACAACTTTCCTTAGATATAAGAATATACTATTGGAGATGTGGAGTAGTATATATATGTTCACATGCTTATAATGGAAGTTTGACTTAGGAGTTGCTTTTGAATCAAATTCTTATATCTTAAAATGGTATAATAGACTAATTATATGATTGAATCCTTACTTGATTGGAATTAAGCATCGTTGAACCTAATAAGGTGTATATTAACGAGTTTCAAGTTCACTCAATGGTAAGATTGTGACCTAGAAATTAAGAGATGAACTCGTGGAAATGGACGATAGGGGTTAGATTATTAAGGCGTGAATAATGTGTTTAAGTAACTTAACAATGGATAACCTCAAGACATGTAGGTAACTCTGGAGACTGAGTTTAACAAGGTTGATGATTCTTTAGTATAACAAGGTATAGGAATGTTGGAATCAAGGAATTCACGTAGCTAGAACTCGTGTTTGGAAAACTGCACCTAAAATGTTAGGTCGGATAGAAGTGTAAGGAATTGAATTGTGCATTAGATGACTAACGTTGCTAAAGGTCCTAAGTTGGATATCGGTGATATTTAGAATCGTGGTATTAATTTGGTGCCTCTCTGGTTTAGTTGTAAATATGCAAGTAAGTCAATCTATGCACTCGTTATTTGGATACCGTAGAGGATGTTAAGAAGCATATATCCCTAAGTAATACCAATGGACCTAATATATAAACCATGAAAATGAGATTAAAGCATTCGGTTACAAAGTGGAGTCGTTAGGGTATGATTAGTAATCCTAAATAGCTAATAGTGAGTATGCATGATGATTCATAGTGAACCCTAGGACCTAAGGTCGATGAGTCTTGACGCTCTTAGCTAGTTGAACATGTAAATGAGAAGAGTAAGATTTCATAGAGTTAAGATAGAGATGAATTAGAGTCATAATGACCCAAGAGACTATTGTTAGACCACTGTATTTATGTACACCGTTTCACATCTAGAAACTAGCGATCGGTAGACTTCGAATTGTGGTCGTTGAATAAGATGGGTGAATCTTGCAGTGACAGTTAAATAAGTGGTTGATTACTTTTAAAGTTCTATTAAATTATATTGAAGGATGCCTTGTGGTTATAATTCTTATGATTGACACAGCCTTGAAGCTATTTTGTGTAATAAGCTACTTGGATTAGTATGGCAAGTATCTTATGAGCTAGATCATTTCGGTACCCAATTATAGTCCTAGGATTGTTGTTGTACAACCGGTAACCTAGTAGAGAATTGATATCACTTACATGGCTATAAACCCAGCTTAGTAACATTAATGTTGGAGATATATTGGCGGGCATTAAGTGTTCGAAGGGATGACTAGGTCGCTAAGTGAATAGGACCATTATCTTCTTAAGTATGACGTAACCTTGGATTGAGGTGAGTGAAATTTATTTGAGATTGAAACTATTCGCCTTAGGAGTCTTGGTGAAGATTAAAGAAATTCTAAAGCCTCGTGACTTGAAGATAAGGATTTGAATTAGGAAATAAATTGTGGATTACGAGTTGATGAATTTACTTGTAAGAGTTGAACTAGTGCGATGCTCAGTTTACCCATGCAATTTCGATTGCAGTTGTTGGTGGTACCTAATAAAACTTAGAGTTTGAGTTTAACGAATCTCAATGGACTTTCTCGTTGATTACGAGCGTGAAGGTTAACAAAGTCGGGAAAGGAGATTAGTGAATAGGAGCCTATAATCGGGAGACTAGTCATTAGAAGATTTACTAATCCAATGTACCTTCAAGATAAAAACTATGATACTACCGATAGATGACGACTTGAGATGGATTAGTTTATTGGTGAGTTCTTCTTGAAAATAGAGTCGTATTGTGGAAATGACCCATAACATGTGTATGTCCTAGGTGTTAACAATTTTGAAGCTAGTTGATAGAATATGTAAATCTGATATAGACCTATCAACTTGAAATTAGTGTATGTAACCATAAGATCGCAGTATCATTGTGATATTCCTTTTGAGGTAGGAATGGGAGATTGATACAACATGAGCCATGATTTTGGAGTTATAGTTCTATTGTTAGAATACCGATCCAACTTCGATGACTATGTTTTAAGACTCTAACCTTAGTTAATGAACTTGACCTTAAGATCAAATGGAGAACAGAGTCGTTCAAAGGAACAAACTATAAATGTAGAGGTCACACCGAATTAAATGATTGGAGAAAGCTAGGAAGTGAATTCGTTGTGGTAAGAGAGATCACAGAGCAAAGGACGACCCGGAGTTGGAAAATAACAATGGTCGGAATCCGTCAAAATGGCCTTAACAAGTAAGAATGAATTTCGGGACGAAATTCTTTTAAGGAGGGGAGGATGTGAGGCCCGACCCCGAATAACGTGTCCTACCTCGATTTGCGCATCATAGACATTAAATTATATGACCGACCTTGGATTACGTGCCCTGTATTGGTTTTCGTGCATGCCTCGTTATACGTGCCTTAACCTAGAATTGTGTGCCCTAATCCTCGATATACGTTCGATACCTAGATAAACAAGCCATGACCTTAATTTACGTGCGAGACCTTGATTTGCGTGTGTCTCTTCGTTTCGTGTGCATTAATCTTGAACTGCGTGCTTTAACCTAGGTTTAAGAGTCGTGTCTTGAATTACGTGCATTAGTCTTGAAGTTCGTGTCTACCTCATAATTCGTGCCCTAGATCTAGGAATCCGTGCCACCACGTTAATCAAGAAAGAATCCTACACAAAGCACTAGACACAAAAATAATCTTACACAATCCACTAACCAATATTATATTCATAATTCAAATTCTCTACAAACTCCACTAACAATAAAATAGTACTAAACTGCTCCTACATTTTCCACTATCTATTATTCTATTCATAATTCAAGTCATCAACAAACATTCATATATTTTATTCTACCTAGATTCCCTAATTTCCCAACATTCCTATGACAATTCTAATGACACAAATGCATAAAGAATTATTCCTAGACAAACTATGACAAACACTTAGCACAATGCATAAAAAAATGCTCAAAACCACCTAAATCCTCTACTTTGCTCAACCAAACCATCCTTGCCCATGATAAACATTTTAAAATCACACATTGAAGACACAAAAATCAGAATTTAATGGCCCAAGGCCAACCACATGCTTAAAGGATGCAAAGGCTTTCATTTTTTTGTCATTTCTTCTTTCTTCCTCAACCTTCTCTCTCTCCCTCTCATTCTCTCTCTCCATCTCGGTTTTGGGCTGAGTTTCTTCATCCCTTAGCTCATCTTCATCATCCTATGGTGCATCAAGACAAACAACAAGCAAAGAAACTCACCCAAGCAAGCTAGGATGAAAGAAACACACATGCAAGCATTTTGAGTCACCATTTTCGGCCTTGGTGAGTTTTTAAGCTTCCATTTCTTTTCTTCTTGTTCTAACCACATGAATGTACTAAGAGATTGATCACTAGGCTAGGAAAAATAGAGAAAACCAAGTTGGAATCTCGGCTAAGCAAGAAGAAGAAGAGATTTGAGCTTCAACAAGTTTTTGTGCATCTTTTGGGTTGATTGCTAAGGTGAGGGCTAAAACCTTTTGAAAATCCTTCAAAAATTCACATGCATGCTCATGAATGTATGTATTTTCTTCTGTACTTGAGTTATATGGTCGTTCATAAGCTTAAACAACCATGCATGGCAAGATCTTGGCTTGAAAGTGATGCTAGGTGAAGTCGGATTGTTGACAGCTCACTGACCAGTCTGTTTCGAGGCAATTTTAGCTAGGAAAATGATGTTTAAAATGCATGAAAATTGGTAAGTGACTCTTTTGGACAGTTTTGAACATTTTTCCAAGAAATAGGCCGAAGCTAATTTTGACTCTAAAGTCCTCAAACTGGCAAATCTTTAAAATGTGTCCAAATCTGGAAATCTGGAAAAATGAAGCAGGTTTTGGCAGATGCACTGACCTTGTGGAACGAACCATATTTGACTTAGTAAATGATGTCCACAATACATGAAATTTGGTGTTATTCTAGAATTTTCAGTTCGGGACAATTTTTTCAGAAATGGACCAAGGCTAAATCTGACCCTAAGGACCTCAAAAACGTCAATTACTGAAAAGTGTGCAAATCTGGACAGTTTTGTGCTATTCCACTGTTTCGTCTATATCTAATGATTCCGAACTCCAATTGATGCAAGGTTTGTTTCTGATTTTAGCTAACTTCTTAAGCTTTAATTTGACATCTTATTCATTGGATTTGGAGATTGTTTGATTATCCTATTGATTGTGAGAAAACAGCCTATTGCAGCAAGGGTTTCACTTAATGTTGTACTTAGAAACAATTATTGTAACCTCTATTGTGGTGTTAATTGCTTGAAATTGTGGTGTTGAGATGTTGTGTGGACTGTTTTGAGTACTTGAGGATGTTGAATTATATGATGCATGGTTTGAGATTGACTTTGAGTTTGGTTGAGGCTCAAATTGCACAAATATGCACGAAATGGAAACCCTAATGACTAGGTAGTTTTGCTAAGTGTTGATCATTTGAATATTGTGTGGAATTATATGTTTAGTAGGCTGCCCGTAGTTTCCCTTATAAGCTTAAATGTAATTTTGATCATTGCATGTTGACAAATAGGCTTTTCTTGCATCTGAACCCACGTAGATGTTGTTGCATGTTGAATAATCGTATCACTTGATTACGTGGACTTCGAAATGAGTTATATGGCTTGACTTACATGTGTTACATGGCTGCCCGTTTAATGTTCATATGGCTCTATATGTCTTTCAAGTGAAATTACTTGTCTTATCGTGCCTTGTTTGACTACTTGACAACGTGCGACCTTATAACTGTTCGGAGGTGACCTACTTTGTTGTCCTCCTAATGTGATATGTTAAATGTTATAAATGTGCATTGCATACGAGGTTGCAACCTTTCATTGTGGCATGGTAGCGTTTCACGAACGCCGGGCGGCATAGGGCTTGCCGGTGCTCCCGTGACTACCACGGTCCATTTCCCTCTCTCACTTGGCATTCCACCCTCGGAGAGTTGGGTCGTAGGTTTCGGGGTACATCCGGAGTACACCCAATTGGGAGCGATAAGTGGATTATTGAAGTCGGCCGCAACAATTGTATCGAAATCGAAATTGTGAGCAACTGCTCACCGTGTCCTTGAAATGATTGGTAGATGTATCTGTTACTCGATTTGTTTCATATATTTGCGTACCTTATTATTTGTAATACGTGACATGTTTTCAAAAAGAGTTTTCATAAATTGAACCGGAAAATGAGTTTCAAAACGTATTTCTCATTCCCCCTCGCTGAGTTCATAAGGACTCACCCTCTTTTTATCACAGGTGAAGAAGAACTGGTACAGGTACCCGAGGACAACATGCCTATCGATGATTCCTTGGAGTGATTGCCTGTCCCTACGTGCTTTTGTGCTTTGCCTGAAAGTGGTTGCTATATGGATGTTGTGTTTGATTGCAAACTATTCATTTTATTGATGTAAATGACCCCGTTGTAATTTGGGTCTGATTCTGGGATTGTACTACCTATAGCCGGACGAACTTTTATTTGGTGGTTTGCTTTCGTTTCTTAATTGGTAGTTATCGTAGGCATTCAAACCACTAGATGAACAATCAACTAAGTTAATTCTATCTAATTTAACTTAGGTGCTCACTTGCAAACTAAAGGATAATAGGTACTTGCATGATAGGAAATTGAAAAATAAACGGGACATAGTTATCATGTTAGGCTTATTAACCAAACAAGACCTTCAAGATAAACTAGTAGGCAAATCGGTTGGTGACAAATAGGAGTCATTATTGGAATTGGGTTAATGATTGGAATAATTGAGCCGTTTAGAGAATTCGGTCAAACCAAATAGCCCAATTACAGCCATTATGCTGCCAATTTTTTGGAAAATTTTCGAGTTGAGGCCAAAACGTTAAGTGTTAAATCTTCATAGGCTGGGTTGGGGCGTGACAAGTTGTCTTGTCCAATGTTCCATAGGATTCAGTAATAGAGATTTGGTGGATAAAGTATCTTGCAACCCTAACCAGGGCAAAAAAAATTGAAAAGGGGGTGCAACACGAAGACTTCCCAGGGGTCACCTATCCTAGTACTACTCTCACCCAAGCACGCTTAACTTCATAGTTCTGATGGGATCCAGTGCATTACTGCTGGTATGATCGCACCCGTCATGTTAAGGGCACAATTCCTATATGTGTTAACGGTTCACAGTCCCAGCCTAGAGAGTTGGCCCATTCAAAAGGCCCAATGGCTTAACGACAACCCATCCGCTTTAACAACGCAGCATCCTCGCAAGACGTGATATCGACACGTTGTAGGGCCCTCTGATGTCCTGCGAGTCAAGTTGTCGTCCTTTTAACAGTTCACGACGTACGATCCGGGACGGAAAAACAGAGAAAAAGAAGAAAAGTGGCATAAAACTGCTGAAAATGTACGATTTTGGGCTCCAAAAATGGGCACAACGAGTATGCAAGCTGCCCCCATCGTAGAGCACTCAGAGAACTTTGCAACGGTATGCTGTGCGCCACGTAACTCCTTACGGATCAAAAGTTATGGGCACCGGAGCGACGGAGACATGGTCACAAACCCAACGCCCTCAGTTTGCGGGCCTAGTCTCTACGTGAAGCGAAGTTGTCTTGCCCAATGTTCCGTGGGAATCAGTAATAGAGATTTGGTAGATAAAGTATCTTGGCAACCCTAACCAGGGCAAAAGAAATTGAAAAAGGGGTGCAACACGAGGACTTCCCAGGGGGTCACCCATCCTTGTATTACTCTCGCCCAAGAACGCTTAACTTTGGAGTTCTGATGGGATCCGGTGCATTACTGCTGGTATGATCGCACCCGTCATGTTGAGGGCACAATTCCTATATGTGTTAACGGTTCACAGTCCCAGCCTAGAGAGATGGCCCATTCAAAATGCCCAATGGGCTTAACGACAAACCATCCGCTTCAACAACACAGCATGCTTGCAGGACATGATATCGACACGTTGTAGGGCCTTCTAATGTCCCGCGAGTCAGGTTGTCGTCCTTTCAACAGTTCACGACGTACGATCCGGGACGGAAAAATAGAGCAAAAGAAGAAAAGTGGCCTGAAACTGATGAAAACGTTCGATTTTGGGCTCCAAAAATGGGTACAGCGAGCATGTTGGCTGCCCCCATCGTAGAGCTCTCAGAGAGCTTTGCAACGGTATGTTGTGCGCCGCGTAACTCTTTACGGATCAAAAGTAATGGGCACCGGAGCGACGGAGACCTGGTCACAAACCCTACTCCCTCGGTTTGCGGGCCTAGCCTCTACGTGAAATGAAGTTGTCTTGCCCAATGTTCCGTGGGATTCAGTAATAGAGATTTGATGGATAAAGTATCTTGGCAACCCTAACCAGGGCAAAAAAAATTGAAAAGGGGTGCAACACGAGGACTTCCCCGGGGGACACCCATCCTAGTACTACTCTCGCCCAAGCACTCTTAACTTCGGAGTTCTGATGGGATCCGGTGCATTAGTGCTGGTCTGATCGCACCCGTCATGTTGAGGGCACAATTCCTATATGTGTTAACTGTTCACAGTCCCAGCCTAAAGAGATGGCCCATTCAAAAGGCCCAATGGGCTTAACGACAACCCATCCGCTTCAACAACGCCGCATCCTCGCAAGACGTGATATCAACACATTGTAGGTCCCTCTGATGTCCCACGAGTCAGGTTGTTGTCCTTTTAACAGTTAATGACGTACGATCCGGGACGGAAAAATAGTGCAAAAGAAGAGAAGTAGAGTGAAACTGATGAAAACGTTTGGTTTTGGGCTCCAAAAATGGGCAGAGCGAGCATGCTGGCTGCCCCCGTCGTAGAGCTCTTAGAGAGATTTGCAACGGTATGCTGTGCACCGCATAACTCCTTACGGATCAAAAGTTATGGGCACCGGAGCGACGGAAACCTGGTCACAAACCCATCGCCCTCGGTTTGCGGGCCCAGCCTCTACGTGAAGCGAAGTTGTCTTGCCCAATGTTCCGTAGCATTCAATAATAGAGATTTGGTGGATAAAGTATCTTGGCAACCCAAACAAGGGCAAATAAAATTGAAAAGGGGGTGCAACACAAGGGCTTCCAAGGGGGTCACCCATCCTAGTGCTACTCTCGCCCAAGCACGCTTAACTTCGGAGTTATGATGGGATCTGGTGCATTAAAGCTGATATGATAGTACCCATCATGTTGAGGGCACAATTCCTTTATGTGTTAAAGGTTCACAGTCCTAGCCTAGAGAGATGCCCCATTCAAAAGGCCCAATGGGCTTAACGACAACCCATCCGCTTCAACAACGCAGCATCCTCGCAAGACGTGATATCAACACGTTGTAGGGCCCTCTGATGTGTCGCGAGTCAGGTTGTCGTCCTTTTAATAGTTCACGACGTACGATTCGGGACGAAAAGCAGGGCAAAAGAAGAAAAGTGGCCTGAAACTGATGAAAACGTTCGATTTTGGGCTCCAAAAATGGGCACAGCGAGCAAGCTGGCTGCCCCCGTCGTAGAGCTCTCAGAGAGCTTTGCAACGGTATGCTATGCGCCGCGTAACTCTTTACGGATCAAAAGTTATGGGCACCGGAGCGACGGAGACCTGGTCACAAACCCTACGCCCTCGGTTTGCGGGCTCAACCTCTACGTGAAACGAAGTTGTCTTGCCCAATGTTCTGTGGGATTCAGTAATAGAGATTTGGTGGATAAAGTACCTTGGTAACCCTAACCAGGGAAAAAAAAATTGAAAAGGGGGTGCAACACAAGGACTTCCCAGGGGGTCACCCATCCTAGTACTACTCTCGCCCAAGCACGGTTAACTTCGGAGTTCTGATTGGATCCGGTGCATTAGTGCTGGTATGATCGCACCCGTCATGTTGAGGGCACAATTCCTATATGTGTTAATGGTTCACAGTTCCAGCCTAGAGAGATAGCCCATTCAAAAGGCCCAATGGGCTTAACGACAACCCATATGCTTCAACAACGCAGCATCCTCGCAAGACGTGATATCGACACATTGTAGGGCTCTCTGATGTCCCGCGAGTCAGGTTGTCATCCTTTTAACAGTTTACGACATATGATCCGAGATGAAAAATTGCGCAAAAGAAGAAAAGTGGCCCGAAACTGATGAAAACGTTCGATTTTGGGCTCCAAAAATTGGCACAACGAGCAAGCTGGCTGCCCCTGTCGTAGAGCTCTCATAGAGCTTTGCAACGGTATGCTGTGCGCCGCGTAACTCCTTACGGATCAAAAGTTATGGGCATTGGAGCGACGGAGACCTGGTCATAAACCTTACGCCCTTGGATTGCTGGCTCAGCCTCTACGTGAAGCGAAGTTGTCTTGCCTAATGTTCCGCGGGATTCAGTAATATAGATTTGGTGGATAAAGTATCTTGGCAAACCTAACCAGGGCAAAAAGAATTGAAAAGGGGGTGCAACACGAGGACTTCCTAGGGGGTCACCCATCCTAGTACTACTCTCGCCCAAGCACGCTTAACTTCGGAGTTCTGATGGGATTCGGTTCATTAGTGCTGGTATGATCGCACCCGTCATGTTGAGGGCACAATTCCTTTATGTGTTAACGGTTCACAGTCCCAACCTAGAGAGATGGCTCATTCAAAAGGCCCAATAGGCTTAACGACAACCCATCCGCTTCAACAACGCAGCATGCTTGCAAGACGTGATATCGACACGTTGTAGGGCCCTCTGATGTCCTGTGAGTCAGGTTGTTGCCCTTTTAACAGTTCACGACGTACGATCCGGGATGGAAAAACAGAGCAAAAGAAGAAAAGTGGCCTGAAACTGATTAAAACGTTTGATTTTGGTCTCCAAAAATGGGCAAAGCGAGCATGCTGGCTGACCGCGTCGTTGAGCTCTCAGAGAGCTTTCTAATGGTATGTTGTGTGCCGCGTAACTCCTTACGGATCAAAAGTTATGGGCACCGGAGCGACGGAGACCTGGTCACAAACCCTACACCCTCGGTTTGCGGGCCCAGCCTCTACGTGAAACGAAGTCGTCTTGCCTAATGTACCATGGGATTCTGTGATAGAGATTTGGTGGACAAAGTATCTTGGCAACCCTAACCATGGCAAAAAAAATTGAAAAGGCGGTGCAACACGAGGACTTCCCAGGGGGTCACCCATCCTAGTACTACTCTCGCCCAAGCACGCTTAACTTCGGAGTTCTGATGGGATCCAGTGCATTAGTGTTGGTATGATTGCACCCGTCATGTTGAGGGCACAATTCCTTTTTGTGTTAACGGTTCACAGTCCCAGCCTAGAGAGAAGGCCCATTCAAAAGGCCCAATGGGCTTAACAACAACTCATCCGCTTCAACAACGCAGCATCCTCGTAAGACGTGATATCGACACGTTGTAGGGCCCTCTGATGTCCCGCGAGACAGGTTGTCATCCTTTTAACAGTGCACGACGTACGATCCGGGACGGAAAAACAGAGCAAAAGAAGAAAAGTGGCCTGAAACTGATGAAAACGTTCGATTTTGGGCTCCAAAAATGGGCACAGCGAGCAAGCTGGCTGCCCCCGTCGTAGAGCTCTCAGAGAGCTTTGCAACGGTATGTTGTGCGCCAGGTAACTCCTTACGGATCAAAAGTTATGGGCACCGGAGCGACGGAGACCTGGTCACAAACCCTACGCCCTCGGTTTGCGAGCCCAGCCTCTACGTGAAATGAAGTTGTCTTGCCCAATGTTCCGTGGGATTCAGTAATAGAGATTTGGTGGATAAAGTATCTTGGCAACCCTAACCAGGGAAAAAAAATTGAAAAGGGGGTGCAACACAAGGAGTTCCCAGGGGGTCACCCAACCTAGTACTACTCTCGCCCAAGCAAACTTAACTTCGGAGTTCTGATTGGATCCGGTGCATTAGTGCTGGTATGATCGCACCCGTCATGTTGAGGGCACAATTCCTATATGTGTTAATGGTTCACAGTTCCAGCCTAAAGAGATAGCCCATTCAAAAGGCCCAATGGGCTTAACGACAACCCATCTGCTTCAACAACGCAGCATCCTCGCAAGACGTGATATCGACACGTTGTAGGGCCCTCTGATGTCCCGCGAGTCAGGTTGTCGTCCTTTTAACAGTTCACGACGTACGATTCGCGATGAAAAAACAGAGCAAAAGAAGAAAAGTGGCCTGAAACTGATGAAAACGTTCGATTTTGGGCTATAAAGTATCTTGGCAACCTTAACCAGGGCAAAAAAAATTGAAAAGGGGGTGCAACACAAGGTCTTCCCTGAGGGTCACCCATCCTAGTACTACTCTCGCCCAAGCACGCTTAACTTCGGAGTTCTGATGGGAACCGTTGCATTAGTGCTGGTATGATCGCACCCGTCATGTTGAGGGCACAATTCCTTTATGTGTTAACGGTTCATAGTCCCAGCCTAGAGATATGGCCCATCAAAAGGCCCAATGGGCTTAACAACAACCCATATGCTTCAACAACGAAGCATCCTCGCAAGACGTGATATCGACACGTTGTAGGGCCCTCTGATGTGCCGCGAGTCTTGTTGTCGTCCTTTTAACAGTTCACGACGTACGATCCGGGACGGAAAAATAGAGCAAAAAAAGAAAAGTGGCGTAAAACTGATGAAAACGTTTGATTTTGGGGTCCAAAAATGGGCACATCGAGCAAGCTGGCGGCCCCCGTTGTAGAGCTCTCAGAGAGCTTTGCAACAGTATGCTGTGCACCGCGTTACTCCTTACGGATCAAAAGTTATGGGCACCGGAGCGACGGAGACCTGGTCACAAACCCTACGCTCTCGGTTTACGGGCCCAGCCTCTACGTGAAGCGAAGTTGCCTTGCCCAATGTTCCATGGGATTCAGTTCTGTAATAGAGATTTGGTGGATAAAGTATCTTGGCAACCCTAACCAGGGCAAAAAAAATTGAATAGGGGGTGCAACACGAGGACTTCGCAAGGGGTCACCCATCCTAGTACTACTCTCGCCCAAGCACGCTTAACTTCGGAGTTCTGATGGGATTCGGTGCATTAGTGCTGGTATGATCGCACCCGTCAAGTTGAGCGCACAATTCTTTTATGTGTTAACGGTTCACAGTCCTAGCCAAGAGAGATGGCCCATTCAAAAGGCCCAATCGGCTTAACGACAACCCATCCGCTTCAACAACGCAGCATCCTCACCAGACGTGATATCGACACGTTGTAGGGCCCTCTGATGTCCCCCGAGTCAGGTTGTCGTCCTTTTAACAGTTCACGACGTACGATCGGTGACGGAAAAATAGAGCAAAAGAAGAAAGGTGGCCTGAAACTGATGAAAATGTTCGATTTTAGGCTCCAAAAAGGGGCATAGCGAGCAAGCTAGCTGCCCCCGTCGTGGAACTCTCAGTGAGCTTTGCAACGGTATGCTGTGCGCCGCGTAACTCCTTACAGATCAAAAGTTATGGGCACCGGAGCGACGGAGACCTGGTCACAAACCCTACGCCCTCGGTTTGAGGGCCCCGCCTCTACGTGAAACGAAGTTGTCTTGCCCAATGTTCCGTGGGATTCAATAATAAAGATTTGTTGGATAAAGTATCTTGGCATCCCTAACCAGGGCAAAAAAAATTGAAAAGGTGGTGCAACACGAGGACCTGCCAGGGGGTCACCCGTCCAAGTACTACTCTAGCCCAAGCACGTTTAACTTCGGAGTTCTGATGGGATCCGGTGCATTAGTGTTGGTATGATCGCACCCGTCATCTTGAGGCCACAATTCCTATATATGTTAACGGTTCACAGTCCCAACCTAGAGAAATGGCCCATTCAAAAAGGCCCAATGGTCTTAACGACAACCCATCCGCTTGAACAATGCAACATCCTCGCAAGACGTGATATCGACACGTTGTAGGGCCCTCTGATGTCCCGCGAGTCAGGTTGTCGTCCTTTTAACAGTTCACGACGTACGATCCGGGACGGAAAAACATAGCAGAAGTAGAAAAGTTTTTCAAAACTGATGAAAACATTCAATTTTGGGCTCCAAAAATGGGCACAGCGAGCAAGCTGGCTGCCCCCGTCGTAGAGCTCTCAGAGAGCTTTGTAACGGTATGCTGTGCGCCGCGTAACTCCTTACGGATCAAAAGTTATGGCCACCGGAGCAACGAAGACCTGGTCACAAACCCTACGCCCTCGGTTTGCGGGCCCAGCCTCTACGTGAAGCGAAGTTGTCTTGCCCAATGTTCCGTGGGATTCAGTAATAGAGATTTGGTGGATAAAGTTTCTTGGCAACCCTAACCAGGGCAAAAAAAATTGAAAAGGGGGTGTAACACAAGGACTACCCAGGGGGTTACCCATCCTAATACTACTCTCGCCAAAGCACGCTTAACTTCGGAGTTCTGATGGGATCCGGTGCTTTAGTGCTAGTATGATCTCACTCGTCATGTTGAGGGCACAATTCCTTTATGTGTTAACGGTTCACAGTCCCAGCCTAGAGAGATGGCCCATTCAAAAAGGCCCAATGGGCTTAACGACAAGCCATCCGCTTCAACAATGCAGCATCCTCGCAAGACGTGATATCGACACGTTGTAGGGCCCTCTGATGTCCCGCGAGTCAGGTTGTCGTCCTTTTAACAGTTCACGACGTACGATCCGGGATGGAAAAACAGAGCAGAAGTAGAAAAGTTTTCTGAAACTGATGAAAACGTTCGATTTTGGGCTCCAAAAATGGGCATAACGAGCAAGCTGGCTGCGCTCGTCGTAGAGCTCTCAGCGAGCTTTGCAACGGTATGCAGTGCACCGCATAACTCCTTACGGATCAAAAGTTATGGGCACCGGAGCGACGAAGACCTGGTCACAAACCCTACGCCCTCGGTTTGCGGGCCCAGCCTCCACGTGAAGCGAAGTTGTCTTGCCCAATGTTCCGTGGGATTCAATAATTGAGATTTGGTGGATAAATTATCTTGGCAACCCTAACTAGGGCAAAAAAAATTGAAAAGTGGGTGCAACACAAGGACTACCCAGGGGGTTACCCATCCTAATACTAATCTCGCCCAAGCACGCTTAACTTCGGAGTTCTGATGGGATCCGGTGCATTAGTGCTAGTATGATCGCACCCTTCTTGTTGAGGGCACAATTCCTTTATGTGTTAACGGTTCACAGTCCCAGCCTAGAGAGATGGCCCATTCAAAAGGCCCAATGGGCTTAACGACAACCCATCCATTTCAACAACGCAGCATCCTTGCAAGACCTGATATCGACACGTTGTAGGGCGCTCAGATGCCCCGCGAGTCAGGTTGTCATCCTTTTAACAGTTCACGACATACTATCAGGGACGGAAAAACAGAGCAAAAAAGAAAAGTGGCCAGAAACTGATGAAAACGTTTGATTTTGGGTTCCAAAAATGGGCATAGCGAGCATGCTGGCTGCCCCCGTCGTAGAGCTCTCAGAGAGCTTTGCTACGGTATGCTGTGCACCGCGTAACTCCTTACGGATCAAAAGTTATGGGCACCGGAGCGACGGAGATCTGGTCACAAACCCTACGTCCTCGGTTTGCGGACCCAGCCTCTACGTGAAGCGAAGTTGTCTTGCCCAATGTTCCGTGGGATTCAATAATATAGATTTGGTGGATAAAGTATCTTGGCAACCCAAACCAGGGCAAAAAAAATTGAAAAGGGGGTGCAACACGAGAACATCCTAGGGGGTCACCCATCCTAGTACTACTCTCGCCCAAGCACGCTTAACTTCGGATTTCTAATGGGATCCGGTGCATTAGTGCTGGTATGATCGCACCCGTCATGTTGAGGTCACAATTCATTTATGTGTTAACTAATCACAGTCCTAGCTAGAGAGATGGCCCATTCAAAAAGGCCCTATTGGCTTAACGATAACCCATCCGCTTCAACAACGCAGCATGCTTGCAAGACGTGATATCGACACGGTGTAGGGCCCTATGATGTCCAGCGAGTCAGGTTGTCGTCCTTTTAACAGTTCACGACGTACGATCCGGGACGAAAAAACAGAGCAAAAGAAGAAAAGTGGCCTGAAATTGATGAAAACATTCGATTTTGGGCTCCAAAAATGGGCCCAGCGAGCATACTGGCTACCCCCGTCGTAGGGCTCTCAAATAGCTTTGCAACGGTATGATGTGCGCCGCGTAACTCCTTACGGATCAAAATTTATGGGCACCGGAGCGACGGAGACCTGGTCACAAACTCTACGCCCTAAGTTTGCGGGCCCAGCCTCTACGTGAAACGAAGTTGTCTTGCCCAACGTTCCGTGGGATTCAGTATTAGACATTTGGTGGATAAGGTATCTTGGCAACCCTAACCAGGGCAAAAAAAATTGAAAATGGGGTGCAACACGAGGACTTCCCAGGGTGTCACCCGTCCTAGTACTACTCTAGCCCAAGCACGCTTAACTTCGGAGTTCTGATGGGATCCGGTGTATTAGTGTTGATATGATCGCGCCCGTCATGTTGAGGCCACAATTCCTATATGTGTTAACGGTTCACAGTCCCAACCTAGAGAAATGGCCCATTCAAAAAGGCCCAATGGGCTTAATGACAACCCATCCGCTTCAACAATGCAGCATCCTCGCAAGACGTGATATAGACACGTTGTAGGGCCCTCTGATGTCCCGCGAGTCAGGTTGTCGTCCTTTTAACAGTTCACGACGTACAATCCGGGATGGAAAAACAAAGCAGAAGTATAAAAGTTTTCTGAAACTGATGAAAACGTTCGATTTTGGGCTCCAAAAACGGGCATAATGAGCAAGCTGGCTGCGCCCGTCGTAGAGCTCACATAGAGCTTTGCAACGGTATGCTATGCGCCGCGTAACTCCTTACGGATCAAAAGTTATGGGCACCGGAGAGACGGAGACCTGGTCACAAACCCTACGCCCTCGGTTTGCGGGCCCAGCCTCTACGTGAAGCGAAGTTGTCTTGCCCAATGTTCCGTGCGATTCAGTAATACAGATTTGGTGGATAAAGTATCTTGGCAACCCTAACCGGGGCAAAAAAAATTGAAAAAGGGGTGCGACACGAGGACTTCCCAGGGGGTCACCCATCCTAGTACTACTCTCGCCCAAGCGCGCTTAACTTCGGAGTTCTGATGGGATCTGGTGCATTAGTACTGGTATGATTGCACCTGTCATGTTGAGGGCACAATTCCTATATGTGTTAACGGTTCACAGTCACAGCCTAGAGAGATGGCCCATTCAAAAGGCCCAATGGGCTTAACGACAACCCATCCGCTTCAACAACGCACCATCCTCGCAAGACGTGATATCGACACGTTGCAGGGCCCTCTAATGTCCCGCGAGTCAGGTTGTCGTCCTTTTAACAGTTCACGACCTACGATCCGGGACGGAAAAACCGGGCAAAAGAAGAAAAATGGCCTGAAACTGATGAAAATGTTCGATTTTGGGCTCCAAAAATAGGCACAGCGAGCAAGCTGGCTGTCCCCGTCGTAGAGCTCTCAAAGTGCTTTGCAACGGTATGTTGTGCGCCGCGTAACTCCTTACGGATCAAAAGTTATGGGCACCGGAGCGACGGAGACCCGGTCACAATCCCTACGCCCTCGGTTTGCGGGCCCAGCCTCTACGTGAAGCGAAGTTGTCTTGCCCAATGTTCCGTGGGATTCAGTAACAGAGATTTGGTGGATAAAGTATCTTGGCAACCCTAACCAGGGTAAAAAAAATTGAAAAGGGGGTACAACACGAGGACTGCCGTGGGGGTCACCCATCCTAGTACTACTCTCGCCCAACCACGCTTAACTTCGGAGTTCTGATAGGATCCGGTGCATTAGTGCTAGTATGATCGCACCCGTCATGTTGAGGGCACAATTCCTTTATGTGTTAACAGTTCACAGTCCCAGCCTAGAGAGATGGCCTATTCAAAAGGCCCAATAGGCTTAACGACAACCCATCCACTTCAACAATGCAGCATCCTGGCAAGACGTGATATCGACACGTTGTAGGGCTGTCTGATGCCCCGCGATTCAGGTTGTCGTCCTTTTAAAGTTCACGACGTACGATCCGGGATGGAAAAACAGAGCAAAAGAAGAAAAGTGGCCTGAAACTGATGAAAACGTTCGATTTTGGACTCCAAAAATGGGTACAGCGAGCATGCTGGATGCCCCCGTCGTAGAGCTCTCAGAGAGCTTTGCAACGGTATGCTGTGCGCTGCGTAACTCCTTACGGATCAAAAGTTATGGGCACCTGAGCAACGAAGATCTGGTCAAAAACCCTACGCGCTCGGTTTGCGGGCCCATCCTCTACGTGAAGCGAAGTTGTCTTGCACAATATTCCGTGGGATTCAGTAATAGAGATTTGGTGGATAAAGTATCTTGGCAACCCTAACCAGGACAAAAAAAATTGAAAAGGGGGTGCAACACGAGGACTTCCCCAGGGGTCACCCATCCTAGTACTACTCTCGCCCAAGCACACTTAACTTCGGAGTTCTGATGGGATCCGTTGCATTAGTGGTGGTATGATCGCACCCGTCATGTTGAGGGCACAATTCCTATATGTGTTAACGGTTCACAGTCCCAACCAAGAGAGATGGCCCATTCAAAAGGCCCAATGGGCCTAACGACAACCCATCCAATTCAACAACGCAGCATCCTCGCAAGACGTTATATCAACACGTTGTAGGGCCCTCTGATGTCCCATGATTCAGGTTGTCGTCCTTTTAACAGTTCACGACGTATGATCCGGGACGAAAAAACATAGCAAAAGAAGAAAAGTGGCCTGAAACTGATGAAAAGGTTCGATTTTGGGCTCCAAAAATGGGCACAGCGAGCAAGCTGGCTGCGCCCGTCGTAGACCTCTCAGAGAGCTTTGCAACGGTATGATGTGCGCCGCGTAACTCCTTACGGATCAAAAGTTATAGGCACTGGAGCGACGGGGACCTGGTCAAAAACCCTACGCCCTCGGTTTGCGGGCCCAGCCTCTACGTGATGCGATGTTGTCTTGCCCAATGTTCCGTGGGATTCAGTAATAGAGATTTGGTGGATAAAATATCTTGGCAACCCTAACCAGGGCAAAAAAAATTGAAAAAGGGGGTGCAATACGAGGACTTCCCAAGGGGTCACCCATCCAATTGCTACTCTCGCCCAAGCACGCTTAACTTCGAAGTTCTGATGGGATCCGGTGCATTAGTGACAGTATAATCGCACCCGTCATGTTGAGGGCACAATTCCTTTATGTGTTAACGGTTCACAGTCCCAGCCTAGAGAGATGGCCCATCAAAAGGCCAATTGGGCTTAACAATAACCCACCCGCTTCAACAACGAAGCATCCTCGCAAGACGTGATATCGACACGTTGTAGGGCCATCTGATGTGCCGCGAGGCTAGTTGTCGTCCTTTTAACAGTTGACGACGTACGATCCGGGACGGAAAAACAGAGCAAAAGAAGAAAAATGGCCTAAAACTGATGAAAACGTTCAATTTTGGGGTCCAAAAATGGGCAAAGCGAGCAAGCCGGCGGCCCTCGTCGTAGAGCTCTCAGAGAGCTTTGCAACGGTATGTTGTGCGCCACGTAACTCCTTACGGATCAAAAGTTATGGGCACCGGAGCGACGGAGACCTGGTCACAAACCCTACGCCCTCGGTTTGCGGGCTCACCCTCAACGTGAAGCGAAGTTGTCTTGCCCAATGTTCTGTGGGATTCAGTAATAGAGATCTGGTGGATAAAGTATCTTGGCAACCCTAACCAGGGCAAAAAAAATTGAAAAAGGGGGTGCAACACGAGGACTTCCCAGGGGGTCACCCATCTTAATGATACTCTCGCCCAAGCGCGCTTAACTTCGAAGTTCTGATGGGATCCGGTGCATTAGTGATGATATGATCGCACCCGTCATGTTGAGGGCACAATTCCTTTATGTGTTAACTGTTCACAGTCCCAGCCTAGAGAGATGGCCCATCAAAAGGCCCAATGGGCTTAACAGTAACCCATCCGCTTCAACAACAAAGCATCCTCGCAAGACGTGATATCGACACATTGTAGGGCCCTCTGATGTGCCGCGAGTCTGGTTGTCGTCCTTTTAACAGTTCACGACGTACGATCCGGGACGGAAAAACATAGGAAAAGAAGAAAAGTCTCTTAAAACTGATGAAAAAGTTCGATTTTGGGTTCCAAAAATGGGCACAGCGAGCAAGCTGGCGGCCCCCGTCGTAGAGCTCTTAGGGAGCTTTGCAACGGTATGCTGTGCTCTGCGTAACTCCTTACGGATCAAAAGTTATGGGCACCGGAGCGACGGAGACCTGGTCACAAACCCTACGCCCTCGGTTTGCTAGCTCAGCCTCAACGTGAAGCGAAGTTGTCTTGCCCAATGTTCTGTGGGATTCAGTAATAGAGATTTGGTGGATAAAGTATCTTGGCAACCCTAACCAGGGCAAAAAAAATTGAAAAGGGGGTGCAACACAAGGTCTTCCCTGAGGTTCACCCATCCGAGTACTACTCTCGTCCAAGCACACTTAACTTCGGTGTTCTGATGGGAACCGTTGCATTAGTGCTGGTATGATCGCACCCGTCATGTTGAGGGCACAATTCCTTTATGTGTTAACGGTTCACAGTCCCAGCCTAGAGATATGGCCCATCAAAAGGCCCAATGGGCTTAACAATAACCCATAAGCTTCAACAACGAAGCATCCTCGCAAGACGTGATATCGACACGTTGTAGGGCCCTCTAATGTGTCGCGAGTCTGGTGTCGTCCTTTTAACAGTTCACGTCGTACGATCCGGGATGAAAAAACATAGCAAAAGAAGAAAAGTCTCTTAAAACTGATGAAAACGTTCGATTTTGGGGTCCAAAAATGGGCACAGCGAGCAAGCTGGCGGCCCCCGTCGTAGAGCTCTTAGAGAGCTTTGCAACGGTATGCTGTGCTCTGCGTAACTCCTTACGGATCAAAAGTTATGGGCACCGGAGCGACGGAGACCTGGTCACAAACCCTACGCCCTCGGTTTGCTGGCTCAGCCTCTACGTGACGCGATGTTGTCTTGCCCAATGTTCCGTGGGATTCAGTAATAGAGATTTGGTGGATAAAGTATCTTGGCAACCCTAACCAGGGCAAAAAAAATTGAAAAAGGGGGTGCAATACGAGGACTTCCCATGGGGTCACCCATCCTAATGCTACTCTCGCCCAAGCACGCTTAACTTCGAAGTTCTGATGGGATCCGCTGCATTAGTGCTGGTATGATCGCACCCGTCATGTTGAGGGCACAATTCCTTTATGTGTTAACGGTTCACAGTCCCAGCCTAGAGATATGGCCCATCAAAAGGCCCAATGGGCTTAACAACAACCCATAAGCTTCAACAACGAAGCATCCTCGCAAGACGTGATATCGACACGTTGTAGGGCCCTCTAATGTGTCGCGAGTCTGGTGTTGTCCTTTTAACAGTTCACGTCGTACGATCCGGGATGAAAAAACATAGCAAAAGAAGAAAAGTCTCTTAAAACTGATGAAAACGTTCGATTTTGGGGTCCAAAAATGGGCACAGCGAGCAAGCTGGCGGCCCCCGTCGTAGAGCTCTTAGAGAGCTTTGCAACGGTATGCTGTGCTCTGCGTAACTCCTTACGGATCAAAAGTTATGGGCACCGGAGCGACGGAGACCTGGTCACAAACCCTACGCCCTCGGTTTGCTGGCTCAGCCTCTACGTGACGCGATGTTGTCTTGCCCAATGTTCCGTGGGATTCAGTAATAGAGATTTGGTGGATAAAGTATCTTGGCAACCCTAACCAGGGCAAAAAAAATTGAAAAAGGGGGTGCAATACGAGGACTTCCCATGGGGTCACCCATCCTAATGCTACTCTCGCCCAAGCACGCTTAACTTCGAAGTTCTGATGGGATCCGCTGCATTAGTGATGGTATGATCGCACCCGTCATGTTGAGGGCAGAATTCCCTTATGTGTTAACTGTTCACAGTCCCAGCCTAGAGAGATGGCCCATCAAAAGGCCAATGGGGGTTAACAATAACCCACCCGCTTCAACAACGAAGCATCCTCGCAAGACGTGATATCGACACGTTGTAGGGCCCTCTGATGTGCCGCGAGTCTGGTTGTCGTCCTTTTAACAGTTCACGACGTACGATCCGGGATGAAAAAACAGAGCAAAAGAAGAAAAGTGGCGCAAAACAGATGAAAACGTTCAATTTTGGGGTCCAAAAATGGGCACAGCGAGCAAGCTGGCGGCCCCCGTCGTAGAGCTCTCAGAGAGCTTTGCAACAGTATGCTGTGCGCCGCGTAACTCCTTACGGATCAAAAGTTATGGGCACCGGAGCGACGGAGACCTGGTCACAAACCCTACGCTCTCGGTTTACGGGCCCAGCTCTACGTGAAGCGAAGTTGCCTTGCCCAATGTTCCATGGGATTCAGTTCTGTAATAGAGATTTGGTGGATAAAGTATCTTGGCAACCCTAACCAGGGCAAAAAAATTGAATAGGGGGTGCAACACGAGGACTTCCCAAGGGGTCACCCATCCTAGTACTACCCTCGGCCAAGCAAGCTTAACTTCGGAGTTCTGATGGGATCCGGTGCATTAGTGCTGGTATGATCGCAACCGTCAAGTTGAGCGCACAATTCTTTTATGTGTTAAAGGTTCACTGTCCCAGCCTAGATAGATGGCCCATTCAAAAGGCCCAATGGACTTAACGACAACCCATCCGCTTCAACAACGCAACATCCTCACCAGACGTGATATCGACACGTTGTAGGGCCCTCTGATGTCCCGCGAGTCAGGTTGTTGTCCTTTTAACAGTTCACGACGTACGATCGGTGACGGAAAAATAGAGCAAAAGAAGAAAGGTGGCCTGAAACTGATGAAAACGTTCGATTTTGGGCTCCAAAAAGGGGCATAGCGAGCAAGCTGGCTGCCCCCGTCGTGGAACTCTCAAAGAGCTTTGCAACGGTATGCTGTACGCTGCGTAATTCCGTACAGATCAAAAGTTATGGGCACCGGAGCGACGGAGACCTGGTCACAAACCCTACGCCCTCGGTTTGAGGGCCCCGCCTCTACGTGAAACGAAGTTGTCTTGCCCAATGTTCCGTGGGATTCAATAATAGAGATTTGGTGGATAAAGTATCTTGGCAACCCTAACCAGGGCAAAAAAAATTGAAAAGGGGGTGCAACACGAGGACTTCCCAAGGGGTCACCCATCCTAGTACTACTCTCGCCCAAGCACGCTTAACTTCGGAGATGTGATGGGATCCGGTGCATTAGTTACTGTATGATCGGACCCGTCATATTAAGGGCACAATTCCTAGTTGTGTTAACGGTTCACAGTCCCAGCCTAGAGAGATGGCCATTCAAAAGGCCCAATGGGCTTAACGACAACCCATCCACTTCAACAATGCAGCATCCTCGCAAGACGTGATATCGACACGTTGTAGGGCCCTCTGATGTCCCGCGAGTCAGGTTGTCGTCCTTTTAACAGTTCACGACGTACGATCCAGGATGGAAAAACAGAGCAGAAGTAGAAAAGTTTTCTAAAACTTATGAAAACGTTTGATTTTGAGCTCCAAAAATGGGCATAACGAGCAAGCTGGCTGCGCCAGTCGTAGAGCCCTCAGAGAGCTTTGCAACGGTATGCTGTGCGCCGCGTAACTCCTTATGGATCAAAAGTTATGGACAACGGAGCGACGAAGACCTGGTCACAAACCCTACGCCCTCGGTTTGCGGGCCCAGCCTTTACGTGAAGCGAAGTTGTCTTGCCCAATGTTCCGTGGGATTCAGTAATAGAGATTTGGTGGATAAAGTATCTTGGCAACCCCAACCAGGGCAAAAAAAATTGAAAAGGGGGTGCAACACAAGGATTACCCAGGGGGTTACCCATCCTAATACTACTCTCGCCCAAGCACGCTTAACTTCAGAGTTCTGATGGGATCCGGTGCATTAGTGCTAGTATGATCGCACCCGTCATGTTGAGGGCACAATTCCTTTATGTGTTAACGGTTCACAGTCCCAGCCTAGAGAGATGGCCCATTCAAAAGGCCCAATGGGCTTAACGACAACCCATCCATTTCAACAACGTAGCATGCTTGCAAGACCTGATATTGACACGTTGTAGGGCCCTCAGATGCCCCGCGAGTCAGGTTGTCGTCCTTTTAACAGTTCACGACATACGATCCGGGATGAAAAAACAGAGTAAAAGAAGAAAAGTTTCTTGAAACTGATGAAAACATTCGATTTTGGGCTCCAAAAATGGGCACAGCGAGCATGCTGGCTGCCCCCGTCGTAGGGCTCTCAAAGAGCTTTGCAACGGTATGCTGTGCACCGCGTAACTCCTTACGGATCAAAATTTATGGGCACCGGAGCGACGGAGACCTGGTCACAAACCCTACGCCCTCAGTTTGCAGGCCCAGCCTCTACGTGAAACGAAGTTGTCTTGCCCAACGTTCCGTGGGATTTAGTATTAGAGATTTGGTGGATAAAGTATCTTGGCAACCCTAACCAGGGCAAAAAAAATTGAAAAGGGGGTGCAACACGAGGACATCCCAGGGGGTCACCCGTCGTAGTACTACTCTAGCCCAAGCACGCTTAAGTTCAGAGTTCTGATGGGATCCGGTGCATTAGTGTTGGTATGATCGCACCCGTCATGTTGAGGCCACAATTCCTATATGTGTTAACGGTTCACAGTTCCAACCTAGAGAAATGGCCCATTCAAAAAGGCCCAATGGGCTTAACGACAACCTATCCGCTTCAACAATGCAGCATCCTCGCAAGACATGATATCAACACGTTGTAGGGCCCTCTGATGTCCCGCGAGTCAGGTTGTCGTCCTTTTAACTGTTCACGACGTACGATCCGGGATGGAAAAACAGAGCAGAAGTATAAAAGTTTTCTGAAACTGATGAAAACGTTCGATTTTGGGCTCCAAAAACGGGCATAACGAGCAAGCTGGCTACGCCGGTCGTAGAGCTCACAGAGAGCTTTGCAACGGTATGCTGTGCGCCACGTAACTCCTTACGGATCAAAAGTTATAGGCACCGGAGCGACGGAGACCTGGTCACAAACCCTACGCCCTTGGTTTGTGGGCCCGGCCTCTACGTGAAGCGAAGTTGTCTTGCCCAATGTTCCGTGCGATTCAGTAATATAGATTTGGTGGATAAAGTATCTTGGCAACCCTAACCAGGGCAAAAAAAATTGAAAAAGGGGTGCAACACGAGGACTTCCCAGGGGGTCACCCATCCTAGTACTACTCTCGCCCAAGCATGCTTAACTTCGGAGTTCTGATGGGATCTGGTGCATTAGTGCTGGTATGATTGCACCCGTCATGTTGAGGGCACAATTCCTATATGTGTTAACGGTTCACAGTCCCAGCCTAGAGAGATGGCCCATTCAAAAGGCCCAATGGGCTTAACGACAACCCATCCGCTTCAACAACGCAGCATCCTCGCAAGACGTGATATCGACTTGTTGCAGGGCCCTCTGATGTCCAGCGAGTCAGGTTGTCGTCCTTTTAACAGTTCACGACGTACGATCCGGGACTGAAAAACTGGGCAAAAGAAGAAAAGTGGCCTGAAACTGATGAAAACGTTCGATTTTGCGCTCCAAAAATAGGCACAGCGAGCGAGCTGGCTGTCCCTGTCGTCGAGCTCTTAGAGTGATTTGCAACGGTATGCTGTGCGCCGCGTAACTCCTTACGGATCAAAAGTTATAGGCACTGGTGCGACGGAGACCTGGTCACAAACCCTACGCCCTCGGTTTACGGGCCCAGCCTCTACGTGAAGCGAAGTTGTCTTGCCCAATGTTCCGTGGGATTCAGTAATAGAGATTTGGTGGATAAAGTATCTTGGCAAACCTAACCAGGGCAAAAAAAATTGAAAAAGGGGGTGCAACACGAGGACTTCCCAGGGGGTCACCCATCCTAATACTACTCTCGTCCAAGCACGCTTAACTTCGAAGTTCTGATGGGATCCGGTGCATTAGTGATGGTATGATGGCACCCGTCATGTTGAGGGCACAATTCCTTTATGTGTTAACTGTTCACAGTCCCAGCCTTGAGAGATGGCCCATTCAAAAGGCCCAATGGGCTTAACGACAACCCATCCACTTCAACAACGCAGCATCCTCGCAAGACGTTTTATCGACAAGTTGTAGGGCCCTCTGATGTCCCGCGAGTCAGGTTGTCGTCCTTTTAACTGTTCACGACGTACGATGCGGGACGGAAAAACAGGGCAAAAGAAGAAAAGTGGCCTGAAACTGATGAAAACGTTCGATTTTGGGCTCCAAAAACAGGCGTAGCTATCGTAGAGCTCTTAGAGAGCTATGCAACGGTATGATGTGCACCGCGTAACTCCTTATGGATCAAAAGTTATGGGCACCAGAGCGACGGAGACCTGGTCACAAACCTTACGCCCTCGATTTGCGGGCGCAGCCTCTACGTGAAGCGAAGTTGTCTTGCCCAATGTTCCGTGGGATTCAGTAATAGAGATTTGGTGGATAAAGTATCTTGGCAACCCTAACCAGGGCAAAAAAAATTGAAAATGGGGTACAACACGAGGACTTCCCAAAGGGTCACCCATCCTAGTACTACTCTCGCCCAAGCACGCTTAACTTCGGAGTTCTGACGGGATCCGGTGCATTAGTGCTGGTATGATCGCACCCGTCATGTTGATGGCACAATTCCTTTATGTGTTAATGGTTCACAGTCCCAGCCTAGAGAGATGGCCCATTCAAAAGCCCCAATGGGCTTAACGACAACCCATCCACTTTAACAACGCAGCATCCTCGCAAGACGTTATATCAACACGTTTTAGGGCACTCTGATGTCCCGCGAGTCAGGTTGTCGTCCTTTTAACAGTTCACGACGTATGATCCGAGACTGAAAAACAGAGCACAAGAAGAAAAGTGGCCTGAAACTGATGAAAATGTTCAATTTTGGGCTCCAAAAATGGGCACAGCAAGCAAGCTGGCTGCCCCCGTCGTAGAGCTCTCAGAGAGCTTTGCAACGGTATGTTGTGCGACGCGTAACTCCTTACGGATCAAAAGTTATGGGCACCGGAGCGACGGAGACCTGGTCATAAACCCTACGCCCTCGGTTTGCGGGCCCAGCCTCTACGTGAAGCGAAGTTGTCTTGCCCAATGTTCCGTGGGATTCAGTAATAGAGATTTGGTGGATAAAGTATCTTGGCAACCCTAACCAGGGCAAAAAAAATTGAGAAGGGGGTACAACACGAGGACTTCCCTGGGGGTCACCCATCCTAGTACTACTCTCGCCCAAGCACGCTTAACTTCGGAGTTCTGATGGGATCTGGTGCATTAGTGCTGGTATGATCGCACCCGTCATGTTGAGGGCACAATTCCTTTATGTGTTAACGGTTCACAGTCCCAGCCTAGAGAGATGGCCCATTCAAAAGGCCTAATGGGCTTAACGATAACCCATCCGCTTCAATAATGCAGCATCCTTGCAAGACGTTATATCGACACGTTGTAGGGCCCTCTTATGTCCCGCGAGTCAGGTTGTTGTGAGGCCCGACCCCGAATAACGTGTCTTACCTTGATTTGCGTGCCTTAGACCCAGAACTATATGATCGTATTTGGATTATATGCCCTGTCTTGGTTTTCGTACACGCCTCGTCTTACGTGCCTTGACTTCGATTTAAGTGCGATACCTAGATATACGTGCCCTAACCTTGAACTGCGTACCTTAACCTAGATATAGAGTCGTGCCTTGATTTGCGTGTATTGCATTGAATTACATGCCTTGTATTGGTTTACGTGCATTCTCCTAGGATTATGGGCATTAGTCTTGAAGTTCGTGTCTTACCTCGTAGTTCGTGTCTACCTCGTAATTCGTACCCTAGATCTAGGAATCCGTGCCACCACGTTAATCAAGAAAGAATCCTACACAAAGCACTAGACACTAAAATAATCCTACACAATCTACTAACCAATATTATATTCCTAATTCAAATTCTCTAAAAACTCCACTAACAATAAAATAATACTAAACTATTCCTACATTTTCCATTATCTATTATTCTATTCATAATTCAACTCATCAACAAACATTCCTATATTTTATTCTACCTAGATTCCCTAATTTCCCAACATTCCTATGACAATTCTAATGACACAAATGCATTAAAAAAATTAGTCTTAGACAAACTCTGACAAACACTTAGCACAATACATAAAAAAAATGCGCAAAACCACCTAAATCCTCTACCTTGCTCAACCAAACCACCTTTGCCCATGCTAAACATTTTAAAATCACACATTGAAGACACAAAAATCAGATTTTAATGGCCCAAGGCCGACCACATGCTTGAAGATTGCAAAGGCTTTCATTTTTTTTTGTCATTTCTTCTTTCTTCCTCAACCTTCTCTCTCTCCCTCTCATTCTCTCTCTCCATCTCAGTTTTGGGCTGAGTTTCTTCATCCCTTAGTTCATCTTCATCATCCTATGGTGCATCAAGACAAACAACAAGCAAAGAAACTCACCCAAGCAAGCTACGATGCAAGAAACACACATGCAAGTATTTTGAGTCACCATTTTCGGCCTTGGTGAGTTTTTAAGCTTCCATTTCTTTTCTTCTTGTTCTAACCTCATGCATGTACTAAGAGCTTGGTCACTAAGCTAGGAAAATAGAGAAAACTAAGTTGGAATCTAGGCTAAGAAGAAGAAGAAGAAGTTTCGAGCTTCAACAAGTTTTTGTGCATCTTTTGGGTTGATTGCTAAGGTGAGGGCTAAAACCTTTTGAAAACTCTTCCAAAATCCACATGCATGCTCATAAATGTGTGTATTTGCTTCTGTACTTGAGTTATATGTTCGTTCATAAGCTTAAACAACCATGCATGGTAAGATTTTGGCTTGAAAGTGATGGTAGGTGAAGTCGGATTGTTGACAGCTCTCTGACCAGTTTGTTTCGAGGTAAGTTTAGCTAGGAAAATGATGTTGAAAATGCTTGAAAATTGGTAGATAACTATTTTGGACAGTTTTGAACATTTTTCCCAGAAATAGTCCGAAGCTAATTTTGACTCTAAGGTCCTCAAAATGGAAAATCGTTAAAATGTGTCCAAATCTGGAAATCTGGAAAAATGAAGCAGGTTTTGGCAGATGCACTGACCTTGTGGAACGAACCATATTTGACTTAGTAAATGATTTCCAAAATGCATGAAATTTGTTGTACAACTATATTTTTCAGTTCTGGACAATTTGGTCAGAAATGGACTAAGGCTAAAACTGACCCTAAGGACCTCAAAAACGTCAATTACTGAAAAGTGTGCAAATCTGGACAGTTTTGTGCTATTCCACTGTTTCGGCTATATCTAATGATCCCGAACTCCAATTGATGCAAGGTTTGTTTCTGATTTTAGTTAACTTCTTAAGATGTAATTTGACATCTTATTCACTGGATTTGGAGATTGTTTGATTATCCTATTGATTGTGAGAAAATAGCCTATTGCAGTAAAGGTTTCACTTAGCTATATGCTTGGAAAAATTATTGTAACCTCTCTTGTGGTGTTAATTGCTTGGAATTGTGGTGTTGAGATGTTGTGTGGACTGTTTTGAGTACTTGAGGAAGTTGAATTATATGATGCATGGCTTGAGATTGACTTTGAGTTGGTTTGAGGCTCAAATTGCACGAATATGCACAAAATGGAAACCCCAACGACTAGGAGTTTTGCTATGTGTTGATCATTCGGATATTGTGTGGAATTATATGTTTAGTAGGCTACCCGGAGTTTCCCTTATAAGCTTAAATGTAATTTTGATCATTGCATGTTGACAAATAGGCTTTTCTTGCATTCGAACCCACGTAGATGTTGTTGCATGTTGAATAATCGTATCACTTGATTACATGGACTTCGAAATGAGTTATATGGCTTGACTTGCATGTGTTACATGGCTGCCCGTTTAATGTTCATATGGCTCTATATGCCTTTCAAGTGAAATTACTTGTCTTATCGTGCCTCGTTTGATTACTTGACAACGTGCGATCTTATAACTGCTCGGAGGCGACCTACTTTGTTGTCCTGCTAATGTGATATGTTAAATGTTATAAATGTGCATTTCATACGAGGTTGCAACCTTTCAGTGTGGCATGGTAGTGTTTCACGCACGCTGGGCGGCATCGGGCTTGCCGGTGTTACCGTGACTACCATGGTCCAATTCCCTCACTCGCTTGGCATTTCACCCTCGGAGAGTTGGGTCGTAGGTTTCGGGGTACATCCGGAGTACACCCAATTGGGAGCGATAAGTGGATTATTGAAGTTGGCCGCAACAATTGTATCGAAATTGAAATTGAGAGCAACTGCTCACCGTATCCTTGAAATTATTGGTAAATATATCTGTTACTCGATTTGCTTCATATATTTGCGTACCTTATTATTTGTAATATGTGACATGTTTTCAAAAAGAGTTTTCATAAATTGAACCGAAAAATGAGTTTCAAAACGTATTTCTCGTTCCCCCTCGCTGAGTTCATAAGGACTCACCCTCTTTTATCATATCAGGTGAAGAAGATCAAGAATAGGTACCCGAGGACGATGTGCCTAACGATGATTCGTTGGAGTGATTGCCTGTCCCTACGTGCTTTTGTGCTTTGCCTAAAAGTGGTTGCTATATGGATGTTGTGTTTGATTGCAAACTATTCATTTTATTGATGTAAATGACCCCGTTGTAATTTGGGTCTAATTCTGGGATTGTACTACCTATAACCAGACGAACTTTTATTTGGTTGTTTGCTTTCGTTTTCTTAATTAGTAGTTATCGTCGGCATTCAAACCACTAGATGAACAATCAACTAAGTTAATTCTATCTAATTTCACTTAGGTGCTCATTTGCATACTAAAGGATAATAGGTACTTGCATGATAGGAAATTGACAAATAAACGGGACATAGTTATCATGTTAGGCTTATTAACCAAACGAGATTTTCAAGATAAACTAGTAGGCAAATCGGTTGGTGACAAATAGGAGTTCTTAATGGAATTGGATTAATGATTGGAATAATTGAGGCGTTTAGAGAATTAGGTCAAACCAAAGAGCCCAATTACAGTCGTTATGCTACCGGTTTACCAAAAAATTTTGGAGTTTAGGCCAAAACGTTAAGTGTTAAATCTTCATGAACGGTTAAGTACGAGACGTGACTTTAATGTTTAGATCACACCCTAGTCTAACCTTTATAGGCCGGGTTGGGGCGTGACACCTTATATTAGAATAGTATCAGAGCCTAGTTTAGTAACTAGGCGTTAGTCGGGTTCAACTCTCGGACCATGGGTAGAAGCCCTAAGGTAATTATGATGTCTTGTTTATATGTGTTAATGTGTGCTAATGTGCTTTAATTGCTTGAGCATTGAATATTATGTGCCTTTTTGGACTATATGTATTATGTATCATGCACACCGACACGTCCTCAATAATGCATGCATGCTTTTATACTCCTTCCTTCATACATGTGCATGTTATATAACCATGAATGACTGTTTATACACATAGATAGTTAGGATTAGAACTTTCAGGGAAGTGAATTCATGCAGGAAGAACAAAAAGTCTCGGTTAGAGAATTCTGGCATCTTCACAGGTACTCGATGGATAGTATGTATTATTGGATATGCATATGTATAAAATGCATAGCACGGGTATAATTGTTGAGGTAAAGTTATCTCCTTATTTTTGGAATACCTATACTTGTGATTAAGTTGTCAATTTTATAGCTATGAAGTTATTGATTCCGTTAAACTATTTTTCTAATTATGGTTCAAGTATAAAGTTTAATGACATACAACTTCGCTTAAGATATAAGAACATACTATTAAATATGTAGAGTAGTATATATTCTCATGTGCTGATAGTGGAAGTTGACTTGGAGGTTTCTTTGAATCCATTTCTCACATCTTGAAATTGGCTTGATAGACTATCTAAGAAGTTAGCAATATACTCGTACGATTGAATCCTTACTTGATTGGAATTAAGCATTGATGAATCTGATATGGTGTATACTAGCGAGTTTCAAGTTCACTAAGTGTTGAGATCATGACCTAGAAATTAAAAGATAAATTTGTGGAAGTTGACGATAGTTACTTTTAGGGGTTAGATTGTTGAGACATGGATAGTATATTTGAGTGACTTAACAATGGATAACCTCAAAACATGTAGGCAACTCTGGAGACCGAATTTAACAAGGTTGATGATTTTATAATATAACAAGATATAAGGATGCTAGAATCGAGGAATTCACGTAACTAGAACTCGTGTTCGGAAGACTACACCTAAATGTTAGGTCGAAATAGAAGTGTAAGGTATTGAATTATGCATTAGATGACTAATGTTGCTAAGGTCATAAGTTGGATATTGGTGATTTTAAGAATCATGGTATTAAATTATTGCCCCTCGGATTTAGTTATGATTATGCGAAGTAAGTCATTCTATGCTCTCGTTATTTGGATACCCTAGAGGATATTAGGAAGCATATATCCCTAAATAATACCGATGGACCTATTATATAAACCATCGAAATGATATTAAGCATCTGGTTGCAAGGTGGAGTCGTTAGGGTATGATTTGAAATCCTAAATAGCTAATAGTGAGTATGCAGGATGATTCATGGTGAACCCTATGACCTAAGGTCGATGAGTCTTGATGCTCTTAGCTAGTTGAACATGTAAATGAAGAGAGTAAGATAGAGATGAATCAGAGTCATGATAACCCAAAAGAGTATTGTTAGACCACCGTATCTATGTGCACCATTTCACTTCTAGAAACTAGCGGTTGGTAGACTTCGAATCGTGGTTGTTGAATAGAGGGTGAATCTTATAGTGATAATTAAATGAGTGGTTGATTACTTTTGAAATTCTATTAGATTATATTGTAAGATGACTTGTGGTTATAATTCTTATGATGACATATCCTTGAAGTTATTTCATGTAATAAGCTACTTGGATTAGTATGGTAAGTATCTTATGAGCTAGATCATTTCGGTACCCATTGATAGTCCTAGGATTGTTGTTGTATGACCGGTAACCTAGTAGAGAATTGATATCACTTACATAGCTATGAACCCAGCCTAGTAACATTAATGTTGGAGATATATTGGCTAGCATTAAGTGTTCGAAGGGATGACTAGGTTGCTAAGTGAGTAGGACCATTGTCTTCTTAAGTATGACGTAACCTTGGATTGAGGTGAGTGGAATTTATTTGAGGTTGAAACTATTTGCCTTAGGAGTTTTGGGTAAGATTAAAAGAAAATTCTGAAGCCTTGTGACTTGAAATTAGAGATTTGAATAAGGAAATGAATTGTGGATCACAAGCTGATGAAGCTTACTTGAAAAGTTGAACTAGTGCTACATGATTAGTTTACCCATGCAATTTCAATGACGATTTGTTGGTGGTACCTAATAAACCTTAGAGTTTGAGTTTAACGAATCTCAACGGTCTTTCTCGTTGATTGCGAGCGTGAAGGTTAACAAAGCCGGGAAATGAGGTTAGTGAATAGGAGCCTGTAACCGGGAGACTAGTCATTAGAAGATTTGTTAATTTAACGTACCTACGAGATAAGGATTATGATATTGTCGATAGATGACGATTTGAGATGGATTAGTTGTTTGGTGAGTTATTCTTGAAGATAGGGTCGTATCGTAGAAATGATCTATAACATGTGTAGGTCCTACGTGTTAACAATTTTGAAACTAGTTGGTAGGATATATAAATCTGATATAGACCTATCATCTTGAAATTAGTGTATGTAACCATAAGATCGCGGTATTATTGTGACAATCATTTTGAGGTATGAACGCGAGATTGATACAACATAAGTCATGATTTTGGAGTCATAGTTATATCGTTAGAATACCAATGCAGCTTTGATTACTATGCTTGGAGATTCTAACCTTAATTAATGAACTTAACCTTAAGATCAAATGGAGAATAGAGTCATTCAAAGAAACGAACTGTAAATGTAAAGGTCCCACCGAACTAAATGATTGGAGAAATAAGAAGTGAATTGGTTGCAGTAAAAGATCACCAAACACGGGACGAACCGGAGTAGGAAGAATAACAAGGGTTAGAATCTGTCTAAATGACCTCAATAGGCAAGAATGAATTTCGGGACGAAATTCTTTTAAGGAGGGGAGGATGCGAGGCCAGACCCTGAATAACGTGCCTTACCTCGATTTGTGTGCCTTAGACCCAGAACTGTATGACCGACCTTGGATTATATGCCCTGTCTTGGTTTTTGTGCACGCCTCGTCTTACGTGTCTTGACTTCGATTTAAGCGCGATACCTAGATATACGTGCCCTAACCTTGAACTGCGTACCTTAACCTAGATATAGAGTCGTGCCTTGATTTGCGTGCATTGCATTGAATTACATGCCTTGCATTGGTTTACGTGCATTCTCCTAGGATTACGTGCATTAGTCTTGAAGTTCGTGTCTTACCTCGTAGTTCGTGTCTACCTAGTAATTCGTGCCCTAGATCTAAGAATCCGTGCCACCACGTTAATCAAGAAAGAATCCTACACAAAGCACTAGACACTAAAATAATCCTACACAATCCACTAACCAATATTATATTCCTATTTCAAATTCTCTACAAACTCCACTAACAATAAAATAATACTAAACTATTCCTACATTTTCCACTATCTATTATTCTATTCATAATTCAACTCATCAACAAACATTCCTATATTTTATTCTACCTAGATTCCCTAATTTCCCAACATTCCTACGACAATTCTAATGACACAAATGCATTAAAAAAATTAGTCCTAGACAAACAATGACAAACACTTAGCACAATACATAAAAAAAATGCTCAAAACCACCTAAATCTTCTACCTTGCTCAACCAAACCACCTTTTCCCATGCTAAACATTTTAAAATCACACATTGAAGACACAAAAATCAGATTTTAATGGCCCAAGGCCGACCACATGCTTGAAGATTGCAAAGGCTTTCATTTTTTTTGTCATTTCTTCTTTCTTCCTCAACCTTCTCTCTCTCCCTCTCATTCTCTCTCTCCATCTCAGTTTTGGGCTGAGTTTCTTCATCCCTTAGCTCATCTTCATCATCCTATGGTGCATCAAGACAAACAACAAGCAAAGAAACTCACCCAAGCAAGCTAGGATGCAAGAAACACACATGCAAGCATTTTGAGTCACCATTTTCGGCCTTGGTGAGTTTTTAAGCTTCCATTTCTTTTCTTCTTGTTCTAACCTCATGCATGTACTAAGAGCTTGGTCACTAAGCTAGGAAAATAGAGAAAACCAAGTTGGAATCTCAGCTAAGAAGAAGAAGAAGAAGTTTCGAGCTTCAACAAGTTTTTGTGCATCTTTTGGGTTGATTGCTAAGGTGAGGGCTAAAACCTTTTGAAAACTCTTCAAAAATCCACATGCATGCTCAAAAATGTGTGTATTTGCTTCTGTACTTGAGTTATATGTTCGTTCATAAGCTTAAACAACCATGCATGGCAAGATTTTGGCTTGAAAGTGATGATAGGTGAAGTCGGATTGTTGACAGCTCTCTGACCAGTTTGTTTCGAGGTACGTTTAGCTAGGAAAATGATGTTGAAAATGCTTAAAAATTGGTAGGTGACTATTTTGGACAGTTTTGAACATTTTTCCCAGAAATAGGACGAAGCTAATTTGGAATCTAAAGTCCTCAAAATGGAAAATCTTTAAAATGTGTCCAAATCTGGAAATCTGGAAAAATGAAGCAGGTTTTGGCAGATGCACTGACCTTGTGGAAAGAACCATATTTTACTTAGTAAATAATGTCCAAAATTCATGAAAGTTTCCGTGCTGCTATATTTCTCAGTTCTGGACAATTTTGTCAGAAATGGACTAAGGCTAAAACTGACCCTAAGGACCTCAAAAACGTCAATTACTGAAAAGTGTGCAAATCTGGACAGTTTTGTGCTATTCCACTGTTTCGGCTATATCTAATGATCCCGAACTCCAATTGATGCAAGGTTTGTTTCTGATTTTATTTAACTTCTTAATATTTAATTTGATATCTTATTCACTGGATTTGGAGATTGTTTTATTGTCCTATTGATTGTGAGAAAACAGCCTATTGCAGTAAAGGTTTCACTTAGCTATATGCTTGGAAAAATTACTGTAACCTCTCTTGTGGTGTTAATTGCTTGGAATTGTGGTGTTGAGATGTTGTGTGGACTGTTTTGAGTACTTGAGGAAGTTGAATTATATGATGCATGGCTTGAGATTGACTTTGAGTTGGTTTGAGGCTCAAATTGCACGAATATGCACAAAATGGAAACCCTAACGACTAGGTAGTTTTGCTAAGTGTTGATCATTCGGATATTGTGTGGAATTATATGTTTAGTAGGCTTCCCGTAGTTGCCCTTATAAGCTTAAATGTAATTTTGATCATTGCATGTTGACAAATAGGCTTTTCTTGCATTCGAACCCACGTAGATGTTGTTGCATGTTGAATAATCGTATAACTTGATTACGTGGACTTCGAAATGAGTTATATGGCTTGACTTGCATGTGTTACATGGCTGCCCGTTTAATGTTCATATGGCTCTATATGCCTTTCAAGTGAAATTACTTGTCTTATCGTGCTTCGTTTGATTACTTGACAACGTGCGATCTTATAACTGCTCGGAGGCGACCTACTTTGTTGTCCTCCTAATGTGATATGTTAAATGTTATAAATGTGCATTGCATACGAGGTTGCAACCTTTTAGTGTGGCATGGTAGTGTTTCACGCACGACGGGCGGCATCGGGCTTGCTGGTGTTACCGTGACTCCCATGGTCCAATTCCCTCTCTCGCTTGGCATTTCACCCTCGGAGAGTTGGGTAGTAGGTTTTGGGGTACATCCGGAGTACACCCAATTGGGAGCGATAAGTGGATTATTGAAGTCGGCCGCAACAATTGTATCGAAATTGAAATTGAGAGCAACTGCTCACAGTATCCTTGAAATGATTGGTAAATGTATCTGTTACTCGATTTGTTTCATATATTTGCGTACCTTATTATTTGTAATACGTGACATGTTTTCCAAAAGAGTTTTCATAAATTGAACCGAAAAATGAGTTTCAAAACGTATTTCTCGTTCCCCCTCGCTGAGTTCATAAGGACTCACCCTCTTTTATCATCTCAGGTGAAGAAGATCAAGAACAGGTACCCAAGGACGATGTGCCTAACGATGATTCCTTGGAGTGATTGCTTGTCCCTACTCGCTTTTGTGTTTTGCCTGAAAGTGGTTGCTATATGGATGTTGTGTTTGATTGCAAACTATTAATTTTATTGATGTAAATGACCCCGTTGTAATTTTGGTCTAATTCTGGGATGGTACTACCTATAACCAGACGAACTTTTATTTGGTTGTTTTCTTTCGTTTTCTTAATTAGTAGTTATCGTCGGCATTCAAACCCCTAGATGAACAATCAACTAAGTTAATTCTATCTAATTTCACTTAGGTGCTCATTTGCATACTAAAGGATAATAGGTACTTGCATGATAGGAAATTGACAAATAAACGGGACATAGTTATCATGTTAGGCTTATTAACCAAACAAGATTTTCAAGATAAACTAGTAGGCAAATCGGTTGGTGACAAGTAGGAGTCCGTAATGGAATTGAATAATGATTGGAATAATTGAGGCGTTTAGAGAATTAGGTCAACCCAAAGAGTCCAATTACAGTCGTTATGTTGCCCGTTTATCGAAAAATTTAGGAGTTTAGGCCAAAATGTTAAGTATTAAATCTTCATTAACGGTTAAGTAGGAGACGTGACTTGAATGTTTAGATCACACCCTAGTCTAACCTTTAAGGGCCGGGTTGAGGCGTGACAGTTGTCGTCCTTTTAACAGTTCACAACGTATGATCCGGGATGGAAAAACAGAGCAAAAGAAGAAAAGTGGCCTGAAACTGATGAAAACGTTCGATTTTGGGCTCCAAAAACGGGCAGAGTGACCAAGCTGGCTACCCCCGTCGTAGAGCTCTCAGAGAGCTTTGTAACTGTATGTTGTGCGCCGCGTAACTCCTTACGGATCAAAAGTTATGGGCACCGGAGCGACGGAGACCTGGTCACAAACCCTACGCCCTCGGTTTGCAAGCCCAGCCTCTACGTGAAGCGAAGTTGTCTTGCCCAATGTTCCGTGGGATTCAGTAATAGAGATTTGGTGGATAAAGTATCTTGGCAACCCTAACCAGGACAAAAAATATTGAAAAGGGGGTGCAACACGAGGACTTCCTAGGGGGTCACCCATCCTAGTACTACTCTCGCCCAAGTACGCTTAACTTCGGAGTTCTGATGGGATCTGTTGCATTAGTGCTGGTATGATCGCACCCGTCATGTTGAGGGCACAATTCCTATATGTGTTAACGGTTCACAGTCCCAGCCTAGAGAGATGGCCCATTCAAAAGGCCCAATGGGCTTAACGACAACCCATCTGCTTCAACAACGCAGCATGCTTGCAAGACGTGATATCGACACGTTGTAGGGCCCTCTGATGTACCGCGATTCAGGTTGTCGTCCTTTTAACATGATGTACTATCCGGGACGGAAAAACCGAGCAAAAGTAGAAAAGTGGCCAGAAACTGATGAAAACGTTCGATTTTGGGCTCCAAAAACGGGGACAACGATCAAACTGGTTGCCCCTGTCGTAGAGCTCTCAGAGAGCTTTGCATTGGTATGCCGTGCGCCGCGTAACAATTGCGTATCAAAATTTATGGGCATTAGAGCGACAGAGACCTGGTCACAAACTCTACGCCCTCGGTTTGCGGGCCCAGTCTCTACATGAACCGAAGTTGTCTTGCCCAATGTTCCGTGGGATTCAGTAATAGAGATTTGGTGGATAAAGTATCTTGGCAACCCTAACCAGGGTAAAAAAAATTGAAAAGGGGGTGCAACACGAGGACTTCACAAGGGGTCACCCATCCTAGTACTACTCTCGCCCAAGCACGCTTAACTTCGGAGTTCTGATGGGATCCAGTGCATTAGTGCTGGTATGATCGCACCCGTCATGTTGAGGGCACAATTCCTTTATGTGTTAACTGTTCACAGTCCCAGCTTAGAGAGATGGCCCATTCAAAAGGCCCAATGGGCTTAACGACAACCCATCCGGTTCAACAATGCAGCATGCTTGCAAGACGTGATATTGACACATTGTAGGGCCCTCTGATGTCCCGCAAGTCAGGTTGTCGTCCTTTCAACAGTTCACGACGTATGGTTCGGGACGAAAAAACAGAGCAAAAGAAGAAAAGTGGCCTGAAACTAATGAAAACGTTCGATTTTGGGCTCCAAAAATGGGCACAGCAATCATGCTAGAAGCCCCTGTCGAAGACCTCTCAGAGTGCTTTGCAACGGATGCTGTGCGCCGCGTAACTCCTTACGGATCAAAAGTTATGGGCACCGGAACGACGGTGACCTGGTCACAAACCCTACAACCTCGGTTTGCAGGCCCAGCCTCTACGTGAAGCGAAGTTGTCTTTCCTAATGTTCCGTGGGATTCAGTAATAGAGATTTGGTGGACAAATTATCTTGGCAACCCTAACCAGAGCAAAAAAAATTGAAAAGGGGGTGCAACACGAGGACTTCCCATGGGGTCACCCATCCTAGTACTACTCTCGCCCAAGCACGCTTAACTTCGGAGTTCTGTTGGGATCCGGTGCATTAGTGCTGGTATGATCGTACCCATCATGTTGAGGCACAATTCCTTTATGTGTTAACTGTTCACAGTCCCAGCCTAGAGAGATGGCCCATTCAAAAGGCCCAATGGGCTTAACAACAACCCATCCGCTTCAACAGCGCATCATGCTTGCAAGACGTGATATCGACACATTGTAGGGCCCTCTGATGTCCCGTGAGTCAGGTTGTCATCCTTTTAACAGTCCACGACGTACGATTCGGGACTGAAAAACAGAGCAAAAGAAGAAAAGTGGCCCAAAACTGATGAAAATGTTCGATTTTTGGCTCCAAAAACGGGCATAGCGAGCATGCTCGCTGCCCCCGTCGTAGAGCTCTCAGAGAGCTTTGTAACGGTATGTTGTGCGACGCGTAACTCGATACGGATCAAAACTTCTGGGCACCGGAGCGACGGAGACCTGGTCACAAACCCTACGCCCTCGGTTTGCGGGGCCAGCCTCTACGTGAAGCGAAGCTGTCTTGCCCAATGTCCCGTGGGATTCAGTAATAGGGATTTGGTGGATAAAATATCTTGGTAACCCTAACCAGGGCAAAAAAAATTGAAAATGGGGTGCAACACAAGGACTTCCCTGGGGGTCACCCATCCTAGTACTACTCTCGCCCAAGCACGCTTAACTTCGGAGTTCTGATGGGATCTGGTGCATTAGTGCTGGTATGATCACACCCGTCATGTTGAGGGCACAATTCCTTTATGTGTTAACTGTTCACAGTCCCATCCTAGAGAGATGGCCCATTCAAAAGTCCCAATGGGCGAAAACGATAACCCATCCGCTTCAACAACGCAGCATGCTTGCAAGACGTGATATCGACACGTTGTAGGGCCCTCTGATGTCTCGTGAGTCAGGTTGTCGTCCTTTTAACAGTTCATGACGTACCTCTCGGGACAGAAAAACAGAGCAAAAGTAGAAAAGTGGCCTGAAACTGATGAAAACGTTCGATTTTGGGCTCCAAAAATGGGCAAAGCGAGCATGCTAGCCGCCCCTGTCGAAGAGCTCTCAGAGAGCTTTGCAACGGTATGCTGTGTGCCGCGTAACTCCTTACGGATCAAAAGTTATGGGCACCGGAACGACGGAGACCTGGTCACAAACCTTACGCCCCCGGTTTGCGGGCCCAGCCTCTACGTGAAGTGAAGTTGTCTTGCCCAATGTTCTGTGGGATTCAGTAATAGAGATTTGGTGGATAAATTATCTTGGCAACCCTAACCAGAGCAAAAAAAATTGAATAGGGGGTGCAACCCGAGGACTTCCCAGGGGGTCACCCATCATAGTACTACTCTCGCCCAAGCACGCTTAACTTCGGAGTTCTGATGGGATCCGGTGCATTAGTGCTGGTATGATCACACCCGTCATGTTGAGGCACAATTCCTTTATGTGTTAACTGTTCACAGTCCCAGCCTAGAGAGATGGCCCATTCAAAAGGCCCAATGGGCTTAACGACAACCCATCTGCTTCAACAACGCAGCATGCTTGCAAGACGTGATTTTGACACGTTGTTGGGCCCTCTGATGTCCAGCGAGTCAGGTTGTCGTCCTTTTAACATTTCACGACGTACGGTTCGGGATGAAAAAATAGAGCAAAAGAAGAAAAGTGGCCTGAAACTGATGAAAACGTTCGATTTTGGGCTCCAAAAATGGGCAAAGCGAGCATGCTAGCAGCCCCTGTCGAAGAGCTCTCAGAGAGCTTTGCAACGGTATGCTGTGTGCCGCGTAACTCCTTACGGATCAAAAGTTATGGGCACCGGAACGACGGAGACCTGGTCACAAACCTTACGCCCCCGGTTTGCGGGCCCAGCCTCTACGTGAAGTGAAGTTGTCTTGCCCAATGTTCTGTGGGATTCAGTAATAGAGATTTGGTGGATAAATTATCTTGGCAACCCTAACCAGAGCAAAAAAAATTGAATAGGGGGTGCAACCCGAGGACTTCCCAGGGGGTCACCCATCATAGTACTACTCTCGCCCAAGCACGCTTAACTTCGGAGTTCTGATGGGATCCGGTGCATTAGTGCTGGTATGATCACACCCGTCATATTGAGGCACAATTCCTTTATGTGTTAACTGTTCACAGTCCCAGCCTAGAGAGATGGCCCATTCAAAAGGCCCAATGGGCTTAACGACAACCCATCCGCTTCAACAACGCAGCATGCTTGCAAGACGTGATTTTGACACGTTGTAGGGCCCTCTGATGTCCAGCGAGTCAGGTTGTCGTCCTTTTAACATTTCACGACGTACGGTTCGGGACGAAAAAATAGAGCAAAAGAAGAAAAGTGGCCTGAAACTGATGAAAACGTTCGATTTTGGGCTCCAAAAATGGGCAAAGCGAGCATGCTAGCAGCCCCTGTCGAAGAGCTCTCAGAGAGCTTTGCAACGGTATGCTGTGTGCCGCGTAACTCCTTACCGATCAAAAGTTATGGGCACCGGAACGACGGAGACTTGGTCACAAATCCTACGCCCCCGGTTTGCGGGCCCAGCCTCTACGTGAAGTGACGTTGTCTTGCCCAATGTTCTGTGGGATTCAGTAATAGAGATTTGGTTAATAAATTATCTTGGCAACCCTAACCAGAGCAAAAAAAATTGAATAGGGGGTGCAACCCGAGGAATTCCCAGGGGGTCACCCATCCTAGTACTACTCTCGCCCAAGCACGCTTAACTTCGGAGTTCTGATGGGATCCGGTGCATTAGTGCTGGTATGATCACACCCGTCATGTTGAGGCACAATTCCTTTATGTGTTAACTGTTCACAGTCCCAGCCTAGAGAGATGGCCCATTCAAAAGGCCCAATGGGCTTAACGACAACCCATCCGCTTCAACAACGCAGCATGCTTGCAAGACGTGATATCGAGACGTTGTAGGGCCCTCTGATGTCCCGCGAGTCAGGTTGTCATCCTTTTAACAGTCCACGATGTATGACCCGGGACGGAAAAACAGAGCAAAAGAATAAAAGTGGCCTGAAACCGATGAAAACGTTCGATTTTGGGCTCCAAAAACAGGCATAGCGAGCATGCTCGCTGCCCCCGTCGTAGAGCTCTCAGAAAGCTTTGCAACGGTATGTTGTGCGATGCGTAACTCTTTACGGATCAAAAGTTCTGGGCACCGTGGCGACGGAGACCTGGTCACAAACCCTACGCCCTCGGTTTGCGGGGCCAGCCTCTACGTGAAGCGAAGTTGTCTTGCCCAATGTTCCGTGGGATTCAATAATAGAGATTTGGTGGATAAAGTATCTTGGCAACCCTAACCAGGGCAAAAAAAATTGAAAAAGGGGTGCAACACGAGGACTTCCCTAGGGGTCACCCATCCTAGTACTACTCTCGCCCAAGCACGCTTAACTTCAGAGTTCTGATGGGATCCGGTGCTTTAGTGCTGGTATGATCACACCCGTCATGTAGTGGGCACAATTCCTATATGTGTTTACGGTTCACAGTCCTAACCTAGAGAGATGGCCTATTGAAAAGGCCCAATTGGCTTAACGACAACCCATCCGCTTCAACAACGCAGCATCCTCACAAGACGTGATATCAACACGTTATAGGGCCCTCTGATGTCCTGCGAGTCAGGTTGTCGTCCTTTTAACAGTTCACGACGTACGATCCGGGATGGAAACACAAAGCAAAAGAAGAAAAGTGGCCTGAAACTGATGAAAACGTTCGATTTTGGGCTCCAAAAATGGGCCAGCGAGCAAGCTGGCTGCCCCGGTCGTAGAGCTCTTAGAGAGCTTTGCAACGGTATGCTGTTAGCCGTGTAACTCCTTACGGATCAAAATTTATGGCATCGGAGCGACGGAGACCTGGTCACAAACCCTACGCCCTCGGTTTGCAGGCCCAGCCTCTACGTGAAGCGAAGTTGTCTTGCCCAATGCTCCGTGGGATTTAGTAATAGAGATTTTGTGGATAAAGTATCTTGGGAACCCTAACCAGGGCAAAAAAAATTGAAAAAGGGGTGCAACACGAGGACTTCCCAGGCGGTCACCCATCCTAGTACTACACTCGCCCAAACACGCTTAACTTCGGGGTTCTGATGGGATCCGGTGCATTAGTGCTCGTATGATCGTACCCGTCATGTTGATGGCACAATTCCTGTATGTGTTAACGGTTCACAGTCCCAGCCTAGAGATGGCCCATTCAAAAGGCCCAATGGGCTTAACGACAACTCATCCGCTTCAACAACGCAGCATCCTCGCAAGACGTGATATCGAAACATTGTAGGGCCCTCTGCTGTCCCTCGAGTCAGGTTGTCGTCCTTTTTACAGTTCACGACGTACGATCCGGGATGGATAAACAGAGCAAAAGAAGAAAAGTAGCCTAAAATTGATGAAAACGTTCGATTTTGGGATCCAAAAACGGGCACAGTGAGCAAGCTGGCTGCCCCCGTCGTAGAGCTCTCAGAGAGCTTTTGCAACGGTATGTTGTACGCCACGTAACTCCTTACGGATCAAAAGTTATGGCACCGGAGCGACGGAGACCTGGTCACAAAGCCTATGCCCTCGGTTTGCGGGCCCAGCCTTTACGTGAAGCGAAGTTGTCTTGCCCAATGTTCCGTGGGATTCAGTAATAGAGATTTGGTGGACAAAGTATCTTGGCAACCCTAACCAGGTCAAAAAAAATTGAAAAGGGGGTACAACAAGAGGACTTCCCAGGGGGTCACCCATCCTAGTACTACTCTCGCCCAAACACGCTTAACTTCAAAGTTAATGCTGGTAAGATCGCACCCGTCATGTTGAGGGCACAATTCCTTTATGTGTTAACGGTTCACAGTCACATCCTAGAGAGATGGCCCATTCAAAAGGCCCAATGGGCTTAACGACTACCCATCCCCTTCAACAACGCAGCATCCTCGCAAGACGTGATATCGACACGTTGTAGGGCCCTCTGATGTCTCGCGAGTCAGGTTGTCGTCCTTTTAACTGTTCACGACGTACGTTCCAGGACGAAAAAATAGAGCAAAAGAGGAAAAGTGGCATGAAATTGATAATTTTTTTTGATTTTGAGCTCCAAAAACTGGCACACGGAGCAAGCTGGCAGCCCCCGTCGTAGAGCTCTCAGAGAGCTTTGCAACGGTATGTTGTGCGCCATGTAACTCCTTACTGATCAAAAGTTATGGCACCAGAGCGACGGAGACCTGGTCACAAACCCAACGCCCTAGGTTTTCGGGGCCAGCCTCTACGTGAAGTGAAGTTGTCTTACCCAATGTTCCGTGGGATTCAGTAATAGAGATTTGGTGGATAAAGTAACTTGGCAACCCTAACCAGGGCAAAAAAAATTGAAAAGGGGGTGTAACTCGAGGACTTCCTAGGGGGTCACCCATCCTAGTACTACTCTCGCCCAAGCAAGCTTAAATTCAGAGCTCTGATGGTATCCGGTGCATTAGTGCTGGTATGATCGCACCCTTCATGTTGAGGGCACAATTCCTTTATCTGTTAACGGTTCACAGTCCTATCCTAGAGAGATGGCCCATTCAAAAGGCCCAATGGGCTTAACGACAACCCATCCGCTTCAACAACGCAGCATGCTTGCAAGATGTGATATCAACACGTTGTATGGCCCTCTGATGTCCCGCGAGTCAGGTTGTCGTCCTTTTAACAGTTCACGGCGTACGATCCGGGACAAAAAAATAGAGCAAAAGAAGAAAAGTGGCCTGAAACTGATGAAAATGTTCGATTTTGGGCTCCAAAAATGGGCACAGCGAGCATGCTGGCTGCCCCCGTTGTAGAGCTCTCAGTGAGCTTTGCAACAGTATGTTGCGCACCGCGTAGCTACTTACGGATCAAAAGTTATGGGCACCGGAGCGATGGAGACCTGGTCACTAACCCTACGCACTCGGTTTGCGGGCCTAGCCTCTACGTGAATAGAAGTTGTCTTGCCTGATGTTTCGTGGGATTCAGTAATAGAGATTTGGTGGATAAAGTATCTTGCCAACCCTAACTAGTGCAAAAAAAATTGAAAATGGGGTGCAACACGAGGACTTCCCAAGGGGGTCACCCATCCTAGTACTACTCTCGCCCAAGCACACTTAACTTCGGAGTTCTGATGGGATCCAGTGCATTAGTGCTGGTATGATCGCATCTGTCATGTTGAGGGCACAATTCCTTTATGTGTTAACTGTTCACAGTCCCAGCCTAGTGAGATGGCCCATTCAAAAGGCCCAATGGGCTTAACAACAACCCATCCGCTTCAACAACGCAGTATCCTCACCAGACGTGATATCGACACGTTGTAGGGCCTTCTGATGTCTCGCAAGTTAGGTTGTCGTCCTTTTAACAGTTCACAACGTACGGTCCGGGACGGAAAAACAGAGCAAAAGAAGAAAAGTGGCCTGAAACTGATGAAAAAGTTCGAATTTGGGCTCAAAAAAACTGCACACCGAGCAAACTAGCTGCCCCCGTCATAGAGCTCTCAGAGAGCTTTGCAACGGTATGCTGTGCGCCGCGTAACTCCTTACGGATCAAAAGTTATGGGCACATGAGCGACGGAGACATGGTCACAAACCCTATGCCCTCGGTTTGCGGGCCCAGCCTCTACGTGAAGCGAAGTTGTCTTGCCCAATGTTCCGTGGGATTCAGTAATAGAGATTTGGTGGATAAAGTATCCTGGCAATCCTAACCTGGGCAAAAAAAATTGAAAAGGGGGTGCAACACGAGGACTTCCCAGGGGGTCACCCATCCTAGTACTACTCTCACCCAAGCTCGCTTAACTTCGTAGTTCTGATGGGATCCGGTGCATTAGTGCTGGTATGATTGTACCTGTCATGTTGAGGGCACAATTCCTATATGTGTTAACGGTTCACAGTCCCAGCCTAGAGAGATGGCCCATTCAAAAGGCCCAATGGGCTTAAGGACAACCCATCTGCTTCAACAACGCAGCATGCTTGCAAGACGTGATATCGACACGTTGTAGGGCCCTCTGAAGTACCGCGAGTCAGGTTGTCGTCCTTTTAACAGTTCACGACGTACGATCTAGGACAGAAAACAGAGCAAAAGAAGAAAAGTGGCCAGAAACTGATGAAAACGTTCGATTTTGGGCTCCAAAAACAGGCATAGCAAGCAAGTTGGCTGCCCCCGTCGTAGAGCTCTCTGAGAGCTTTGCAATGGTATGTTGTGTGCCGCGTAACTACTTACGGATCAAAAGTTAAGGGCACCGGAGCAACGGCCCAGCCTCTACGTGAAGCGAAGACGTCTTGCCCAATGTTCCGTGGGATTCAGAAATAGAGATTTGGTGCATAAAGTATCTTGGCAACCCTAACCAGGGCAAAAAAAATTGAAAAGGGGATGCAACACGAGGACTTCCCAGGGGGTCACCCATCCTAGTACTACTCTCGCCCAAGGACGCTTAACTTCGGAGTTCTGATGGGATCCGGTGCATTAGTGCTGGTATGATCGCACCCGTCAGATTGAGGGCACAATTCCTTTATGTGTTAACTGTTCACAGTCCCAGCCTAGAGAGATGTCCCATTCAAAAGGCCCAATGGGCTTAACGACAACCCATCCGCTTCAACAATGCAGCATCCTCACCTGACGTGAAATCGACACGTTGTAGGGCCCTCTGATGTCCCGCGAGTCAGGTTGTCATCCTTTTAACAGTTTACGACGTATGATCCCGGACGGAAAAACAGTGCAAAAGAAGAAAAGTGGCATAAAACTGATGATAACGTTCGATTTGGGACTCCGAAAACAGTGAGCAAGCTGGCTGCCCCCGTCGTAGAGCTCTCAAAGATCTTTGCAACGGTATGCTGTGCACCGCGTAACTCCTTACGGATCAAAAATTATGGGCACCGGAGCGACGGAGACCTGGTCACAAACCCTACGCTCTCGGTTTGCGGGCCCAGCCTCTACGTGAAGCGATGTTGTCTTGCCCAATGTTCCAAGGGATTCAGTAATAGAGATTTTGGTGGATAAAGTATCTTGGCAACCATAACCAAGGCAAAAAAAATTGAAAAGGGGATGCAACACGAGGACTTCCCAGGGGGTCACCCATCCTAGTACTACTCTCGCCCAAGCACGCTTAACTTCGGAGTTCTGATGGGATCTAGTGCATTAGTGCGGGTATGATTGCACCCGTCATGTTGAGGGCCTAATTCCTTTATGTGTTAACTGTTCACAGTCCCAGCTTAGAGAGATGCCCATTCAAAAGGCCCAATGGGCTTAACGACAACCCATCCGCTTCAACAACGCAGCATACTTGCAAGATGTGATATCGACACGTTGTAGGGCCCGATGATGTCCCGCGAGTCCCGTTGTCTTCTTTTTAACAGTTCACAACGTACGATCCGGGATGGAAAAACATAGCAAAAGAAGAAAAGTGGTCTGAAACTAATGAAAACTTTCGATTTTGGGCTCAAACAACGGGCACAGCAAGCAAGCTGGCTGCCCCTGTCATATATCTCTCAGAGAGCTTTGCAACGGTATGCTGTGCGCCACGTAACTCCTTACGGATAAAAGTTTATGGGCACCGGAACGATGGAGACCTGGTCATAAACCCTACGCACTCGGTTTGCGGGCCCAGCCTCTACGTGAAGCGAAGTTGTCTTGCCCAATGTTCTGTGGGATTCAGTAATGGAGATTTGGTGGATAAAGTATCTTGGCAACCATAACCAGGGCAAAAAATTTTGAAAAGGGGGTGCAACATGAGGACATCCCAGGGGGTCACCCATCCTAGTACTACTCTCGCCCAAGCACGCTTAACTTCGGAGTTCTGATGGGATCCGGTGCATTAGTGCTGGTATGATCGCACCTGTCATGTTGAGGGCACAATTCCTTTATGTGTTAACTGTTCACAGTCCCAGCCTAGAGAGATGTCCCATTCAAAAGGCCCAATGGGCTTAACGACAACCCATCCGCTTCAACAATGCAGCATCCTCACCAGATGTGATATCGACACATTGTAGGGTCCTCTGATGTCCCGCGAGTCAGGTTGTCGTCCTTTTAACAGTTCACGACGTGCGATCTGGTACGGAAAAACAAAGCAAAAGAAGAAAAGTGGCCTGAAACTAATGAAAACGTTCGATTTTCAGCTCCAAAAAGGGCACAGTGAGCAAGCTGGCTGTCCCCGTTGTAGAGCTATCAGAGAGCTTTGCGACGGTATGCTGTGCGCCGCGTAACTCCTTACGGATCAAAAGTTATGGGCACGGGAGCGACGGAGACTTGGTCACAAACCCTCCGCCCTCGGTTTGCGGGCCCAGCCTCTACGTGAAGCGAAGTTGTCTTGCCCAGTGTTCCGTGGGATTCAGTAATAGAGATTTGGTGGATAAAGTATCTTGGCAACCCTAACCAGGGCAAAAAAAATTGAAAAGTGGGTGCAACACGTGGACTTCTCAGGGGGTCACCCATTCTAGTACTACTCTCGCCCAAGCACGCTTAACTTTGAAATTATGATGGGAACCGGTGCATTAGTGCTGGTATGATCGTACCCAGCATGTTGAGGGCACAATTCCTTTATGTGTTAACTATTCATAGTCCCAGCCGAGAAAGATGGCCCATTCAAAAGGACCAATGGGCTTAACGACAACCCATCCTTTTTAACAACGCAGCATCCTCACCAGACGTGATATCGACATGTTGTAGGGCCCTCTGATGTCCAGCGAGTCAGGTTGTCGTCCTTTTAACAGCTCATAACGTATGATCCGGGAAGGAAAAACAGAGAAATAAAGAAAAGTGGCCTGAAACTGATGAAAACGTTCGATTTTCGGCTACAAAAATGGGTACAATGACGAAGATGGCTGCCCTCGTCGTAGAGCTCTTAGAGGGCTTTGCAACGGTATACTGTGCGCCGCGTAACTCCTTGCGGATCAGAAGTTATGAGCACCGGAGCGACGGAGACCTGGACACAAACCCTACGCCCCTGGTTTGCGTGCCCAGCCTCTACGTGAAGCGAAGTTGTCTTGCCCAATGTTCCGTGGGATTCAGTAATAGAGATTTGGTGGATAAAGTATCTTGGCAACCCTTACCAGGGCAAAAAAAATTGAAAAGTGGGTGCAACACGAGGACTTCTCAGGGAGTCACCCATTCTAGTACTACTCTCGCCCAAGCACGCTTAACTTCGGAGTTATGATGAGAACCGGTGCATTAGTTCTGGTATGATCGCACCCGTCATGTTGAGGGCACAATTCTTTTATGTGTTAACTGTTCACAGTCCCAGCTGAGAAAGATGGCCCATTCAAAAGGCCCAATGGGCTTAACGACAACCCATCCCTTTTAACAACACAGCATCCTCACCAGACGTGATATCGACATGTTGTAGGGCCATCTGATGTCCAGCGAGTCAGGTTGTCGTCCTTTTAGCAGTTCAGAACGTATGATCCGGGAAGGAAAAACAGAGAAATAAAGAAAAGTGGCCTGAAACTGATGAAAACGTTTGATTTTGGGCTCCAAAAATGGGCACAACGACGAAGATGGCTGCCCTCGTCGTAGAGCTCTCAGAGGGCTTTGCAACGGTATGCTGTGCGCCGCGTAACTCCTTGCGGATCAAAAGTTATGAGCACCGGAGCGACGGAGACCTGGACACAAACCCTACGCCCCCGGTTTGCGTGCCCAGCCTCTACGTGAAGCGAAGTTGTCTTGCCCAATGTTCCGTGGGATTCAGTAATAGAGATTTGGTGGATAAAGTATCTTGGCAACCTTAACCAGGGCAAAAAAAATTGAAAAGGGTGTGCAACACGAGGACTTCCCAGGGGGTCACCCATCCGAGTACTACTCTCGCCCAAGCATGCTTAACTTCGGAGTTCTAATGGGATCCGGTGCATTAGTGCTGGTATGATCGCACCCGTCCTGTTGAGGGCACAATTCCTTTATGTGTTAACTGTTCACAGTCCTAGGGTAGAGAGATGGCCCATTCAAAAGGCCTAATGGGCTTAACGACAACCCATCCGCTTCAACAACGCAGTATGTTTGCAAGACGTGATATCGACACATTGTAGGGCCCTCTGGTGTCCAGCGAGTCAGGTTGTCGTCCTTTTAACAGTTCACGACGTACGATCCGGGACGGAAAAATAGAGCAAAAGTAGAAAATTGGCCTGAAACTGATCAAAACGTTCAATTTTGGGCTCCAAAAACGGGCACATCGAGCAAGCTGGCGGCCCCTATTGTAGAGCTCTCAGAGTGCTTTGCAATGGTATGCTATGCACCGCGTAACAATTACAGATCAAAAGTTATGGGCATCAGAGCGACGGAGACCTGGTCACAAACCCTACGCCCCCAGTTTGCGGGCCCAGCATCTAAGTGAAGCAAAGTTGTCTTGCCCAATGTTCCGTGGGATTCGGTAATAGAGATTTGGTGGATAAAGTATCTTGGCAACCCTAACCCGGGCAAAAAAAATTGAAAATGGGGTGCAACACGAGGACTTCCCAGGGGGTCACCCATCCTAGTACTACTCTCGCCCAAGCACGCTTAACTTCGGAGTTCTGATGGGATCCGGTCCATTAGTGCTGGTATGATCGCACCCGTCATGTTGAGGGCACAATTCCTTTATGTGTTAATTGTTCACAGTCCCAGCCTAGAGAGATGGCCCATTCAAAAGGCCCAATGGGCTTAACGACAACCCATCCGCTTCAACAACGCAGCATGCTTGCAAGACGTGATATCAACACGTTGTAGGGCCCTCTGATGTCCCGTGAGTCAGGTTGTCGTCCTTTTAACAGTTCACGATGTACGATTCGGGATGGAAAAACATAGCAAAAGAAGAAAAGTGGCCTGAAACCGATAAAAACGTTCGATTTTGGGCTCCAAAAATGGGCACAGCGAGCAAGCTGGCTGCCTTCGTCGTAGAGCTCTCAGAGAGCTTTGCAACTATATGCTGTGCGCCGCGCAACTCCTTACGGATCAAAAGTTATGGACACCAGAGCGACGGAGACCTGGTCACAAACCCTACGCCGTCAGTTTGCGGGCCCAGCCTCTACGTGAAGCGAAGTTGTCTTGCCCAATGTTTCGTGGGATTCAGTAACAGAGATTTGGTGGATAAAGTATCTTGGCAACCCTAACCACGGGCAAAAAAGTGGAAAAGGGCGTCCAACACGAGGACTTCCCAAGGGGTCACCCATCCTAGTACTACTCTCGCCCAAGCACGCTTAACTTCGGAGTTCTGATGGGATCCGGTGCATTAGTGAAGGTATGATCGCACCCGTCATGTTGAGGGCACAATTCATTTATGTCTTAACTAATCACAGTCCCAGCCTAGAGAGATGGCCCATTCAAAAGGCCCAATGGGCTTAACGACAACCCATTCGCTTCAACAACGCTGCATGCTTCCAAGACATGATATCGACACGTTGTAGGGCCCTCTGATGTCCCGCGAGTCAGGTTGTCGTCCTTTTAACAGTTCACGACGAACGATTTCGGACTGAAAAACAGAGCAAAAGAAGAAAAGTGGCCTAGAACTGATGAAAACGTTTGATTTTGGGCTCCAAAAATGGGCATAGCGAGCAAGCTAGCTACCCTCGTCGTAGAGCTCTCAGAGAGCTTTGGAACGGTATGCTGTGCGCCGCATAACTCCTTACGGATCAAAAGTTATGGGTACTGAAGCGACGGAGACCTGGTCACAAACCCTACGCCCTCGGTTTGCGGGCCTAGCCTCTACGTGAAGCGACGTTATCTTGCCCAATGTTCCATGGGATTTAGTAATAGAGATGTGGTGGATAAAGTATCTTGGCAACCCTAACCAGGGCAAAAAAATTGAAAAGGGGATGCAACACGAGGACTTCCCAAGGGGTCACCCATCCTAGTGCTACTCTCGCCCAAGCACGCTGAACTTCGGAGTTCTGATGGGATCCGGTGCATAAGTGCTTGTATGATCGCACCCGTCATGTTGAGGGCACAATTCCTTTATGTGTTAACGGTTCACAGTCCCAGCCTAAAGAGATGGCCCATTCAAAAGGCCCAATGGGCTTAACGACAACCCATCCGCTTCAACATTGCAGCATCCTCGCAAGAAGTGATATCGACATGTTGTAGAGACCTCTGATGTCACGCGAGTCAGGTTGTCGTCCTTTTAACAGTTCACGACGTACGATCAGGGACGGAAAAACAGAGCAAAATAAGAAAAGTGGCCTAAAATTGATGAAAATATTCGATTTTGGGCTCCAAAAAGGGGCACAGCGAGCAAGCTGGCTGCCCTCTTCGTAGAGATCTCAGAGAGCTTTGAAACGGTATGCTGTACGCCGCGTAACTCCTTACGGATCAAAAGTTATAGGCATCGGAGCGACGGAGACCTGGTCACAAACCCTACACCCTCGGTTTGCGTGCCCAGCCTCTACGTGAAGCGAAGTTGTCTTGCCCAATGTTCTATGGGATACAGTAATAGAGATTTGGTAGATAAAGTATCTTGGCAACCCTAACCAGGGCAAAAAAAATTGAAAAGGGGTGCAACACGAGGACTTCCCAAGGGGTCACCCATCCTAGTGCTACTATCGCCAAAGCACGCTTAACTTCAGAGTTCTGATGGGATCCGGTGCATTAGTGCTTGTTTGATCGCACCCGTCATGTAGAGGGCACAATTCCTTTATGTGTTAACGGTTCACAGTCCCAGCCTAGAGAGATGGCCCATTCAAAAGGCCCAATGGGCTTAACGACAACCCATTCGCTTCAACCCGCGAGTCAGGTTCTCGTCCTTTTAATTGTTGACGACATACGATTCGGGACGAAAAAACTGAGCAGAAGAAGAAAAGTGGCTTGAAACTGATGAAAACATTCGATTTTGGGCTCCAAAAATGGGCACAGCGAGCAAGCTACCTGCCCTCGTCGTAGAGCTCTTAGAGAGCTTTGCAACGGTATGCTGTGCGCCGCGTAACTCCTTACGGATCAAAAGTTATGGGCACCGGAGTGACGGAGACTTGGTCACAAACCCTACGCCCGTGGTTTGCGTGCCCAGCCTCTACGTGAAGCGAAGTTGTCTTGCCCAATGTTCCCAGGGATTCAGTAATAGTGATTTGGTGGATAAAGTATCTTGGCAACCGTAACCAGGGCAAAAAAAATTGAAAGGGGGGTCCAACACGAGGACTTCCCGAGGGATCACCCATCCTAGTACTACTCTCGCCCAAGCACGCTTAACGTCGGAGTTCTGATGGGTTCCGGTGCATTAGTGCTGGTATGATCGCACCCGTCATGTCCAGGGCACAATTCCTTTATTTGTTAACTAATCACAGTCCCAGCCTAGAGAGATGGCCCATTCAAAAGGCCCAATGGGCTTAACGACAACGCATCCGCTTCAACAACGCAACATGCTTACAAGACGTGATATCGACACATTGTAGGGCCCTCTGATGTCCCACAAGTCAGGTTGTCGTCCTTTTAACGGTTCCTGACTTACGATTCGGGACGGAAAAACAGAGCAAAAGAAGAAAAGTTGCCTAAAACTGATGAAAACGGTCGATTTTGGGCTCCAAAAAGGGGTACAGCGAGCAAGCTGGCTGCCCTCGTCGTAGAGCTCTCAGAGAACTTTGCAACGGTATGCTGTGCGCCGCGTAAATCCTTACGGATCAAAAGTTATGGGCACCGGAGCGACGGAGACTTTGTCACAAACCCTACGCCCTCGGTTTCCGGGCCCAGCCTCTACGTGAAGCGAAGTTGTTTTGCCCAATGTTCCGAGGGATTCAGTAATAGAGATTTGGTGGATAAAGTATCTTGGCAACCCTAACCAGGGCACAAAAAATTGAAAAGGGGGTGCAACACGAGGACTTCCCAAGGGGTCACCCATCCTAGTGCTACTCTCGCCCAAGCACGCTTAACTTCGGAGTTCTGATAGGATCCGGTGCATTAGTGCTTGTATGATAGCACCCGTCATGTTGAGGGCACAATTCCTTTATGTGTTAACGGTTCACAGTCCTAGCCTAGAGAGATGGCCCATTGAAAATGCCCAATGGGCATAACGACAACCCATCCGCTTCAACAACGCAGCATGCTTACAAGACGTGATATCGACACGTTGTTGGGCGCTCTGATGCCCCGCGAGTCAGGTTGCCGTCCTTTTAACAGTTCACGACATACGATTCGGGACCAAAAAACTGTGCAAAAGAAGAAAAGTGGCCTGAAACTGATGAAATCATTCGATTTTGGGCTCGAAAAAGGGGCACAGCGAGCAAGCTGGCTGCCCTCGTCGTAGAGCTCTTAGAGAACTTTGCAACGGTATGTAGTGCGCCGCGTAACTCCTTACAGATCAAAAGTTATGGGCACCAGAGTGACAAAGACCTGGTCACAAACCCTACAACCTCGGTTTGTGGGCCCATCCTCTACGTGAAGCGAAATTGCTTTGACCAATGTTCCGTGGGATTCAGTAATAGAGATTTGGTGGATAAAGTATCTTGGCAACCCTAACCAGGGCAAAAAAATTGAAAAGGGCGTGGAACACGAGGACTTCCCAAGGGGTCACCCATCCTAGTACTACTCTCGCCCAAGCACGCTTAACTTCGGAGTTCTGATGGGATCCGGTGCATTAGTGCTGGTATGATCGCACCTGTCATGTTGACGGCACAATTCCTTTATCTGTTAACGGTTCACAGTCCCAGCCTAGAGAGATGGCCCATTCAAAAGGCCCAATGGGCTTAACCACAACCCATCCACTTCAACAACGTAGGATCCTTGCAAGACGTGATATCAACATGTTGTAGGGCCCTCTGATGTCACGCGAGTCAGGTTGTCATCCTTTTAACAGTTCACGACGTACGATCCGGGACCGAAAAATAGAGCAAAAGAATAAAATTGGCCTGAAACTGATGAAAACGTTCGATTTTGGGCACCAAAAATGAGCACAGCAAGCAAGCTGGCTGCCCCCATCCTAGTGCTACTCTCGCCCAAGCACGCTTAACTTCGGAGTTCTGATAGGATCCGGTGCATTAGTGCTTGTATGATCGCACCGGTCATGTTGAGGGCACAATTCCTTTATGTGTTAACGGTTCACAGTCCTAGCCTAGAGAGATGGCCCATTGAAAATGCCCAATGGGCATAACGACAACCCATCCGCTTCAACAACGCAGCATGCTTACAAGACGTGATATCGACACGTTGTTGGGCGCTCTGATGCCCCGCGAGTCAGGTTGTCGTCCTTTTAACAGTTCACGACATACGATTCCGGACCAAAAAACTGTGCAAAAGAAGAAAAGTGGCCTGAAACTGATTCAAACATTCGATTTTGGGCTCGAAAAAGGGGCACATCGAGCAAGCTGGCTGCCCTCGTCGTAGAGCTCTTAGAGAACTTTGCAACGGTATGTAGTGCGCCGCGTAACTCCTTACAGATCAAAAGTTATGGGCACCAGAGTGACAAAGACCTGGTCACAAACCCTACAACCTCGGTTTGCGGGCCCATCCTCTACATGAAGCGAAATTGCTTTGACCAATGTTCCGTGGGATTCAGTAATAGAGATTTGGTGGATAAAGTATCTTGGCACCCCTAACCAGGGGAAAAAAATTGAAAAGGGCGTGGAACACGAGGACTTCCCAAGGGGTCACCCATCCTAGTACTACTCTCGCCCAAGCACGCTTAACTTCGGAGTTCTGATGGGATACGGTGCATTAGTGCTGGTATGATCGCACCGGTCATGTTGACGGCACAATTCCTTTATGTGTTAACGGTTCACAGTCCCAGCCTAGAGAGATGGCCCATTCAAAAGGCCCAATGGGCTTAACGACAACCCATCCGCTTCAACAACGTAGGATCCTTGCAAGACGTGATATCAACATGTTGTAGGGCCCTCTGATGTCACGCGAGTCAGGTTGTCATCCTTTTAACAGTTCACGACGTACGATCCGGGACCGAAAAATAGAGCAAAAGAATAAAATTGGCCTGAAACTGATGAAAACGTTCGATTTTGGGCACCAAAAATGAGCACAGCAAGCAAGCTGGCTGCCCCCGTCGTAGAGCTCTTAGAGAGCTTTGCAACGGTATGCAATGCGCCGTGTAACTCCTTACGGATCAAAAGTTATGGGCACCGGAGCGATGGAGACCTAGTCACAAACCTTACGCCCTCGGTTTGCGGGCCCAGCCTCTACGTGAAGCGAAATTGCTTTGCCCAATGTTCCGTGGGATTCAGTAATAGAGATTTGGTGGATAAAGTATCTTGGCAACCCTAACCAGGGCAAAAAAAATTGAAAAGGGCGTACAACACGAGGACTTCCCAAGGGGTCACCCATCCTAGTACTACTCTCGCCCAAGCACTCTTAACTTCGGAGTTCTTATGGGATCCGGTGCATTAGTGCTGGTATGATCGCACCTGTCATGTTGACGGCACAATTCCTTTATGTGTTAACGGTTCACAGTCCCAGCCTAGAGAGATGGCCCATTCAAAAGGCCCAATGGGCTTAACGACAACCCATCCGCTTCAACAACGTAGGATCCTTGCAAGACGTGATATCGATATGTTGTAGGGCCCTCTGATGTCCCGCAAGTCAGATTGTCGTCCTTTTAAATGTTCACAACGTACGATCCGGGACGAAAAAACAGAGCAAAAGAAGAAAAGTGGCCTAAAATTAATGAAAACGTTCGATTTTGGGCTCCAAAAATGGGCACAGTGAGCAAGATGGCTGCCCCCGTCGTCGAGCTCTCAAAGAGCTTTGCAACGGTATGCTGTGCGTCGCGTAACTCTTTACGGATCAGAAGTTATGGGCACCGGAGCGACGGAGACCTGGTCACAAACCCTACACCCTCGGTTTGCGGGACCAGCCTCTACGTGAAGATAAGTTGTCTTGCCCAATGTTTCGTGGGATTCAGTAATAGATATTCGGTGGATAAAGTATCTTGGCAACCCTAACCACGGCAAAAAAATTGAAAAGGGTGTCCAACACGAGGACTTCCCAAAGGGTCACCCATTCTAGTGCTACTCTCGCCCAAGCACGCTTAACTTTGGAGTTCTGATGGGATCCGGTGCATTAGTGCTGGTATGATCGCACCCGTCATGTTGAGGGCACAATTCCTTTATGTGTTAAGTAATCACAATCCCAGCCTAGAGAGATGGCCCATTCAAAAGGCCTAATGGGCTTAATAACAACCCATCCGCTTCAACAACGCAGCATCCTCGTAAGACATGATATCAACACATTGTTGGGCCCTCTGATCACCCACGAGTCAGGTTGTCGTCCTTTTAACAGTTCACGACTTACAATTCAGGAAGGAAAAACAGAGCAAAAGAAGAAAAGTGGCTTGAAACTGATGAAAACGTTTGATTTTGGGCTCCAAAAATGGGCACAGAGAGCAAACTGGCTGCCCCCGTCGTAGAGCTCTAAGAGAGCTTTGCAACGGTATATTGTGCGCCGCGTAACTCCTTACGGATCAAAAGTTATGGGCACCGGAGTGACGGAGACCTAGTCACAAACCCGACGCCCTCGGTTTGCGGGCCCAGCCTCTACGTGAAGCGAAGTTATCTTGCCCAATGTTTTGTGGGATTTAGTAATACAGATTTGGTGGATAAAGTATCTTGGCAACCTTAACCAGGGCAAAAAAAATTGGAAAGGGGGTGCAACATGAGGACTTCCCAAGGGGTCACCCATCTTAGTACTACTCTCTCCCAAACACGCTTAACTTCGGAGTTCTAATGGGATCCGGTGCATTAGTGCTGGTATGATCGCACCCGTCATGTTGAGGGCACAATTCCTTTATGTGTTAATGGTTCACAGTCCCAACCTAGAGAGATGGCCCATTCATAGGCCCAATGGGCTTAACGACAACCCATCCGCTTCAACAATGCAGCAACCTCGCAAGACGTGATATCGACATGTTTTAGGGCCCTCTGATGTCCCGTGAGTCAAGTTTTCGTCCTTTTAACAGTTCACGACATACGATCCGGGACGAAAAAACAGAGCAAAAGAAGAAAAGTGGCCTGAAACTGATAAAAACGTTTGATTTTGGGCTCCAAAAATAGGCACAACAAACAAGCTAGTAGCTCCCGTCGTAGAGTTCCCAGAGAACTTTGCAACGATATGCTATGCGCCACGTAACTCCTTACAGATCTAAAATTATGGGCACTGGAGCAACGGAGACCTGGTCACAAACCCTACAACCCCGGTTTGCGGGCCTAGCCTCTACGTGAAGCGAAATTGTCTTGCCCAATGTTCCGTGGGATTCAGTAATAGAGATTTGGTGGATAAAGTATCTTGGCAACCCTAACCTGGGCAAAAAAAATTGAAAAGGGGGTGCAACATGAGGACTTCCCAAGGGGTCACCCATCCAAATAATACTCTCGCCCAAGCACGTTTAACTTCGGAGTTCTGATGGGATCTGGTGGATTAGTGCTGGTATGATCGCACCCGTCATGTTGAGGGCACAATTCCTTTATGTGTTAACGGTTCACAGTCCCAGCCTAGAGAGATGGCCCATTCAAAAGGCCCAATGCACTTAACGACAACGCATCCGCTTCAACAACGCAGCATCCTTGCACGACGTGATATCGACATGTTGTAGGGCCCTCTGATGTCCCGCGACTCAGGTTGTCATCCTTTTAACAGTTCACGACGTACGATCCGCGACGGAAAAATAGAGCAAAAGAAGAAACGTGGCCTGAAACTGATTAAAATGTTCGATTTTGGGCTCCGAAAATGGGCACAACAAGCACGCTTGGTACACCCGTCGTAGAGCTCTCAGAGAGTTTTGCAACGGCATGCTGTGCGCCGTGTAACTCCTTACGAATCAAAAGTTATTGGCACCGGAGCGACGAAGACTTGGTCACAAACCCTACGCCCTCGGTTTACGTGCCCAGCCTCTACGTGAAGCGAAGTTGTCTTGCCCAATGTTCCGTGGGATTCAGCAATAGAGATTTGGTGGTTAAAGTATCTTGGCAACCCTAACCAGGGCAAAAAAAATTGAAAAGGGGGTTCAACACGAGGACATCCCAAGGGGTCACTCATCCTAGTACTACTCTCGCCCAAGTACGCTTAACTTCGGAGATCTGATGGGATCCGGTGCATTAGTGCTTGTATGATCGCACCCGTCATGTTGAGGGCACAATTCCTTTATGTGTTTTCGGTTCACAGTCCCAGCCAAGAGAGATGGCCCATTCAACAGGCCCAATGGGCTTAACGACAACCCATCCGCTTCAACAACGCAGAATCATCGTAAGACGTGATATCGACATGTTGTAGGGCCCTTTGATGTCCCGTGAGTCAGGTTGTCGTCCTTTTAACAGTTCACGACGTACGATCCGGGACGGAAAAATAGATCAAAAGAAGAAAAGTGGCTTGAAACTGATGAAAAATGTTCGATTTTGGGCTCCAAAAACGGGCACAGTGAGTAAGCTGGTTGTCCTCGTCGTAGAGCTCTCAAAGAGCTTTGCAACGGTATGTTGTGTGCCGCATAACTCTTTACGGATCAGAAGTTATGGGCACCGGAGCGACGGAGACCTGGTCACAAACCCTACGCCCTCGGTTTGCTGGCCATCCTCTACGTGAGGCGAAGTTGTCTTGCCCAATGTTCCGTGGGATTCAGTAATAGAGATTTGGTGGATAAAGTATCTTGGCAACCCCAACCAGGGCAAAAAAAATTGAAAAGGGGGTGCAACACGAGTACTTCCCAAGGGGTCACCCATCCTTGTACTACTCTCGCCCAAGCACGCTTAACTTCGGAGATCTGATGGGATCCGGTGCATTAGTGCTGGTATAATCGACCCGTGATGTTGGGGGCACAATTCCAATAAGTGTTAACGGTTAACAGTCCCAGGCTAGAGATATGGCCGATTCAAAAGGCCCAATGGGCTTAACGACAACCCATCCGCTTCAACAACGCAGCATCCTCGCAAGACATGATATCGACACGTTGTAGGGCCCTCTGATGTCCCGCGAGTCAGGTTGTCGTCCTTTTAACAATTCACGACGTACGATCCAGGACGAAAAAACAGAGCAAAAGTTGAAAAGTGGCCTGAAACTGATGAAAACGTTCAATTTTGGGCTCAAAAACGGGCACAGCGAGCAAGCTGGCTGCCCCCATCGTAGAGCTCTCAGAGAGCTTTGCAACGGTATGCTGTGCGCCGCATTACTCTTTACGGTTCAAAAGTTATGGGCATTGGAGCGACGGAGACCTGGTCACAAACCCGACGCCCTCGGTTTGCGGGCCCAGCCTCTACGTGAAGCGAAGTTGTCTTGCCCAATGTTCCGTGGGATTCAGTAATAGAGATTTGGTGGATAAAGTATCTTGGCAACCCTAACCAGGGCAAAAAAAATTGAAAAGGGGGTGCAACACGAGTACTTCCCAAGGGGTCACCCATCCTTGTACTACTCTCGCCCAAGCACACTTAGCTTCGGAGTTCTGATGGGATCCGGTGCATTAGTGCTGGTATGATCTCACCCGTCATGTTGAGGGAACAATTCCTTTATGTGTTAACAGTTCACAGTCCCAGCCTGGAGAGATGGCCCATTCAAAAGCCCCAATGGCCTTAACGACAACCCATCCGCTTTAACAACGCAGCATCCACGCAAGTCGTGATATCGACATGTTTTAGGGCCCTCTGATGTCGCGGAGTCAAGTTGTCGTCCTTTTAATAGTTCACGACGTACGATCCGGGACGGAAAAACAGAGCAAAAGAAGAAAAGTGGCCTGAAACTGATGAAAACGTCCGATGTTGGGCTCCAAAAATGGCCACAGCGAACAAGCTAGTTGCTCCCGTCGTAGAGCTCTCAAAGAGCATTACAACGGTATGCTGTGCGCTGCGTGACTCCCTACAGATCAAAAATTATGGGCACCAGAGCGACGGAGACCTGGTCACAAACCCTACAACTTCGGTTTGCGGGCTCAGCCTCTACGTGAAGCGAAGTTGTCTTGCCCAATGTTCCGTGGGATTCAGTAATAGAGATTTGGTGGATAAAGTATCTTGGAAACCCTAACCAGGGTAAAAAAAATTGAAAAGGGGGTGCAACACGAGGACTTCCCAAGGGGTCACCCATCCTAGTACTACTATCGCCCAAGCACGCTTAACTTCGGATGTCTGATGGGATCCGGTCCATTAGTGCTGGTATGATCGCACCCGTCATGTTGAGGGCACAATTCCTTTATGTGTTAACTAATCACAGTCCCAGCCTAGAGAGATGGCCCATTCAAAAGGCCCAATGGGCTTAACAACAACCCATCCGCATCAACAACGCAGCATCCTCGCAAGACGTGATATCGACTTATTGTGGGGCCCTCTGATGTCCCGCAAGTCAGGTTGTCATCCTTTTAACAGTTCACGACGTACGATCCGGGACAGAAAAATAGAGCAAAAGAAGAAAAGTGGCCTAAAACTTATGAAAATGTTCAATTTTGGGCTCCAAAAATGGGCAGAGCAAGCAAGTAGGCTGCCCCCGGCGTAGAGCTCTCAGAGAGCTTTGTAACGGTATGCTGTGTGCCGCGTAACTCCTTACGGATAAAAAGTTATGGGCACCGGAGCGACGGAGACCTAGTCACAAACCCTACGCCCTCGGTTTGTGGGCCCAGCCTCTACGTGAAGCGAAGTTGTCTTGCCCAATGTTCCGTGGGATTCAGTAATAGAGATTTTGTAGATGAAGTATCTTGGCAACCCTAACCAGGGCAAAAAAAATTGAAAAGGGGGTCCAACACGAGGACTTCCCAAGGGGTCACCTATCTTAGTACTACCCTCGCCCAAGCACGCTTAACTTCGGAGTTCTGATGGGATCCGGTGCATTAGTGCTGGTATGATCGCACCCGTCATGTTGAGGGCACTATTCCTTTATGTGTTAACTAATCATAGTCCCAGCCTAGAGAGATGGCGCATTCAAAAGGCCCAATGGGCTTAACGACAACCCATGCGCTTCAACAATGCAGCATGCTTGCAAGACGTGATATCGACATGTTGTAGGGCCCTCTGATGTTCCGCGAGCCAGGTTGTCATCCTTTTAACAGTTTACGACGTACAATTGGGGACGAAAAAATAGAGCAAAAGAAGAAAAGTGGCCTGAAACTGATGAAAACGTTCGATTTTGGGCTCCAAAAATTGGTACAGAGAGTGAGCTGGCTGCCCTCGTCGTAGAGCTCTCAGAGAGCTTTGCAACGGTATGCTGTGCGCCGCTTTGCTCCTTACGGATCAAAAGTTATGGGCACCGGAGCGATGGAGACCTGGTCACAAACCCTACGCCCTCGGTTTGCAGGCCCAGCCTCTACATGAAGTGAAGTTGTCTTGCCCAATGTTCCGTGGGATTCAGTAATAGAGATTTGGTGGATAGAGTATCTTGGCAACCCTAACCAGGGCAAAAAAAAATTGAAAATGGGGTGCAACACGAGGACTTCCCAAGGGGTCACCCATCCTAGTACTACACTCGCCCAAGCACGTTTAACTTCGGAGTTCTAATGGGATTCGATGCATTAGTGCTGTTATGATCACACCCGTCATGTTGAGGGCACAATTCCTTTATGTGTTAACTAATCACAGTCCCAGCCTAGAGTGATGGCTCATTCAAGAGGCCCAATGGGCTTAACGACAACCCATCCGCTTCAACAACGCAGCATGCTTGTAAGACGTGATATCGACACGTTGTAGGGCCCTTTGATGTCCCGCGAGCCAGGTTGTCATCCTTTTAACAGTTCACTACGTACGATTCTGGACGGAATAACAGAGCAAAAGAAGAAAAGTTGCCTGAAACTGATGAAAACGTTCAATTTTTGTCTCCAAAAATGGGTATAGCGAGCAATCTAGCAGCCCCCGTCGTAGAGCTCTCAGAGAGCTTTGCAACGGTATGCTGCGCGCCGCGTAACTCCTTATGGATCAAAAGATATGGGCACCGGAGCGACAGAGACCTGGTCACAAACCCTACACAATCGGTTTGCGGGCCCAGCCTCTACGTGAATCAAAGTTGTCTTGCGCAATGTTCCGTGGGATTCATTAATCAAGATTTGGTGGATAAAGTATCTTGGCAACCCTAACCAAGGCAAAAAAAATTGAAAATGGGATGCAACACAAGGACTTCCTAGGGGGTCACCCATCCTAGTACTACTCTCGCCCAAGCACGCTTAACTTCGGAGATCTGATGGGATTCGGTGCATTAGTGCTGGTATGATCGCACCCGTCATGTTGGGGCACAATTCCTATATGTGTTAACGTTTCACAGTCCCAGCCAAGAGAGATGGCCCATTCAAAAGGCCCAATGGGCTTAACGACAACCCATCCGCTTCAACAACGCAGCATCCTCGCAAGACGTGATATCGACACGTTGTAGGGCCCTTTGATGTCCCGTGAGCCAGGTTGTCATCCTTTTAATAGTTCACTACGTACGATTCGGGACGGAAAAACAGAGCAAAAGAAGAAAAGTTGCCTGAAACTGATGAAAACGTTCGATTTTGGTCTCCAAAAAGGGGCATAGCGTGCAAGCTAGTAGCCTCCGTCGTAGAGCTCTCAGAGAGCTTTGCAACGGTATGCTGCACGCCGCGTAACTCCTTACGGATCAAAAGATATGGGCACCGGAGCGACAGAGACCTGGTCACAAACCCTACACCCTCGGTTTGCGGGCCCAACCTCTACGTGAATCAAAGTTGTGTTGCGCAATGTTCCGTGGGATTCATTAATAGAGATTTGGTGGATAAAGTATCTTGGCAACCCTAACCAAGGCAAAAAAAATTGAAAAGCGGGTGCAACACGAGGACTTCCCCGGGGGTCACCCATTCTAGTACTACTCTCGCCCAAGCACGCTTAACTTCGGAGATCTGATGGGATCCGGTGCATTAGTGCTGGTATGATAGCACCCGTCATGTTGGGGCACAATTCCTATTTGTGTTAACGTTTCACAGTCCCAGCCTAGAGAGATGGCCTATTCAAAAGGCCCAATGGGCTTACCGACAACCCATCCGCTTCAACAACGCAGCATCCTCGCAAGACGTGATATCGACACATTGTAGGGCCCTCTGATGTCCGGCGAGTTAGATTGTCGTCCTTTTAATAGTTCACGACGTATGATCCGGGACGGAAAGACAGAGCAAAAGTAGAAAAGTGGCTTGAAACTGAAGAAAACATTCAATTTTGGGCTCCAAAAATGGGCAAAGCGAGAAAACAGGCTGCCCCCGTCGTAGAGCTCTCAGAGAGCTTTTCAACAGTATGCTGTGCGCCGCGTAACTCCTTACAGGTCAAAAGTTATGGGCACCGGAGCGACGGAGACCTGGTCAAAAACCCTACGCCCTAGGTTTGCGGGCCCAGCCTCTACGTGAAGCGAAGTTGTCTTGCCTAATGTTCCGTGGGATTCAGTAATAGAGATTTGGTGGATAAAGTATCTTGGCAACCCTAACTAGGGCAAAAAAAATTGAAAAGGGGTTCCAACACGAGGACTTCCCTAGGTGTCACCCATCTTAGTACTACTCTCGCCAAGCATGCTTAACTTTGGAGTTCTGATGGGATCCGGTGAATTAGTGCTGGTATGATCGCACCTGTCATGTTGAGGGTACAATTCCTTTATGTGTTAACTAATCACAGTCCCAGCCTAGAGAGATGGCCCATTCAAAAGGCCCAATGGGCTTAACAACAACCCATCCGCTTCAACAACGCAGCATGCTTGCAAGACGTGATATCGACACATTGTAGGGCCCTCTGATATCCCGTGAGTCAGGTTGTCTTCCTTTTAACAGTTTACGACGTACAATTCGGGACGGAAAAACAGAGCAAAAGAAGAAAAGTGGACTGAAACAGATGAAACCGTTAGATTTTGGGCTCCAAAAATGGGCACAGCGTGCAAGCTGGCTGCCCCCATCGTAGAGCTCTCAGAGAGCTTTGCAACGGTATGCTGTGCGCCGCGTAGCTCCTTACAGATCAAAAGTTATGGGCACCGGAGCGACGGAGATTTGGTCACAAACCCCACGCCCTCAGTTTGCGGGCCCAGCCTCTACGTGAAGCGAAGTTGTCTTGCCCAATGTTCCGTGGGATTGAGTAATAGAGATTTGGTGGATAAAGTATCTTGGCAACCCTAACCAGGGCAAAAAAAATTAAAAAGGGGGTGCAACACGAGGAATTCCCAAGGGGTCACCCATCCTAGTACTACCCTCGCCCAACCACGCTTAATTACGGAGTTCTGATGGGATCCGGTGCATTAGTATTGGTATGATCGCACCCGTCATGTTGAGGGCACAATTCTTTTATGTGTTAACTAATCACAGTCCCAGCCTAGAGAGATAGCCCATTCAAAAGGCCCAATGGGCTAAACGATAACCCTTCCGCTTCAACAACGCAGCATGCTTACAAGATGTGATATCGACACGTTGTAGGGCCCTCTGATGTCCCGCGAGTCTGGTTGTCGTCCTTTTAATAGTTCACGACGTACGATTCGGGGCAGAAAAACAAAAGAAGAAAAGTGGCCTGAAACTGATGAAAATGTTCGATTTTGGGCTCCAAAAAGGGGTAGAGGAAGCAAGCTAGCAGCCCCCATCATAGAGCTCTCAGAGTGCTTTGCAACGGTATGCTGTGCGCCGCGTAACTCCTTACGGATCAAAAGTTATGGGCACCGGAGGGACGGAGACCTGGTCACAAACCCTATGCCCTCGGTTTGCGGACCCAGCCTCTACGTGAATCGAAGTTGGCTTGCCCTATGTTCCGTGGGATTCAGTAATAGAGATTTGGTAAATAAAGCATCTTGGCAACCCAAACCAGGGAAAAAAAAATTGAAAGGGGGTGCAACACGAGGACTTCCCAGGGGGTCACCCATCCTAGTACTACTCTCGCCCAAGCACGCTTAACTTCAGAGATCTGATGGGATCCAGTGCATTAGTGCTGGTATGATCGCACCCGTCATGTTGAGGGCACAATTCCTATATGTGTTAATGGTTCACAGTCCCAGCCTAGAGAGATGGCCCTTTCAAAAGGCCCAATGGGCTAAACGACAACCTATCCGCTTCAACAACATAGCATCCTCGCAAGACGTGATATCGACACGTTGTAGGGCCCTCTTATGTCCTGGGAGTCACGTTGTCATCCTTTTAACAGTTCACGACGTACGATCCGGGACGGAAAAAAAGAGCAAAAGTAGAAAATTGGACTGAAACTGATGAAAACATTCAATTTTGGGCTCCAAAAAACTGGCACAGCGAGCAAGCTGGTTGTCCCCATAGTAGAGCTCTCAGAGTGCTTTGCAGCGGTATGCTGTGCGCCGCGCAACTCCTAATGGATCAAAAGTTATGGGCACCGGAGCGACGGAGACCTGGTCACAAACCCTACACCCTCGGTTTGCGGGCCCAGCCTCTACGTGAATCGAAGTTGTCTTGCGCAATGTTCCGTGGGATTCAGTAATAGAGATTTGGTGGATAATGTATCTTGGCAACCCTCACCAGGGCAAAAAAAATTGAATAGGGGGTGCAACACGAGGACTTCTCAGCGGGTCACCCATCCTAATACTACTCTCACCCAAGCACCCTTAACTTCGGAGATCTGATGGGATCCTGTGCATTAGTGCTGGTATGATCGAACCCGTCATGTTGGGGGCACAATTCCTATATGTGTCAATGATTCACAGTCCCAGCCTAGAGTGATGGCCCATTCAAAAGGCCCAATGGGCTTAACGACAATCCATGCGCTTCAACAACGCAGCATGCTTGCAAGACTTGATATCGACACGTTGTAGGGCCCTCTTATGTCCCGCGAGTCAGGTTGTCGTCCTTTTAACAGTTCACGACGTACGATTCGGGATGGAAAAACAGAGCAAAACCAGAAAAGTGGCCTGCAACTGATGAAAACGTTCGATTTTGGGCTCCAACAACGGGCATAGCGAGCAAGCTTGCATCCCCCGTCGTAGAGCTCTCAAAGAGCTTTGCAACGGTATATTGGCCCCCTGTAACTCCTTACAGATCAAAAGTTATGGGCACCGGAGCGACGGAGACCTGGTCATAAACCCTACGCCCTCGGTTTGCGGGCCCAGCCTCTACGTGAATCGAAGTTGTCTTGCGCAATGGTCCGTGGGATTCAGTAATAGAGATTTGGTGTATAAAGTATCTTGACAACCCTAACGAGGGCAAAAAAATTTGAAAATGGGGTCCAACACGAGGACTTCCTAAGGGGTCACCCATTCTAGTACTACTCTCACCAAGCACGCTTAACTTCGGAGATCTGATGGGATCCGGTGCATTAGTGCTGGTATGATCGCACCTGTTATGTTGAGGGCACAATTCTTATATGTGTTAACGGTTCACAGTGCCAGCTTAGAGAGATGGCCCATTCAAAAGGCCCAATGGGCTAAACGACAACCCATCCGCTTCAACAACGCAACATCCTCGCAAGACGTGATATCGGCACGTTGTAGGGCCCTCTTATGTCCTGCGAGTCAGTTTGTCATCCTTTTAACAGTTCACGACGTACGATCTGGGACGTAAAAAAAGAGCAAAAGTAGAAAAGTGGCCTGAAACTGATGAAAATGTTCAATTTTGGGCTCCAAAAAACTGGCACAGCGAGCAAGCTGCCTGTCCCAGTCGTAGAGCTCTCAGAGTGCTTTGTAGCGGTATGCTGTGCGCCGCGTAACTCTTTACGGATAAAAAGTTATTGTCACCGGAGCGACGGAGACCTGGTCATAAACCCTACGCCCTCGGTTTGCGGGCCCATCCTCTACGTGAATTGAAGTTGTCTTGCGCAATGTCCCGTGGGATTTAGTAATAGAGATTTGGTGGATAAAGTATCTTGGCAACCCTAACCAGGGCAAAAAAAATTGAAAAGGGGGTGCAACACGAGGACTTCTCAGCGGGTCACCCATCCTAGTAATACACTCGCCCAAGAACGCTTAACTTCGGAGATCTGATGGGATCCGGTGCATTAGTGCTGGTATGATCGCACCCGTCATGTTGGGGGCACAATTCCTATATGTGTCAACGATTCATAGTCCCAGCCTAGAGTGATGGCCAATTCAAAAGGCCCAATGGGCTTAACAACAACCCATCCGCTTCAACAACGCAGCATGCTTGCAAGACGTGATATCGACACGTTGTAGGGCCCTCTGATGTCCCGCGAGTCAGGTTGTCGTCCTTTTAACAGTTCACGACGTACGATTCGGGACGGAAAAACATAGCAAAAGAAGAAAAGTGGCCTGAAACTGATGAAATTGTTCGATTTTGGTCTCCAAAAAGTGGCAAGGCAAGCAAGCTAGCAGCCCCCGACGTAGAGCTCTCAGAGAGCTTTGCAACGGTATGTTGTGCGCCGCGTAACCCCTTACGAATCAAAAGTTATGGGCACCGAAGCGACGGAGACCTAGTCACAAACCCTACGCCCTCGGTTTGCGGGCCCAACCTCTACGTGAATCGAAGTTGTCTTGCCCAATGTTTCGTGGGATTCAGTAATAGAGATTTGGTGGATAAAGTATCTTGGCAACCCTAACCAGGGCAAAAAAAATTGAAAAGGGGGTGCAACACGAGGACTTCTCAGCGGGTCACCCATCCTAGTACTTTTCTCGCCCAAGCACGCTTAACTTCGGAGATCTGATGGGATCCGGTGCATTAGTGCTGGTATGATCGCACCCGTCATATTGAGGGCACAATTTCTTTATGTGTAAACGGTTCACTGTCCCAGCCTAGAGAGATGGCCCATTCAAAAGGCCCAATGGGCTTAACGACAACCTATCCGCTTCAACAACGCAGCATCCTCGCAAGACGTGATATCGACACGTTGTAGGGCCCTCTTATGTCCTGCGAGTCAGGTTTTCATCCTTTTAACAGTTCATGACGTACGATCCGGTACAGAAAAAAAGAGCAAAAATAGAAAAGTGGCCTGAAACTGATGAAAACGTTCAATTTTTCGCTCCAAAAAATTGGCATATCGAGCAAGCTGGCTGTCCCCGTCGTGGAGCTCTCAGAGAGCTTTGCAACGGTATGCTATGCACCAAGTAACTCCTTACGGATCAAAAGTTATGGGCACCGGAGCGACGGAGACCTGGTCACAAACCCTACGCCCTTGGTTTGCGGGCCCAGCCTCTACGTGAATTGAAGTTGTCTTGCGCAATGTTCCATGGGATTCAGTAATAGAGATTTGGTGGATAAAGTATCTTGGCAACCCTAACCAGGGCAAAAAAAATTGAAAAGGGGGTGCAACACGAGGACTTCTCAGCGGGTCACCCATCCTAGTACTACTGTCGGCCAAGCACGCTTAACTTCAGAGATCAGATGGGATCCGGTGCATTAGAGATGGTATGATCACACCCGTCATGTTGGGGTCACAATTCCTATATGTGTCAACGATTCACAGTCCCAGCCTAGAGTGATGGCCCATTCAAAAGGCCCAATGGGCTTAACGACAACCCATCCGCTTCAACAACGCAGCATGCTTGCAAGACGTGATATCGACACGTTGTAGGGCCCTCTGATGTCCCGCGAGTCAGGTTGTCATCCTTTTAACAGTTCACGACGTACGATTCGGGACGAAAAAATAGAGCAAAAGAAGAATAGTGGCCTGAAACTGATGAAATCGTTCGATTTTGGGCTCCAAAAAGGGGCAAAGCAAGCAAGCTAGCAGCCCCCGTCGTAGAGCTCTCAGAGAGCTTTGCAATGGTATGTTGTGCGCCGCGTAACTCCTTACGGATCAAAAGTTATGGGCACCGAAGCGACGGAGACCTGGTCACAAACCCTACGCCCTCGGTTTGCGGGCCCAACCTCTACGTGAATCAAAGTTGTCTTGCCCAATGTTCCGTGGGATTCAGTAATAGAGATTTGGTGGATAAAGTATCTTGGCAACCCTAACCAGGGCAACACGAGGACTTCTCAGCGGGTCACCCATCCTAGTACTACTCTCGCCCAAGCACGCTTAACTTCGCAGATCTGATGGGATCCGGTGCATTAGTGCTAGTATGATCGCACCCGTCATGTTGAGGGCACAATTCCTATATGTGTTAACGGTTCACAGTCCCAGCCTAGAGAGATGGCCCATTCAAAAGTCCCAATGGGCTTAACGACAACCTATCCGCTTCAACAACGCAGCATCCTTGCAAGACGTGATATCGACACGTTGTTGGGCCCTCTTATGTCCTGCGAGTCAGATTGTCATCCTTTTAACAGTTCACGACGTACGATCCGGGACAGAAAAAAAAAGCAAAAGCAGAAAAATGGCCTGAAACTGATGAAAACGTTGAATTTTGGGCTCCAAAAAACTGGCATAGCGAGCAAGCTGGATGTCCCCGTCGTGGAGCTCTTAGAGTGCTTTGCAACGGTATGTTGTGCACCGCGTAACTCCTTACGGATAAAAAGTTATGGGCCCCGAAGAGACGGAGACCTGGTCACAAACCGTACGCTCTCGGTTTGCGGGCCCAGCCTCTACGTGAATCGAAGTTGTCTTGCGCAATGTTCCATGGGATTCAGTAATAGAGATTTGGTGGATAAAGTATCTTGGCAACCCGAACCAGGGCAAAAAAAATTGAAAAGGGGGTGCAACACGAGGACTTCTCAGCGGGTCACCCATCCTAGTACTACTCTCGCCCAAGCACGCTTAACTTCGGAGATCTAATGGGATCCGGTGCATTAGTATTGGTATGATCGCACCCGTCATGTTGGGGGCACAATTCCTATATGTGTCAACGATTCACAGTCCCAGCCTAGAGTGATGGCCCATTCAAAAGGCCCAATGGGCTTAACGACAATCCATCCGCTTCAACAACGAAGCATGCTTGCAAGACTTGATATCGACATGTTGTAGGGCCCTCTGATGTCCCGTGAGTTAGGTTGTCATCCTTTTAACAGTTCACGACGTACGATTCGGGATGGAAAAACAGAGCAAAACCAGAAAAGTGGCCTGAAACTGATGAAAACGTTCGATTTTGGGCTCCAACATCGGGCATAGCGAGCAAGCTTGCAGCCCCCGTCGTAGAGCTCTCGGAGAGCTTTTCAACGGTATGCTGTGCCCCCTGTAACTCCTTACGGATCAAAAGTTATGGGCACCGGAGCGACGGAGACCTGGTCATAAACCCTACGCCCTCGGTTTGCGGGCCCAGCCTCTACGTGAATCGAAGTTGTCTTGCGCAATGTCCCGTGGGATTCAGTAATAGAGATTTGGTGGATAAAGTATCTTGACAACACTAAAGAGGGCAAAAAAATTTGAAAATGGGGTCCAACACGAGGACTTCCTAAGGGGTCACCCATTCTAGTACTACTCTCGCCAAGCACGCTTAACTTCGGAGATCTGATGGGATCCGGTGCATTAGTGCTGGTATGATCGCACCTGTCTTGTTGAGGGCACAATTCCTATATGTATTAACGGTTCACTGTCCTAGCCTAGAGAGATGGCCCATTCAAAAGACCTAATGGGCTTAAAGACAACCTATCCGCTTCAACAACGCAGCATCCTGGCAAGCTGTGATATCGACACGTTGTAGGGCCCTCTGATGTCCAGCGAGTAAGGTTGTCGTCCTTTAAACAGTTCACGACGTACGATCCGGGATGAAAAAACAGAGCAAAAGTAGAAAAGTGGCCTGAAACTGATGAAAACGTTCAATTTTGGGCTGCAAAAAAGGGCATAGCGAGCAAGTTGGCTGCCCTCGTCGTAGAGCTCTCAGAGAGCTTTGCAACGGTATGCTGTGCGCCGCGTAACTCCTTACGGATCAAAAGTTAAGGGCACCGGAGCGACGGGGACCTGGTAAAAAACCCTACGCCCTCAGTTTGCGGGCCCAACCTCTACGTGAAGCGAAGTTGTCTTGCCCAATGTTCCGTGGGATTCAGTAACAGAGATTTGGTGGATAAAGTATCTTGGCAACCCAAACCAGGGCAAAAAAAATTGAAAAGGGGGTCCAACCCGAGGACTTCCCAAGGGGTCACCCATCCTAGTACTACTCTCGCCCAAACACGCTTAACTTCGGAGTTCTGATGGGATCCGGTGCATTAGTGCTGGTATGATCGCACCTATCATGTTGAGGGCACAATTCCTTTATGTGTTAACTAATCACAGTCGTAGCCTAGAGAGATGGCCCATTCAAATGGCCCAATGGGCTTAACGACAACCCATCCGCTTCAACAACACAGAATGGTTGCAAGACGTGATATAGACACGTTGTAGGGCCCTTTGATGTCCCGCGAGTCAGGTTGTCGTCCTTTTAACAGTTCACGTCGTACGATTCAGGATGGAAAAACAGAGCAAATGAAGAAAAGTAGCCTGAAACTGATGAAAATGTTCTATTTTGGTATCCAAAAATGGGCACAACGAGCAACCTGGCTGCCCCCGTCGTAGAGCTCTCAGAGTGCTTTGCAACGGTATGCTGTGCGCCGCGTAACTCCTTACGGATCAAAAGTTATGGGCACCGGAGCGACGGAGACCTGGTCACAAACCCTACGCCCTCGGTTTGCGGGCCCAGCCTCTACGTAAAGCGAAGTTGTCTTGCCCAATGTTCCGTGGGATTCAGTAATAGAGATTTGGTGGATAAAGTATGTTGGCAACCCTAACCAGGGCAAAAAAAATTGAAAAGGGGGTGCAACACGAGGACTTCCCAAGGGGTCACCCATCCTAGTCCTACTCTCGCCCAAGCATGTTTAACTTTGGAGTTCTGATGGGATCCGGTGCATTAGTGCTGGTATGATCGCACCCGTCATGTTGAGGGCACAATTCCTTTATGTGTTAACTAATCACAGTCCCAGCCTAGAGAGATGGCCCATTCAAAAGGCCCAATGGGTTTAACGACAACCCATCCGCTTCAACAACGCAGCATGCTTGCAAGACGTGATATCAACACGTTGTAGGGCCATCTGATGTCCCGCGAGCCAGGTTGTCGTCCATTTAACAGTTCACGACGTACGATTCGGGACGGAAAAACAGAGCAAAAGAGGGAAATTGGCCTGAAACTGATGAAAACGTTCAATTTTAGGCCCCAAAAATGGGCACAACGAGCAAGCTTGCAGCCCCCGTCGTAGAGCTCTCAAGGAGCTTTGCAACGGTATGCTGTGTGCCGCGTAACTCCTTACGGATCAAAAGTTATGGGCACCGGAGCGACGGAGACCTGGTCACAAACCCTACGCCGTCGGTTTGCGGGGCCAGCCTCTACGTGAATCGAAGTTGTCTTGCACAATGTTCTTGGGGATTCAGTAATAGAGATTTGGTGGATAAAGTATCTTGTCAACCCTACCAGGGCAAAAAAAATTGAAAATGGGGTGCAATACGAAGACTTCCCAGGGGGTCACCCATCCTAGTACTACTCTCGCCCAATCACGCTTAACTTCGGAGATCTGATGGGATCCGGTGCATTAGGGCTGGTATGATCGCACCCGTCAAGTTAGGGGCACAATTCCTATATGTGTTAACGGTTCACAGTCCCAACCTAGAGAGATGGCCCATTCAAAAGGCCCAATGGGCTTAACGACAACCTATCCGATTCAACAACACAGCATCCTCGCAAGACGTGATATGGACACGTTGTAGGGCCCTCTAATGTCCCGCGAGTCAGGTTATCATCCTTGTAACAGTTCACGACATACTATTCGGGATGGAAAAACATAGCAAAAGAAAAAAAGTGGACTGAAACTGATGAAAATGTTCAATTTTGGGCTCCAAAAATGGGCACAGCGAGCAAGCTGGCTGCCCCCGTCGTACAGGTCTAAGAGATCTTCGCAACGGTATGCTGTGCGCCGCGTAACTTCTTACGGAACAAAAGTTATGGGCACCGGAGCGACGGAGACCTGGTCACAAACTCTACGCCCTCGGTTTGCGGGCCCAGCCTCTACGTGAAGCGAAGTTGTCTTACCCAATTTTCCGTGGGATTCTGTAATAGGGATTTGGTGGTTAAAGAATCTTGGCCTGAAACTGATGAAAACGTTCTATTCAAAAGTCCTAATGGGCTTAACGGCAACCCTTCTGCTTCAACAACGCAACAAGCTTGCAAGACTTGATATCGACACGTTGTAGGGCCCTCTGATGTCCCACGAGTTAGGTTGTCATCCTTTTAATAGTTCACGACGTACGATTCGGGATGGAAAAACATTGCAAAACTAGAAAAGTGGCCTAAAACTGATGAAAACGTTCGATTTTGGGCTCCAACAATGGGCACAGCGAGTAAGCTTGCAGCCCTCGTCGTAGAGCTCTCAGAGGGCGTTGCAACGGTATGTTGTGCGCTGCGTAACTCCTTACGGATCAAAAGTTATGGGCACATGAGCGACGGAGACCTGGTCACGAACCTTACGCCCTCGGTTTGCGGGCCCAGCCTCTACGTGAATCGAAGATGTCTTGCGCAATGTTCCGTGGGATTCAGTAACAGAGATTTGGTGGATAAAGTATCTTGGCAGCCCTAACCATGGCAAAAAAAATTGAAAAGGGGGTGCAACACGAGGACTTCCCAGGTGGTCACCCATCCTAGAACTACTCTCGCCCAAGCACGCTTAACTTTGGAGATCTGATGGGATCCGTTGCATTAGTCCTGGTATGATCGCACCCGTCATGTTGGGGGCACAATTCCTATATGTGTTAATGGTTTACTGTCCCAGCCTAGAGAGATGGCCCATTCAAAAGGCCCAATGGGCTTTACGACAACCCATCCACTTCAACAACGCAGCATCCTCGCAAGACATGATATCGACACGTTGTAGGGCCCTCTGATGTCCCGCGAGTCAGGTTGTCATCCTTTTAATAGTTCACGACGTACGATCCGAGAGGGAAAAACTGAGCTAAAGTAGAAAATTGGCCTGAAACTGATGAAAACGTTCAATTTTGGGCTGCATAAATGGGAACAGCGAGCAAGCCGGCTGCCCAGTCGTAGAGCTCTCAGAGAGCTTTGCAACGGTATGTTGTGCGCCGCGTAACTCCTTACGGATCAAAAGTTATGGGCACCGGAGCGACGGAGACCTGGTCACAAACCCTACGCCCTCGGTTTGCGGGCCCAGCCTCTACGTGAAATGAAGTTACCTTGCCCAATGTTCCGTGGGATTCAGTAATAGAGTTTTGGTGGATAAAGTATCTTGGCAACCCTAACCAGGGCAAAAGAAATTGAAAACGGGGTCCAACACGAGGACTTCCCAAAGGGTCACCCATCCTAGTACTACTCTCGTCCAAGCACGCTTAACTTCGGAGTTCTGATGAGATCCGGTGCATTAGTGCTGGTATGATCGCACCCGTCATTTTGAGGGCACATTTCCTTTATGTGTTAACTAATCACAGTCCCAGCCTAGAGAGATGGCCCATTCAAAAGGCCCAATGGGCTTAACGACAACCCATCTGCTTCAACAACGTAGCATGCTTGCAAGACGTGATATCGACACATTGTAGGGCCCTCTGATGTCCCGCAAGTCAGGTTGTCATCCTTTTAACAGTTCACAACATACGATTCGGGATGGAAAAACAGAGCAAAAGAAGAAAAATGGCCTGAAACTGATGAAAATATTCTAGTTTGTGCTCCAAAAATAGGCACAGTGAGCAAGCTGGCTGCCCACGTCGTAGAGCTCTCAGAGAGCTTTGCAACGGTATGCTGTGCGCCGCGTAACTCCTTACGGATCAAAAGTTATGGGCACCGGAGCGACGGAGACCTGATCACAAACCCTACGCCCTCGGTTTGCGGGCCCAGCCTCTTCGTGAATCGAAGTTGTCTTGCGCAATGTTCCGTGGGATTCAGTAATAGAGATTTGGTGGATAAAGTATCTTGGCAACCCTAACCAGGGCAAAAAAAATTGAAAAGGGGGTGCAACACGAGGACTTCCCAAGGGGTCACCCATCCTAGTACTATTCTCGCCCAAGCACGTTTAAATTCGGAGTTCTGATGGTATTCGGTGCATTAGTGCTGGTATGATCGCACCCGTCTTGTTAAGGGAACAATTCCATTATGTGTTAACTAATCACAGTCCCAGCCTAGAGAGATGGCTCATTCAAAAGGCCCAATGGGCATTACGACAACCCATCCGCTTCAACAACGCAGCATGCTTGCAAGACGTGATATCGACACGTTGTAGGGTCCTCTGATGTGCCGCAAGTCAGGTTGTCATCCTTTTAACAGTTCACGACGTACGATTCGGGATGGAAAAACAGAGCAAAAGAGGAAAGGTGGCCTGAAACTGATGAAAATGTTCAATTTTGGGCTCCAAAAATGGGCACAGCGAGCAAGCTGGCCGCCCCTGTCGTAGAGCTCTCAGAGAGCTTTGTAACGGTATGCTGTGCACCGCGTAACTCCTTACAGATCAACGGTTATAGGCACCGGAGCGACGGAGACCTGGTCACAAACCCTACGCCCTCGGTTTGCGGGCCCAGCCTCTTCGTGAATCGAAGTTGTCTTGCGCAATGTTCCGTGGGATTCAGTAATAGAGATTTGGTGGATAAAGTATCTTGGCAACCCTATCCAGGGCAAACAAAATTGAAAAGGGGGTGGAACACGAGGACTTCCCAGGGGGTCACCCATCCTAGTACTACTCTCGCCCAAGCACGCTTAACTTCGGAGATCTGATGGGATCCGGTGCATTAGTGCTGGTATGATGACACCCGTCATGTTGGGGGCACAATTCCTATATGTGTTAACGGTTCACAGTCCCAGCCTAGAGAGATGGCCCATTCAAAAGGCCCAATGGGCTTAACGACAACCCATCCACTTCAACAACGCAGCATCCTCGCAAGACGTGATATCGACATGTTGTAGGGCCCTCTGATGTCCCGCGAGTCAGGTTGTCGTCCTTTTAACAGTTCACGACGTACGATCCGGGACGGAAAAACAGAGCAAAAGTAGAAAAGTGGCTTGAAACTGATGAAAACGTTCAATTTTGGACTCCAAAAATGGTCACAGTGAGCACGCTGGCTGTCCATGTCGTAGAGCTCTCAAAGTGCTTTGCAACGGTATGCTGTTCGCCGCGTAACTCCTTACGGATCAAAAGTTATGGGCACCGGAGCGACGGAGACCTGGTCACAAACCGTACGCCCTCGGTTTGGGGGCCCAGCCTCTACGTGAAGCGAAGTTGTCTTGCCCAATGTTCCGTGGGAGTCTGTAATAGAGATTTGGTGGATAAAGTATCTTGGCAACCCTAACCAGGGCAAAAAAAATTGAAAAGGGGGTGCAACACGAGGACTTCCCAAGGGGTCACCGATCCTAGTACTACTCTCGCCCAAGCACGCTTAACTTCGGAGTTCTGATGGGATCCGGTGCATTAGTACTAGTATGATCGCACCCGTCATGTTGAGGGCACAATTCTTTATGTGTTAACTAATCACAGTCCCAGCCTAGGGAGATGGCCCATTCAAAAGGCCCAATGGGCTTAACGACAACCCATCCGCTTCAACAACGCAGCATGCTTGCAAGACGTGATATCGACACATTGTAGGGCCCTATGATGTCACGCGAGTCAGGTTGTCATCCTTTTAACAGTTCACGACGTACGATTCGGGACGGAAAAACAGAGCAAAAGAACAAAAGTGGCCTGAAACTGATGAAAATGTTCGATTTTGGGCTCCAAAAATGGGCAAAGCGAGCAAGCTGGTTGCCCCAGTCGTAGAGCTCTCAGAGAGCTTTGCAACGGTATGCTGTGCGCCACGTAACTCTTTACAAATCAAAAGTTGTGGGCATCAGAGCGACGGAGACCTGGTCAGAAACCCTAAGCCCTCGGTTTGGGGACCCAGCCTCTACGTGAAGCGAAATTGTCTTGCCCAATGTTCCGTGGGATTCGGTAATAGAGATTTGGTGGATAAAGTATCTTGGCATCACTAACCAGGGAAAAAAATTAAAGGGGGTGCAACACGAGGACTTCCCAAGTGGTCACCCATCCTAGCACTACTCTCGCCCAAGAACGCTTAACTTCGGAGATCTGATGCGATCCGGTGCATTAGTGCTGGTATGATCGCACCCGTCATGTTGAGGGCACAATTTCTATATGTGTTAACGGTTCACAGTCCCAGCCTAGAGAGATGGCCCATTCAAAAGGCCCAATGGGCTTAACGACAACCTATCCGCTTCAACAACGTAGCATCCTCGCAAGACGTGATATCGACACGTTGTAGGGCCCTCTGATGTCCCGTGAGTCAGGTTTTCATCTTTTTAACAGTTCACGACGTGCGATTCGGGTCGGAAAAACAAAGCAAAAGAAGAGAAGTGGCCTATAACTGATGAAAACGTTCGATTTTGGGCTTCAAAAATCGGCACAACGAACAAGCTGGCTGCCCTCGTCATAGAGCTCTCAGAGAACTTTGCAATGGTATGCTGGGCGCCGCGTAACTCCTTACAGATCAAAAGTTATGGGCACCGGAGCGACGGAGACCTGGTCACAAACCCTACGCACTCGGTTTGCGGGCCCAGCCTCTACGTGAAGCGAAGTTGTCTAGCCCAATGTTCCGTGGGATTCAGTAATAGAGATTTGGTGGATAAAGTATCTTGGCAACCCTAACCAGGGCAAAAAAAATTGAAAAGGGGGTCCAACACGAGGACTTCCCAAGGGGTCACCCATCCTAGTACTACTCTCGCCCAAGCACACTTAACTTCGGAGTTCTGATGGGATCCGTTGCATAAGTGCTGGTATGATCGCACCCGTCATGTTGAGGGCACAATTCCTTTATGTGTTAACTAATTAAAGTCCCAGCCTAGCGAGATGGCCCATTCAAAAGGCCCAATGGGCTTAACGACAATCCATCTGCTTCAACAACGCAGAATGCTTGCAAGACGTGATATAGACATGTTGTAGGGCCCTCTGATGTCCCGCGAGTCAGGTTTTCATCTTTTTAACAGTTCACGACGTACGATTCGGGACGAAAAACCAAAGCAAAAGAAGAGAAGTGGCCTATAACTGATGAAAACGTTCGATTTTGGGCTCCAAAAATGGGCACAACGAGCAAGCTAGCTGCCTTCGTCGTAGAGCTCTCAGAGAACTTTGCAACGGTATGCTGTGCGCCGCGTAACTCCTTACGGATCAAAAGTTATGGGCACCGGAGCGACGGAGACCTGGTCACAAACCCTACGCCCTCGGTTTGGGGTCCAAGCCTCTACGTGAAGCGAAGTTGTCTTGCCCAATGTTCCGTGGGATTCAGTAATAGAGATTTGGTGGATAAAGTATCTTGGCATCCCTAACCAGGGCAAAAAAAATTGAAAATAGGGTGCAACATGAGGACTTTCCAAGGGGTCACCCATCCTAGTACTACTCTCGCCCAAGCACGCTTAACTTCGGAGTTCTGATGGGATCCGGTGCATTAGTACTGGTATGATCGCACCCGTCATGTTGAGGGCACAATTCCTTTATATGTTAACTAATCACAGTCCCAGCCTAGAGAGATGGCCCATTCGAAAGGCCCAATGGGCTTAACGACAACCCCTCTGGTTCAACAACGCAGCATGCTTGCAAGACGTGATATCGACACGTTGTAGGGCCCTCTGATGTCCCGCGAGTCAGGTTTTCATCTTTTTAACAGTTCACGACTTACGATTCGGGACGGAAAAACAGACCAAAAGAAGAAAAGTGGTCTGAAACAAAAGAAAACGTTCGATTTTGGGCACCAAAAACAGGCACAGTGAGCACGCTGGCTGCCCCCATCGTAGAGCTCTCAAAGAGCTTTGCAACGGTATGTTGTGCGCCACGTAACTCCTTACGGATCAAAAGTTATGGGCACCGGAGCGACGGAGACCTGGTCACAAACCCTACGCCCTCGGTTTGGGGGCCCAGCCTCTACGTGAAGCGAAGTTGTCTAGCCCAATGTTCCGTGGGATTCAGTAATAGAGATTTGGTGGATAAAGTATCTTGGCATCCCTAACCAGGGCAAAAAAAATTGAAAATGGGGTGCAACACGAGGACTTCCCAAAGGGTCACCCATCCTAGTACTACTCTCGCCCAAGCACGCTTAACTTTGGAGTTCTGATGCGATCCGGTGCATTAGTACTGGTATGATCGCACCCATCATGTTGAGGGCACAATTCATTTATGTATTAACTAATCACAGTCCCAGCCTAGTGATATGGCCCATTCAAAAGGCCCAATGGGCTTAACGACAACCTATCTGCTTCAACAACGCAACATGCTTGCAAGACGTGATATTGACACGTTGTAGGGCCCTCTGATGTCCGGCGAGTCAGGTTGTCATCGTTTCTACCAGTTCACGATGTACGATTCGGGACGGAAAAATAGGGAAAAAGAAGAAATGTGGCCAGAAATTGATGAGAACGTTCGATTTTGGGCTCAAAAAATTGGCACAACGAGCAAGCGCGTTGCCCCCGCCGTAGAGCTCTCAGAGAGCTTTGCAACGGTATGTAGTGCGCCGCGTAACTCCTTACGGATCAAAAGTTATGGGCACCGGAGCGACGGAGACCTGGTCACAAACCCTACGCCCTCGGTTTGCGGGCCCAGCCTCCACGTGAAGCGAAGTTGTCTTGCTCAATATTCCGTGGGATTCAGTAATAGTGATTTGGTGGATAAAGTATCTTGGCAACCCTAACCAGGGCAAAAAAAATTGAAATGGCGGTGTAACACGAGGACTTCCCAAGGGGTCACCCATCCTAGTACTGCTCTCGCCCAAGCACGCTTAACTTCGGATTTCTGATGGGATCCGGTGCATTAGTGCTGGTATCATCGCACCCGTCATTTTGAGGGCACAATTCCTTTATGTGTTAACTAATCACAGTCCCAGCCTAGAGAGATAGCCCATCCAAAAGGCCCAATGGGCTTAACGACAACCCATCTACTTCAACAACGCAGCATCCTCGCAAGAGGTGATATCGACAGGTTATAGGGCCCTCTGATGTCCCGCGAGTCCGGTTGTCATCCTTTTAACAGTTCACGACGTACGATCTGGGACGGAAAAACAGAGCAAAAGAAAAAAAGTGGCATGAAACTGATGAAAACGTTCGATTTTGGGCTCCAAGAACTGGCACATCGAGCAGGCTGGCTTCCCCCATCATAGAGCTCTCGGAGAGCTTTCCAATGGTATGTTGTGCGCCGCGTAACTCCTTACGGATCAAAAGTTATGGGCACCGGAGCGACGGAGACCTGGTCACAAACCCTACGCCCTCGGTTTGCTGGCCCAGCCTCTACGTGAAGCGAAGTTGACTTGGCCAAAGTTCCGTGGGATTCAGTAATAGAGATTTGGTTGATAAAGTATCTTGGCAACCCTAACCAGGGCAAAAAAAATTGAAAAGGGGGTGCAACACGAGGACTTCTTAAGGGGTCACCCATCCTAGTACTACTCTCGCCCAAGCACGCTTAACTTCGGAGTTCTGATGGGATCCGGTGCATTAGTGCTGGTATGATCGCACCCGTCATGTTGAGGGCACAATTCCTTTATGTGTGAAAAGTTCACAGTCCCAGCCTATAGAGATGGCCCATTCAAAAGGCCCAATGGGCTTAATGATAACCCATCCGCTTCAACAATGCAGTATCCTCGCAAGACGTGATATCGACAGGTTATAGGGCCCTCTGATGTCCCACGAGTCACGTTGTCGTCCTTTTAATAGTTCAGGACGTACGATCCGAGACGGAAAAATAGAGCAAAAGAAGAAAAGTGGCCTGAAACTGATGAAAACGTTGGATTTTGGACTCCAAAAACGGGCACAGCGAGCAGGCTGGCTACCCCCATCATAGAGCTCTCAAAGAGCTTTGCAACGGTATGCTGTGCGCCGCGTAACTCCTTACGGATCAAAAGTTATGGGCATTGGAGCTACGGAGACCTGGTCACAAACCCTACGCCCTCGGTTTGCGGGCCCAACCACTACGTGAACCGAAGTTGTCTTGCCCAAAGTTCCGTGGGATTCAGTAATAGAGATTTGGTGGATAAAGTAACTTGGCATCCCTAACCAGGGCAAAAAAAATTGAAAGGGGGGTGCAACACGAGGACTTCCCAAGGCGTCACCAATCCTCGTACTACTCTCGCCCAAGCACGCTTAACTTCGGAGATCTGATGGGATCCGGTGCATTAGTGCTAGTATGATCGCACCCGTCATGTTGAGGGCATAATTCCTATATGTATTAACGGTTCACAGTCCTAGCCTAGAGAGATGGCCCATTCAAAAGGCCCAATGGGCTTAACGACAACCCATCCTCTTCAACAACGCAGTATCCTCGCAGGACGTGATATCGACACGTTGTAGGGCCTTCTGATGTCCCGCGAGTCAGGTTGTCGTCCTTTTAACAGTTCACGACATACGATCTAGGACAGAAAAACAGAGCATAAGTAGAAAAGTGGCCTGAAACTAATGAAAACGTTCAATTTTGCGCTCCAAAAATAGGCAAAGCGAGCAAGCTAGTTGTCCCCGTTGTAGAGCTCTCAGAGAACTTTGCAACGGTATGTTTTCGCCGTCTAACTCCTTACGGATCAAAAGTTATGGGCACCGGAATGACGGAGACCTGGTTACAAACCCTACGCCCTCGGTTTGCGGGCCCAGCCTCTACGTGAAGCGAATTTGTCTTGCCCAAAGTTCCGTGGGATTCAGTAATAGAGATTTGGTGGATAAAGTAACTTGGCAACCCTAACCAAGGCAAAAAAAATTGAAAAGGGGGTGCAACACGAGGACTTCCCAAGGGGTCACCCATCCTACTACTACTCTCGCCCAAGCACGCTTAACTTCGGAGATCTGATGGCATCCGATGCATTAGTGCCGGAATGATCGCACCCGTCATGTTGAGGGCACAATTCCCATATGTGTTAACGGTTCACAGTCCCAGCCTAGAGAGATGGCCCATTCAAAAGGCCCAATGGGCTTAAAGACAACCCATCCGCTTCAACAACGCAGCATCCTCGCAATATATGATATCGACACGTTGTAGGGCCCTCTGATGTCCCACGAGTCAGGTTGTCGTGATTTAAACAGTTCACGACGTACGATCCGGGACGGAAAAACAGAGCAAAAGAAGAAAAGTGGCCAGAAACAGATGAAAACATTCAATTTTGTGCTCCAAAAATGGGCACAGCGAGCAAGCTGGTTGTCCCCGTCGTAGATCTCTCAGAGAGCTTTGCAACGGTATGCTGTGCGCCGCGTAACTCCTTACGGATCAAAAGTTATGGGCACCGGAGCGACGGAGACCTGGTCACAAACCCTACGCCTTCGGTTTGCGGGCCCAGCCTCTACGTGAAGCGAAGTTGTTTTGCATAATATTACGTGGGATTCAGTAATAGATATTTGGTGGATAAAGTATCTTGGCAACCCTAACCAGGGCAAAAAAAATTGAAAATGGGGTGCAACACGAGGACTTCCCAGGGGGTCACCCATCCTAGTACTACTCTCGCTCACGCGCGCTTAACTTCGGAGATCTGATGGGATTCGTTGCATTAGTACTGGTATGATCGCACCCGTCATGTTGAGGGCACAATTCCTATATGTGTTAACGGTTAACAGTCCCAGCCTAGAGAGATGGCCTATTCAAAAGGCCCAATGATCTTAGAGACAACCCATCCGCTTCAACAACCTAGCATCCTCGCAAGATGTGATATCGACACGTTGTAGGGCCCTCTAATGTCCGGCGAGTAAGGTTGTCGTCCTTTTAACAGTTCACGACGTACGATCCGGGACAGAAAAACAGAGCTAAAGAAGAAATGTGGCCTGAAATTGATGAAAACGTTCGATTTTGGGCTCCAAAAATGGGCACAGCGAGAATACTGCTGCCCCCGTCGTAGAGCTCTCAGAGAGCTTTGCAACGGTATGCTGTACGCTGCGTAACTCCTAACGGATCAAAAGTTATGGGCACCGGAGCGACGGAGACCTGGTCACAAACCCTACGCCCTCGGTTTGCGGGCCCAGCCTCTATTTGAAGCGAAGTTGTCTTGTCCAATGTTCCGTGGGATTCAGTAATGGAGATTTAGTGGATAAAGTATCTTGGCAACCCTAACCAGGGCAAAAAAAATTGAAAAGTGGGTGCAACACGAGGACTTCCCAAGGGGTCACCCATCCTAGTACTACTCTCACCCAAGCACGCTTAACTTCGGAGTTCTGATGGGATCCGGTGCATTAGTGCTGGTATGATCGCACCCGTCATGTTGAGGGCACAATTCCTTTATGTGTTAACTAATCACAGTCCCAGCCTAGAGAGATGGCCCATTCAAAAGGCCCAATGGGCTTAACGACAACCCATCCTCTTCAACAACGCAGTATCCTCGCAGGACGTGATATCGACACGTTGTAGGGCCCTCTAATGTCCCGCGAGTCAGGTTGTCCTCCTTTTAACAGTTCACGACATACGATCCAGGACGGAAAAACAGAGCAAAAGTAGAAAAGTGGCCTGAAACTGAAGAAAACGTTCAATTTTACGCGCCAAAAATGGGAAAAGCGAGCAAGTTGGTTGTCCCTATCGTAGAGTTCTCAGAGAGCTTTGCAACGGTATGTTTTCGCCGCGTAACTCCTTACGGATCAAAAGTTATGGGCACCGGAGCGACGGAAACCTAGTCACAAACCCTACGCCCTCGGTTTACGGGCCCAGCCTCTACGTGAAGCGAATTTGTCTTGCCCAAAGTTCCGTGGGATTCAGTAATAGAGATTTGGTGGATAAAGTATCTTGGCAATCCTAACCAGGGCAAAAAAAATTGAAAAGGGGGTGCAACACGAGGACTTCCCAAGGGGTCACCCATCCTAGTACTACTCTCGCCCAAGCACGCTTAACTTCGGAGATCTGATGGGATCTGGTGCATTAGTGCTGGTATGATCGCACCCGTCATGTTGAGGGCACAATTCCTATATGTGTTAACGGTTCACAGTCCCAGCCTAGAGAGATGGCCCATTCAAAATGCCCAATGGGCTTAAGGACAACCCATCCGCTTCAACAACGCAGCATCCTCGCAAGATGTGATATCGACACGTTGTAGGGCCCTCTGATGTCCCGCGAGTCAGGTTGTCGTCATTTTAACAGTTCACGACGTACGATCCGGGACGGAAAAACAGAGCAAAAGAGGAAAAGTGGCCAGAAACTGATGAAAACATTCAATTTTGTGCTCCAAAAATGGGCGCAATGAGCAAGCTGGCCGTCCCCGTCGTAGATCTCTTAGAGAGCTTTGCAACGGTATGCTGTGCGCCGCGTAACTCCTTACGGATCAAAAGTTATGGGCAACGGAGCGACGGAGACCTGGTCACAAACCCTACGCCCTCGATTTGCGGGCCCAGCCTCTACGTGAAGCGAAGTTGTCTTTCCCAATATTCCGTGGGATTCAGCAATAGAGATTTGGTGGATAAAGTATCATGGCAACCCTACCCAGGGCAAAAAAAATTGAAAAGGGGGTGCAACACGAGGACTTCCCAAGGGGTCACCCATCCTAGTACTACTCTCGCCCAAGCACGCTTAACTTCGGAGATCTGATGGGATCCGGTGCATTAGTGCTGGTATGATCGTACCCGTCATGTTGAGGGCACAATTCCTATATGTGTTAACGGTTCACAGTCCCAGCCTAGAGAGATGGCCCATTCAAAAGGCCCAATGGGCTTAACCACAACCCATCCGCTTCAACAACGTAGCATCCTCGCAAGACGTGATATCGACACGTTGTAGGGCCCTCTGATGTCCCATGAGTCAAGTTGTCGTCCTTTCAACATTTCACGACGTACAATCCGGGACGGAAAAACATAGCAAAAGTAGAAAAGTGGCCTGAAACTGATGAAAATGTTCAAGTTTGTGCTCCAAAAACTGTACAACAAGCAAGCTAGCTGCCCCCGTCGTAGAGCTCTCAGAGAGCTTTGCAACGGTATGCTGTGCGCCGCGTAACTCCTAACGGATCAAAAGTTATGGGCACCGGAGCGACGGAGACCTGGTCACAAACCCTACGCCCTCGGTTTGCGGGCCCAGCCTCTACGTGAAGCGAAGTTGTTTTGCCCAATGTTCCGTGGGATTCAGTAATAGAGATTTTCTGGATAAAGTATCTTGGCAACCTTAACCAGGGCAAAAAAAATTGAAAAGTGGGTGCAACACGAGGACTTCCCAAGGGGTCACCCATCCTAGTACTACTCTCGCCCAAGCACGCTTAACTTCGGAGTTCTAATGGGATCCGGTGCATTAGTGTGCTGGTATGATCGCACCCGTCATGTTGAGGGCACAATTCCTTTATGTGTTAACTAATCACAGTCCCAGCTTAGAGAGATGGCCCATTCACAAGGCCCAATGGGCTTAACGACAACCCATCTGCTTCAACAACGCAGCATGCTCGCAAGACATGATATCGACACTTTGTAGTGCCCTCTGATGTCCCTCGAGTCAGGTTGTCGTCCTTTTAACAGTTCACGACGTACGATTCGGGACAGAAAAACAAAGCAAAAGAAGAAAAGTGGCCTGAAACTGATGAAAACGTTCGATTTTGGTCTCCAAAAATGGGCACAGCGAGCAAGCTGGCTGCCCCCGTCGTAGAGCTCTCAGAGAGCTTTGCAACGGTATGCTGTGCGCTGCGGAACTCCTTACGGATCAAAAGTTATGGGCACCGGAGCGACGGAGACCTTGTCACAAAACCTACGCCCTCGGTTTGCGGGCCCAGCCTCTACGTGAAGCGAAGTTATCTTGCCCAATGTTCCGTGGGATTCAGTAATAGAGATTTGGTGGATAAAGTATCTTGGCAACCCTAAGCAGGGCAAAAAAAAATTGAAAAGGGGGTGCAACACGAGAACTTCCAAAGGGGTCACCCATCCTAGTACTACTCTCACCCAATACGCTTAACTTCGGAGTTCTGATGGGATCCGGTGCATTAGTACTGGTATGATCGCACCCGTCATGTTGAGGGCACAATTCCTCTATGTGTTAACTAATCACAGTCCCAGCCTAGAGAGATGGCCCATTCAAAAGGCCCAATGGGCTTAACGACAACCCATCCGCTTCAACAACACAGCATCCTCGCAAGATGTGATATCGACAATTTATAGAGGCCTTTGATGTCCCGCGAGTCAGCTTGTCGTCCTTTTAACAGTTCACGACGTACGATTCGGGACAGAAAAACAGAGCAAAAGAAAAAAAATAGCCTGAAACTGATGAAAACGTTCGATTTTGGGCTCCAAAAATGGGCACAGCGAGCAAGCTGGCTGCCCCCGTCGTAGAGCTCTCAGAGAGCTTTGCAACGGTATGCTGTGCGCCGCGGAACTCCTTACGGATCAAAAGTTATGGGCACCGGAGCGACGGAGACATGGTCACAATCCCTACGCCCTCGGTTTGAGGGCCCAACCTCTACGTGAAGCGAAGTTGTCTTGCCCAATGTTCCGTGGGATTCAGTAATAGAGATTTGGTGGATAAAGTATCTTGGCAACCCTAACTAGGGCAAAAAAAAATTGAAAAAGGGGTGCAACACGAGGACTTCCAAAGGGGTCACCCATCCTAGTACTACTCTCGCCCAAGCACGCTTAACTTCGGAGTTCTGATGGGATCTGGTGCATTAGTGCTAGTATGATCGCACCCGTCAAGTTGAGGGCACAATTCCTTTATGTGTTAACGGTTCACAGTCCCAGCCTAGAGAGATGGCCAATTCAAAAGGCCCAATGGGCTTAACGACAACCCATCCGCTTCAACAATGCAGCATCCTCCCAAGACGTGATATCGACATGTTGTAGGGCCCTTTGATGTCCCGCGAGTCAGGTTGTCGTCCTTTTAACAGTTCACGACTTACGATCCGGGACGGAAAAACAGTTCAAAAGTAGAAAAGTGGCCTGAAACTGATGAAAACATTCGATTTTAGGCTCCAAAAAGGGGCACAGCGAGCAAGCTAGCTGCCCCCGTCGTAGAGCTCTCAGAGAGTATTGCAACGGTATGCTGTGCGCCACGTAACTCCTAACGGATCAAAAGTTATAGGCACCGGAGCGAGGGAGACCTGGTCCCAAACCCTACGCCCTCGGTTTGCGGGCCCAGCCTCTACGTGAAGCGAAGTTGTCTTGCCCAATATTCCGTGGGATTCAGTAATAGAGATTTAGTGGATAAAGTATCTTGGCAACCCTAACCAAGGCAAAAAAAATTGAAAAGGGGGTGCAACACGAGGACTTCCCAAGGGGTCACCTATCCAAGTACTGCTCTCGCCCAAGCACGCTTAACTTCGGATTTCTGATGGGATCCGGTGCATTAGTGCTGGTATCATCGCACCCATCATGTTGAGGGCACAATTCCTTTATGTGTTAACTAATCACAGTCCCAGCCTAGAGAGTTGGCCCATTCAAAAGGACCAATTGGCTTAACGACAACCCATCTGCTTCAACAACGCCGCATGCTTGCAAGACGTGATATCGACACGTTGTAGGGCCCTCTGTTGTCCCGCTAGTCAGGTTATCGTCTTTTTAACAGTTCATGATGTACGATTCGAGACGGAAAAACAGAGCAAAAGAAGAAAAGTGGCCTGAAACTGATGAAAACGTTCGATTTTGGGCTCCAAAAATGGGCAAAGGGAGCAAGCTAGCTGCCACTGTCGTAGAGCTCTCAGAGAGCTTTGCAAAGGTATTCTATGCGCCGCGTAACTCCTTACGGATCAAAAGTTATGGGCACTAGAGCGACGGAGACCTACTCACAAAACCTACGCCCTCGGTTTGCGGGCCCAGCCTCTACGTGAAGCGAAGTTGTCTTGCCCAATGTTCCATGGGATTCAGTAATAGAGATTTGCTGGATAAAGAATCTTGGCAACCTTAACTAGGGCAAAGAAAATTGAAAAGGGGGTGCAACACGATGACTTCCTAAGGGGTTACCCATCCTAGTACTACTCTCGCCCATGCACGCTTAACTTCGGAGTTCTGATGGGATCCGGTGCATTAGTGCTGGTATGATCGTACCCGTCATGTTGAGGGCACAATTCCTTTATGTGTTAACGGTTCACAGTCCCAGCCTAGAAAGATGGCCCATTCAAAAGGCCAAATGGGCATAACGACAACCCATCTGCTTCAACAACGCAGCATCCTCGCAAGACGTGATATAGACATGTTATTGGGCCCTCTGATGTCCCGCGAGTCAGGTTGTCGTCCTTTTAACAGTTCACGATGTACGATCCGGGACGGAAAAACAGAGCAAAAGAAGAAAAGTGGCCTGAAACTGTTGAAAATGTTCGATTTTGGGCTCCAAAAGTGGGTGCTGGCTGTGCCCCCATCATAGAGCACTTAGAGAGCTTTGCAATGGTATGTTGTGCGCCGCGTAACTCCTTATGGATCAAAAGTTATGGGCACCGGAGCAACGGAGACCTAGTCACAAACCCTACGCCCTCGGTTTGCAGGCCCAGCCACTACGTGAAGCGAAGTTGTCTTGCCCAAAGTTCCGTGGGATTCAGTAATAGAGAATTGGTGGATAAAGTTTCTTGGCAACCCTAACTAGGGCAAAAAAAATTGAAAAGGGGGTGCAACACGAGGACTTCCCAAGGGGTCACCCATCCTAGTACTACTCTCGCCCATGCACGATTAACTTCAGAGTTCTGATGGGATCCGGTGCATTAGGGCTGGTATGATTGCACCCGTCATGTTGAGGGCACAATTCCTTTATGTGTTAACTAATCACAGTCCCAGCCTAGAGAAATGGCCCATTCAAAAGCCCCAATGGGCTTAACGACAACCCAGCTGCTTCAACAACGCTGCATGCCTGCAAGACGTGATATCAACACGTTGTAGGGCCCTCTGATGTCTCACGAGTCAGGTTGTCGTCCTTTTAACAGTTCACGACGTACGATTCGGGATGGAAAAATAGAACAAAAGAAGAAAAGTAGAATGAAACTGATGAAAACGTTCGATTTTGGGCTCCAACAACTGGCACAACGAGCAAGCTAGCTGCCCCCGTCGTAGAGCTCTCAGAGAGCTTTGCAACGGTATGCTGTGCGCAGTGTAACTCCTTACGGATCAAAAGTTATGGGCATCGGAGCGACGGAGACCTGGTCACAAACCCTACGCCCTTGGTTTGCCGGCCCAGCCTCTGCGTGAAGCGAAGTTGTCTTGCCCAATGTTCTGTGGGATTCAGTAGTAGAGATTTGGTGGATAAAGTACCTTGGCAACCCTAACCAGGGCAAAAAAAAATTGAAAATGGGGTCTAACACGAGGACTTCCCAAGGGGTCACCTATCCTAGTACTACTCTCGCCCAAGCACGCTTAACTTCGGAGTTCTGATGGGATCCGGTGCATTAGTGCTGGTATGATCGCACCCATCATGTTGAGGGCACAATTCCTTTATGTGTTAACTAATCACAGTCCCAGCCACGAGAGATGGCCCATTCAAAAGGCCCAATGGGCTTAACGACAACCCATCCGCTTCAACAACACAGCATCCTCGCAAGACGTGATATTGACATATTGTAGGGCCCTCTGATGTCCCTCGAGTCAGGTTGTCGTCCTTTTCACAGTTCACGATGTACGATCCGGGATGAAAAAACAGAGCAAAAGAAGAAAAGTGGCCTGAAACTGATGAAAACGTTCAATTTTGGGCTCCAAAAATGGGCACAGTGAGCAAGCTCGCAGACCCCGTCGTAGAGCTCTCAGAGAGCTTTGCAACGGTATGTTGTGCGCCGCGTAACTCCTTACGGATCAAAAGTTATGGTCACCGGAGCGACGGAGACCTGGTCACAAACCCTACGCCCTCGGTTTGCGGGCCCAGCCTCTACGTGAAGCGAAGTTGTTTTGCCCAATGTTCCGTGGGATTCAGTAATAGAGATTTGGTGGATAAAGTATCTTGGCAACCCTAACCAGGGCAAAAAAAATTGAAAATGGGGTGCAACAAGAGGACTTCCCAAGGGGTCACCCATCCTAGCACTACTCTCGCCCAAGCGCGCTTAACTTCGGAGTTCTGATGGGATCCGGTGCATTAGTGCTGGTATGATCGCACCCATCATGTTGAGGGCACAATTCCTTTATGTGTTAACTAATCACAGTCCCAGCCTAGAGAGATGGCCCATTCAAAAGGCCCAATGGGCTTAACGACAACCCATCTGCTTCAACAACGCAGCATGCTTGCAAGACGTGATATCGACACGTTGTAGGGCCCTCTGATGTCCCGCGAGTCAGGTTGTCGTCCTTTTAATAGTTAACGACGTACGATTCGGGACGAAAAAACAGAGCAAAAGAAGAAAAGTGGCCCGAAACTGATGAAAACGTTCAATTTTGGGCTCCAACAACGGGCATAGCAAGCAAGCTAGCTGCCCACATCGTAGAGCTCTCAAAGAGCTTTGCAACGGTATGCTGTGTGCCGCGTAACTCCTTACGGATCAAAAGTTATGGGCACTAGAACAACGGAGACCTGGTCAGAAACCCTACGCCCTCAGTTTGCGGGCCCATCCTCTACGTGAAGTGATGTTGTCTTGCCCAAAGTTCCGTGGGATTCAGTAATAGATATTTGGTGGATAAAGTATCTTAGCAACCCTAACCAGGGCAAAAAAAATTGAAAAGGGGGTGCAACACGAGGACTTCGCAAGGGGTCACCCATCCTAGTACTACTCTCGCCCAAGCACACTTAACTTCGGAGATCTGATGGGATCCGGTGCATTAGTGCTGGTATGATCGCACCCTTCATGTTGACGGCACAATTCCTATATGTGTTAACGGTTCACAGTCCCAGTCTAGAGATATGGCCCATTCAAAAGGCCCAATGGGCTTAACGACAACCTATCCACTTCAATAACGCAGCAACCTCTCAAGACGAGATATCGACACGTTGTAGGGCCCTCTGATGTCCAGCGAGTCTGGTTGTCGTCCTTTTAACAGTTCACGACGTACGATCCGGGACGGAAAAACAGAGCAGATTTAGAAAAGTGGCCTAAAATTGATGAAAATGTTCAATTTTTTTCTCCAAAAACGAGCACATCGAAAAAGCTGGCTGTCCCCGTCGTACAGCTCTAAGAGAGCTTTGCAACAGTATGCTGTGCGCAGCGTAACTCCTTACGGATCAAAAGTTATGGGCACCGGAGCGACGGAGACCTGGTCACAAACCCTACGCCCTCAGTTTGCGAGCCCAGCCTCTACGTGAAGCGAAGTTGTCTTGCCCAATTCCTTTATGTGTTAACGGTTCACAGTCCCAGCATAGAGAGATGGCTCATTCAAAAGGCCCAATGGGCTTAACGACAACCCATCCGTTTCAACAACGCAGTATCCTAGTAAGACGTGATTTCGACAGGTTGTAGGGCCCTCTGATGTCCCGTGAGTCAGGTTGTCATCCTTTTAACAGTTCACGACGTACGATCCGGGACGGAAATAACGAGCAAAAGAAGAAAAGTGGCCTGAAACTGATGAAAACGTTCGATTTTAGGCTCCAAAAACGGGCACATCGAGCAGGCTGGCAGCCCCCATCGTAGAGCTCTCAGAGAGCCTTGCAACGGAATGCTGTGCGCCGCGTAACTCCTTACTGATCAAAAGTTATGGGCACCGGAGCGACGGAGACCTGGTCGCAAACCATACGCCCTCGGTTTGCGGGCCCAGGCTCTACGTGAAGCGAAGTTGTCATGCCCAAAGTTCCGTGGGATTCAGTAATAGAGATTTGGTGGATAAAGTATCTTGGCAACCCTAACCAGGGCAAAAAAAATTGAAAAGGGGGTGCAACACGAGGACTTCCCGGGGGGTCACCCATCCTAGTACTACTCTCGCCCAAGCACACTTAACTTAGGAGATCTGATGGGATGCGGTGCATTGGTGCTGGTGTGATCGCACCCGTCATGTTGAGGGCATAATTCCTATATGTGTTAACGGTTCACAATCCCAGCCTAGAGAGATGGCCCATTCAAAAGGCCCAATGGGCTTAACGACAACCTATCCACTTCAATAACGCAGCAACCTCTCAAGACGTGATATCGACACGTTGTAGGGCCCTCTGATGTCCAGCGAGTCAGGTTGTCGTCCTTTTAACTGTTCACGACGTACGATATGGGATGGAAAAACAGAGCAAAAGTAGAAAAGTGGCTTGAAACTGATGAAAACATTCAATTTTTGTCTCCAAAAATGGGCACAGCGAGCAAGCTGGCTGTCCCCGTCGTAGAGCTCTCAGAGAGCTTTGCAACGGTATGCTGTGCGCCGCGTAACTCCTTGCGGATCAAAAGTTATTGGCACCGGAGCGACGGAGACCTTGTCACAAAACCTATGCCCTCGGTTTGCGGGCCCAGCCTCTACGTGAAGCGAAGTTATCTTGCCCAATGTTCCGTGGGATTCAGTAATAGAGATTTGGTGGATAAAGTATCTTGGCAACCCTAAGCAGGGCAAAAAAAATTGAAAAGGGGGTCCAACACGAGGACTTCCCAAGGGGTCACCCATCCTAGTACTACTCTCTCCCAAGCACGCTTAACTTCGGAGTTCTGATGGGATTCGGTGCATTAGTGCTGGTATGATCGCACCCGTCATGTTGAGGGCACAATTCCTTTATGTGTTAACTAATCACAGTCGCAGCCTAGAGAGATGGCCCATTCAAAAGGCCCAATGGGCTTAACGACAACCCATCCGCTTCAACAACGCAGCATACTCGCAAGACGTGATATCGACACGTTCTAGGGCCCTCTGATGTCCCTTGAGTCAGGTTGTCGTCCTTTTAACAGTTCACGACGTACGATTCGGGATGAAAAAACGGAGCAGAAGAAGAAAAGTGGCCTGAAACTGATGAAAACATTCGATTTTGGGCTCAAAAAATGGGCACAGTGAGCATGCTGGCTGCCCCCGTCGTAGAGCTCTCAGAGATCTTTGAAACGGTATGCTGTGCGCCGCGTAACTCCTTACGGATCAAAAGTTATGGGCACCGGAGCGACGGAGACTTGGTCACAAACCCTACGCCCTCTGTTTGCGGGCCCAGCCTCTACAAGAAGCGAAGTTGTCTTGCCCAATGTTCCGTGGGATTCAGTAATGGAGATTTGGTGGATAAAGTATCTTGGCAACCCTAAGCAGGGCAAAAAAAATTGAAAAGGGGGTGCAACACGAGGACTTCCCAGGGGGTCACCCATCCCTGACTACTCTCGCCCAAGCACGCTTAACTTCGGAGTTCTGATGGGATCTTGAGCATTAGTGCTGGTATGATCTCACCCATCATGTTGAGGGCACAATTCCTTTATGTGTTAACTGTTCAGAGTCCCAGGTTAGAGAGATGGCCCATTCAAAAGGCCCAATGGGCTTAACGACAACCCTTCCGCTTCAACAACGCAGCATGCTTGCAAGACGTGATATCGACACGTTGTAAGGCCCTCTGATGTCCCGCGAGTCAGGTTGTTGTCATTTTAACAGTTCACGACATACGATCCAGGACGGAAAAATAGAGAAAAAGAAGAAAAGTAGCCTGAAACTGATGAAAACGTTCGATTTTGGGCTCCAAAAACGGGCACAACGAGCATGCTAGCTGCCCCCGTCGTAGAGCTCTCAGAGAGCTTTGCAACGGTATGTTGTGCGCTGCGTAACTTGTCACGCCCCAACCCGGCCTATAAGGTTAGACTAGGGTGTGAACTAAACATTCAGATAATATCACATACTTAACTGTTTATGAAGATTTAACACTTAACGTTTTGGCCTAAACTCCAAAATTTTCCAAAAAACCGGCAGCATAATGGCTGTAATTGGGCTCTTTGGTTTGACTTAATTCTCTAAACGCCTCAATTTTTCCAATTATTAACCCAATTCCATTAAGGACTCCTATTTGTCACCAACCGATTTTCCTACTAGTTTATCTTGAAGGTCTTGTTTGGTTAATAAGCCTAACATGATAACTATGTCCCGTTTATTTGTCAATTTCCTATAATGCAAGTACCTATTATCCTTTAGTGTGCAAGTGAGCACCTAAGTGAAATTAGATAGAATTAACTTAGTTGATTGTTCATCTAGTGGTTTGAATGCCTACGATAACTACCAATTAAGAAAACGAAAGCAAACCACCAAATAAAAGTTCGTCCGGCTATAGGTAGTACAATTCCAGAATTAGACCCAAATTACAATGGGGTCATTTACATCAATAAAATGAATAGTTTGCAATCAAACACAACATCCATATAGCAACCACTTTCAGGCAAAGCACAAAAGCACATAGGGACAGGCAATCGCTCCAAGGAATCATCGATAGACACGTTGTCCTCGGGTACTTGTACCTGTTCTTCTTCACCTGTGATAAAAAAGAGGGTGAGTCCTTATGAACTCAGCGCGAAATACGTTTTGAAACTCATTTTCCGGTTCAATTTATGAAAACTCTTTTTGAAAACATGTCACGTATTACAAATAATAAGGTACGCAAATATATGAAACAAATCGAGTAACAGATACATTTACCAATCATTTCAAGGATACGGTGAGCAGTTGCTCTCAATTTCAATTTCGATACAATTGTTGCGGCCGACTTCAATAATCCACTTATCGCTCCCAATTGGGTGTACTCCGAATGTACCCCGAAACCTACGACCCAACTCTCCGAGGGTGGAATGCCAAGCGAGAGAGGGAATTGGACCATGGTAGTCACGGGAGCACCGGCAAGCCCTATGCCGCCCGGCGTTCGTGAAACGCTACCAAGCCACAATGAAAGGTTGCAACCTCGTATGCAATGCACATTTATAACATTTAACATATCACATTAGGAGGACAACAAAGTAGGTCACTTCCGAGCAGTTATAAGATCGCACGTTGTCAAGTAATCAAACAAGGCACGATAAGACAAGTAATTTCACTTGAAAGACATATAGAGTCATATGAACATTAAACGGGCAGCCATGTAACACATGCAAGTCAAGCCATATAGCTCATTTTGAAGTCCACGTAATCAAGTGATACGATTATTCAACATGCAACAACATCTACGTGGGTTCGGTTGCAAGAAAAGCTTATTTGACAACATGCAATGGTCAAAATCACATCTGAAGTTATAAGACATTTACGGGCAGCCCACTAAGCATATAATTTCCACACAACATCCAAATGATCAACACTTAGCAAAACTACCTAGTCATTAGGGTTTCCATTTCGTGTATATTCATGCAATTTGAGCCTCAACCCAACTCAAAGTCAATCTCAAACCATGCATCATTTAATTCAACATCTTCAAACATTCACAACAGTGCACACAACATCCCGAAGCTACAATCCCAAGCATTTAATTCAACAAGAGAAGCCACAACATTTTTTTTTCTAAGCATAATACTAAGTGAAACCCTTACTGCAATAGGCTGTTTTCTCACAATCAGTAGGATAATCAAACAATATCCAAATTCAGTGAATAAGATTTCAAATTAAATCGTAAGAAGTTAACTAAAATTGGAAACAAACCTTGCATCAATTGGAGTTTGGGATCATTAGATATAGCCGAAACAGTGGAATAGCACAAAACTGTCCAGATTTGCACACTTTTCAGAAATTGACATTTTTGAGGTCCTTAGGTTCAGGTTCAGCCTTGGTCCATTTCTGACAAAATTTTCCAGAACTGAAAAATCTAGTAGCACACCAAATTTCATGCATTTTGGACATCATTTACTCAGTCAAATATGGTTCGTTCCACAAAGTCAGTGCATCTGCCAAAACCTGCTTCATTTTTCCAGATTTCCAGATTTGGTCACATTTTAAAGATTTTCCATTTTGAGGACCTTAGACTCAAAATTTGCTTCGGCCTATTTCTGGGAAAATTGTTTAAAACTGTCCAAACTAGTCACCTACAAATTTTCATGCATTTTAAATATCATTTGCCTAGCTAAACTTACATCAAACAGACTGGTCAGAGAGTTGTCAACAATTTCGACTTCACCTAGCATCATTTTCAAGCCAAGATCTTGCCATGCATGGTTGTTTAAGCTTATGAACGACCATATAGCTCAAGTACAGAAGCAAATACACAAATTTATGAGCATGCATGTGAATTTTTTGAAGAGTTTTCAAAAGGTTTTAACCCTCACCTTAGCAATCAACCACAAAGATGCACAAAAACTTGTTGAAGCTTCAAATCTCTTCTTCTTCTTGCTTAGCCGAGATTCCAACTTGGTTTCTCTATTTTTCTTAGCCTAGTGATCAATCTCTTAGCACATGCATGAGGTTAGAACAAGAAGAAAAGAAATGGAAGCCAAGAAAACTTACCAAGGCCGAAAATGGTGACTCAAAATGCTTGCATGTGTGTTTCTTGCATCCTAGCTTGCTTGGGTGAGTTTCTTTACTTGTGGTTTGTCTTGATGCACCTTAGGATGATGAAGATGAGCTAAGAGGTGGAGAGAACTCAGCCAAAACCGAAATGGAGAGAGAGAATGAGAGGGAGAGAGAAAATGTGAGAGGAAAGAAGAAATGACAAAAAAATGAAGGCTTTTGCATTATTCAAGCACTTGGTCGGCCTTGGGCCATTAAATTCTGATTTTTGTGTCTTCAATGTGTGATTTTAAAATGTTTAGCTTGGGCAAAGGTTGTTTGGTTGAGCAAGGTAGAGGATTTAGGTGGTTTTGAGCATTTTTTTATGCATTTTGCTAAGTGTTTGTCATAGTTTGTCTAGGAATAATCTTTATGCATTTGTGTCATTAGAATTGTCATAGGAATGTTGGGGAATTAGGGAATCTAGATAGAATAAAATATAGGAATGTTTGTTGATGAGTTGAATTATGAATAGAATAATAGTTAGTGGGAAATGTAGGAATAGTTTAGTATTATTTTATTGTTAGTGGAGTTTGTAGAGAATTTGAATTAGGAATATAATATTGGTTAGTGGATTGTGTAAGATTATTTTAGTGCCTAGTACTTTGTGTAGGATTCTTTCTTGATCAACGTGGTGGCACAGATTCCTAGGTCTAGGGCACGAATTACGAGGTAGACACGAACTACAAGGTAAGACGCAAACTTCAAGACTAATGCACGTACTTCAAGATAAATGCGCGTATTCTAATGCAAATGCACGCAAATCAAGGCATGACTCTATATCTAGGTTAAGGTACACAGTTCAAGCTTAGGGCACACGAAACGAGGTAATGCACATACATCGAGGTCAGGGCACGTATTTCTAGGTACCGCACGTGAGTCGGGGATTAGGGCACACTATTCTAGGTCAAGGCACATATGATGAGGAATGTACGAAAACCAAGATAGGACACGTAATCCAAGGTCAGTCATTTAATTTTAGGTCTAAGGCACACAAATCGAGGTAGGACACGTTATTCGGGGTCGGGCCTCACATAACTCCTTACGGATCAAAAGTTATGGGCACTAGAGCGACGGAGACCTGGTCACAAACCCTACGCCCTCGGTTTGCGGGCCCAACCTCTACGTGAAACGAAGTTGTCTTGCCCAATGCTCCGTGGGATTCAATAATAGAGATTTGGGGATAAAGTATCTTGGCAACCCTAACCAGGGCAAAAAAAAATTGAAAATGGGGTGCAACACGAGGACTTCCCAGGGGGTCACCCATCCTAGTATTACTCTCGCCCAAGCACGCTTAACTTCGGAGTTCTGATGGGATACGGTGCATTAGTGCTGGTATGATCGCACCCGTCAAATTGAGGGCATAATTCCTATATGTGTTAACTGTTCAGAGTCCCAGCCAAGAGAGATAGCCCATTCAAAAGGCCCAATGGGCTTAACGACAACCCATCCACTTCAACAGCGCAGCATCCTCGCAAGACGTTATATCGACACATTGTAGAGCCCTCTGATGTCCTGCGAGTCAGGTTGTTGTCCTTTTAACAATTCACGACGTACGATCCGGGACGGAAAAACAGAGCAAAAGAAGAAAAGTGGCCTGAAACTGATGAAAACATTCGATTTTGGGCTCCAAAAATGGGCACAACGAGCATGCTGGCTGCCCCCGTCGTAGAGCTCTCAGAGAGCTTTGCAACGGTATGCTGTACGCCGCGTAACTCCTTACGGATCAAAAGTTATGGGCACCGGAGCGACGGAGACCTGGCCACAAACCCTATGCCCTCGGTTTGCAGGCCCAGCCTCAACGTGAAATGAAGTTATCTTGCCCAATGTTCTGTGGGATTCAGTAATAGAGATTTGGTGGATAAAGTATCTTGGCATCCCTAACCAGGGTAAAAAAAATTGAAAAGAGGGTACAACATGAGGACTTCCAAGGTGGTCACCCATCCTAGTACTACTCTCGCCCAAGCACGCTTAACTTCGGAGTTCTGATGGGATCCGGTGCATTAGTGCTGGTATGATCGCACCCGTCATGTTGAGGGTACAATTCCTATATGTGTTAACGGTTCACAGTCCCAGCCTAGAGAGATGGCCCATTCAAAAGGCCCAATGGGCTTAACGACAACCCATCAACTTCAACAACGCAGTATCCTCGCAAGACGTTATATCGACACGTTGTAAGGCCCTCTGATGTCCCGCGAGTCAGGTTGTCGTCCTTTTAACATTTCACAACGTATGATCCGGGACGGAAAAACAGAGCAAAAGAAGAAAAGTGGCCTGAAACTGATGAAAACGTTCGATTTTGGGTTCTAAAAAGGGCACAGCGAGCAAGCTGGCTGCCCCCGCCTAGAGCTCTCTGAGAGTTTTGCAACGGTATGCTTTGCGCCGCGTAACTCCTTACGGATCAAAAGTTATGGGCACCGGAGCGACGGAGACCTGGTCACAAACCTTACGCCCTCGATTTGCGTGCCAGCCTCTACGTGAAGTGAAGTTGTCTGGCCCAATGTTCCGTGGGATTCAGTAATAGAGATTTGGTGGATAAAGTATCTTGGCAACCCTAACCAGGGCAAAAAAAATTGAAAAGGGGGTGCAACACGAGGACTTCCCAATGGGTCACCCATCTTAGTACTACTCTCGCCCAGCCACGCTTAACATCGGAGTTCTGATGGGATCCGGTGCGTTAGTGCCGGTATGATCGCACCCGTCATGTTGAGGGCACAATTCCTATATGTGTTAACGGTTCACAATCCCAGCCTAGGGAGATGGCCCATTCAAAAGGCCCAATGGGCTTAACGACAACCCATCCGCTTCAACAACGCAGCGTCCTCGCAAGACGTTATATCGACACGTTGTAAGGCCCTCTGATGTCCCGCGAGTCAGGTTGTCGTGATTTTAACAGTTGGCAACGTATGATCCAGGATGGAAAAACAGAGCAAAAGAAGAAATGTGGCTTGAAACTGATAAAAACGTTTGATTTTGGGCGACAAAAATAGGCATAGCGAGCAAGCTGGTTGCCGTCGACGTAGAGCTCTCAAAGAGTTTTGCAACGGTATGCTGTGGGCCGCGTAACTCCTAACGGATCAAAAGTTATGGGCATTGGAGCGACGAAGACCTGGTCACAAACCCTACGCCCTCGGTTTGCGGGCCCAGCCTCTACGTGAAACGAAGTTGTCTTGCCCAATGTTCCGTGGGATTCAGTAATAGAGATTTGGTGGATAAATTATCTTGGCAACCCTAACTAGGGCAAAAAAAATTGAAAAGGGTGTGCAACACGACGACTTCCTAGGGGGTCACCCATCCTAGTACTATTCTCGCCCAAGCACGCTTAACTTCGGAGTTCTGATGGGATCCTGTGCATTAGTGCTGGTATGATCGCACCCGTCATGTTGATGGCACAACTCCTATATGTGTTAACTGTTCACAGTCCCAGCCTAGAGAGATGGCCAATTCAAAAGGCCCAATGGGCTTAACGACAACCCATCCACATCAACAACGCAGCATCCTCGCAAGACGTTATATCGACACGTTGTAAGGCCCTCTGATGTCCTGTGAGTCAGGTTGTCGTCCTTTTAACCGTTCACAACGTATGATCCGGGATGGAAAAACAGAGCAAAAGAAAAAAAATGGCCTGAAACTGATGAAAACATTAGATTTTGGGCTCCAAAAACGGGCACAGCGAGCAAACTGGCTGCCCCCGTCGTAGAGCGCTCAAAGAATTTTGCAACGGCATGCTACGTGCCACGTAACTCCTTACAGATCAAAAGTTATGGGCACCGGAGCGACGGAGACCTGGTCACAAACCCTACGCCCTCGATTTGCGTGCTAGCCTCTACCTGAGGTGAAGTTGTCTGACCCAATGTTCCGTGGGATTCAGTAATAGAGATTTGCTGGATAAAGTATCTTGGCAACCCTAACCAGGGCAAAAAAAATTGAAAAGGGGGTGCAACACAAGGACTTCCCAAGGGGTCACCCTTCCTAGTACTACTCTCGCCCAAGCACGTTTAACATCGGGGTTCTGATGGGATCTGGTGCATTAGTGCTGGTATGATCGCACCCGTCATGTTGAGGGAACAATTCCTATATGTGTTAACGGTTCACAGTCCCAACCTAGGGAGATGGCCCATTCAAAAGGCCCAATGGGATTAACGACAACCTATCCGCTTCAACAACGCAGCATCCTCACAAGACGTTATATCGACACGTTGTAGGGCCCTCTGATGTCCCGCGAGTCAGGTTGTCGTCATTTTAACTGTTCACAACGTATGATCCGGGACAGAAAAACAGAGCAAAAGAAGAAAAATGGCCTGAAACTGATGAAAACGTTAGATTTTGGGCTCCAAAAACGGGCATAGCTAGCAAACAAGCTGCCCCCGTCATAGAGCTCTCAGAGAGTTTTGCAACGGCATGCTGCGTGCCGCGTAACTCCTTACGGATCAAAAGTTATGGGCACCGGAGCGACGGAGACCTGGTCACAAACCCTACGCCCTCGATTTGCGTGCTAGCCTCTACGTGAGGTGTAGTTGTCTGACCCAATGTTCCGTGGGATTCAGTAATAGAGATTTGGTGGATAAAGTATCTTGGCAACCCTAACCAGGGCAAAAAAAATTCAAAAGAGGGTGCAACACGAGGACTTCCCAGGGAGTCACCCATCCTAGTACTACTCTTGCCCAAGCACGCTTAACTTCGGAGTTCTGATGGGATCCGGTGCATTAGTGCTGGTATGATCACACCCGTCATGTTGGGGGCACAATTTCTATATGTGTTAACGGTTCACAGTCCCAAACAGAGCAAAAGAAGAAAAGTGGCATGAAACTGAAGAAAACGTTCGATTTTGGGCTCCAAAAAGGTGCAAAACGAGCAAGTTGGCTGCCGCCGTCGTAGAGCTCTCAGAGAGTTTTTTAACGGTGTTTTGTGGGCCGCGTAACTCTTTACGGATCAAAAGTTATGGGCACCGGAGCGACGTAAATGTACGATTTTGGGCTCCAAAAAGTGCACAGCGAGCAAGCTGGCTGCCCCCGTCGTAGAGCTCTCAGAGAGCTTTGCAACGGTATGCTGTGTGTCGCGTAACTCCTTACGGATCAAAAGTTATGGGCACCGGAGCGACGGAGACCTGGTCACAAACCTTACGCCCTCGGTTTGCGGGCCCAGCCTCTACGTGAAGTGAAGTTGTCTTGCCCAATGTTCCGTGGGATTCAGTAATAGAGATTTGGTGGATAAAGTATCTTGACAACCCTAACCAGGGGAAAAAAAATTGAAAAGGAGGTGCAACACGAGGACTTCCCAAGGGGTCACCCATCCTAGTACTACTCTCGCCCAAGCACGCTTAACTTCGAAGTTCTGATGGGATCCGGTGGATTAGTACTGGTATGATCGCACCCGTCATGTTGAGGGCACAATTCATTTATGTGTTAACTGTTCACCGACCCAGCCTAGAGAGATGGTCCATTCAAAAGGCCCAATGGGCTAAACGATAACCCATCCGCTTCAACAACGCAGCATCCTCACAAGACGTGATATCGCCACGTTGTAGGGCCCTCTGATGTCCCGCGAGTCAGGTTATCGTTCTTTTAAAAGTTCACGACGTACGATCTGGGACAGAAAAACAGGGCAAAAGTAGAAAAAGTTCCCTGAACCTTTTGAAAATGTTCGATTTTGGGCTCCAAAAACTGGCAAAACGAGCAAGCTGGCTGCCCCCGTCGTAGAGCTCTCAGGGAGTTTTGCAACGGTATGTTGTGCGCAACTCCTTACAGATCAAAAGTTATGGACACCGGAGCGACGGAGACCTGGTCACAAACCCTACACCCTCAGTTTGCGAGCCCAACCTCCACGTGAAGCGAAGTTGTCTTGCCCAATATTCCGTGGGATTTAGTAATAGAGATTTGGTGGATAAAGTATCTTGGCAACCCTAACCAGGGCAAAAAAAATTGAAAAGGGGTTGCAACACGAGGACTTCCCAGGGGGTCACCCATCCTTGTACTACTCTCGCCCAAACACGGTGAACATCGAAATTCTGATATGATCCGGTGCGTTAGTGCTGGTATGATCGCACCTGTCATGTTGAGGGCACAATTCCTTTATGTGTTAACTATTCACAGTCCCATCCTAGAGAGTTGGCCCATTCAAAAAGGCCCAATTGGCTTAACGACAACCCATCCGCTTCAACAATGCAGCATCCACGCAAGACGTGATATCGACACGTTGTAGGGCCCTCTGATGTCCCGCGAGTCTGGATGTCGTCCTTTTAACAGTTCACGACGTATGATCCGCGACCCAAAAATAGAGAAAAAGAAGAAGAATGGCCTGAAACTGATGAAAACGTTCGATTTTGGCTCCAAAAAGGGGCACATCAAGCAAGCTGGCTGGCCCGGTCGAAGAGCTCTCAGAGAGCATTGCAACGTTATACTGTGCGCCGCGTAACTCCTTACGGATCAAAAGTTATGGGCACCGGAGCGACGGAGACCTGTTCACAAACCCTACGCTATCGGTTTGCGGGCCCAGCCTCTACGTAAAGCGAAGTTGTCTTGCCCAATGTTCCGTGGGATTCGGTAATAGAGATTTGGTGGATAAAGTATCTTGGCAACGCTAACCAGAGCAAAAAAAATTGAAAAAGGGGTGCAACACGAGGACTTCCCAGGGGGTCACCCATCGTAGTACTACTCTGGCCCAAGCACGCTTAACTTCGGAGTTCTGATGGGATTCGATGCATTAGTGCTGGTATGATCGCACCCGTCATGTTGAAGGCATAATTCCTTTATGTGTTAACTGTTCACAGTCACAGCCTAGAGAAATGGCCCATTCTAGAGGCCGAATGGGCTTAACGACAACCCATCCGCTTCAACAACGCAGCATGCTTGCAAAACATGATATTGATACGTTGTAGGGCCCTCTGATGTCACGCGAGTCAAGTTGTTGTCCTTTTAACAGTTCACGACGAACGATCCGCGACAGAAAAACATAGCAAAAGAAGAAAAGTGTCCTGAAACTGATGAAAACGTGTAATTTTGGGCTCCAAAAAGGGGCACAGGGAGCATGCTGGCTACCCCCATCGTGGAGCTCTCAGAGAGCTTTGCAACGGTATGTTGTGCGCCGCGTAACTCCTTACGGATCAAAAGTTATCGGCACCGGAGCGACAGAGACCTGGTCACAAACCCTACGCCCTCGGTTTGCGGGCCCAGCCTCTACGTGAAACGAAGTTGTCTTGCCTAATGTTCCGTGGGATTCAGTAATAGAGATTTGGTGTATAAAGTATCTTGGCAATCCTAACCAGGGCAAAAAAAATTGAAAAAGGGGTGCAACACGAGGACTTCCCAAGGGGTCACCCATCCTAGCACTACTTTCGCCTAAACACGCTTAACTTCGGAGTTCTGATGGGATCCGGTGCATTAGTGCTGGTATGATGGCACCCGTCATGTTGAGGGCACAATTCCTATATGTGTTAACGGTTCACAGTCCCAGCCTAGGGAGATGACCCATTCAAAAGGCCCAATGGGCTTAAGGACTACCCATCCGCTCCAACAACGCAGCTACCTCGCAAGACGTGATATTGACACGTTGTAGGTCCCTCTGATGTCCAGCGAGTCAGGTTGTCATCCTTTTAAGAATTCATGACGTACGATCCGGGACGGAAAAACAGAGCAAAAGAAGAAAAATGTCCTGAAACTGATGAAAACATTCAATTTTTGGCTCCAAAAAGTGCACAGCGAGCATGCTGGCTACCTCCATCGTAGAGCTCTCGGAGAGCTTCGCAACGGTATGCTGTGTGCCACGTTACTTCTTAGGGATCAAAAGTTATTGGCACAAGAGCGACGGAGACCTGGTCACAAACCCTACGCCCTCGGTTTGCGGGCCCAGCCTCTACGTGAAACGAAGTTGTCTTGCCCAATGTTTCGTGGGATTTAGTAATATAGATTTGGTGGATAAAGTATCTTGGCAACCCTAACCAGGGCAAAAAAAATTGAAAAGGGGGTGCAACACGAGTACTTCCCAGGGGGTCACCCATCCTAGTACTACTCTCGCCCAAACACGCTTAACTTTGGAGTTCTGATGCGATCCGGTGCATTAGTGCTGGTATGATTGCACCCGTCATGTTAAGGGCACAATTCCTATATGTGTTAACTGTTCACAGTCCCAACCTAGAGAGATGACCCATTCAAAAGGCCCAATGGGCTTAAGGACTACCCATCCGCTCCAACAACGCAGCTACCTCGCAAGACGTGATATTGACACGTTGTAGGGCCCTCTGATGTCCAGCGAGTCAGGTTGTCATCCTTTTAACAATTCATGACGTACGATCCGGGACGGAAAAACAGAGCAAAAGAATAAAAGTGTCCTGAAACTGATGAAAACATTCGATTTTGGGCTCCAAAAACGGGCACAGCGAGCAAGCAAACTGCCCCCGTCGTAAAGCTCTCAGAGAGCTTTGCAACGGTATGCTCTGCACAGCGTAACTCCTTACGGAATAAAAGTTTTGGGCACCGGAGCAATGGAGACTTGGTCACAAACCCTACGCCCTCGGTTTGCGGGCCCAGCCTCTACGTGAAGCGAAGTTGTCTTGTCCAATGTTCCGTGGGATTCAGTAATAGAGATTTGGTAGATAAAGTATCTTGGCAACCCTAACCAGGGAAAAAAAAATTGAAATGGGGGTGCAACACGAGGACTTCCCAGGGGGTCACCCATCTTAGTACTACTCTCGCCCAAGCATGCTGAACTTCGAAGTTCTGATATGATCCGGTGCATTAGTGCTGGTATGATCGCACTCGTCATGTTGGGGGCACAATTCTTTTATGTGTTAACTATTCACAGTCCCAGCCTAGAGAGATGGCCCATTCAAAAGGCCCAATGGGCTTAACGACAACCCATCCGCTTCAACAACGCAGTATGCTTGCAAGATGTGATATCAAGACGTTGTAGGGCCCTCTGATGTCCCGCAAGTCAGGTTGTCGTCCTTTTAACAGTTCACGACCTACGATCCGGGACGGAAAAACAGAGCAAAAGAAGTAAAGTGGCCTAAAACTGATGAAATCGTGCGATTTTGGGCTCCAAAAATAGGCACAGCGAGCATGCTGGTTGCCCGCGTCATAGAGCTCTCAGAGATATTTGCAACGGTATGTTGTGCGCCGCGTAACTCCTTACGGATCAAAAGTTATCGGCACCGAAGCGACGGAGACTTGGTCATAATCCTACGCCCTCGTTTTGCTGGCCCAGCCTCTACGTGAAATGAAGTTGTCTTGCCCAATGTTCCGTGGGATTTAGTAATAGAGATTTGGTGGATAAAGTATCTTGGCAACCCTAACCAGGGCAAAAAAAATTGAAAAGTGGGTGCAACACGAGGACTTCCCAGGGGGTCACCCATCCTAGTACTACTCTTGCCCAAACACGCTTAACTTCGGAGTTCTGTTGGGATCCAGTGCATTAGTGCTGGTATGATCGCACCCGTCATGTTGAGGGCACAATTCCTATATGTGTTAATGGTTCACAGTCCCAGCCTAGAGAGATAGCCCATTCAAAAGGCCCAATGGGCTTAACAACAACCCATCCGCTTCAACAACGCAGCATCCTCACAAGACGTGATATCGACACGTTGTAGGGCCCTCTGATGTCCCACGAGTCAGGTTGTCGTCCTTTTAACTGTTCACGACGTACGATCCGGTACAGAAAAATAGAGCAAAAGAAGATAAGTGGCCTGAAACTGATGAAAACGTTCAATTTTAGGCTCCAAAAACGGGCACAGCGAGGAAGCTGGCTGCGCCCGTCGTAGAGCTCTCAAAGGGCTTTGCAACGGTATGTTGTGCGCCGCGTAACTCCTTGCGGATCAAAAGTTATGGGCACCGGAGCGACGGAGACCTGGTCACAAACCCTACGCCCTCGATTTGCAGGCCCAACCTCTACATGAAGCGAAGTTGTCTTGCCCAATGTTCCGTGGGATTCAGTAATAGAGATTTGGTAGATAATGTATCTTGGCAACCCTAACCAGGGCAAAAAAATTGAAATGGGGGTGTAACACGAGGACTTCCCAGGGGGTCACCCATTCTAGTACTACTCTCGCCCAAGCACGCTTAACTTCGGAGTTCTGATATAATCCGGAGCATTAGTGCTTGTATGATCGCACCCATCATGTTGAGGGCACAATTCCTTTATGTCTTAACTGTTCACAGTCCCAGCCTAAAGAGATGGCCCATTCAAAAGGCCCAATGGGCTTAACGACAACCCATCCGCTTCAACAACGAAGCATTCTTGCAAGACGTGATATCGACACATTGTAGGGCCCTCAAATGTCCCGTGAGTCAGGTTGTCATCCTTTTAATAGTTCACGACGTACGATCCGGGACGGAAAAACATAGCAAAAGAAGAAAAGTGGCCAGAAACTGATGAAAACGTTCGATTTTGGGCACCATAAATGGGCACAACGAGCATGCTAGCTGCCCCCGTCGTAGAGCTCTCAGAGAGCTTTGCAACGGTATGATGTGCGCCGCGTAACTCATTACGGATCAAAAGTTATTGGCACCGGGACGACGGAGACCTGGTCACAAACCCTACGCCCTCGGTTTGTGGTCCCAGCCTCGACGTGAAACGAAGTTGTCTTGCCCAATGTTCCGTGGGATTCAGTAATAGAGATTTGGTGGATAAAGTATCTTGGCAACCCTAACAAAGGCAAAAAAAATTGAAAAGGGGGTGCAACACGAGGACTTCCCAGGGGGTCATCCATCCTAGTACTACTCTCACACAATTCCTTTTTGTGTTAACTGTTCACAGTCCCAACCTAGAGAGATGGCCCATTGAAAAGGCCCAATGGGCTTAACGACATCCCATCCGCTTCAACAACGCAGCATCCTGGCAAGACGTGAAATCGACACGTTGCTGGGCCCTCTGATGTCCCGCGAGTCCGGTTGTCGTCCTTTTAATAGTTCACGATGTACGATTCGGGACGGAAAAACAGAGCAAAAAAAGAAAAGTGGCCTAAAACTGATGAAAACGTGCAATTTTGGGCTCCAAAAATGGGCTCAGCGAGCACGCTGGCTGCCCCCGTCGTAGAGCTCTCAGAGAGCTTTGCAACGCTATGTTGTGTGCCGCGTAACTCCTTACGTATCAAAATTTATCGGCACCGAATCGACGGAGACCTGGTCACAAACCCTACGCCCTCAGTTTGCGGGCGCAGCCTCTACGTGAAGCGAAGTTGTCTTGCCCAATGTTCCGTGGGATTCAGTAATAGAGATTTCGGGGATAAAGTATCTTGGCAACCCTAACTAGGGCAAAAAAAATTAAAAAGGGGGTGCAACACGAGGACTTCCCAGGGGGTCACCATCCTAGTATTACTCTCGCCCAAACACGCTGAACTTCGGAGTTCTGATATGATCCAGTGCATTAGTGCTGGTATGATCGCACCCGTCAGGTTGAGGGCACAATTCCTTTATGTGTTAATTGTTCACAGTCCCAGCCTAGAGAGATGGCCCATTCAAAAGGCCCAATAGGCTTAACGACAACCCATCCGCTTCAACAATGCAGCATCCTCGCAAGACGTGATATAGACACATTGTAGGGCCCTCTGATGTCCCGCGAGTTTGGTTGTCGTCCTTTTAACAATTCACGACGTATGATCCGAGAAGGAAAAATAGAGCAAAAGAAGAAAAGTGGCCTGAAACTGATGAAAACGTTCAATTTTGGGCTCCAAAAATGGGCACAGCGAACAAGCTAGCAGCCCCCGTCATAGAGTTCTCAAAGATCGTTGCAATGGTATGCTGTGCGCCGCGTAACTCCTTACGGATCAATTGTTTTGGGCACCGGAGCGACGGAGACCTAGTCACAAACCCTACGCCCTTAGTTTGCGGGCCCAGCCTCTACGTGAAGCAAAGTTGTCTTGCCCAATGTTCCGTGGGATTCAGTAATAGAGATTTGGTGGATAAAGTATCTTGGCAACCCTAATCAGAGCAAAAAAAATTGAAAAGGGGGTGCAACACGAGTACTTCCCAAGGGGTCACCCATCCTAGTACAGCTATCGCCAAAACACGCTTAACTTCGGAGTTCTGATATGATCCGGTGCATTAGTGCTGGTATGATCACACCCGTCATGTTGAGGGCACAATTCCTTTATGTGTTAACTGTTCGCAGTTGCAGCCTAGAGAGATGGCCCATTAAAAAGGCCCAATGGGATTAACGACAACCATCTGCTTTAACAACGCATCATCCTCGTAAGACCTTATATCGACACGTTTTAGGGCGTTCTGATGTCCCGCGTGTCAGGTTGTCGTTCTTTTAATAGTTCACGACGTATGATTCGGGACGGAAAAACAGAGCAAAAGAAGAAATGTTGCCTGAAACTGATTAAAACGTTCAATTTTGGGCCTCAAAAAGTGCCCAGCGAGCAAGCTGGCTGCCCACATCGTAAAGCTCTCAGAGAGCTTTGCAACGGTATGATGTGTGCCGCGTAACTCCATACGGATCAAAAGTTATGGGCACCGGAGTGACAGAGACCTGGTCACAAACCCTACGCCCTCGGTTTGCAGGCCCAGCCTATACGTGAAGCGAAGTTGTCTTGCCCAATGTTCCGTGGGATTCAGTAATAGAGATTTGGTGGATAAAGTATCTTGACAACCTTAACCAGGGCAAAAAAAATTAAAAAGGGGGTGCAACACGAGAACTTCCCAGGGGGTCACCCATCCTAGTACTACTCTCACCCAAGTACTCTTAACTTCGAAGTTCTGATGGGATCCGGTGCATTAGTGTTGGTATGATCGCACCCGTCATGTTGAGGGCACAATTCCTTTATGTGTTAACTGTTCACAGTCCCAACCGAGAGAGATGGCCCTTTCAAAAGACCTAATGGGCTTAACGACAACCCATCCTCTTCAACAACGTAGCATTCTCGCAAGACGTGATATCAACACGTTGTAGGGCCCTCTGATGTCCGGCGAGTTAGGTTGTCGTCCATTTAACAGTTCCCGACGTACGATCCGGGATGGAAAAGAAGAAAAGGTGCCTGAAACTGATGAAAATGTTCAATTTTTGGCTCCAAATACGGGCACAGAGAGCATGCTCCATGCCCCCGTCATAGAGCTCTCCGAGAGCTTTGCAACGGTATGTTATGCGCTGCATAACTACTTACGGATCAAAGGTTATGGGCACCGGAGCGACGGAGACCTGGTCACAAACCCTACGCCCTTGGTTTGCGGGCCCAGCCTCTACGTGAAGCGAAGTTGTCTTGCCCAATGTTCTGTGGGATTCAGTAATAGAGATTTGGCGGATAAAGTATCTTGGCAACCCTAACCAGGGCAAAAAAAATTGAAAAGGGGGTGCAACACGAGGACTTCCCAAGGGGTCACCCATCCTAGTACAACTCTCGCCCAAGCACCCTTAACTTCGTAGTTCTGATGGGATCCGGTGCATTAGTGCTGGTATGATCGCACCCGTCATGTTGATGGCAAAATTCCTATATGTATTAACAGTTCACAGTCCCAGCCTAGAGAGATGGCCCATTCAGAAGGACCAATAGGCTTAACGACAACCCATCCACTTCAACAACGCAGATTCTTCGCAAGACGTGATATCAACACGTTGTAGGGCCCTCTGATGTGCGCGAGTCAGGTTGTCGTCCTTTTAACAGTTCACGACGTACGATCCGGGACGGAAAAATAGAGCAAAAGAAGAAAAGTGGACTGAATCAGATGAAAACGTTTGATTTTGGTCTCCAAAAATGGGGGCAGCAAGCTCTCAGAGAGCTTTGCAACGGTATGCTGTGCGCCGCGTAACTCCTTACGGATCCAAAGTTATGGGCACCGGAGCAAAGGAGACCTGGTCACAAACCCTACGCCCTCGGTTTGCGGGCCCAACCTATACGTGAAGCGAAGTTGTCTTGCCCAATGTTCCGTGGGATTCAGTAATAGAGATTTGGTGGATAAAGTATCTTGACAACCCTAACCAGGGCAAAAAAAATTGAAAAGGGGGTGCAACACGAGGACTTCCCAGAGGGTCACCCATCCTAGTACTACTCTCACCCAAGCACTCTTAACTTTGAAGTTCTGATGGGATCCGGTGCATTAGTGTTGGTATGATTGCACCCGTCATGTTGAGGGCACAATTCCTTTATGTGTTAACTGTTCACAGTCCCAGCCTAGAGAGATGGCCCATTCAAAAGGCCCAATGGGCTTAACGACAACCCATCCGCTTCAACAACGCAGCATCCTCGCAAGATGTGATATCAACACGTTGTAGGGCCCTCTTATGTCCCGCGAGTCAGGTTGTCGTCCTTTTAACAGTTCACGACATACGATCCGGGTAGGAAAAACATAGCTAAAGAAGAAAAGTGGTCTGAAACTGATGAAAACGTTCAATTTTCGGCTCCAAATATACGCACAGTGAGCAAGCTGGCTGCCCCCGTCGTAGAGCTCTTAGAGAGCTTTGCAACGGTATATGTTGTGCACTGCGTAACTCTTTACGGATCAAAAGTTATGGGCACCGGAGCGACGGAGACCTGGCCACAAACCCTACGCCCTTGGTTTGCGGGCCCAGCCTCTACGTGAAGCGATGTTGTCTTGCCCAATGTTCCGTGGGATTCTGTAATAGAGATTTGGTGGATAAAGTATCTTGGCAACCCTAACCAAGGCAAAAAAAAAATGAAAAAGGGGTGCAACACGAGGACTTCCCAGGGGGTCACCTATCCTTGTACTACTCTTGCCCAAGCACGCTTAACTTCCGAGTTCTGATGGGATCCTATTCATTAGTGGTGGTATGATCACACCCGTCATGTTAAGGGCACAATTCCTATATGTGTTAACTGTTCACAGTCCCAGCCTAGAGAGATGGCCCATTCAAAAGGCCCAATGGGCTTAACGACAACCCATCCACTTCGACAATGCAGAATCCTCGCAAGACGTGATATCGACACGTTGAAGGGCCCTCTGATGTCCCGCGAGTCAGGTTGTTGTCCTTTTAACAGTTCACGACATACGATCTGGGACGGAAAAACATTGCGAAAGAAGAAAAGTGGCCTGACACTGATGAAAACGTTCAATTTTGGGCTTCAAAAATGGGCAAAGCGAACAAGATGGCTACCCCTGTCGTAGAGCTCTCCGAGAGCTTTGCAACGGTATGCTGTGCACCGCGTAACTCCTTACGGATCAAAAGTTATGGGCACCGGAGCGACGGAGACCTGGTCAGAAACCCTGCGCCCTCGGTTTGCTAGCCCAGCCTCTACGTGAAGCGATGTTGTCTTGCCCAATGTTCCGTGGGATTCGGTAATAGAGATTTGGTGGATGAAGTATCTTGGCAACCCTAACCAGTGCAAAAAAAATTGAAAAGGGGGTGCAACACGTGGACTTCCCAGGGGGTCACCCATCCTAGCCCTACTCTTGCCCAAGAACGCTCAACATTGGAGTTCTAATGTGATACGGTGCATTAGTGCTGGTATGATCGCACCCATCATGTTGAGGTCACAATTCCAATATGTGTCAACGGTTCACAGTCCTAGCTTAGAGAGATGGCCCATTCAAAATGCCCAATGGGATAACCGACAACCCATCCGCTTCAACAACGCAGCATCCTCGCAAGACGTGATATCGACACATTGTAGGGCCCTCTGATGTCCCGCGAGTCAGGTTGTCGTCCTTTTAACAGTTCACGACGTACGATCTGGGACGGAAAAACAGAGCAAAAGAAGAAAAGTGGCCTGAAACTAATGAAAACGTTCGATTTTGGGCTCCAAAAATGGGCATAGCGAGCAAGCTGGCTGCCCCCGTCGTAGATCTCTCAGAAAGCTTTGCAACGGTATGCTGTGCACCGCGTAACTCCTTACGGATCAAAAGTTATGGGCACCGGAGCGACGGAGACCTGGTCATAAACCCTACGCCCTTGGTTCGCGAGCCCAGCCTCTACGTGAAGCGATGTTGTCTTGCCCAATGTTCCATGGGATTCGGTAATAGAGATTTGGTGGATAAAGTATCTTGGAAACCCTAACCAGGGCAAAAAAAATTGAAAATGGGGTGCAACACGAGGACGTCCCTGGGGGTCACCCATCTTAGTACTACTCTCGCCCAAGCACACTTAACTTCGGAGTTCTGATGGGATCCGGTGCATTAGTGCTGGTATGATCGCACCCGTCATGTTGACGGCACAATTCCTATATGTGTTAACGGTTCACAGTCCCAGCCTAGAGAGATGGCCCATTCAAAAGGCCCAATGGTCTTAACGACAACCCATCCACTTCAACAACGCAGTATCCTCGCAAGACGTGATATCGACACGCTGTAAGGCTCTCTGATGTCCCAGGAGTCAGGTTGTCGTCCTTTTAACAGCTCACGACGTACGTCCGGGACGAAAAAACATTGCAGAACAAGAAAAGTGGCCTGAAACTGATGAAAACGTTCGATTTTGGGCTCCAAAAATGGGCACAACGGGCAAGCTGGCTGCCCCCATTGTAGAGCTCTCAGAGAGCTCTCGAACGGTATGCTGTACACCGCGTAACTCCTTACGGATCAAAAGTTATGGGCACCGGAGCGACGAAGACCTGGTCACAAACCCTACGCCCTCAGTTTGCGAGCCCAGCCTCTACGTGAAGCGATGTTGTCTTGCCCAAAGTTCCGTGGGATTCGGTAATAGAGATTTGGTGGATAAAGTATCTTGGAAACCCTAACCAGGGCAAAAAAAATTGAAAAGGGGGTGCAACACGAGGACTTCCCAGGGGGTCACCCATCCTAGTACTACTCTCGCCAAGCACGCTTAACTTTCGAGTTCTGATTGGATTCGGTGCATTAGTGCTAGTATGATCGCACCCGTCATGTTGAGGGCACAATTCCTATACGTGTTAACGGTTCACAGTCCCAGCCTAGAGAGATGACCCATTCAAAAGGCCCAATAGGCTTAACGACAACCCATCCACTTCAACAACGCAGCATTCTTGCAAGACATGATATCGACACATTGTAGGGCCCTCTGATGTCCCGCAAGTCAGGTTGTCATCCTTTTAACAGTTCACGACGTACGATCCGGGACGAAAAAACATTGTAAAAGAAGAAAAGTGGCCTGAAACTAATGAAAATGTTCTATTTTGGGCTCCAAAAATTGGCAAAGTGAGCAAGATGGCTACCCTCGTCGTAGAGCTCTTTGAGAGCTTTGCAACGGTATGCTATGCACCGCGTAACTCCATACGGATCAAAAGTTTTGGGCACCGGAGCGACGGAGACCTGGTCACAAACCCTGTGCCCTCTGTTTGCGAGCCCAGCCTCTACGTGAAGCGATGTTGTCTTGCCCAACGTTCCGTGGGATTCGGTAATAGAGATTTGGTGGATGAAGTATCTTGGCAACCCTAACCAGGGAAAAAAAAATTGAAAAGGGGGTGTAACACAAGGACTTCTCAGGGGGTAACCCATCCTAGTCCTACTCTCGCCCAAGCACGCTTAACTTCGGAGTTCTAATGGGATCCGGTGCATTAGTGCTGGTATGATCGCACCCGTCATGTTGAGGGCTAAATTCCAATATCTGTCAACGGTTCACAGTCCCAGCCTAAAGAGATGGCCCATTCAAAATGCCCAATGGGCTTAACGACAACCCATCCGCTTCAACAACGCAGCATCTTCGCAAGACGTGATATCGACACATTGTAGGGCCCTCTGATGTCCCGCGAGTCAGTTTGACGTCCTTTAAACAGTTCACGACGTACGATCTGGGACGGAAAAATTGAGGAAAAGAAGAAAAGTGGCATGAAACTGATGAAAACGTTCAATTTTGTGAGCTCTCAGAAAGCTTTGCAACGGTATGCTGTGCACCGCGTAACCCCTTAAGGATCAAAAGTTATGGGCACCGGAGCGACGGAGACCTGGTCACAAACCCTACGCCTTCGGTTTGCGAGCCCAGCCTCTACTTGAAGCTATGTTGTCTTGCCCAAAGTTCTGTGGGATTCGGTAATAGAGATTTGGTGGATAAAGTATCTTGGCAACCCTAACCAAGGCAAAAAAAATTGAAAAGGGGGTGCAACACGAGGACTTCCCAGGGGGTCACCCATCCTAGTACTACTCTCGCCAAGCACGCTTAACTTCCGAGTTCTGATGGGATTCGGTGCATTAGTGCTGGTATGATCCCACCCGTGATGTTGAGGGCACAATTCCTATATGTGTTAACGGTTCACAGTCCCAGCTTAGAGAGATGGCCCATTCAAAAGGCCCAATAGGCTTAACGACAACCCATCCACTTCAACAACGCCGTAACCTCGCAAGACGTGATATCGACACGTTGTAGGGCCCTCTGATGTCCCGTGAGTCAGGTTGTCATCCATTTAACAGTTCACGACGTACGATTCGGGACGGAAAAACATTGCAAAAGATGAAAAGTGGCCTGAAACTGATGAAAACGTTCGATTTTGGGCTCCAAAAATGGGCACAGCGAGCAAGCTGGCTGCCCCTATCGTAGAGCTCTTAGAGAGCTTTACAACGGTATGCTGTGCACCGCGTAACTCCTTACGGATCAAAAGTTATGGGCACCGGAGCGACGGAGACCTGGTCACAAACCCTACGCCCTCGGTTTGCTGGCCCAACCTATGCGTGAAGCGAAGTTGTCTTGCCCAATGTACCGTGGGATTCGGTAATAGAGATTTGGTGGATAAAGTATCTTGGCAACCCTAACCTGGGCAAAAAAAATTGAAAATGGGGTGCAACACGAGGACTTCCCAGGGGGTCACCCATCCTAGTACTACTCTCGCCCAAGCACGCTTAACTTCGGAGTTCTGATGTGATCCGGTGCATTAGTGCTGGTATGATCGCACCCATCATGTTGAGGGCACAATTCCTATACGTGTTAACGGTTCATAGTACCAACCTATAGAGATGGCCCATTCCGAAGGCCCCACGGTTTTAACGACATCCCATCAGCTTCAACAATGCCGCATCCTCGCAAGACGTGATTTCGACACGTTGTAGGGCCCTCCGATGTCCCGCTAGTCAGGTTGTCGTCTTTTTAACTGTTCACGACGTACGATCTGAGACGGAAAAACATTGCAAAAGAAGAAAAGTGGCATGAAACTGATGAAAACGTTCGATTTTGGGCTCCAAAAATGGGCATAGCGAGCAAGATGGCTGCTCCCGTCGTAGAGGTCTCAAAGAGCTTCGCAACGGTATGTTGTGCACCGCGTAACGCCTTACGGATCAAAAGTTATGGGCACCGGAGCGACGGAGATCTCGTCACAAACCCTACGCCCTCGGTTTGCGAGCCCAGCCTCTACGTTAAGCGATGTCGTCTTGCCCATTGTTCCGTGTGATTCGGTAATAGAGATTTGGTGGATGAAGTATCTTGGCAACCCTAACCAGGGCAAAAAAAATTGAAAAGGGGGTGCAACACGAGGACTTCCCAGGGGGTCACCCATCCTAGTACTACTCTCGCCCAAGCATGCTTAACTTCGGAGTTCTGATGGTATCCGGTACATTAGTGCTGATATGACCGCACCCGTCATGTTGAGGGCACATTTCCTTTATGTGTTAACTATTCACAGTCCCAGCCTAGAGAGATGGCCAATTCAAAAGGCCCAATGGGCTTAACGACAACCCATCCGCTTCACCAACGTAGCTTCCTTGCAAGACATGATATCGACACGTTGTAGGGCCCTCTGATGTCCTGCGAGTCAGGTTGTCGTCCTTTGAACAGTTCACAACGTACGATCCGGGATGAAAAAATATTGCAAAAGAAGAAAAGTGGCAAGAAACTGATGAAAACGTTCGATTTTGTGCTCCAAAAATGGGCACAACGAGCAAGAAGGCTGGTCCCATCGTAGAGGTCTCAGAGAGCTTTGCAATGGTATGCTGTGCACCGCGTAACTCCTTACGGATCAAAAGTTATGGGCATCGGAGCGACGGAGACCTGGTCACAAACCCTACGCCCTCGATTTGCGAGCCCAGCCTCAACGTGAAGTGATGTTGTCTTGTCTAATGTTCCGTGGGATTCGGTAATAGAGATTTGGTGGATAAAGTATCTTGGCAACCCTAACCAGGGCAAAAAAAAATGAAAAGGGGTGCAACACGAGGACTTCCCAAGGGGTCACACATCCTTGTACTACTCTCGCCCAAGCACGCTTAACTTCAGAGTTCTTATGGGATCCGGTGCATTAGTGTTGGTATGATCGCACCCGTAATGTTGAGGGCACAATTCCTATATGTGTTAACGGTTCACAGTCCCAGCCTAGAGAGATGGCCCATTCAAAAGGCCCATTGGGCTTAACGACAGCACATCCACTTCAACAGCGCAGCATCCTCGCAAGACATGATATCGACACGTTGTAGGGACCACTGATGCCTCCCGAGTCAGATTATCATCCTTTTAACAGTTCACGACGTACGATCCGGGACGGAAAAATAGAGCAAAAGAAGAAAAGTGGTCTGAAACAAATGAAAACGTTCAATTTTGGGCTCCAAAAATGGGCATAGTGAGCAAGCTGGCTGCCCCCGTCGTAGAGTTCTCATAGAGCTTTGCAAAGGTATGCTGTGCGCCGCGTAACTCCTTACAGATCAAAAGTTATAGGCACCGGAGCGACGGAGACCTGGTCACAAACCCAACACCCTCGGTTTACGAGCCCAGCCTCTACGTGAAGCGATGTTGTCTTGCCCAATGTTCCTTGGGATTCGGTAATAGAGATTTGGTGGATAAGGTATCTTGGCAACCCTAATCCGGGCAAAATAAATTGAAAAGGGGGTGCAACACGAGGACTTCCCAGGGGGTCACCCATCCTAGTACTACACTCGCCTAAGCACTAATGTACCGGATCTGATGGGATCCGGTACATTAGTGCTCGTATGATCGCACCCGTCATGTTGAGGGCACAATTCCTTTATGTGTTAACTGTTCACATTCCCAGCCTAAAGAGATGGCACATTCAAAAGGCCCAATGGGCTTAACGACAACCCATCCTCTTCAACAACGCAGCATCCTTCCAAGACGTGATATCGATACGTTGTAGGGCCCTCTGATGTCCCGCGAGTCAGGTTTTCATCCTTTTAACAGTTCACGATGTACGATCCGGGATGGAAAAAACTGAGCAAAAGAAGAAAAGTGGCCTGAAACTGATAAAAACGTTCGATTTTGGGCTCCAAAAAGGGCGCAGCGAGCAAGCTAGCAGCCCCGGTCGTAGAACTCTCAGAGAGCTTTACAATGATATGTTGTGCGCCGCTTAACTCCTTACAGATCAAAATTTATGGGCACCGGAGCAACGAAGACCTGGTCACAAACTCGACGCCCTCGGTTTGCAGGCCAAGCCTCTACGTGAAGAGAAGTTGTCTTGCCAAATGTTTCATGGGATTCTGTAATAGAGATTTGGTGGATAAAGTATCTTGGCAACCCTAACCAGGGCAAAAAAAATTGAAAACGGGGTGCAACACGAGGACTTCCTAGGGGGTCACCTATCCAAGTACTACTCTTGCCCAAGCAAGCTTAACTTCGGAGTTCTGATGGGATCTGGTTCATTAGTACTGGTATGATTGCACCTGTCATGGTGAGGGCCCAATTCCTATATGTGTTAACGGTTCACAGTCCTAGCCTAGAGAGATGGCCCATTGAAAAGGCCCAATGGGCTTAACGACAACCCATCCGCTTCAACAACGTAGCATCCTTACTGGACGTGATATCGACACGATGTAGGGCCCTCTGATGTCCCACGAGTCAGGTTGTCGTCCTATTAACAGTTCACGACGTACGATCCGGGACGAAAAAATAGAGCAAAAGAAGAAAAGTGGCCTGAAACTGATGAAAACGTTCGATTTTGGGCTCCAAAAAGGGCACAGCAAGCAAGCTTGATGCCCCCGTCGTAGAGCTCTCAGAGAGCTTTGCAACGGTATGCTGTGCACCGCGTAACTCCTTACGGATCAAAAGATATGGGCACCGGAGCGACGGAGACCTAGTCACAAACCCTACGCCCTCGGTTTGCGGGCCCAACCTCTACGTGAAGCGAAGTTGTCTTGCCCAATGTTCCATGGGATTCAGTAATAGAGATTTGGTGGTTAAAGTATCTTGGCAACCCTAACCAGGGCAAAAAAAATTGAAAAGTGGGTGCAACACGAGGACTTCGCAGGGGGTCACCCATCCTAGTACTACTCCCGCCCAAGCACGACTAACTTCAGAATTTTGATGGGATCCGGTGCATTAGTGCTGGTATGATCGCACCCGTCATGTTGAGGGCAAAATTCCTTTATGTGTTAACTGTTCACAGTCCTCGCCATCCGCTTCAATGGGCTTAACGACAACCCATCCGCTTGAACAACGCAGCATCCTTGCAAGACGTGATATCGACACATTGTAGGGCCCTCTAATGTCCCGCTAGTCAGGTTGTCGTCCTTTTAACAGTTAATGACGTACGATCCGGGATGGAAAAACAGAGCAAAAGAAGAAAAGTGGCCTGAAACGGATAAAAATGTTCGATTTTGGGCTCAAAAAAGGGCAAAGCGAGCAAGCTGGCTGCCCCCGTCGTAGATGTCTCAGGGATCTTTGAAACGGTATGCTGTGCGCTGAATAACTCCTTACGGATCAATAGTTATGGGCACCAGAGCGACGAAGACCTGGTCACAAACCCTACGCACTCGGTTTGCGGGCCCAGCCTCTACGTGAAGTGAAGTTGTCTTGCCCAATGTTCCGTGGGATTCAGTAACACAGATTTGGTGGATAAAGTATCTTGGAAACCCTAACTAGGGCAAACAAAATTGAAAAGAGGGTGTAACACGAGGACTTCCCAAGGGGTCACCCATCCTAGTACTACTCTCGCCCAAGCACACTTAACTTCGGAATTCTGACGGGATCCGGTGCATTAGTGCCGGTATAATTGCACCCGTCATGTTGAGGGTACAATTCCTATATATTTGAACAGTTCACAGTCCCAGCATAGAGAGATGGCCCATTCAAAAGGCCAAATGGGCTTAACGACAACCCATCCACTTCAACAACGCAGCATCCTCGCAAGACGTGATATCGACACGTTGTAGGACCCTCTGATGTCCCACGAGTTAATTTGTCGTCCTTTTAACAGTTCACGACATACGATCCGGGACAGAAAAACAGAGCAAAAGAAGAAAAGTGGCCTAAAATTGATGAAAACGTTCGATTTTGGGCTCCAAAAATAGGCACAACTAGCAAGCTGGCTACCCCCGTCGTAGAGCTCTCAAAGAGCTTTGCAACTGTATGCTGTATGCCGCATAACTCCTTACGGATCAAAAGTTATGTGCACCAGAGCGACGGAGACCTGGTCACAAACCCTACGCCCTCGGTTTGCGGGCCCAGCCTCTACGTGAAGAAAAGTTGTCTTGCCCAATGTTCCGTAGGATTCAGTAATAGAGATTTGGTGGTAAAGTATCTTGGCAACCCTAACCAGGGCAAAAAAAATCGAAAAGGGGGTGCAACACGAGGACTTTGCAGGGGGTCACCCATCCTAGTACTACTCTCGCCCAAGGACCCTTAACTTCGGAGTTTTGTTGGGATCCGGTCCATTTTTGCTAGTATGATCGCACCCATCATGTTGGGGGCACAATTTCTTTATGTGTTAACTGTTCACAATCCTAGCGGAGAGAGATGGCGCATTCAAAAGGCCCAATGGGCTTAACGACAACCCATCCGCTTCAACAACGCAGCATCCTTGCAAGACGTGATATCAACACGTTGTAGGGCTCTCTGATATCCAGTGAGTCAGGTTGTCGTCCTTTTAACAGTTCGCGACATACGATCCGGGACGAAAAGACAAAGCAAAAGTAGAAATGTGGCATGAAACTGATGAAAACGTTGGATTTTGGGCTCCAAAAATTGGCACCGCGAGCAAGCTAACTACCCCCGTCGTAGAGCTCTCAGGGAGCTTTGCAACTGTATGCTGTGCGCCGCGTAACTCCTTACGCATCAAAAGTTATGGGCACCGGAGCGACGAAGACCTGATTACAAACCCTACGCACTCGGTTTGTGGGCCCAGCCTCTACGTGAAGCGAAGTTGTCTTACCCAATGTTATGTGGGATTCAGTAATATAGATTTGGTGGATAAAGTATCTTGGCAACCCTAACCAGGGCAAAAAAAATTAAAAAGGGGGTGCAACACGAGGACTTCACAGGGGGTCACCCATCCTAGTACTACTCTCGCCCAAGCACACTTAACTTCGGAGTTCTTATGGGATCCGGTGCATTAGTGCTGGTATAATCGCACCCGTCATGCTGAGGGCACAATTCCTATATGTGTTAACGGTTCACAGTCCCAGCCTAGAGAGATGGCCTATTCAAAAGGACCAATGGGCTTAACGACAACCCATCTACTTCAACAACGCAGCATCCTCACAAGACGTGATATCGGCACGTTGTAAGGCCCGCTGATGTCCCGCGAGTTAGGTTGTCGTCCTTTTAACAGTTCACTACGTACGATCCGGGATGGAAAAACATAGCAAATGAAGAAAAGTGGCCAGAAACTGATAAAAACGTTCGATTTTGGGCTCCAAAAAGGGCACAGCGAGCAAGCTGACTGCCCCGTCGTAGATCTCTCAGAGAGCTTTTCAACGGTATGCTGTGCGCCGCGTAACACCTTACGCATCAAAAGTTATGGGCACCGGAGCGACGGAGACCTGGTCACAAACCCTATGCCCTCGGTTTGCGGGCCCAGCCTCTATGTGAAGCGAAATTGTCTTGCCCAATGTTCCGTGGGATTCAGTAATATAGATTTGGTGGATAAAGTATCTTGGCAACCCTAACCAGAGCAAAAAAAATTGAAAAGGGGGTGCAACACGAGGACTTCCCAGGGTGTCACCCATCCTAGTACTATTCTCGCCCAAACACGCTTAACTTAGGAGTTCTGATATGATCCGGTGCATAAATGCTGGTATGATCGCACCCGTCATGTTGAGGGCACAATTCCTTTATGTGTTAACTATTCACAGTCCCAGCCTAGAGAGATGGCCTATTCAAAAGGCCGATTGGGCTTAACGACAACCCATCCGCTTCAACAACGCAGCATCCTCGCAAGACGTTATATCGACACGTTGTAGGGCCCTCTGATGTCTTGCGTGTCAGGTTGTCGTCCTTTCAACAGTTCACGACGTATGATCCGGGACGGAAAAACAGTGCAAAAGAAGAAAAGTGGCTTGAAACTGATGACAACGTTCGATTTTGGACTCCAAAAAGTGCAAAGAGAGCAAGCTGGCTGGCCCCGTCGTAGAGCTCTCAGAGAGCTGTGTAACGGTATGCTGTGTGCCGCGTAACTCCTTACGGATCAAAAGTTATGGGCACCGGAGCGACAGAGACCTGGTCACAAACCCTACGCCCTCGGTTTGCGGGCCCAGCCTCTACGTGAAGTGAAGTTGTCTTGCCCAATGTTCCGTGGGATTCAGTAATAGAGATTTGGTGGATAAAGTATCTTGACAACCCTAACCAGGGCAAAAAAAATTGAAAAGGGGGTGCAACACGAGGACTTCCCAGGGGGTCACCCATCCTAGTACTACTCTCGGCCAAACACGCTTAACTTCGAAGTGCTGATGGGATCCAGTGCATTAGTGCTGGTATGATCACACCCGTCATGTTGAGGGCACAATTCATTTATGTGTTAACTGTTCACAATCCCTGCCATCCGCTCCAATGGGCTTAACGACAACCCATCTGCTTCAACATTGCAGCATCCTTGCAAGACGTGATATCGACACATTGTAGGGCCCCCTAATGTCCCGCGAGTCAGGTTGTCGTCCTTTTAATAGTTAACGACGTACGATCCGGGACGGAAAAACAGAGCAAAAGAAGAAAAATGTCTGAAACGGATGAAAACGTTCGATTTTGGGCTCAAAAAAGGGCAAAGCGAGCAACCTGGCTGACCCCGTCGTAGAGCTCTCAGAGAGCTTTGCAACTGTATGCTGTGCGCCGCGTAACTCCTTACGGATCAAAAGTTATGGGCACCGGAGTGACGAAGACCGAGTCACAAACCCTACGCCCTCAGTTTGCGGGCCCAGCCTCTACGTGAAGCGAAGTTGTCTTCCCAAATGTTCCGTGGGATTCAGTAATAGAGATTTGGTGGATAAAGTATCTTGGCAACGCTAACCAGGGCAAAAAAATTGAAAAGGGGGTGCAACACGAGGACTTCCCAGGGGGTCACTCATCCTAGTACTACTCTCGTCCAAGCACGCTCAACTTCGGAGTTCTGATGGGATCCAGTGCATTAATGCTGGTATGATCGCACCCGTCATGTTGAGGGCACAATTCCTATATGGGTTAACGGTTCACAGTCCCAGCCTAGAGAGATAGCCCATTCAAAAGGACCAATGGGCTTAACGACAACCCATTCACTTCAACAACGCAGTATCCTTACAAGACGTGATATCGACACGTTGTGGGGCCCTGTGATGTCCCACGAGTCAGGTTTTTGTCCTTTTAACAGTTCACGACGTACGATCCGGGACGAAAAAATAGAGCAAAAGAAGAAAAGTGGCTTGAAACTGATGAAAATGTTCGATTTCGGGATCCAAAAACGAGCACAGCAAGCAAGCTGGCTGCCCCGTTGTAGAGCTCTCAGAGAGCTTTGCAACGGTATGTTGTGCGCCGCGTAAATCCTTACGGATCAAAAGTTATGGGAACCGGAGCGACGGAGACCTGGTCTCAAACCCTACGCCCTCGGTTTGCGGGCCCAGCCTCTACGTGAAGCGAAGTTGTCTTGCCCAATGTTCCGTGGGATTCAGTAATAGAGATTTGGTGTATAAAGCATCTTGGCAACCTTAACCAGGGCAAAAAAAATTTAAAAGGGGGTGCAACACAAGGACTTCCTAGGGGGTCACCTATCCTAGTACTACTCTCGCCCAAGCATGCTTAACTTCATAGTTCTGATGGGATCCGGTGCATTAGTGCTGGTATGATCACACACTTCATGTTGAGGGCACAATTCCTTTATGTGTTAACTGTTCACAGTCCCATCCTAGAGAGATGGCCCATTCAAAAGGCCCAATGGGCTTAACGAAAACCCATCCGCTTCAACAATGCAGCATGCTTGCATGACGTGACATCGACACGTTGTAAGGCCCTCTGAGGTCTCGCGAGTCAGATTGTCGTCCTTTTAACAGTTCACGACGTACGATCCGGGATGGAAAAAACAGAGCAAAAGAAGAAAAGTGGCCTGAAACTAATGAAAACTTTCAATTTTGGGCTCCAAAAACGGGCAAAGCGAGCAAGCTGGCTGCCCCCTTCGTAGAGCTCTCAGAGAGCTTTGCAACGGTATGCTGTGCACCGCGTAACTCTTTGCGGATCAAAAGTTATGGGCACCGGAGCGACGGAAACCTGGTCACAAACCCTACGCCCTCAGTTTGCAGGCCCAGCCTCTACGTGAAGAGAAGTTGTCTTGCCCAATGTTCCGTGGGATTCAGTAATAGAGATTTGGTGGATAAAGTATCTTGGCAACCCTAACCAGGGCAAAAAACATTGAAAATGGGGTGCAATACGAGGACTTCCTAGGGGGTCACCCATCCTAGTACAACTCTCGCCCAAGCACGCTTAACTCCAGAGTTCTGATAGGATTCGGTGCATTACTGCTGGTATGATCACACCCGTTATGTTGATGGCACAATTCCTTTATGTGTTAACTGTTCACAGTCCCAGCCTAGAGAGATGGCCCATTCAAAAGGCCCAATGGGCTTAACGACAACCCATCTGCTTCAACAACGCAGCATCTGCGCAAGACGTGATATCGACACATTGTAGGGCCCTCTGATGTCCCGCGAGTCAGGTTGTCGTCCTTTTAACAGTTCACGACGTATGATCCGGGACAAAAAAATAGATCAAAAGTTGAAAAGTGGCTTGAAACTGATGAAAACTTTCGATTTTGGGCTCCAAAAAGGGCATAGCGAGCAAGCTGGCCACCCCCGTCGTAGAGCTCTCAGAGAGCTTTGCAACGGTATGCTATGCACCGCGTAACTCTTTACGGATCAAAAGTTATGATCGCAAATATCATGTTGAGGGCACAATTCCTTTATGTGTTAACTGTTCACAGTCCCAGCTTAGAGAGATGGCCCATTCAAAAGGCCCAATAGGCTTAACAACAACCCATCCGCTTCAACAACGCAGCATCGTAGCAAGACGTGATATCGACACGTTGTAAGGCCCTCTGATGTCCCGCGAGTCAGGTTGTCGTCCTTTTAACAGTTCACGATGTACGATCCGGGACGGAAAAACAGTGCAAAAGTAGAAAAGTGGCCTGAAACTGATGAAAATGTTCGATTTTAAGCTCCAAAAATTGGCACAGCGAGCAAGCTTGCTGCCCCCCTCGTAGAGCTCCCAGAAAGCTTTGCAACGGTATGCTGTGCGCCGCATAACAATTACGGATCAAAAGTTATGGGCACTAGAGCGACGGAGACCTGGTCACAAACCCTACGCCGTCGGTTTGTAGGCCCAGCCTCTAACTGAAGCGAAGTTGTCTTGCCCAATGCTCCGTGGAATTCAGTAATTGAGATTTGGTGGATAAATTATCTTGGCAACCCTAACCAGGGCAAAAAAAATTGAAAATGAGGTGCAACACGAGGACTTCCCAGGGGGTCACCCATCCTAGTACTACTCTCGCCCAAGCATGCTTAACTTCAGAGTTCTGATGTGATCCGGTGCATTAGTGCTGGTTTGATCGCACCCGTCATGTTGAGGGCACAATTCCTATATGTGTTAACGGTTCACAGTCCCAGCCTAGAGAGATGGCCCATTCAAAAGGCCCAATGGGCTTAACGACAACCCATCCGCTTCGACAACGCAGCATCCTTGCAAGACGTGATATCGACACGTTGTAGGGCCCAATTATGTCCCGCGAGTCAAGTTGTCATCCTTTTAACAGTTCACGACGTATGATCCGGGACGGAAAAACAGAGCAAAAGAAGAAAAGTGACCTGAAACTGATGAAAACGTTCGATTTTGGGCTCCAAAAAGGGGCACAACGAGCAAGCTAGCTGCCCCCGTTGTAGAGGTCTCAGAGAGCTTTGCAACGGTATGCTGTGCGCCTAATAACTCCTTACGGATCAAATGTTATGGGCACCGGAGCGACGGAGACCTGGTCACAAACCCTACTCCCTCGGTTTGCGGGCCCAACCTCTACGTGAAGTGAATTTGTTTTGCCCAATGTTCTGTGGGATTCAGTAATAGAGATTTGGTGGATAAAGTATCTTGGCAACCCTAACCAGAGCAAAAAAAATAGAAAAGGGGTGCAACACGAGGACTTCCCAGGGTGTCACCCATCCTAGTACTATTCTCGCCCAAGCACGCTTAACTTCGTAGTTCTGATATGATCCGGTGCATAAGTGCTGGTATGATCGCACCCGTCATGTTGAGGGCACAATTCCTTTATGTGTTAACTGTTCACAGTCCCAGCCTAGAGAGATGGCCCATTCAAAAGGCCCATTGGGCTTAACGACAACCCATCCGCTTAAAAAACACAGCATCCTCGCAAGACGTTATATCGACACGTTGTAGGGCCTCTGATGTCCCGCGTGTCAGGTTGTCGTCCTTTTAACCGTTCACGACCTATGATCCGTGACGGAAAAATAGAGCAAAAGAAGAAAAGTGGCTTGAAACTGATGAAAACGTTCGATTTTGGACTCCAAAAAGTGCAAAGCGAGCAAGCTGGCTACCCCCGTTGTAGAGCTCTCAGAGAGCTGTGCAACGGTATGCTGTGTGCCGCGTAACTCCTTACGGATCAAAAGTTATGGGCACCGGAGCGACGGAGACCTGGTCACAAACCCTACGCGCTCGGTTTGTGGACCCAGCCTCTACGTGAAGCGAAGTTGTCTTGCCTAATGTTCCATGGGATTCAGTAATAGAGATTTGGTGGATAAAGTATCTTGACAACCCTAACAAGGGCAAAAAAAATTGAAAAGGGGGTGCAACACGAGGACTTCCCAGGGGGTCATCCATCCTAGTACTACTCTCGGCCAAACACGCTTAACTTTGAAGTACTGATGGGATCCAGTGCATTAGTACTGGTATGATCACACCCATCATGTTGTGGGCACAATTCATTTATGTGTTAACTGTTCATAGTCCCAGCCTAGAAAGATGGCCCATTCAAAAGGCCCAATGGGCTTAACGACAACCCATCCGCTTCAACAACGCAGCATCCGGGCAAGACGTGATATCGACACATTGTAGGGCCCTCTGATGTCCCGCGAGTCAGGTTGTCGTCCTTTTAATAGTTCACGACGTACGATCCGGGATGGAAAAACAAAGCAAAATTTGAAAAGTGGCCCGAAACTGATGAAAACATTCGATTTTGGGCTCCAATAACAGGCACAGCGAGCAACCTGGCTGCCCCCGTCGTAGAGCTCTCAGAGAGCTTTGTAACGGTATGTTGTGCGCCACGTAACTCCTGACGGATCAAATGTTATGGGCACCGGAGCGACGGAGACCTGGTCACAAACCCTACTCCCTCGTTTTGCGGGCTCAACCTCTACGTGAAGCGAAGTTGTCTTGCCCAATGTTCTGTGGGATTCAGTAATAGAGATTTGGTGGATAAAGTATCTTGGCAACCCTAACCAGGGCAAAAAAAATTGAAAAGGGGGTGCAACACGAGGTCTTCGCTGGGGGTCACCCATCCTAGTACTACTCTCTCCCAAGCACACTTAACTTCGGAGTTCTGATGGGATCCGGTGCATTAGTGTAATAACCTGCACTTAATTCCAAGCATTATTATATTATTTGAGTATTATTAATATGCTCGGTGATAAGAACTAAATTTAACTAGGGCGTGTATTAGCTAGTATATTAAAATTAGGCATTCAACTCAAATAAAACAAAACCTTGCTGGTAGAAATAAGGTACTATATTTTAATTACTCTTTGGATTTAAGAATTTGTATAGCATTAGCTAGGATTTACTCAAATTATAGAATAAAAGTAGTACTATAATTAGTTGATAGGGTTTGATAATTTTTAAGTAGTCATTCTAGCATTTCTAAACAAAGAAAATTAATTATTGTTATATTATTGTCAACAGTTTAGCTAAATAACAAATTAGCCATCATTAACGTGAGTGAAAAGTTTTCCTCTTCTAATCAGCGGTTTGCACGTAGGAAGATAAGCATGAGCAATTAGTGTTCAATTAGCTTGGTCATTTCGGTTTACCCTTTAGAGATTTTAATACAATTGTTATAAGTGTTGATTTGTTGGAAATTAGATTAACCTTTGCAATTTTGGAAGCCAATCACGCTGCTACCACTAGCCTGCTTAAGCTACTATCATAAGACTACTTGTAGTCTTGCTTGGAGCCATGCACCAGTAGAAGACACGCAGCAGCATAGAAGTTTATAAACCAAATTATTTCTAAACAAAGTGCCAGCTACGTGCAACTATAAGCCTTGCATCTTTGCTGTCCATTTTCTATAGGGTTGTATGAGATAAGTTCTCTTATAAACATGGCACGCAGTAGCTTGGGTTTACTCGAGTATCACAGGAATTAAACGTGTGTATTCTTGCATGTTAGCATTTTTGTTAGGTAGACGACGTGGCCGCTAAAATGTTTTAACTGTCCATTCCCTAGTGGCTGCATGATTTTAATTAAACACGCAGTAGCTTGGAATTAGTTACCATAATAGAACATTAGTGCTATCAATAGGATAGAGGAACTAAGCTTTGAATCAGCATGCTGGAAGTAGGAGGTGTCAACTTGCATGAAGTAATTTCTTGACAATAAAATGCGCAGCTGCTTTCTTCACTCAAGTAGAATAGGAACCAATCAGATTGAGTCCTAGGCACTATATAAAGGATTGTTAAGCTTCGGTTAGAACACACACAACCAAATCTCTTATTAGCCTTTTTATATTTCTTTTCTTTGACGAGTTTGACAAGCAATTCACAGGTGCGGGTTTCTTTTAAAGTGCATGGCTGATTTTATTTAATTAAGCTTAGCTGACACTATTTTATATTTAGCTTATAACATGAACATAGTTGTGCGGGTCTTTTGACTAGAAAGCATTACTGAATTCTTTTGTTGATTACAAGTATTTGATTATATGAAGAGCTAATATTATTTTATGTCTTATGCCATGACTTCGTTCTATATATGTAAGGGTGTGGGTTCTAACTTTTAAAATACATTGTTAACTCCTATTATATATGTAGAGTTAATCGTGTGGGTCTGTTAGAGCATTATAGCTAAATTATACGTTAATTGATTTTGAAAGCATGACACATAGACTTACTAGTATAGTCTAGTTAACAATCTCCTCTCAATACATAACTATATTTATGATTGGTTGAGAGAGACTTTTAAATAAATTATATACATGGGTTTGTGATTTTAAATGAGCAGATTGTTATTTGTTAAGAATAAAAGATGTCCTCTCGTAAAGCCAAGCTAGAAGGTTATACCTTATAATATATATTAAATGTGTATACTACCTGTTATATGGGAGCCTATATTTAAGTTTTGATAAGAAATATACGGTATTATAAATCAAGTAGTAGTGGATGAGAAGTTAAGTAGGTTATGGCCATTCTGTAGTCAAGTAAGAATTGATAATGTCTACTACTAAAATTTCACGAGCTAAGTCAACCATCTGTTAACTATATTTACTCTTAGAAGAAGACTATAGCAAGGAGGGTTGATAATAAAATCTATAATAACATAAATTCTTAACCAGGACAAACAACTTGGTCTAATATAAGACCTTATGAACTAGAATTATAAATCAGGTATACATATCATGTTGCTTAACTAGGGTTATAGTAAAGAGTTGTCTATCTTACTGTTTTAATTACGTATTCAACTACTTGCTCATTATTCACTAAGATCACTACCTACTTGTAACATGTATAAATTATTATCCACCTTAATGATTTATTTTTAATATCTACATGGATATGTGTACGAGAGACGGCCTGCTATGTCGTACTCTCATTATGTGATTACCTGAGCATACTAGTGAGCTACTTGGGGGTTGCAACCTCAGGCACGATAGCGTTTCACGAACGCCGGGCAGCATAGGGCTTGCCGGTGATCCCGTGTCTATCGTGGTCCTAGTCCCTCTCTCGCTTGGCCTTCCACCCTCGGAGAGTTGGGTCGTAGATTTTGTGATACAATCCAGAGTATCCTCTTGGGAGAGATAAGAAGTTGAAATTCTGATCAAAGGCTGGCCACCTCATGAAATACTTGACTTGTTCCTACTCTCGCTTGGTACCACCCTCAGAGAGTAGTGTCCTACTCTCGCTTGGCATTCCAACCTCGGAGAGTAGGCTGATATCTGATGTGGATACTTGCCACTAAATGTTACTAGACAACATATGATATTATTTCTTATCATCTGTAAATAAGTTGTGAATATTATTATATGCTGGCATTGCATCATTGTTTTCAAAATTTGAAAATGTTTTCAAAACCACTCCCGATTGACTTACCCTCGCTGAGTTCTTAGAGCTCACGACCTTTACCACCTCCACTTCAGGTGAAGCCACGGCAGAAGAGGAATAACCGGGAAACGAGAATGTGCCTTTTCTGTGTGCTGAGGGATTTGGATCAGTTGATTCCACGGAGTGTTGATGTTATCATCCATCAGCATTACCTTTTCAACGAAGACTTGGTGGACCAAGAAATACCACATCACCTACTATATGATGTAATAATAAATGACACAGTGTTAGATATAGGGATTGGACCATGTATGACTACATATGTGGTCTACTACGGTATTATGTATGAAGAATAGGTGTACTAGTCTAGTTCCGGACTCATTTTTGTCAACTCAGAGTCTGGTTGGATGGTTGTAATATGAAAGGTTATATCTATATCAGCTTAGTATGTTCCGCTTTCAGTTCTTATTTTGCATTTGAATAAGTATAGCTATTTATCTTGACCTCCCACTGTATCCTGAGAAGGATCAGGATTTTGGGTCATTACAGTTGGTATCAGAGCATAGTAATGCCTTAGAAGCCGGGTTTAGAAACGCTGGGCTTGGGGTTAGAAGCCTTGACCTAAGAATATGCCTATGTGTTTTTAATTTGAATAACTATGTGCTATAACTTGTTATTTTGCTTGATAAACAACTGAGGATACTTGCGTGTGTTTAGAGAATATAGCTGGACCTAGTACACGAAGAACTGATAGGAATGCTGAGCCGGTAGAGGAACCTGGACAGGCTAATCCAGGAATGGCTATGTTCAATCTAATGGCAACCGCAATGGACAGGGTGTCCAGAGTTCTTGAGCATCAAGAGGCACGGGAGGCAGGTAACCCGCATAACGTTGAAGGAGGCGTAAACTATGAGGAACACAGGATAAGCTTTAAAGAATTCCTGGGTTATTACCCCCCAAAATTTTTCGGGGAACCTGATGATGAAAAAGCCGAAGCATGGCTCTCGGAGGTGGAGAAACTTTATGAAACTTTGAATTACAATAACGAGCAGAAAGTTGTACTTGCGACATATTTACTCAAAGGAGATGCAGAACAATGGTGGAAGGTGGTAAAACACCGTTGGGAGGAAAATCATATGCCTTACACCTGGGCAAATTTTACCGAAGTCTTTAAGGAGAAATATGTTCCGGCTGTTGCCAGGGAAAGACGGGAAGAGGAATTTATGGCGTTAAGGCAAGGGGGCATGACTGTTGTGCAATACGGAGCACGTCTGGACAAACTATCTCAGTATGTGCCTGAATTGATGCAGCCACAAGATCGAGCAATTCGAAAATTTGTAAGAGGATTGAGGGCTGAAATACAAGATAGTTTGGTTGCATTAAAATTTGGAACTTATGGGGAAGCTGTGGAAGCCGCCACACGAGTGGAAAAAAGGAAGATGGAAACTCGGGGTGGTCTAAGTCAACCCAACAAAAAACCTTTCCAGCAAGGCCTAATGCAACAAAGAATAAGTTTGGGTTATTCTCAAGGACGTAATCAAACAGGATCGGTGAGTAACTGACCACAACCAAGTGGATCGATAGCCTCCTCTGCTCGAGGACCATTAGGCACAAAGACTCAAACTCAAGCATGTGCCTATTGTGATAAGAAGGGACACACTGAGCTGTAATGTTGGAAGAAGGTAGGAAAATGTGTTGGTTGTGGAAGTGATCAACGTCAAATTAAGGATTGTTTAAAGTGGCAAGGGAAGTGGAGCCAGGATAAGCCGGTAACGAATCGGCGTGTGCAAGCTAAAGTTTATGCAATTGAACAGCAGGAGTTACCGGATGATGCTGCTGTAATAGAAGGTATATTCTTTATTTTAACTCAGTCTGTTAAGGCATTAATTGATACAGGGGCAACCCACTCATTTATTACTCCCCATTGTGTGCAACGAATTGGTATTCCAACTAGTAAGTTGTGTTGTGGTGTAGAGGTAAGTACCCCGACAGGTAGCAGATTTGTGACTGAATTTGCTTGTAGGGCTTGTAAGATTCAAGTTGAGAATCGGGAATTCTCTGCCAATCTAATTCTCCTACCTTTCGAAAAATATGAGGTTATTCTAGGAATGGATTGGCTATCCACACACCATGCACACCTAGACTATAGAACCAAAGTGCTAAGGTTACATGTACCAGGGCAACCTATGATCGAGATCTCAAGCCAAAAAAGGGGCCGCACAAACGATGTTATTATTTCAGCCATAAAAGCCGCAAAATCTATCAAAAAGGGGGAACGAGATTCCTCGCATATCTAGTCAATAAGCCGGCCGATAAGGCCAAAATGGAAGAAGTAACGATAATAAAAGAATATTTGGATGTGTTTCCCGAAGAGTTACCTGGGTTACCACCAAAACGGGAAATTGATTTTACCATTGAATTACTACCCGGAACTCAACCAATCTCTAGGCCCCCTATAGAATGGCTCCAACGGAGTTGAAAGAACTGAAAATACAACTGCAGAACTTGGTGGAAAAGGGGTTTATTCAACCTAGTTCTTCACCATGGGGGGCACCAGTGCTGTTTGTTAAGAAGAAAGATGGTTCCTTGAGGTTGTGTATTGATTACCGAGGTTTGAATCAAGTAACAATTAAGAACAAGTATCCTCTACCTTTAATTGATGAACTGTTTGATCAATTACAAGGAGAAAAAGTGTTCTCTAAATTTGACCTAAGACAGGGTTACCATCAACTACAGATTAAGAAGGAGGATATACCCAAGAGTGCTTTCCGAACTCGGTATAGGCACTATGAGTTTGTTGTAATGCCTTTTGGGCTGACTAATGCACCCGCAGCCTTTATGGATATGATGCATCGGATATTTCGCTCTTACCTGGATCAATTCGTGGTAATATTTATAGATGACATACTAGTGTACTCGAAGACAGAGAAAGAGCACGAGCAGCATTTACATCTGGTGCTGCAAAAGCTCCGGGAGCATCAATTATATGCCAAGTTCAATAAATGTGAGTTTTGGCTTCAACATGTGTCCTTTTTGGGACACATCATCTCTCAAGATGGTTTAGCAGTAGACCCAACAAAAATTGAAGTGATATCATCTTGGAAGAAGCCAGAAAATGTTACCGAGGTGCGAAGTTTTCTAGGTTTGGTAGGTTACTATCGACGTTTTGTTAAGGATTTCTCGAAGATAGCAGGACCACTTACTAAGCTTACACAGAAGAGAACGGTATTTGAATGGGACAACAAATGTGAAGGTAGTTTTCAAGAATTGAAAAACAGATTGACTACCGCACCCGTCTTGACTCTACCGGAAGGAGATAAAAATTACATTATCTATAGTGATGCCTCGAAGGAAGGCCTTGGCTGTGTGCTAATGCAAGATAGTCGGGTGATTGCTTATGCTTCCCAAAAATTGAAATCCTATGAGGTGAATTACCCTACACATGATTTGGAATTAGCCGCTATTGTGTTCGCCTTGAAGAAATGGAGACACTACTTATGGGGAAGTAAATTTGAAATATTCACAGATCATAAAAGTTTAAAATACATTTTCTCACAAAAGGAACTTAATATGAGGCAGCGAAGATGGATGGAGTTATTGAATGATTATGATTGTTCCATTAACTATGTACCAGGAAAGGCAAACATTGTAGCAGATGCTCTGAGTCGGAAGACAAGTTTGGTGATTCCCAATTTGGGGAAATCTGAGGAAGAAAACAACAGGGTGTGGTGCGCCTATTTGCAAATACATTTGGACTTGTTGTCACAATTACGAGAAGCACAAAAACAAGATCCTCAGTTCCAAAAGGTTGGAGTAGGCAATATTGATCTCAAATTACATCAAGATGGGTTATGGAGGTTTAGGAATCGTGTTTGTGTACCGAATAACCCAGAATTGAAAAGGAAAATTCTTGAGGAAGCTCATACTTCCAAGTATACTATTCATCCTGGAGGAACCAAGATGTACCGTGATTTGAAACAATACTATTGGTGGAGAAATATGAAAAGGGAAATAGCGGAATACATAACTCGGTGCCTAACCTGTCAACGGGTAAAAGCAGAACATCAAAGACTTGCCGGATTGCTGCAACCGCTGGAAATACCTCAATGGAAATGGGAACATGTGACTATGGATTTTGTCATGGGATTACCCAAATCTCCTCGAGGATGCGACGCTATCTGGGTGGTAGTAGATCGATTGACTAAGACCGCCCATTTTACTGCCATGAATATGGAAGATAAGATAGCTAAGCTTATTGATTTATATGTGGCAAACATTGTAAGACTCTATGGGGTACCCGCAAGTATTGTGTCAGATAGGGATCCCCGATATACATCTAGACTTTGGCAGAAGTTGCAGGCCGCTTTGGGTACCAAGTTAAGCTTCAGCACAACTTACCATCCCTAAACAGATGGGCAATCCGAAAGAACAATCCAAATCTTGGAGGATATGTTGAGAGCCTGCATTTTGGATTTTGGAAAAAATTGGGAAAAGCATCTGCCTTTGGCTGAGTTTGCCTATAACAACAACTATCAGGCCACTATTGGCATGGCTCCATATGAAGCCTTGTACGGAAGGAAGTGTAGATCCCCTTTATATTGGGATGAAGTCGGAGAAATGAAGACTATGGACCCGACCATATTGACAGAACTAGAAGAGAAAATAGCAAATATCCATTTGATCCAAAAAAGGATGTTAACTGCCCAGAGTCGGCAAAAGAGTTATGCCGATAAACGCAGACGAGATTTGGAGTTTGAAATCGGTAACTTGGTATTCTTGAAGTTGTCACCTCGCAAAGGATTAATTCGGCATGGTAAGGGAGGGAAATTAAGTCCACGATATATTGGACCATTTGAGATTATAGATAAAATTGGGAAACTAGCTTACCAATTGAGTTTACCCCCAGAACTAGCCAACCTCCACGATGTGTTCCATATATCATTCTTAAAGAAATATCACCCCGATCCCTCCCATGTATTGAAAATAGGACCGTTGAAGTAACATGGGGATCTGTCTTACAAGGAAACACCCATTCGAATCCTGGATACACAAAATAGGGAGTTGAGATCTAAAACAATACCGATGGTAAAGGTTCTTTGGAATCACCACGGGATCGAAGAAGCCACATGGGAACAAAAAGATGAAATGATGCGGCAATTTCCTAGATTATTTACTAGGTAAGTAAATTTCGAGGACGAAATTTTTGTAAAAAGGGAAGAATGTAAGAACCTGCACTTAATTCCAAGCATTATTATATTATTTGAGTATTATTAATATGCTCGGTGATAAGAACTAAATTTAACTAGGGCGTGTATTAGCTAGTATATTAAAATTAGGCATTTAGCTCAAATAAAAGAAAACCTTGCTGGTAGAAATAAGGTACTATATTTTAATTACTCTTTGGATTTAAGAATTTGTATAGCATTAGCTAGGATTTACTCAAATTATAGAATAAAAGTAGTACTATAATTAGTTGATAGGGTTTGATAATTTTTAAGTAGTCATTCTAGCATTTCTAAACAAAGAAAATTAATTATTGTTATATTAATGTCAACATTTTAGCTAAATAACGAATTAGCCATCATTAACGTGAGTGAAAAGTTTTCCTCTTCTAATCAGCGGTTTGCACGTAGGAAGATAAGCATGAGCAATTAGTGTCCAATTAGCTTGGTCATTTCGGTTTACCCTTTAGATATTTTAATACAATTGTTATAAGTGCTGATTTGTTGGAAATTAGATTAACCTTTGCAATTTTGGAAGCCAATCACGCTGCTACCACTAGCTTGCTTAAGCTACTATCATAAGACTACTTGTAGTCTTGCATGGAGCCATGCACCAGAAGAAGACACGTAGCAGCATAGAAGTTTATAAACCAAATTATTTCTAAACAAAGTGCCAGCTACGTGCAGCTATAAGCCTTGCGTCTTTGCTGTCCATTTTCTATAGGGTTGTATAAGATAAGTTCTCTTATAAGCATGGCACGCAGCAGCTTGGGTTTACTCGAGTATCACAGGAATTAAACGTGTGTATTCTCGCATGTTAGCATTTTTGTTAGGTAGACGACGTGGCAACTAAAATGTTTTAACTATCCATTCCCGAGTGGCTGCATGATTTTAATTAAACACGCAACAGCTTGGAATTAGTTACCATAATAGAACATTAGTGCTGTCAATAGGATAGAGGAACTAAGCTTTGAATCAGCCTGTTGTAAGTAGGAGGTGTCAACTTGCATGAAGTAATTTCTTGACAATAAAATGCGCAGCTGCTTTCTGCACTCAAGTAGAATAGGAACCAATCAGATTGAGTCCTAGGCACTATATAAAGGATTGTTAAGCTTCGGTTAGAACACACACAACCAAATCTCTTATTAGCCTTTTTATATTTCTTTTCTTTGACGAGTTTGACAAGCAATTCACAGGTGCGGGTTTCTTTTAAAGTGCATGGCTGATTTTATTTAATTAAGCTTAGCTGACACTATTTTATATTTAGCTTATAACATGAACATAGTTGTGCGGGTCTTTTGACTAGAAAGCATTACTGAATTCTTTTGTTGATTACAAGTATTTGATTATATGAAGAGCTAATATTATTTTATGTCTTATGCCATGACTTCGTTCTATATATGTAAGGGTGTGGGTTCTAACTTTTAAAATACATTGTTAACTCCTATTATATATGTAGAGTTAATCGTGTGGTCTGTTAGAGCATTATAGCTAAATTATACGTTAATTGACTGTGAAAGCATGACACATAGACTTACTAGTATAGTCTAGTTAACAATCTCCTCTCAATACATAACTATATTTATGATTGGTTGAGAGAGACTTTTAAATAAATTATATACATGGGTTTGTGATTTAAATGAGCAGATTGTTATTTGTTAAGAATAAAAGATGTCATCTCGTAAAGCCAAGCTAGAAGGTTATACCTTATAATATATATTAAATGTATATACTACCTGTTATATGGGAGCCTATATTTAAGTTTTGATAAGAAATATACGGTATTATAAATCAAGTAGTAGTGGATGAGAAGTTAAGTAGGTTATGGCCATTCTGTAGTCAAGTAAGAATTGATAATGTCTACTACTAAAATTTCACGAGCTAAGTCAACCATCTGTTAACTATATTTACTCTTAGAAGAAGACTATAGCAAGGAGGGTTGATAATAAAATCTATAATAACATAAATTCTTAAATAGGACAAACAACTTGGTCTAATATAAGACCTTATGAACTAGAATTATAAATCAGGTATACATATCATGTTGCTTAACTAGGGTTATAGTAAAGAGTTGTCTATCTTACTGTTTTAATTACGTTTTCAACTACTTGCTTGTTATTCACTAAGATCACTACCTACTTATAAGATGTATAAATTATTATCCACCTTAATGATTTATTTTTTGTATCTACATGGATATATGTACGAGAGACGGCCTGCTATGTCGTACTCTCATTATGTGATTACCTGAGCATACTTGTTAGCTACTTGGGGGTTGTAACCTCAGGCACAATAGCGTTTCACGAACGTCGGACGACATAGGGCTTGCCAGTGATCCCGTGACTATCGTGGTCCTAGTCCCTCTCTCACTTGGCCTTCCACCCTCGGAGAGTTGGGTCGTAGATTTTGGGATACAATCCGGAGTATCATCTTAGGAGAGATAAGAAGTTGAAATTTTGATCAAAGGCTGGCCATCTCATGAAATACTTGACTTGTTCCTACTCTCGCTTGGTACCACCCTCGGAGAGTAGTGTCCTACTCTCGCTTGGTACCACCCTCGGAGAGTAGTGTCCTACTCTCGCTTGGCATTCCAACCACAGAGAGTAGGTTGATATCTGATGTGGATACTTTCCACTAAATGTTACTAGACAAAATATGATATTATTTCTTATCATCTGTAAATAAGTTGTGAATATTATTATATGCTGGCATTGCATCATTGTTTTCAAAATTCAAAAATGTTTTCAAAACCACCCCCGGTTGACTTACCCTCGCTGAGTTCTTAGAGCTCACGACCCTTACCACCCGCACTTCAGTTGAAGCCATGGCAGAAGAGGAAGAACTGGGAAACGAGAATGTGCCTTTTCTGTGTGCTGAGGGATTTGGATCAGTTGATTCCATGGAGTGTTGATGTTATCATCCATTAGTATTACCTTTTCAACGAAGACTTGGTGAACCAAGAAATACCACATCACCTACTATATGATGTAATAATAAATGACACAGTGTTAGATATAGGGTTTGGACCAAGTATGACTGCATATGTGGTCTACTACGGTATTATGTATGAAGAATAGGTGTACTAGTCTATTTCCGGACTCATTTTTTTCAGCTTAGAGTCTGGTTGGATGGTTGTAATACGAAAGGTTATATCTATATCAGCTTAGTATGTTCTGCTTTCAGTTCTTATTTTGCATTTGAATGAGTATAGCTATTTATCTTGACCTCCCACTGTATCCTGAGAAGGATCAGGATTTTGGGTCATTACAATTAGTGCTGGTATGATCGCACCCGTCATGTTCAAGGCACAATTCCTATATGTGTTAACGGTTCACAGTCCCAGCCTAGAGAGATGGCCTACTCAAAAGGCCCAATGGGCTTAACGACAACCCATCTGCTTCAACAACGTAGCATCATCACAAGATGTGATATCGACACAATGTAGGGCCCTCTGATGTCCCTCGAGTCAGGTTGTCATCCTTTTAACAGTTCACGACGTATGATCCAGGACAGAAAAATAGAGCAAAAGAAGAAAAGTGGCCTGAAACTGATGAAAATGTTTGATTTTGGGCTCTAAAAACAGGCACAGCGAGCAAGCTGGCTGCCCCCGTCGTAGAGCTCTCAGAGAGCTTTACAACTGTATGATGTGCGCCGCGTAACACCTTACGGATCAAAAGTTATGTGCACCGGAGCGACGGAGACCTAGTCACAAACCCTACGCCCTCGGTTTACTGGCCCAGCCTCTACGTGAAGCGAAGTTGTCTTGCCCAATGTTCCGTGGGATTCAATAATAGAGATTTGGTGGATAAAGTATCTTGGCAACCCTAACCAGGGCAAAAAAAATTGAAAAGGGGGTACAACACGAGGACTTCCCAAGGGGTCACCCATCCTAGTACTACTCTCGCCCAAATACGCTTAACTTTGGAGTTCTGATGGAATCCGGTGCATTAGTGCTGGTATGATGGCACCCGTCATGTTGAGGGTACAATTCCTTTATGTGTTAACTGTTCACAGTCCCAACCTAGAGAGATGGCTCATTCAAAAGGCCCAATGGGCTTAACGACAACCCATCCGCTTCAACAACGCAGCATCCTTGCAAGACGTGATATCGACACGTTGTAGGGCCCTCTGATGTCCCTCGAGTCAGGTTGTCGTCCTTTTAACAGTTCACGACGTATGATCCGAGACAGAAAAATCGAGCAAAAGAAGAAAAGTGGCCTGAAACTGATGAAAACATTCGATTTTGGGCTCCAAAAATGGGTACAATGAGCAAGCTGCCTACCCCCGTCGTAGAGCTCTGAGAGAGCTTTGCAACGGTATGCTATGTGCCGTGTAACTCCTTACGGATCAAAAGTTATGGGCACCGAAGCGACGGAGACCTGGTCACAAACCCTACGCCCTCGATTTGCGGGCCCAGCCTCTACGTGAAGCGAAGTGGTCTTGCCCAATGTTCCGTGGGATTCAGTAATAGAGATTTGGTGGATAAAGTATCTTGGCAACCCTAACCAGGGCAAAAAAAATTGAAAAGGGGGTGCAACACGAGGACTTCCCAGGGGGTCACCCATCCTAGTACTACTCTCGCCCAAACACGCTTAACTTCAGAGTTCTGATATGATCCGGTGCATTAGTGCTGGTATGATCGCACCCGTGATGTTGAGGGCACAATTCCTTTATGTGTTAACTGTTCACAGCCCTAGCCTAGAGAGATGGCCCATTCAAATGGCCCAATGGACTTAACGACAAACCATCCGCTTCAACAACGAAGCATCCTTGCAAGATGTGATATCGACACATTGTAGGGCCTTCTGATGTCCCTCGAGTCAGGTTGTCATCCTTTTAACAGTTCATGACATACGATCCGGGATGAAAAAACAGAGCAAAAGAAGAAAAGTGGCCTAAAACTGATAAAAACGTTCGATTTTGGGCTCCAAAAATGGGTACATCGAGCAAGCTGGCTGCCCCCGTCGTAGAGCTCTTAGAGAGCTTTGCAACGGTATGTTATGAGCCACGTAACTCCCTACGGATCAAAAGTTATGGGCACCAGAGCGACGGAGACCTGGTCACAAACCCTACGCCCTTGGTTTGCGGGCCCAGCCTCTACGTGAAGTGAAGTTGTCTTGCCAAATGTTCCGTGGGATTCAGTAATAGAGATTTGGTGGATAAAGTATCTTGGCAACCCTAACCAGGGCAAAAAAAATCGAAAAAGGGGTGCAACACGAGGACTTCCTAGGGGGTCACCCGTCCTCGTACTACTCTCGCGCAAGCACGTTTAACTTCGGAGTTCTGATGGGATCCGGTGCATTAGTGCTGGTATGATCGCACCGTCATGTTTAGGGCACAATTCCTATATGTGTTAATGGTTCACAGTCCCAGCCTAGAGAGACGGCCTATTAAAAAGGCCCAATGGGCTTAATGACAACACATCCGCTTCAACAACGCAGCATCCTCGCAAGACGTGATATCGAAACGTTGTAGGGCCCACTAATGTCCCTCGAGTCAGGTTGTCACACTTCTAACATTTCACGACGAATGATCCGGGACGGAAAAACATAGCAAAAGAAGAAAAGTGGCCAGAAACTGATGAAAACGTTCGATTTTGGGCTCCAAAAATGGGCACAGCAAACAAGTTGGCCGCCCCCGTCGTAGAGCTCTCAGAGAGCTTAGGAACAGTATGTTGTGCGCCGTGTAACTCTTTACGGATCAAAAGTTATAGGCACCAGAGCGACGGAGACATGGTCACAAACCCTACGCCCTCGGTTTGCGGGCCCAGCCTCTACGTGAAGCGAAGTTGTCTTGCCCAATGTTCCGTGGGATTCAGTAATAGAGATTTGGTGGATAAAGTATCTTGGCAACCCTAACCAGGGCAAAAAAAATTTAAAAGGGGGTACAACACGAGGATTTCCCAGGGGGTCACCCATCCTAGTACTACTCTCGCCCAAACACGCTTAACTTCGGAGTTCTTATATGATCCGGTGCATTAGTGCGGGTATGATCGCACCCGTCATGTTGAGGGCACAATTCCTTTATGTGTTAACTGTTCACAGTCCCAGCCTAGAGAGATGGCCCATTCGAAACGCCTAATTGTCTTAACGACAACCCATCCGATTCAACAACTCATCAGCCTTGCAAGACGTGATATCGACACGTTGTAGTGCCCTCTGATGTCCCTCGAGTCAGGTTATCGTCCTTTTAACAGTTCACGACGTATGATCCGGGACGGAAAAACATAGCAAAATAAGAAAAGTGGCTTGAAACTGATGAAAACGTTCGATTTTGGGCTCCAAAAATGGGCACAGCGAACAAGCTGGCCGCCCCCGTCGTAGAGCTCTCAGAGTGCTTAGCAACGATATGCTGTGCTCCGCGTAACTCCTTACAGATCAAAAGTTATAGGCACCGGAGCGACGGAGACCTGGTCACAAACCCTACGTCCTTGGTTTGCGGGCCTAGACTCTATGTGAAGCGAAGTTGTCTTGCCCACTGTTCCGTGGGATTCAGTAATAGAGATTTGGTGGATAAAGTACCTTGGCAACCCTAACTAGGGCAAAAAAAATTTAAAATGGGGTGCAACACGAGGACTTCCCAAGGGGTAACCCATCCTTGTACTACTCTCGCCCAAACACGCTTAACTTCGGAGTTCTGATATGATCCGTTGCATTAGTGCTGGTATGATCGCACCCATCATGTTGAGGGCACAATTCCTTTATGTGTTAACTGTTCACAGTCCCAGCCTAGAGAGATGGCCCATTCAAAAGTCCCAAAGGGCTTAACGACAACCCATCCGCTTCAACAACGCAGAATCCTCGCTAGACGTGATATCGACACGTTGTAGGGCCCTCTGATGTCTCGCGAGTCAGGTTGTGGTCCTTTTAACAGTTCACGACGTATGATCCGAGACGAAAAAATAGAGCAAAACAAGAAAAGTGGCCTGGAACTGATGAAAACGTTCGATTTTGGGCTCCAAAAACGGGCACAGCGAGCAACCTGGCTGCCCTCGTCGTAGAGCTCTCAGAGAGCTTTGGAACGGTATGCTGTGCGCCGTGTAACTCCTTACGGATCAAAAGCATTGGGCACCGGAGCGACGGAGACCTGGTCACAAACCCTACACCCTCGGTTTGCAGGCCCAGCCTCTATGTGAAGCGAAGTTGTCTTGCCCAATGTTCTGTGGGATTCATTAATAGAGATTTGGTGGATAAAATATCTTGGCAACCCTAACCAGAGGAAAAAAATTGAAAATGGTGTGCAATACGAGGACATCTCAGGGGGTCACCAATCCTAGTACTACTCTCGCCCAAACACGCTTAACTTCAGAGTTCTGATATGATCCTGTGCATTAGTGCTGGTATGATCGCACCCGCCATGTTTAGGGCACAATTCCTTTATGAGTTAACTGTTCACAGTCCCAGCCTAGAGAGATTGCCCATTCAAAAGGCCCAATGGGCTTAAAGACAACCCATATGCTTCAACAACGCAGCATCCTCGCAAGACGTTATATCGACACGTTGTAGGGCCCTCTGATGTCCCGCGTGTCAGGTTGTCGTCCTTTTAACAGTTCATGACGTATGATCCGAGACGGAAAAACAGAGCAAAAGAAGGAAAGTAACCTGAAACTAATTAAAACGTACAATTTTGGGCTCCAAAAAGTGCACAGCGAGTAAGCTGGCTGCCCCTGTCGTAGAGCTTTTAGAGAGCTTTGCAACGGTATGCTGTGTGCCGCGTAACTCCTTACGGATCAAAAGTTATGGGCACCGGAGCGACGGAGACCTGGTCACAAACCCTACGCCCTCAGTTTGCGGGCCCAGCCTCTACGTGAAGTGAAGTTTTCTTGCCCAATGTTCCGTGGGATTCAGTAATAGAGATTTGGTGGATAAAGTATCTTGACAACCTTAACCAGGGCAAAAAAAATTGAAAAGGAGGTGCAACACGAGGACTTCCCAGGGGGTCACCCATCCTAGTACTACTCTCGCCCAAGCACGCTTAACTTCGAAGTTCTGATGGGATCCTGTGCATTAGTGCTGGTATGACCGCACCCGTCATGTTGAGGGCACAATTCCTTTATGTGTTAACTGTTCACAGACCCAGCCTAGAGAGATGGTCCATTCAAAAGGCCCAATGGGCTAAACGACAACCCATCTGCTTCAACAACGCAGCATCCTCACAAGATGTGATATCGAGACGTTGTAGGGCCCTCTGATGTCCCGCGAGTCAGGTTGTCGTTCTTTTAAAAGTTCACGACGTACGATCCGGGACAGAAAAACAGAGCAAAAGTAGAAAAAGTTCCCTGAAACTTTTGAAAATGTTCCATTTTGGGCTCCAAAAACTGGCAAAGCGAGCAAGCTGGCTGGCCCCGTCGTAGACCTCTCAGGGAGTTTTGTAACGGTATGTGGTGCACTGCGTAACTTCTTACGGATCAAAAGTTATGGGCACCGGAGTGACAGAGACTTGGTCACAAACCCTACGCCCTCAGTTTGCGGGCCCAACCTCTACGTGAAGTGAAGTTGTCTTGCCCAATGTTCCATGGGATTTAGTAATAGAGATTTGGTGGATAAAGTATCTTGGCAACCCTAACCAGGGCAAAAAAAATTGAAAAGGGGTTGCAACACGAGGACTTCCCAGGGGGTCACCCATCCTTGTACTACTCTCGCCCAAACACGCTGAACTTCGAAATTCTGATATGATCCGGTGCGTTAGTGCTGGTATGATCGCACCTGTCATGTTGAGGGCACAATTCCTTTATGTGTTAACTGTTCACAGTCCCAGCCTAGAGAGATGGCCCATTCAAAAGGCCCAATGGGCTTAACGACAACCCATCCGCTTCAACAACGTAGCATCCACGCAAAACGTGATATCGACACGTTGTAGGGCCCTCTGATGTCCCGCGAGTCAGGATGTCGTCCTTTTAACAGTTCACGACGTATGATCCGGGACCCAAAAACAGAGAAAAAGAAGAATAATGGCCTGAAACTGATGAAAACGTTCGATTTTGGCTCCAAAAAGGGGCACAGCGAGCAAGCTGGCTGGCCCCGTCGTAGAGCTCTCAGAGAGCTTTGCAACGGCATACTGTGCGCCGCGTAACTCCTTACGGATCAAAAGTTATGGGCACCGGAGCGACGGAGACCTGGTCACAAACCCTACGCTCTCGGTTTGCGGGCCCAGCCTCTACGTGAAGCGAAGTTGTCTTGCCTAATGTTCCGTGGGATTCGGTAATAGAGATTTGGTGGATAAAGTATCTTGGCAACGCTAACCAGAACAAAAAAAATTGAAAAGGGGGTGCAACAGGAGGACTTCCCAGGGGGTCACCCATCCTAGTACTACTCTCGCCCAAACACGCTTAACTTCGGAGTTTTGATATGATCCGGTGCATTAGTGCTCGTATGATTGCACCCATCATGTTGAGGGCAAAATTCCTTTATGTGTTAACTTTCATAGTCCTAGCCTAGAGAGATGGCCCATTTAAAAGGCCCAATGGGATTAACGACAACCCATCTGCTTAAACAATGTAGCATCCTCGCAAGACGTTATATCGACACGTTGTAGGGCCCTTTGATGTCCAGCGTGTCAGGTTGTCGTCCTTTTAGCAGTTCACGACGTATGATCCAGGACGGAAAAACAGAGCAAAAGAAGAAAAGTGGCCTGAAACTGATGAAAACGTTCAATTTTGGGCTCCAAAAAGTGCACAGCGAGCAAGCTAGCTGCCCCCGTCGTAGAGCTCTCAGAGAGCTTTGCAACGGTATGCTGTGTGCAGCGTAACTCCTTACGGATCAAAAGTTATGGGCACCGAAGCGATGAAGACCTGGTCACAAACCCTACGCCCTCAGTTTACGGGCCCAGCCTCTACGTGAAGCGAAGTTGTCTTGCCCAATGTTCCATGGGATTCAATAATAGAGATTTGGTGGATAAAGTAACATGACAACCCCAACCAGGGCAAAAAAAATTGAAAAGGGGTGCAACACGAGGACTTCCCAGGGGGTCACCCATCCTACTACTACTCTCGCCCAAGCACGCTTAACTTCGGAGTTCTGATGGGATCCGGTGCATTAGGGCTGGTATGATCGCACCCGTCATGTTGAGGGCACAATTCCTTTATGTGTTAACTGTTCACAGTCCCAGCCTAGAGAGATGGCCCATTTAAAAGGCCCAATGGGCTTAACGACAACCCATCCGCTTCAACAACGCAGCATGTTTGTAAGACGTGATATCGACATGTTGTAGGGCCCTCTGATGTCCAGCGAGTCAGGTTGTTGTCCGTTTAACAGTTCATGACCTACGATCCTGGACGAAAAAACAGAGTAAAAGAAGAAAAGTAGCTTAAAACTAATGAAAACATTCGAAATTGGGCTCCAAAAAGTGTACAGCGAGCAAGCTGGCTGCCCCCGTAGTAGAGCTCTCAGAGAGATGGTGTGATCGCACCCATCATGTTGAGGGCACAATTCCTTTATGTGTTAACTGTTCACAGTCCCAGCCTATAGAGATGGCCCATTCAGAAGGCCCAATGGGCTTAACGACAACCCATCCACTTCAACAACGGAGCATCTTCGCAAGACGATATATCGACACGTTGTAGGGCCCTCTGATGTCCCGCAAGTCCGGGTGTCGTCCTTTTAACAATTCACGACGTACGATCCGGGACAGAAAAATAGAGCAAAAGTGGAAAAGTGGCCTAAAAGTAATGAAAACGTTCGAATTTGGGCTCCAAAAATGCGCACAGGGAGCAAGCTGGCTGCCCCTGTCGTAGAGCTCTCAGAGAGCTTTGCAACGGTATGCTGTGCGCCGCGTAACTCCTTACGGATCAAAAGTTATGGGCACCGGAGCGACGGAGACCTGGTCACAAACCCTACGCCCTTTGTTTGCGGGCCCAGCCTCTACTTGAAGCGAAGTTGTCTTGCCCAATGTTCCGTGGGATTCAGTAAGAGAGATTTGGTGGATAAAGTATCTTCGCAACCCTAAACAGGGCAAAAAAAATTGAAAAGGGGGTGCAACACGAGGACTTCCCAGGGAGTCACCCATCCTAGTACTACTCTCGCCCAAGCACGCTTAACTTCGGAGTTCTGATGGCATCCGGTGCATTAGTGCTGGTATGATCGCACCCGTCATGTTGAGGGCACAATTCCTTTTTGTGTTAACTGTTCACAGTCCCAGCCTAGAGAGATGGCCCATTCAAAAGGCCCAAAGGGCTTAACGACAACCCATCCTCTTCAACAACGCAGAATGCTTGCAAGACGTGATATCGACACGTTGTAGGGCCCTCTGATGTCCCGCGAGTCAGGTTGTCGTCCTTTTAATAGTTCACGACCTACGATACAGGACGGAAAAACAGAGCAAAAGAAGAAAAGTGGCCTGAAACTGATGAAAACGTTCGATTTTGGGCTCCAAAAAGGGGCACCGCAAGCATGCTGGCTACCCCCATCGTGGAGCTCTCAGAGAGCTTTGCAACGGTATGTTGTACACCGCGTAACTCCTTACGGATCAAAAGTTATCGGTACTGGAGCGACAGAGACCTGGTCATAAACGCTACGCCCTCGGTTTGCGGGCCCAGCCTCTACGTGAAACGAAGTTGTCTTGCCCAATGTTCCGTGTGATTCAGTAATAGATATTTGGTGGATAAAGTATCTTGGCAACCCTAACCAGGGCAAAAAATATTGAAAAAGGGGTGCAACACGAGGACTTCCCAAGGGGTCACCCATCCTAGTACTACTCTCGCCCAAACACGCTTAACTTCGGAGTTCTGATGGGATCCGGTGCATTAGTGCTGGTATGATTGCACCCGTCATATTAAGGGCACAATTCCTATATATGTTAACGGTTCACAGTCCTAACCTAGAGAGATGGCGCATTCAAAAGGCCCAATGGGCTTAACGACAACCCATCCGCTTCAACAATGCAGCATCCTCGCAAGACGTGATATCGACATGTTGTAGGGCTCTCTGATGTCCCGCGAGTCAGGTTGTCTTCATTTTAACAGTTCACGACGTACGATCCGGGATGGAAAAACAGTGCAAAAGAAGAAAAGTGGCCTGAAACTGATGAAAACGTTCAATTTGGGCTCCAAAAAGGGGCACAGCAGGCAAGCTGGTTGTCCCCATCGTAGAGCTCTCAGAGGGCTTTGCAACGGTATGTTGTGCACCGCGTAACTCCTTACGGATAAAAGGTTATCGGCACCGGAGCGACGGAGACCTGTTCACAAACCCTACGCCATCGGTTTGTGGGCCCAGCCTCTACGTGAAACGAAGTTGTCTTGCCCAATGTTCCATGGGATTCAGTAATAGAGATTTGGTGGATAAAGTATCTCGGCAACCCTAACTAGGGTAAAAAAAATTGAAAAGGGGGTGCAACACGAGGGCTTCTCAGGGGGTCACCCATCCTAGTACTACTCTCACCCAAACACATTTAACTTTGGAGTTCTGATATGATCCGGTGCATTAGTGCTGGTATGATCGCACCCGTCATGTTGAGAGCACAATTCCTTTATGTGTTAACCGTTCACAGTCCCAGCCTAGAGAGATGGCCCGTTCAAAAGGCCCAATGAGCTTACCGATAACCCATCTGCTTCAACAACGCAGCATCCTTGCAAGACGTGATATCGACACGTTGTAGGGCCCTCTGATGTCCCGCGAGTCCGGTTGTCGTCCTTTTAACAGTTCACGATGTACGAACCAGGACGGAAAAACAGAGCAAAAGAAGAAAAGTGGCCTGAAACTGATGAAAACGTTCGATTTTGGGCTCCAAAAAGGGGCACAACAAGCAAGCTGGCAGCCCCCGTCGTAGAGCTCTTAGAGAGCTTTACAACGGTATGCTGTGCACCGCGGAACTCCTTACAGATCAAAAGTTATGGGCACCGGAGCGACGGAGACCTAGTCACAAACCCTACGCCCTCGGTTTGCGGGCCTAGCCTCTATGTGAAGCGAAGTTGTCTTGCCCAATGTTCCGTGGGATTCAGTAATAGAGATTTGGTGGATAAAGTATCTTGGAAACCCTAACCAGGGCAAAAAACATTGAAAAGGGGGTGCAACACGAGGACGTCACAAGGGGTCACCCATCCTAGTACTACTCTCACCCAAGCACACTTAACTTCGGAGTTCTGATGGGATCCAGTGCATTAGTGCTGGTATGATCGCATCCGTCATGTTGAGGGCACAATTCCTTTTAGTGTTAACTGTTCACAGTCGCAGCCTAGAGAGATGGCCAGTTCAAAAGGCCCATTGGGCTTAACGTCAACCTATCCGCTTCAACAACGCATCATCCTTGCTAGATGTGATATCGACACATTGTAAGGCCCTCTGCTGTCCCGCGAGACCGGTTTTCATCCTTTTAAAAGTTCACGACGTACGATCCGGGATGGAAAAACAGAGCAAAAGAAGAAAAGTGGCCTGAACCTAATGAAAACGTTCGATTTTGGTCTCCAAAAAGGGGCATAGCTAGCAAGCTAGCTGCCCCCGTCGTAGAGCTCTCAGAGAGATTTGCAACGGTAAGCTGTGTGCCGCGTAACTCTTTACGGATCAGAAGTTATGGGCCCCGGAGCGACGGAGACATGGTCACAAACCCTACGCTTTCGGTTTGCGGGCCCAGCCTCTACGTGAACTGAAGTTGTCTTGCCCAATGTTCCGTGGGATTCAGTAATAGATATTTTGTGGATAAAGTATCTTGGCAACCCTAACAAGGGCAAAAAAAATTGAAAAGGGGATCCAACACGAGGACTTCCCAAGGGGTCACCCATCGTAGTACTACTCTGGCCCAAGCACGCTTAACTTCGGAGTTCTGATGGGATTCGATGCATTAGTGCTGGTATGATCGCACCCGTCATGTTGAAGGCATAATTCCTTTATGTGTTAACTGTTCACAGTCACAGCCTAGAGAGATGGCCCATTCTAAAGGCCCAATGGGCTTAACGACAACCCATCCGTTTCAACAACGTAGCATGCTTGCAAAACATGATATTGATACGTTGTAGGGCCCTCTGATGTCCCGCGAGTCAAGTTGTCGTCCTTTTAACAGTTCACGACGTACGATCCGCGACGGAAAAACAGAGCAAAAGAAGAAAAGTGGCCTGAAACTGATGAAAACGTCCGATTTTGGGCTCCAAAAAGGGGCACAGGGAGCATGCTGGCTACCCCATCGTGGAGCTCTCAGAGAGCTTTGCAACGGTATGTTGTGCGCCGCGTAACTCCTTACGGATCAAAAGTTATCGGCACCGGAGCGACGGAGACCTGTTCACAAACCATACGCCCTCGGTTTGCGGGCCCAGCCTCTACGTGAAACGAAGTTGTCTTGCCCAATGATCCGTGGGATTCAGTAATAGAGATTTGGTGGATAAATATCTTGGCAACCCTAACCAGGGCAAAAAAAATTGAAAAGGGGGTGCAACACGAGGACTTCCTTTGGGGTCACCCATCCTAGCACTACTTTCGCCCAAACACGCTTAACATCGGAGATCTGATGGGATCCGGTGCATTAGTGCTGGTATTATGGCACCCGTCATGTTGAGGGCACAATTCCTATATGTGTTAACGGTTCACAGTCCCAGCCTAGGGAGATGGCCCATTCTAAAGGCCCAATGGGCTTAACGACAACCCATCCGCTTCAACAACGTAGCATGCTTGCAAAACATGATATTGATACGTTGTAGGGCCCTCTGTTGTCCCGCGAGTCAAGTTGTCGTCCTTTTAACAGTTCACGACGTACGATCCACGACGGAAAAACAGAGCAAAAGAAGAAAAGTGGCCTGAAACTGATGAAAACGTCCGATTTTGGGCTCCAAAAAGGGGCACAGGGAGCATGCTGGCTACCCCCATCGTGGAGCTCTCAGAGAGCTTTGCAACGGTATGTTGTACGCCGCGTAAGTCCTTACGGATCAAAAGTTATCGGTACTGGAGCGACAGAGACCTGGTCATAAACGCTACGCCCTCGGTTTGTGGGCCCAGCCTCTACGTGAAACGAAGTTGTCTTGCCCAATGTTCCGTGTGATTCAGTAATAGAGATTTGGTGGATAAATATCATGGCAACCCTAACCAGGGCAAAAAAAATTGAAAAGGGGGTGCAACACGAGGACTTCCTTTGGGGTCACCCATCCTAGCACTACTTTCGCCCAAACACGCTTAACATCGGAGATCTGATGGGATCCGGTGCATTAGTGCTGGTATGATGGCACCCGTCATGTTGAGGGCACAATTCCTATATGTGTTAACGGTTCACAGTCCCAGCCTAGGGAGATGGCCCATTCTAAAGGCCCAATGGGCTTAACGACAACCCATCCGCTTCAACAACGCAGCATGCTTGCAAAACATGATATTGATACGTTGTAGGGCCCTCTGATGTCCCGCGAGTCAAGTTTTCGTCCTTTTAACAGTTCACGACGTACGATCCACGACCGAAAAACAGAGCAAAAGAAGAAAAGTGGCCTGAAACTGATGAAAACGTCCGATTTTGGGCTCCAAAAAGGGGCACAGGGAGCATGCTGGCTACCCCCATCGTGGAGCTCTCAGAGAGCTTTGCAACGGTATGTTGTACGCCGCGTAACTCCTTACGGATCAAAAGTTATCGGTACTGGAGCGACAGAGACCTGGTCATAAACGCTACGCCCTCGGTTTGTGGGCCCAGCCTCTACGTGAAATGAAGTTGTCTTGCCCAATGTTCCGTGTGATTCAGTAATAGATATTTGGTGGATAAAGTATCTTGGCAACCCTAACCAGGGCAAAAAAAAATTGAAAAGGGGGTGCAACACGAGTACTTCCTAGGGTGTCACCCATCCTAGTACTACTCTCGCCCAAACACGCTTAACTTCGGAGTTCTGATGCGATCCGGTGCATTAGTGCTGGTATGATTGCACCCGTCATGTTGAGGGCACAATTCCTATATGTGTTAACTGTTCACAATCCCAGCCTAGAGAGATGACCTATTCAAAAGGCCCAATGGGCTTATCAACGACCCATCCGCTCCAACAACGCAGCATCCTCGCAAGACGTGATATTGACACGTTGTAAGGCCCTCTGATGTCCCGCGAGTCAGGTTGTCGTCCTTTTAACAGTTCACGACGTACGATCTGGGACGGAACAATATAGCAAAAGAAGAAAAGTGTCCTGAAACTGATGAAAATGTTCGATTTTGGTATCCAAAAACGGGCACAGCGAGCAAGCAAACTGCCCCCGTCGTAAAGCTCTCAGAGAGCTTTGCAACGGTATGCTCTGCACAGCGTAACTCCTTACGGAACAAAAGTTTTGGGCACCAGAGCAATGTAGACTTGGTCACAAACCCTACGCCCTCGGTTTGCGGGACTAGCCTCTACGTGAAGCGAAGTTTTCTTGCCCAATGTTCCGTGGGATTCAGTAATAGAGATTTGGTAGATAAAGTATCTTGGAAACCCTAACCAGGGCAAAAAAAATTGAAATGGGGGTGCTACACGAGGACTTCCCAGGGGGTCACCCATTCTAGTACTACTCTCGCCCAAGCACGCTTAACTTCGAAGTTCTGATATCATCCGGTGCATTAGTGCTGGTATGATCGCACTCGTCATGTTGAGGGCACAATTCCTTTATGTGTTAACTATTCACAGTCCCAGCCTAGAGAGATGGCCCATTCAAAAGGCCCAATGGGCTTAACGACAACCCATCCGCTTCAACAACGCAGCATGCTTGCAAGATGTGATATCGAGACGTTGTAGGGCCCTCTGATGTCCCGCAAGTCAGGTTGTCGTCCTTTTAACAGTTCACGACCTACGATCCGGGATGGAAAAACAGAGCAAAAGAAGAAAAGTGGCCTGAAACTGATGAAAACGTGCGATTTTAGGCTCCAAAAATGGGCACAGCGTGCATGCTGGTTGCCCCCGTCATAGAGCTCTTAGAGATATTTGCAACGGTATGCTGTGCGCCGTGTAACTCCTTACGGATCAAAAGTTATCGGCACCGAAGCGACGGAGACCTGGTCACAATACCTACGCCCTCGTTTTGCCGGCCCAGCCTCTACGTGAAATAAAGTTGTCTTGCCCAATGTTCCGTGGGATTTAGTAATAGAGATTTGGTGGATAAAGTATCTTGGCAACCCTAACCAGGGCAAAAAAAATTGAAAAGTTGGTACAACACGAGGACTTCCCAGGGGGTCACCCATCCTTGTACTACTCTTGCTCAAACACGCTTAACTTCGGAGTTCTGTTGGGATCCGGTGCATTAGTGCTGGTATGATCGCACCCGTTATGTTGAGGGCATAATTCCTATATGTGTTAACGGTTCACAGTCCCAGCCTAGAGAGATGGCCCATTCAAAAGGCCCAATGGGCTTAACGACAACCCATCCGCTTCAACAACGCAGCATCCTCGCAAGACGTGATATCGACACGTTGTAGGGCCCTCTGATGTCCCGCGAGTCAGGTTGTCGTCCTTTTAACGGTTCACGACGTACGATCCGGTAGGGAAAAATAGAGCAAAAGAATAAAAGTGGCTTGAAACTGATGAAAACGTTCAATTTTGGGCTCCAAAAACGGGCACAGCGAGCAAGCTGGCTGCGCCCGTCGTAGAGCTCTCAAAGGGCTTTGCAACGGTATGTTGTGCGCCGCGTAACTCCTTGCGGATCAAAAGTTATGCGCACCGGAGCGACGGAGACCTGGTCACAAACCCTACGCCCTCAGTTTGCAGGCCCGGCCTCTACATGAAGCGAAGATGTCTTGCCCAATGTTCCGTGGGATTCAGTAATAGAGATTTGGTAGTTAAAGTATCTTGGCAACCCTAACCAGGGCAAAAAAATTTGAAAAGGGGGTTCAACACGAGGACTTCCAGGGGGTCACCCATCCTAGTACTACTATCGCCCAAGCACGCTTAACTTCGGAGTTCTGATATAATCCGGAGCATTAGTGCTGGTATGATCGCACCCGTCATGTTGAGGGCACAATTCTTTTATGTGTTAACTGTTCACAGTCCCACCCTAGAGTGATGGCCCATTCAAAAGGCCCAATGGGCTTAACGACAACCCATCCGTATCAACAACGCAGCATGCTTGCAAGACGTGATATCGACACATTGTAGGGCCCTCAAATGTCCCGTGAGTCAGGTTGTCATCCTTTTAACAGTTCACGACGTACGATTCGGGACGGAAAAACAGAGCAAAAGAAGAAAAGTGGCCTGAAACTGATGAAAACGTTCGATTTTGGGCACCAAAAATGGGTACAACGAGCATGCTAGCTGCCCCCGTCGTAGAGCTCTCAGAGAGCTTTGCAACGGTATAATGTGCGCCGTGTAACTCCTTACGGATCAAAAGTTATTGGCACCGGAATAACGGAGACCTGGTCACAAACCCTACGCCCTCGGTTTGTGGTCCCAGCCTCGACGTGAAACGAAGTTGTCTTGCCCAATGTTCCGTGGGATTCAGTAATAGAGATTTGGTGGATAAAGTATCTTGGCAACCCTAACAAGGGCAAAAAAAATTGAAAAGGGGGTGCAACACGAGGGCTTCTCAGGGGGTCACCCATCCTAGTACTACTCTCACCCAAACACATTTAACTTTGGAGTTCTGATATAATCCGGAGCATTAGTGCTGGTATGATCGCACCCGTCATGTTGAGGGCACAATTCCTTTATGTGTTAACTGTTCACAGTCCCAGCCTAGAGAGATGGCGCATTCAAAAGGCCCAATGGGCATAACGACAACCCATCTGCTTCAACAATGCAGCATCCTCGCAAGACGTGATATCGACACGTTGTAGGGCCCTCTGATGTCCCGCGAGTCAGGTTGTCGTCCTTTTAACAGTTCACGACGTACGATACAGGATGGAAAAACAGTGCAAAAGAAGAAAAATGGCCTGAAACTGATGAAAACGTTCAATTTTGGGCTCCAAAAAGGGGCACAGCAAGCAAGCTGGCTGTCCCCATCGTAGAGCTCTCAGAGGGCTTTGCAACGGTATGCTGTGCGCCGCGTAACTCCATACGGATAAAAAGTTATCGGCACCGGAGCGACGGTGACCTGTTCACAAACCCTACGCCATCGGTTTGTGGGCCCAGCCTCTACGTGAAACGAAGTTGTCTTGCCCATTGTTCCGTGGGATTCAGTAATAGAGATTTGGTGGATAAAGTATCTTGGCAACCCTAACCAGGGCGAAAAAAATTGAAAAGGGGGTGCAACATGAGGGCTTCTCAGGGGGTCACCCATCCTAGTACTACTCTCACCCAAACACATTTAACTTTGGAGTTCTGATATGATCCGGTGCATTAGTGCTGGTATGATCGCACCCGTCATGTTGAGGGCACAATTCCTTTATGTGTTAACTGTTCACAGTCCCAGCCTAGAGAGATGGCCCGTTCAAAAGGCCCAATGAGCTTACCGACAACCCATATGCTTCAACAACGCAGCATCCTTGCAAGATGTGATGTCGACACGTTGTAGGGCCCTCTGATGTCCCGCGAGTCCGGTTGTCGTCCTTTTAACAGTTCACGACGTACGAACCAGGACGGAAAAACAGAGGAAAAGAAGAAAAGTGGCCTGAAACTGATGAAAACGTTCAATTTTGGGCTCCAAAAAGGGGCACAGCAAGCAAGCTGGCTGCCCCCGTCGTAGAGCTCTTAGAGAGCTTTTCAACGGTATGCTGTGCACCGCGGAACTCGTTACAGATCAAAAGTTATGGGCACCGGAGCGACGGAGACCTGTTCACAAACCCTACGCCATCGGTTTGCGGGCCTAGCCTCTATGTGAAGCGAAGTTGTCTTGCCCAATGTTCCGTGGAATTCAGTAATAGAGATTTGGTGGATAAAGTATCTTGGAAACCCTAACCAGGGCAAAAAACATTGAAAAGGGGGTGCAACCCGAGGACTTCACAGGGGGTCACCCATCCTAGTACTACTCTCACCCAAGCACGCTTAACTTCGGAGTTCTGATGGGATCCGGTGCATTAGTGCTGGTATGATCGCATCCGTCATGTTGAGGGCACAATTCCTTTATGTGTTAACTGTTCACAGTCCCAGCCTAGAGAGATGGCCCGTTCAAAAGGCCCAATGAGCTTACCGACAACCCATCTGCTTCAACAACGCAGCATCCTTGCAAGACGTGATATCGACACGTTGTAGGGCCCTCTGATGTCCCGCGAGTCCGATTGTCTTCCTTTTAACAGTTCACGACGTACGAACCAGGACGGAAAAACATAGCAAAAAAAGATTTGGTGGATAAAGTATCTTGGCAACCCTAACAAGGGCAAAAAAAATTGAAAAGGGGGTGCAACACGAGGACTTCCCAGGGGGTCGTCCATCCTAGTACTACTCTCGCACAATTCCTTTTTGTGTTAACTGTTCACAGTCCCAACCTAGAGAGATAGCCCATTGAAAAGGCCCAATGGGCTTAACGACATCCCATCCGCTTCAAAAATGTAGCATCCTGGCTAGACGTGAAATCGACACGTTGCAGGGCCCTCTGATGTCCTGCGAGTCCGGTTGTCGTCCTTTTAATAGTTCACGACGTACGATCCGGGACGGAAAAACATAGCAAAAAAAGAAAAGTGGCCTGAAACTGATGAAAACGTGCAATTTTGGGCTCCAAAAATGGGCTCAGCGAGCACGCTGGCTTCCCCCGTCGTAGAGCTCTCAGAGAGCTTTGCAACGCTATGTTGTGTGCCGCATAACTCCTTACGTATCAGAAGTTATCGGCACCGAAGCGACGGAGACCTGGTCACAAACCCTATGCCCTCAATTTGCGGGCCCAGCCTCTACGTGAAGCGAAGTTGTCTTGCCCAATGTTCCGTGGGATTCAGTAATAGAGATTTGGTGGATAAAGTATCTTGGCAACCCTAACTAGGGCAAAAAAAAATTAAAATGGGGGTGCAACACGAGGACTTCCCAGGGGGTCACGATCCTAGTACTACTCTCGCCCAAACACGCTGAACTTCGGAGTTCTGATATGATCCGGTGCATTACTGCTGGTATGATCACACCCGTCATGTTGAAGGCACAATTCCTTTATGTGTTAATTGTTCACAGTCCCAGCCTAGAGAGATGGCCCATTCAAAAGGCCCAATGGGCTTAACAACAACCCATCCGCTTCAACAATGCAGCATCCTCGCAAGACGTGATATAGACACATTGTAGGGCCCTCTGATGTCCCGCGAGTGTGGTTGTCGTCCTTTTAACAGTTCACGACGTATGATCCGAGAAGGAAAAACAGAGCAAAAGAAGTAAAGTGGCCTGAAACTGATGAAAATGTTCAATTTTGGGCTCTAAATATGGGCACAGCGAGCAAGCTAGCTGCCCCCGAGAGTTCTCAGAGAGCATTGCAATGGTATGTTGTGCGCCGCGTAACTCCTTACGGATCAAATGTTTTGGGCACCGGAGCGAAGGAGACATTGTCACAAACCCTACGCCCTCAGTTTGCGGGCCCAGCCTCTACGTGAACCGAAGTTGTCTTGCCCAATGTTCCGTGGGATTCAGTTATAGAGATTTGGTGGAAAAGTATCTTGGCAACCCTAACCGGAGCAAAAAAAATTGAAAATGGGGTACAACACGAGTACTTCCCAGGGGGTCACCCATCCTAGTACTGCTCTCGCCAAAACACGCTTAACTTCGGAGTTCTGATATGATCCGGTGCATTAGTGCTGGTATGATCGCACCCGTCATGTTGAGGGCACAATTCCTTTATGTGTTAACTGTTCGCAGTTGCAGCCTAGAGAGATGGCCCATTCAAAAGGCCCAATGGGATTAACGACAACCCATCCGCTTTAACAACGCAGCATCCTCGCAAGACCTTATATCTACCCGTTTTAGGGCGTTCTGATGTCCCGTGTGTCAGGTTGTCGTCCTTTTAACAATTCCCGACGTATGATTCGGGACGGAAAAACAGAGCAAAAGAAGAAAAGTGGCCTGAAACTGATTAAAACGTTCGATTTTGGGCCTCAAAAAGTGCCCAGCGAGCAAGCTGGCTGCCCATGTCGTAAAGCTCTCAGAGAGCTTTGCAACGGTATGCTTTGTGCCGCGTAACTCCTTACGGATAAAAAGTTATGGGCACCGGAGTGACAGAGACCTGGTCACAAACCCTACGCCCTCGGTTTGCAGGCCCAGCCTGTACGTGAAGCGAAGTTGTATTGCCCAATGTTCCATGGGATTTAGTAATAGAGATTTGGTGGATAAAGTATCTTGACAACCCTAATCAGGGCAAAAAAAATTGAAAAGGGGGTGCAACACGAGGACTTCCCAGGAGGTCACCCATCCTAGTACTACTCTCACCCAAGTACTCTTAACTTCGAAGTTCTGATGGGATCCGGTGCATTAGTTTTGGTATGATCGCACCCGTCATGTTGAGGGCACAATTCCTTTATGTGTTAACTGTTCACAGTCCCAGCCTAGAGAGATGGCCCTTTCAAAAGGCCCAATGGGCTTAACAACAACCCATCCGCTTCAACAACGTAGCATCCTCGCAAGACGTGATATCAACACGTTGTAGGGCCCTCTGATGTCCCGCGAGTTAGGTTGTCGTCCTTTTAACAGTTCCTGACGTACGATCTAGGACAGAAACGAAGAAAAGGGACCTGAAACTGATGAAAACGTTCGATTTTCGGCTCCAAATACGGGCACAGAGAGCATGCTCCATGCCCCCGTCATAGAGCTCTCAGAGAGCTTTGCAACGGTATGTTGTGCGCTGCATAACTTATTACGGATCAAAAGTTATGGGCACCGGAGGGACGGAGACCTGGTCACAAACCCTACGCCCTTGGTTTGCGGGCCTAGCCACTACGTGAAGCGAAGTTGTCTTGCCCAATGTTCCGTGGGATTCAGTAATAGAGATTTGGTGGAAAAAGAATCTTGGCAACCCTAACCAGGGCAAAAAAAATTGAAAAGGGGGTGCAACACGAGGACTTCCCAAGGGGTCACCCATCCTAGTACTACTCTTGCCCAAGCACCCTTAACTTCGGAGTTCTTATGGGATCCGGGGCATTAGTGCTGGTATGATCGCACCCATCATGTTGATGGAACAATTCCTATATGTGTTAACAGTTCACAGTCCCAGCCTAGAGAGATGGCCCATTCAGAAGGACCAAAGGGCTTAACGACAACCCATCCACTTCAACAACGCAGATTCCTCACAAGACATGATATCAACACGTTGTAGGGCCCTATGATGTCCCGCGAATCAGGTTGTCATCCTTTTAACAGTTCACGACGTACGATCCGGGATGGAAAAACAGAGCAAAAGAAGAAAAGTGGACTGAATCAGATGAAAACGTTCGATTTTGGGCTCCAAAAATGGGCGCAGCAAGCATGCTTGCTGCCCCCGTCGTAGAGCTCTTAGAGAGCTTTGCAACGGTATGCTGTGCGCCGCGTAACTCCTTACGGATCAAAAGTTATGGGCACCGGAGCAAAGGAGAACTGGTCACAAACCCTACGCCCTCGGTTTGCGGGCCCAGCCTGTATGTGAAGCGAAGTTGTCTTGCCCAATGATCTGTGGGATTCAGTAATAGAGATTTGGTGGATAAAGTATCTTGACAACCCTAACCAGCGCAAAAAAATTTGAAAAGGGGGTGCAACACGAGGACTTCCCAGGGGGTCACCCATCCTAGTACTACTCTCACCCAAGCACTCTTAACTTCGAAGTTCTGATGGGATCTGGTGCATTAGTGTTCGTATGATTGCACCTGTCATGTTGAGGGCACAATTCCTTTATGTGTTAACTGTTCACAGTCCCAGCCTAGAGAGATGGCCCATTCAAAAGGCCCATTGGGCTTTACGAGAACCCATCCGCTTCAACAACACAGCATCCTCGCAAGATGTGATATCAACACGTTTTAGGGCCCTCTTATGTCCAGCGAGTCAGGTTGTCGTCCTTTTAACAGTTCACGACGTACGATCCAGGTCGGAAAAACATAGCAAAAGAAGAAAAGTGGTCTGAAACTGATGAAAACGTTCGATTTTCGGCTCCAAATATGGGCACAGTGAGCAAGCTGGCTGCCCCTGTCGTAGAGCTCTTAGAGAGCTTTGCAACGGTATGTTGTGCGCTGCGTAACTACTTACGGATCAAAAGTTTTGGGCACCGGACCGACGGAGACCTGGCCACAAACCCTACGCCCTTGGTTTGCAGGCCCAGCCTCTACGTGAAGCGATATTGTCTTGTCCAATGTTCCGTGGGATTCAGTAATAGAGATTTGGTGGATAAAGTATCTTGGCAACCCTAACTAGGGCAAAAAAAATTGAAAAGGGAGTGCAACACAAGGACTTCCAAGGGGGTCACCCATCCTACTACTACTCTCGCCCAAGCACGCTTAACTTTGGAGTTCTGATGGGAACTGGTGCATTAGTGCTGGTATGATCGCACCCGTCATGTTGATGGCACAATTCATATATGTGTTAACGGTTCACAGTCCCAGCCTAGAGAGATGGCCCATTCAAAAGGCCCAATGGGCTTAACGACAACCATCTGCTTCAACAACGCAGCATCCTCGCAAGACCTTATATCGACACGTTTTAGGGCCCTCTGATGTCCCGCGTGTCAGGTTGTCATCCTTTTAACAGTTCACGACGTATGATTCAGGATGAAAAAACAGAGCAAAAGAAGAAAAGTGGCCTGAAACTGATGAAAACGTTCAATTTTGGGCACCAAAAAGTGTACAGCGAGCAAGCTGGCTGCCCATGTCGTGGAGCTCCCAGAGAGCTTTGCAACAGTATGATGTGTGCCGCGTAACTCTTTACGGATCAAAAGTTATGGGCACCGGAGCGACGGAGACCTGGCCACAAACCCTGCGCCCTTGGTTTGCGGGACCAGCCTCTACGTGAAGCGATGTTGTCTTGCCCAATGTTCCGTGGGATTCTGTAATAGAGATTTGGTGGATAAAGTATCTTGGCAACCCTAACCAGGGCAAAAAAAATTGAAAATGGGGCGCAACACGAGGACTTCCCAGGGGGTCACCCATCGTAGTACTACTCTCGCCCAAGCACGCTTAACTTCGGAGTTTTGATGGGATCCGGTGCATTAGTGCTGATATGATCGCACCCGTCATGTTGATGGCACAATTCCTATATGTGTTAACGGTTCACAGTCCCAACCTAGAGAGATGGCCCATTCAAAAGGCCCAATGGGCTTAACGACAACCCATCCGCTTCAATAACGCAGCATCATCGCAAGACGTGATATCAACACATTGTCTGGCCCTCTGCTGTCTCGCGAGTCAGGTTGTCGTACTTTTAACAGTTCACGACGTACGATCCGGGAAGGAAAAATAGAGCAAAAGAAGAAAAGTGGCCTAAAACCGATGAAAATGTTCGATTTTGGGCTCCAAAAACAGGCACAGCGAGCAAGCTGGCTGCCCCCGTCGTAGAACTCTCAGAGAGCTTTGCAACGGTATGCTTTGCGCCGCGTAACTCCTTACGGATCACAAGTTATGGGCACCTGGGCGACGGAGACCTGGTCACAAACCCTACGCCCTCGGTTTATCGGGCCCAGCCTCTACGTGAAGCGAAGTTGTCTTGCCCAATGTTCTGTGGGATTCAGTAATAGAGATTTGGTGGACAAAGTATCTTGGCAACCCTAACCAGGGCAAAAAAAATTAAAAAGGGGGTGCAACACGAGGACTTCTCACGGGGTTACCCATCCTAGTACTACTCTCGCCCAAGCACGCTTAACTGTCGGAGTTCTGATGGGATCCTGTGCATTAGTGCTGGTATGATCGCACCCGTCATGTTGAGGGCACAATTCCTTTTTGTGTTAACTGTTCACAGTCCCAGCCTAGAGAGCTGGCCCTTTCAAAAGGCCCAATTGCTTAACGACAACCCATCCGCTTCAAGAACGCAGCATTCTTGCAAGACGTGATATCGACACGTTGAAGGGCCCTCTGATGTCTCGCGAGTCAGGTTGTCATCCTTTTAACAGTTCACCACGTACGATCCGGGATGAAAAAATAGAGCAAAAGAAGAAAAGTGGTTTGAAACTAATGAAAACATTTGATTTTGGGCCACAAAACTGGCACAGTGAGCATGCTTGCTGCCCTGTCATAGAGTTCTCAGAGAGCTTTGCAACGGTATGCTGTGTGCCGCGTAACTCCTTACGGATCAAAAGTTATGGGCACTGGAGCGACGGAGAGCTGGTCACAAACACTACGCCCTCGGTTTGCGGGCCCTGCCTCTACGTGAAACGATGTTTTCTTGCCCAATGTTCCGTGGGATTCAGTAATAGAGATTTGGTGGATAAAGTATCTTGGCAACCCTTTCCAGGGCAAAAAAAAATAAAAAGGGGTGCAACACGAGGACTTCCCAAGGGGTCATCTATCCTAGTACTACTCTCGCCCAAGCACGCTTAACTTCGGAGATCTGATGGGATCCGGTGCATTAGTGCTGGTATGATCGCGCCCGTCATGTTGAGGGCACAATTCCTTTATTTGTTAACGGTTCACAGTCCCAGCCTAGAGATATGGCCTATTCAAAAGACCCAATGGGCTTAACGATAACCCATCCGCTTCAACAACGCAGCATCCTCGCAAGACGTGATATCAACACATTGTAGGGCCCTCTGATGTCCCACGAGTCAGGTTGTCATCCTTTTAACAGTTCACGACGTACGATCCGGGAGGGAAAAACAGAACAAAAGAAGAAAAGTGTCCTGAAACTGATGAAAACGTTCGAATTTGGGCTCCAAACACGGGCACAGTGAGCAAGCTAGCTGCCCCAATCGTAGAGCTCTCAGAGAGCTTTGCAACGGTATGCTGTGCGTCGCGTAACTCCTTGCCGATCAAAAGTTATAGGCACCGGAGCGACGGAGACCTGGTCACAAACCCTACGCCCTCAGTTTATCGGGCCCAGCCTCTACGTGAAGCGAAGTTTTCTTGCCCAATGTTCCATGGGATTCAGTAATAGAGATTTGATGGATAAAGTATCTTGGCAACCCTAACCAGGGCAAAAAAAAATTAAAAAGGGGGTGCAACACGAGGACTTCCTAGGGGGTCACCCATCCTAGTACTACTCTCGCCCAAGCACGCTTAACTTCGGAGATCTGATGGGATCCGGTGCATTAGGGCTGGTATGATCGCGCCCGTCATGTTGAGGGCACAATTCCTTTATGTGTTAACTGTTCATAGTCCCAGCCTAGAGAGATGGCACATTCAAAAGGCCCAATGGGCTTAACGACAACCCATCCACTTCAACAACGCAGCATCCTCGCAAGATGTGATATCAACACGTTGTAGGGCCCTCTGATGTCCCGTGAGTCAGGTTGTCGTCCTTTCAACAGTTCACGACGTACGATCCGGGATAAAAAAACAAAGCAAAAGAATAAAAGTGGTCTAAAACTGATGAAAATGTTCAATTTTGGGCCTCGAAAACGGGCACAGCGAGCATGCTCGCTACCCCTGTCGTAGAGCTCTCAGAGAGCTTTGCAACGGTATGCTGTGCGCTACGTAACTCGTTACGGATCAAAAGTTATGGGCGCCGGAGCGACGGAAACCTGGTCACAAACCCTACGCCCTCGGTTTGCGGGCCCAGCCTCTACGTGAGATGAAGTTGTCTTGCCCAATGTTCCGTGGGATTCAGTAATAGAGATTTGGTGGATAAAGTATCTTGGCAACCCTAACCAGGGCAAAAAAAATTGAAAAGGGGGTGCAACACAAGGACTTCCCATGGGGTCACCCATTGTACTATTACCCTCCCCCAAGCACACTTAACTTCGGAGTTCTGATGGGATCCAGTGCATTAGTGTTGGTATGATCGCACCCATCATGTTGAGGGCATAATTCCTATATGTGTTAACGGTTCACAGTCCTAGCCTAGAGAGATGGCCCATTCAAAAGGCCCAATGGGCTTAACGACAACCTATCCGCTTCAACAACGTAGCATCCTCGCAAGACGTGATATCAACACATTGTAGGGCCCTCTGATGTCCCGCGAGTCGGGTTGTCGTCCTTTTAATAGTTCACGACGTACGATCTGGGACGGAAAAACAGAGCAAAAGTAGAAAAGTGGCCTGAAATTGATGAAAACGTTCGATTTTGGGCTCCAACAACGTGCACAGCAAGCAAGCTGGCTGCCCCCATCATAGAGCTCTCGTAGAGCTTTGCAGCGGTATGCTGTGCGCTGCGAAACTCGTTACGGATCAAAAGTTATGGGCACCGGAGCGACGGAGACCTGGTCACAAACCCTACGCCCTCAGTTTGCGGGCCCAGCCTCTACGTGAAGTGAAGTTTTCTTGCCCAATGTTCCGTGGGATACAACAATAGAGATTTGGTGGATAAAGTATCTTGGCAACCCTAACTAGGGCAAAAAAAATTGAAAACGGGGTACAACACGAGGACTTCCCAGGTGGTCACCCATCCTAGTACTACTCTCTCCCAAGCACACTTAACTTCGGAGTTCTGATGGGATCCGGAGCATTAGGGCTGGTATGATCGCACCCGTCAAGTTGAGGGCACAATTCCTTTATGTGTTAACTATTCACAGTCCCAGCCTAGAGAGATGGCCCATTCAAAAGGCCCAATGGGCTTAACGACAACCCATCCGCTTCAACAACGCTGCATGCTTGCAAGACGTGATATTGACACGTTGTAGGGCCCTCTGATGTCCCAGGAGTCAGGTTGTCGTCCTTCTAACAGTTCATGACGTATGATCCGGGACATAAAAACAGAGTAAAAGAAGAAAAGTGGCCTGAAACTGATGAAAACGTTCGATTTTGGGCTCAAAAAATGGGCACAACGAGCAAGCTGGCTGTCTCCGTCGTAGAGCTCTCAGAGAGCTTTGCAACGGTACGCTGTACGCCGCGTAACTCCTTACGGATCAAAAGTTATGGGCACCGGAGCGACTGAGACATGGTCACAAACCCTATGCCCTCGGTTTGAGGGCCCAGCCTCTACGTGAAGCGAAGTTGTCTTGCCCAATATTCCGTGGGATTCAGTAATAGAGATTTGGTGGATAAAGTATCTTGGTAACCCTAACCAGGGCAAAAAAAATTGAAAATGGGGTGCAACACGAGGACTTCCCAGAGGGTCACCCATCCTAGTACTACTCTCGCCCAAGCACTCTTAACTTCGGAGTTCTGATGGGATCCGGTGCATTAGTGCTGGTATGATCGCACCTATTATGTTGAGGGCACAAGTCCTTTATGTGTTAACTGTTCACAGTCCCAACCTAGAGAGATGGCCCATTCAAAAGGCCCAATGGGCTTGACGACAACCCATCCGCTTCAACAACGCATCATGCTTGCAAGACATGATATCGACACGTTGTAGGGCCCTCTGATTTCCCATGAATCAGGTTGTCGTCCATTTAACAGTTCACGACGTACGATCTGGGACGGAAAAACAGAGCAAAAGAAGAAAAGTGGCCTGAAACTTATGAAAACGTTCGATTTTGGGCTCCAAAAAGGCCCCGGAGAGCATGATGGATGCCCCCGTCGTAGAGCTCTCAGAGAGCTTTGCAATGGTATGCTGTGTGATGCGTAACTCCTTACGGATCAAAAGTTATGGGCATCGGAGCGACGGAGACCTGGTCACAAACCCTACGGCCTCGGTTTTCGGGCCCATCCTCTACGTGAAGCAAAGTTGTCTTGCCCAATGTTCCGTGGGATTCAGTAATAGAGATTTGGTGGATAAAATATCTTGGCAACCCTAACCAGGTCAAAAAAAATTGAAAAGGAGGTACAACATGAGGACTTCCCAGGGGTCACCCATCCTAGTACTACTCTCGCCCAAGCACACTTAACTTCAGAGTTCGGATGGGATCCGGTGCATTAGTGCTGGTATGATCGCACCCGTCATGTTGAGGGCACAATTCCTATATATGTTAACGGTTCACAGTCCCAGTGTAGAGAGATGGTCCATTCAATAACGCAGCATCCTCGCAAGACGTGATATCAACATGTTGTAGGGCCCTCTGATGTCCCGTGAGTCAGGTTGTCGTCCTTTTAACAGTTCACGACGTACGATCCGGGACGGAAAAATAGAGCAATAGAAAAAAATGGGCCTGAAACTGATGAAAACATTCGATTTTGGGCTCCAAAAATGGGCACAACGAGCAAGCTGTTGCCCCTATCGTAGGGCTCTCAGAGAGCTTTGCAACGGTATGCTGTGCGCCGCGTTACTCCTTACGGATCAAAAGTTATGGGCACCAGAGCGACGGAGACCTGGTCACAAACCCTACGCCCTCGGTTTGCGGGCCCAGCCTCTACGTGAAGTGAAGTTGTCTTGCCCAATGTTCCGTGGGATTCAGTAATAGAGATTTGATGGATAAAGTATCTTGGCAACCCTAACCAGGGCAAAAAAATTTAAAAAGGGGGTGCAACACGAGGACTTCCCAGGGGGTCACCCATCCTAGTACTACTCTTGCCCAAGCACGCTTAACTTCGGAGTTCTGATGGGATCCGCTGCATTAGGGCTGGTATGATCGCGCCCGTCATGTTGAGAGCACAATTCCTTTATGTGTTAACTATTCATAGTCCCAGCCTAGAGAGATGGCACATTCAAAAGGCCCAATGGGCTTAACGACAACCCATCCGCTTCAACAACGCAGCATCCTCGCAAGATGTGATATCAACACGTTGTAGGGCCCTCTGATGTCCCGTGAGTCAGGTTGTCATCCTTTCAACAGTTCACGACGCACGATCCGGGACGAAAAAACAGAGCAAAAGAAGAAAAGTGGTCTAAAACTGATGAAAACGTTCAATTTTTGTCCTCGAAAACGGGCACAACGAGCATGCGCGCTGCCCTTGTCGTAGAGCTCTCAGAGAGCTTTGCAACGGTATGCTGTGTGCCGCGTAACTCCTTACAGATCAAAAGTTATGGGCGCCGGAGCGACGGAGACCGGGTCACAAACCCTACGCCCTCGGTTTGTGGGCCCAGCCTCTACGTGAGACGAAGTCGTCTTGCCCAATGTTCCGTGGGATTCAGTAATAGAGATTTGGTGGATAAATTATCTTGGAAACCCTAACTAGGGCAAAAAAAATTGAAAAGGGGGTGCAACACGAGGACTTCCCATGGGGTCACCCATCCTACTATTACTCTTGCCCAAGCACACTTAACTTCAGAGTTCTGATGGGATCCAGTGCATTAGTGCTGGTATGATCGCACCCATCATGTTGAGGGCATAATTCCTATATGTGTTAACGGTTCACAGTCCTAGCCTAGAGAGATGGCCCATTCAAAAGGCCCAATGGGCTTAACGACAACCCATCTGCTTCAACAACGTAGCATCCTCGCAAGACGTGATATCAACACATTGTAGGGCCCTCTGATGTCCCGCGAGTCGGGTTGTCGTCCTTTTAATAGTTCACGACGTACGATCTGGGATGGACAAACAGAGCAAAAGTAGAAAAGTGGCCTGAAACTGATGAAAACGTTCGATTTTGGGCCCCAACAACGGGCACAGAAAGCATGCTTGTTGCCCCCGTCGTAGAATCTCAGAGAGCTTTGCAACGGTATGCTGTGCGCTGCGTAACTCGTTACGGATCAAAAGTTATGGAAACCGGAGAGACGGAGACCTGGTCACAAACCCTATGCCCTCAGTTTGCGGGCCGAGCCTCTACGTGAAGCGAAGTTGTCTTGCCCAATGTTCAGTGGGATTCAGTAATAGAGATTTGGTGGATAAAGTATCTTGGCAACCCTAACTATTGCAAAAAAAATTGAAAACGGGGTACAACACGAGGACTTCCCAGGTGGTCACCCATCCTAGTACTACTCTCTCCCAAGCACGCTTAACTTCGGAGTTCTGATGGGATCCGGTGCATTAGGGCTGGTATGATCGCACCCGTCATGTTGAGGGCACAATTCTTATATGTGTTAACTGTTCACAGTCCCAGCCTAGAGAGATGGCCCATTCAAAAGGCCCAATGGGCTTAACGACAACCCATCCGCTTCAACAACGCAGCATCCTCGCAAGACGTTATATTGAAACATTTTATGGCCCTCTGACGTCACGCGAATCAGGTTGTCGTCCTTTTAACTATTCAGAACGTATGATCCGGACGAAAAAATAGAGCAAAAGAAGAAAAGTGGCCTGAAACTGATGAAAACGTTCGACTTTGGGATCCAAAAATCGGCACAGCGAGCAAGCTGGCTGCCTCCGTCGTAGAGCTCTCAGAGAGCTTTGCAACGGTACGCTGTGCGCCGCGTAACTCCTTACGGATCAAAAGTTATGGGCACCGGAGCGACCGAGACCTGGTCACAAACCCTATGCCCTCGGTTTGAGGGCCCAGCCTCTACGTGAAGCGAAGTTGTCTTGCCCAATGTTCCGTGGGATTCAGTAATAGAGATTTGGTGGATAAAGTATCTTGGTAACCCTAACCAGGGCAAAAAAAATTGAAAAGGGGGTGCAACACGAGGACTTCCCAGAGGGTCACCCATCCTAGTACTACTCTCGCCCAAGCACGCTTAACTTCGGAGTTCTGATGGGATCCGGTGCATTAGTGCTGGTATGATCGCACCTTTTATGTTGAGGGCACAATTCCTTTATGTGTTAACTGTTCACAGTCCCAACCTAGACAGATGGCCCATTCAAAAGGCCCAATGGGCTTAACGACAACCTATCCGCTTCAACAACACATCATGCTTGCAAGACATGATATCGACACGTTGTAGGGCCCTCTGATGTCCCGCGAATCAGGTTGTCGTCCATTTAACAGTTCACGACGTATGATCTGGGACAGAAAAACAGAGCAAAAGAAGAAAAGTGGCCTGAAACTGATGAAAACGTTCGATTTTGGGCTCCACAAAGGGCCCGGAGAGCATGATGGATGCCCCCGTCGTAGAGCTCTCAGAGAGCTTTGCAACGGTATGCTGTGTGACGCGTAACTCCTTACGGATCAAAAGTTATGGGCACCGGAGCGACGGAGACCTTGTCATAAACTTACGACCTCGGTTTTCGGGCCCAGCCTCTACGTGAAGCGAAGTTGTCTTGACCAATGTTCCGTGCAATTCAGTAATAGAGATTTGGTGGATAAAATATCTTGGCAACCCTAACCCGGGCAAAAAAAATTGAAAAGGAGGTACAACATGAGGACTTCCCAGGGGTCACCCATCTTAGTACTACTCTCGCCCAAGCACGCTTAACTTTAGAGTTCAGATGGGATCCGGTGCATTAGTGCTGGTATGATCGCACCCGTCATGTTGAGGGCACAATTCCTATATGTGTTAACGGTTCACAGTCCCAGTCTAGAGAGATGGTCCATTCAACAACGCAGCATCCTCGTAGGACGTGCTATCAACACGTTGTAGGGCCCTCTGATGTCCCGTGAGTCAGGTTGTCGTCCTTTTAACAGTTCACGACGTACGATCCGGGACGGAAAAACAGAGCAAAAGAAAAAAAGGGGCCTGAAACTGATGAAAACATTCGATTTTGGGCTCCAAAAACGGGCACAGCGAGCAAGCTAGCTGCCCCTGTTGTAGAGCTCTCAGAAAGCTTTGCAACGGTATGCTGTGCGCCGCGTAACTCCTTACGGATCAAAAGTTATGGGCACCGGAGCGACGGAGACTTGGTCACAAACCCTACGCACTCGGTATGCGGGCCCAGCCTCTACGTGAAGCGAAGTTGTTTTGCCTAATGTTCCGTGGGATTCAATAATAGAGATTTGGTGGATAAAGTATCTTGGCAACCTTAACCAGGGCAAACAAAATTGAAAAGGGGGTGCAACACGAGGACTTCCCAGGGGGTCACCCATCATAGTACTACTCTCGCCCAACCGTGCTTAACTTCGGAGTTCTGATGGGATCCGGTTCATTAGTGCTGGTATAATCGCACCGGTCATGTTGAGGGCACAATGCTTATATGTGTTAACGGTTCACAGTCCCAGAGTAGAGAGATGGTCCATTCAAAAGGCCCAATGGGCTTAACGACAACCCATCCGCTTCAACAATGCAACATCCTCACAAGACGTGATATCGACACGTTGTAGGGCCCTCTGATGTCCTGCGAGTCAAGTTGTCATCCTTTTAACAGTTCACGACGTATGATCCGGGACATAAAAACAGAGCAAAAGAAGAAAAGTGGCCTGAAACTGATGAAAACGTTCGACTTTGGGCTCGAAAAATGGGCACAGCAATCAAGCTAGCTGCCCCCGTCGTAGAGCTGTAGGAGAGCTTTGCAACGGTACGCTGTGCGCCGCGTAACTCCTTACGGATCAAAAGTTATGGGCACCGGAGCGACCGAGACCTGGTCACAAACCCTATGCCATCGGTTTGAGGGCCCAGCCTCTACGTGAAGCGAAGTTGTCTTGCCCAATATTCCGTGAGATTCAGTAATAAAGATTTGGTGGATAAAGTATCTTGGTAACCCTAACCAGGGCAAAAACAATTGAAAATAGGGTGCAACATGAGGACTTCCCAGAGGGTTACCCATCCTAGTACTACTCTCGCCCAAGCACGCTTAACTTCGGAGTTCTGATGGGATCCGGTTCATTAGTGCCGGTATTATTGCACCTGTTATGTTGGGGGCACAATTCCTTTATGTGTTAACTGTTCACAGTCCCAACCTAGAGAGATGGCCCATTCAAAAGGCCCAATAGGCTTAACGACAACCCATCCGCTTCAACAAAGCATCATGCTTGCAAGACATGATATCGACACGTTGTAGGGCCCTCTGATGTCCCGCGAATCAGGTTGTCGTCCATTTAACAGTTCACGACGTACGATCTGGGACGGAAAAACAGAGCAAAAGAAGAAAAATGGCCTGAAACTGATGAAAACGTTCGATTTTGGGCTCCAAAAAGGGCTCGAAGAGCATGATGGATGCCCCCGTCGTAGAGCTCTCAGAGAGCTTTGCAACGGTATGCTTTGTGACGCGTAACTCCTTACGGATCAAAAGTTATGGGCACCGAAGCTACGGAGACCTGGTCACAAACACTACGGCCTCGGTTTTCGGGCCCAGCCTCTACGTGAAGCGAAGTTGTCTTGCCCAATGTTCCGTGGGATTCGGTAATAGAGATTTGGTGGATAAAATATCTTGGCAACCCTAACCAGGGCAAAAAAAATTGAAAAGGAGGTACAACATGAGGACTTCCCAGGGGTCACCCATCCTAGTACTGCTCTCGCCCAAGCACATTTAACTTCAGAGTTCAGATGGGATCCGATGCATTAGTGATGGTATGATCGCACCCGTCATGTTGAGGGCACAATTCCTATATGTGTTAACGGTTCACAGTCCCAGTCTAGAGAGATGGTCCATTCAACAACGCAGCATCCTTGCAAGACATGATATCAACACGTTGTAGGGCCTTCTGATGTCCGGTGAGTCAGGTTGTCGTCCTTTTAACAGTTCACGACGTACGATCCGGGACGGAAAAACAGAGCAAAAGAAGAAAAGTAGCCTGAAATAGATGAAAACGTTTGATTTTGGGCTCCAAAAAGGGCACAGCGAGCAAGCTGGCTGCCCCCGTCGTAGAGCTCTCAGAGAGCTTTGCAACGGTATGCTGTGCGCCGCGTAACTCCTTACGGATCAAAAGTTATGGGCACCAGAGCGACGGAGACCTGGTCACAAACCCTACGCCCTCGGTTTGCGGGCCCAGCCTCTACGTGAAGCGAAGTTGTCTTGCCCAATGTTCTGTGGGATTCAGTAATAGAGATTTGGTGGATAAAGTATCTTGGCAAACCTAACCAGGGCAAAAAAAAATTGAAATGGGGGTGCAACACGAGGACTTCCCAGGGGCTCACCCATCGTAGTACTACTCTCGCCCAAGCACGCTTAACTTCAGAGTTCTGATGGGATCCGGTGCATTAGTGCTGGCATGATCGCACCCGTCAGGATGAGGGCACAATTCCTTTATGTGTTAACTGTTCACAGTCACAGCCTAGAGAGATGGCCCATTCAAAAGGCCCAATAGGCCTAACGAAAACCCATCCGCTTCAACAATGCAGCATGCTTGCAAGACGTGATATCGATACGTTGTAAGGCCCTCTGATGTCCCGCGAGTCTGGTTTTCATCCTTTTAACAGTTCACGACGTATGATCCGGGACGGAAAAACAGAGCAAAAAAAGATAAGTGGCCTGAAACTGATGAAAACGTTCGATTTTGGACCCCAAAAACTGGCACACAGAGCATGCTAGTTGTCCCCTTCGTTGAGCTCTCAGAGAGCTTTGCAAAGGTATGTTGTACGCCGCGTAACTCCTTACGGATCAAAAGTTATGGGCACCGGAGCGACGGAGACCTGGTCACAAACCCTATGCCCTCGGTTTGCGGGCCCAGCCTCTACAAGAAACGAAGTTGTCTTGCCCAATGTTCTGTGGGATTTAGTAATAGAGATTTGGTGGATAAAGTATCTTGGCAACCCTAACTAGGGCAAAAAAAATTGAAAACGGGGTACAACACGACGACTTCCCAGGTGGTCACCCATCCTAGTACTACTCTCTCCCAACTACGCTTAACTTCGGAGTTCTGATGGGATCCGGTGCATTAGTGCTGGTATGATCGCACCCGTCAAGTTGAGGGCACAATTCCTTTATGTGTTAACTGTTCACAGTCCCAGCCTAGAGAGATGGCCCATTCAAAAGGCCCAATGGGCTTAACGACAACCCATCCGCTTCAACAACGCAGCATGCTAGCAAGACGTGATATCGACACGTTGTAGAGCCCTCTGATGTCCCAGGAGTCAGGTTGTCGTCCTTTTAACAGTTAACGACGTACGATCCGGGACGGAATAACAGAGCAAAAGAAGAAAAGTGGCCTAAAACTGATGAAAACGTTAGATTTTGGGCTCCAAAAATGGGCAAAGCGAGCAAGATGGTTGCCTCCATCGTAGAGCTCTCAGAAAGCTTTGCAACGGTATGCTCTGCGCCGCGTAACTCCTTACGGATCAAAAGTTATGGGCACCGGAGCGACGGAGACCTGGTCACAAACCCTACGCCCTCAGTTTACGGGCCCAGCCTCTACGTGAAGCGATATTGTCTTGCCCAATGTTCCGTGGGATTTAATAATAGAGATTTGGTGGAAAAAGTATCTTGGCAACCCTAACCAGGGCAAAAAAAATTGAAAAGGGGGTGCAACACGAGGACTTCCCAAGGAGTCACCCATCATAGTACTACTCTCGCCCAACCACGCTTAACTTCGGAGTTCTTATGGGATCTGGTGCATTAGTGCTGGTATGATCGCACCCGTCATGTTGAGGGCACATTTCTTATATGTGTTAACGGTTCACAGTCCTAGAGTAGATAGATGGCCCATTCAAAAGGCCCAATGGGCTTAACGATAACCCATCTGCTTCAACAATGCAGCATCCTCGCAAGACGTGATATCGAGACGTTGTAGTTCCCTCTGATGTCCTGCGAGTCAGGTTGTCGTCCTTTTAACAGTTCACGACGTATGATTCGGGACAGAAAAACAGAGCAAAAGAAGAAAACAGGCCTGAAACTGATGAAAACATTCAATTTTGGGCTCAAAAAATGGGCACAGCAAGAAAGCTAGCTGCCCCCGTCGTAGAGCTCTCAGAGAGCTTTGCAACGGTACGCTGTGCGCTGCATAACTCCTTACGGATCAAAAGTTATGGGCACCGGAGCGACCGAGACCTAGTCACAAACCCTATGCCCTCGGTTTGAGGGCCCAGGCTCTACGTGAAGCGAAGTTCTCTTGCCCAATGTTTCGTGGGATTCAGTAATAGAGATTTGGTGGATAAAGTATCTTGGTAACCCTAACCAAGGCAAAAAAAATTGAAAAGGGGGTGCAACACGAGGACTTCCCAGAGGGTCACCCATCCTAGTACTACTCTCGCCCAAGCACGCTTAACTTCGTAGTTCTGATGGGATCCGGTGCATTAGTGCTGCTATGATCGCACCTGTTATGTTGAGGGCACAATTCCTTTATGTGTTAACTGTTCACAGTCCCAACCTAGAGAGATGGCCCATTCAAAAGGCCCAATGGGCTTAACGACAACCCATCTGCTTCAACAACGCATCATGCTTGCAAGACGTGATATCGACACGTTGTAGGGCCCTCTAATGTCCCGCGAATCAGGTTGTCGTCCATTTAACAGTTCACGACGTACGATCTGGGACGGAAAAACAGAGCTAAAGAAGAAAAGTGGCTGAAACTGATTAAAAACGATCGATTTTGGGCTCCAAAAAGGGGCCCGGAGAGCATGATGGATGCCCCCGTCGTAGAGCTCTCAGAGAGCTTTGCAACGGTATGCTGTGCGATGCGTAACTCCTTATGGATCAAAACCTATGGGCACCGGAGCGACGGAGACCTGGTCACAAACCCTACGGCCTCGGTTTTTGGGCCCAGCCTCTACGTGAAGCGAAGTTGTCTTGCCTAATGTTCCGTGGGATTCAGTAATAGAGATTTGGTGGATAAAATATCTTGGTAACCCTAACCAGGGAAAAAAAATTGAAAAGGAGGTGCAACATGAGGACTTCCCAGGGGTCACCCATCCTAGTACTACTCTGGCCCAAGCACGCTTAACTTCAGAGTTCGGATAGGATCCGGTGTATTAGTGCTGGTATGATCGCACCCGTCATGTGGAGGGCACAATTCCTATATGTGTTAACGGTTCACAGTCCCAGTCTAGAGAGATAGTCCATTCAACAACGCAGCATCCTCGCAAGACGTGATATCAACACGTTGTAGGGCCCTCTGATGTCCGGTGAGTCAGGTTGTTGTCCTTTTAACAGTTCACGACGTACGATCCGGGATGGAAAAATAGAGCAAAAGAAAAAAAGTGGCTTGAAACTGATGAAAACATTCGATTTTGGGCTCCAAAAAGCGCACAGCGAGCAAGCTGGCTGCCCCCGTCGTAGAGCTCTCAGAGAGCTTTGCAACGGTATGCTGTGCGCTGTGTAACTCCTTACGGATCAAAAGTTATGGGCACCAGAGCGACGGAGACCTGGTCACAAACAATACGCCCTCGGTTTGCGGGCCCAGCCTCTACGTGAAGCGAAGTTGTCATGCCCAATGTTCTTTGGGATTCTGTAAAAGAGATTTTGTGGATAAAGTATCTTGGCAAACCTAACTAGGGCAAAAAAAATTGAAATGGGGGTGCAACACGAGGACTTCCCAGGGGCTCACCCATCGTAGAACTACTCTCGCCCAAGCACGCTTAACTTCGGAGTTCTTATGGGATCCGGTGCATTAGTGCTGGCATGATCGCACCCGTCAAGTTGAGGGCACAATTCCTTTATGTGTTAACTGTTCACAGTCACAGCCTAGAGAGATGGCCCATTCAGAAGGCCCAATAGGCCTAACGAAAACCTATCCGCTTCAACAATGCAGCATGCTTGCAAGACGTGATATCGATACGTTGTAGGGCCCTTTGATGTCCCGCGAGTCTGGTTGTTGTCCTTTTAACAGTTCACGACGTACGATCCGGGACGGAAAAACAGAGCAAAAAAAGATAAGTGGCCTGAAACTGATGAAAACGTTCGATTTTGGGCTCCAAAAACTGGTACAACGAGCCTGCTAGTTTCCCCCTTCGTTGAGCTCTCAGAGAGCTTTGCAAAGGTATGCTGTGCACCGCGTAACTCCTTACGGATCAAAAGTTATGGGCATTGGAGCGACGGAGACCTGGTCACAAACCCTATGCCCTCGGTTTGCGGGCCCAGCCTCTACATGAAACGAAGTTGTCTTGCCTAATGTTCTGCGGGATTTAGTAATAGAGATTTGGTGGATAAAGTATCTTGGCAACCCTAACCAGGGCAAAAAAAATTGAAAATGGGGTGCAACACGAGGACTTCCCAGAGGGTCACCCATCTTAGTACTACTCTCGTCCTAGCACGCTTAACTTCGGACTTCGGATGGGATCCGGTGCATTAGAGCTGGTATGATCGCACCCGTGATGTTGAGGGCACAATTCCTATATGTGTTAACGGTTCACAGTCCCAGCCTAGAGAGATGGCCCATTCAAAAAGCCCAATGGGCTTAACGACAACCCATCCGCTTCAACAACGTAGCATCCTCGTAAGACATGATGTGAACACGTTGTAGGGCCCTCTGATGTCCCGCGAGTCAGGTTCTCGTCCTTTTAGCAGTTCACAACATATGATCCGGGACGGAAAAACAGAGCAAAAGAATAAAATTGGCCTGAAACTGATGAAAATGTTCGATTTTGGTCTCCAAAAATAGGCACAGCGAGCAAGCTGGCTGCCCCCGTCTTAGAGCTCTCAGAGAACTTTGCAACGGCATGCTGTGTGCCGCGTAACTCCTTACGGATCAAAAGTTATGGGCACCGGAGCGACGGAGACCTGGTCATAAACCCTACGCCCTCGGTTTGCGGGCCCAGCCTCTACGTGAAGCGAAGTTGTCTTGCCCAATGTTCCGTGGGATTCAGTAATAGAGATTTGGTCGATAAAGTATCTTGGCAACCCTAACCAGGGCAAAAAAAATTGAAAAAGGGGTGCAACACGAGGACTTCCCAGGGTGTCACCCATCGTAGTACTACTCTCGCCCAAGCACACTTAACTTCGGAGTTCTGATGGGATCCGGTGCATTAGCGCTGGTATGATCGCACCTGTCATGTTGAGGGCACAATTCCTTTATGTGTCAACTGTTCATAGTCGCAGCCTAGAGAGATGGCCTATTCAAAAGGCCCAATGGGCCTAACGACAGCCCATCCGCTTCAACAACGCAGCATGCTTGCAAGACGTGATATCGACACGTTGTAGGGCCCTCTAATGTCCCGCGAGTCAGGTTGTCGCCCATTTAACAGTTCACGACGTACGATCCGGGATGGAAAAACAAAGTAAAAAAAGAAAAGTGGCCTGAAACTAATGAAAACGTTCGATTTTGGGCTCCAGGAATGGGCCGAGCTAGCAAGGTTGCTGCCCCCATCGTAGAGCTCTCAAAGAGCTTTGCAACGGTATGCTGTGCGCCGCGTAACTCCTTACGGATCAAAAGTTATGGGTACCGGAGCGATGGAGACCTGGTCACAAACCCTACGCCCTCAGTTTATCTGGCCCAACCTCTACGTGAAGCGAAGTTGTCTTGCCCAATGTTCCGTGGGATTCAGTAATAGAGATTTGGTGGATAAAGTATCTTGGCAACCCTAACCGGGGCAAAAAAAATTGAAAAAGGGGTGCAACACCAGGAATTCCTATGGGGTCACCCATCCTAGTACTACTCTCGCCCATGCACGCTTAACTTCGGAGTTCTGATGGGATCCGGTGCATTAGTGTTGGTATGATCGCACCTGTCATGTTGAGGGCACAATTTCTTTACGTGTTAACTGTTCACAGTCCCAGCCTAGAGGGATGGCCCATTCAAAAGGCCCAATGGGCTTAACGAAAACCCATCCGCTTCAACAACAGACCATGGTTGCAAGACGTGATATCGACACGTTGTAGGGCCCTTTGATGTCCCGCAAGTCAGGTTGTCATCCTTTTAACAGTTCACGACGTACGATCTGAGACGGAAAAACAGACCAAAAGTAGAAAAGTGGCCTGAAACTGATAAAGACGTTCAATTTTGGGCTCCAAAAATGGGCATAGCGAGCATGCTAGCTCCCCATGTCGTAAAGCTCTTTGAGAGCTTTGCAACGGTATGTTGTGCGCCGCGTAACTACTACCGGATCAAAAGTTATGGGCACCGGAGCGACGGAGACCTGGTCACAAACCCTATGCCCTCGGTTTGCTGGCCCAACTTCTACGTGAAACGAAGTTTTCTTGCCCAATGTTCCATGGGATTCAGTAATAGAGATTAGATGGATAAAGTATCGTGGCAACCCTAACCAGGGCAAAAAAAATTGAAAAGGGGGTGCAACACGAGGACTTCCCAGGAAGTCACCCATCCTAGTACTACTCTCGCCCAAGCACGCTTAACTTCGAAGTTCTGATGGGATCCGGTGCATTAGTGCTGGTATGATCGCACCCGTCATGGTGAGGGCACAATTTCTATATGTGTTAACGGTTCACAGTCCCAGCCTAGAGAGATGGCCCATTCAAAAGGCCCAATGGGCTTAACGACAACCCATCCGCATCAACAATGCAGCATCCTCGGAAGACGTGATATCGACATGTTGTAGGGCCCTCTGATATGCTACGAGTCAGGTTGTCATCCTTTTAACAGTTCACGACGTATGATTCGGGACGAAAAAATAGTGCAAAAGAAGAAAAATGGCTTGAAATTGATGAAAACATTAGATTTTGAGCCCCAAAAACGGGCACAGCGAGCAAGCTAGCTTCCCCCGTCGTAGAGCTCTCAGAGTGCTTTGCAACGGTATGCCGTTCTCCGCGTAACTTCTTACGGATCAAAAGTTATGGGCACCGAAGCGACGGAGACCTGGTCACAAACCCTACGCCCTCGGTTTGCGGGCCCAGCCTCCACGTGAAGCAAAGTTGTCTTACCCAATGTTCCGTGGGATTCAGTAATAGAGATTTGGTGGATAAAGTATTTTGGCAACCCTAACCAGGGCAAAAAAAATTGAAAATGGGGTGCAATATGAGGACTTCCCAGGGGGTCACCCATCGTACTACTACTCTAGCCCAAGCAAGCTTAACTTCGGAGTTCTGATGGGATCCGGTGCATTTGCGCCGGTATGATCGCACCTGTCATGTTGGGGGCACAATTCATTTATGTGTTTACTGTTCACAGTCGCAGCCTAGAGATATGGCCCATTCAAAAGGCCCAATGGGACTAAAGACAACCCATCTGCTTCAACAACGCAGCATGCTTGCAAGACGTGATATCGACAGGTTGTAGGGCCCTCTGATGTCCCGCGACTCAGGTTGTCGTCCTTTTAACAGTTCACGACGTACGATCCGAGATGGATAAACAGAGCAAAAAAAGAAAAGTGGCCTGAAACTGATGAAAACGTTCAATTTTGGGCTCCAAAAATGGTCAAAGCCAGCATGTTTGCTGCCCCCGTCGTAGAGCTCTCAGAGAGCTTTGCATCGGTATGCTGTGCGCCATGTAACTCCTTACAGATCAAAAGTTATGGGCACCGGAGCGACGGAGACCTGGTCACAAACCTTACGGCCTCGGTTTGCGGGCCCAGCCTCTACGTGAAGCGAAGTTGTCTTGCCCAATGTTCCGTGGGATTCAGTAATAGAGATTTGGTGGATAAAGTATCTTGGCAACCCTAACCAGGGCAAAAAAAATTGAAAAGGGGGTGCAACCCGAGGACGTACCAGGGGGTCCCCCATCGTAGTACTACTCTCGCCCAAGCACGCTTAACTTCGGAGTTCTGATGGGATCCGGTGCATTAGCGCTGGTATGATCAAACCTGTCATGTTGGGGGCACAATTCCTTTATGTGTTAACTGTTCACAATCGCAACCTAGAGTGATGGCCCATTCAAAAGGCCCAATGGCCCTAACGACAACCCATCCGCTTCAACAACGCAGCATGCTTGCAAGACGTGATATCGACACGTTGTAGGGCCCTCTAATGTCCCGCGAGTCAGGTTGTCGTCCTTTTAACAGTTCAGGACGTACGATCCGGGATGGAAAAACAGAGCAAAAAAAGAAAAGTGGCCTGAAACTGATGAAAACGTTTGATTTTGGGTTCCAAAAATATGCACAGCTAGCATGCTTGCTGCCCTCGTCGTAGAGCTCTCAGAGAGCTTTGCAACGGTATGCTATGCGCCGTGTAACTCCTTACTGATCAAAAGTTATGGGCACCGGAGCGACGGAGACCTGGTCACAAACCTTACGCCCTCGGTTTGCGGGACCAGCCTCTACGTGAAGCGAAGTTGTCATGCCCAATGTTCCGTGGGATTCAGTAATAGAGATTTGGTAGATAAAGTATCTTGGCAACCCTAACGAAGGCAAAAAAAATTGAAAAGGGGGTGCAACACGAGGACTTTCCAGGGGGTCACCCATCGTAGTACTACTCTCGCCCAAGCACACTTAACTTTGGAGTTCTGATGGGATCCGGCGCATTAGCGCCGGTAGGATCGCAGTTGGGGGCACAATTCCTTTATGTGTTAACTATTCACAGTCGCAGCCTAGGGAGATGGCCCATTCAAAAGGCCCAATGGGCCTAATGACAACCCATTCGCTTCAACAACGCAACATGTTTGCAAGACGTGATATCGATAGGTTGTAGGTCCCTCTGATGTCCCGCGAGTCAGGTTGTCGTCCTTTTAACAGTTCACGACGTGCGATACGGCATGGAAAAACAGAGCAAAAAAAGAAAAGTGGCCTGAAACTAATGAAAACGTTCGATTTTGGGCTCCAAAAATGGGCACAGGAAGCATGCTTCCAGCCCCCATCGTAGAGCTCTCAGAGAGCTTTGCATCGGTATGCTGTGCGCCGCGTAACTCCTTACGGATAAAAAGTTATGGGCACTGGAGCGACAGAGACCTGGTCACAAACCCTACGCCCTCGGTTTGCGGGCCCAGCCTCTACATGAAGCAAAGTTGTCTTGCCCAATGTTCTGTGGGATTCAATAATAGAGATTTGGTGGATAAAGTATCTTGGCAACCCTAACTAGGGCAAAAAAAATTGAAAATGGGGTGCAACACGAGGACTTCCCAGGGGTCACCCATCTTAGTTCTACTCTCGTCCAAGCACGCTTAACTTCGGAGTTCTGATGGGATCCAGTGTATTAGTGCTGGTATGATCGCATCCGTCATGTTGAGGGCACAATTCCTATATGTGTTAACAGTTCACAGTCCCAACCTAGAAAGATGGCATATTCAAAAGGCCCAATGGGCTTAACGACAACCCATCCGCTTCAACAACGCAGCATCCTCGCAAGACATGATATCAACACGTTGTAGGGCCCTCTGATGTCCCGTGAGTCAGGTTGTCGTCCCTTTAGATGTTCACAACGTATGATCCGGGACGGAAAAACAGAGCAAAAGAAGAAAAGTGGCCTGAAACTGATGAAAACGTTCAATTTTGGGCTCCAAAAACTGGCAAAGCAAGCAAGCTGGCTGCCCCCGTCTTAGAGCTCTGACAGAGCTTTGCAACGGTATGCTGTGCGCCACTTAACTACTTACGTATCAAAAGTTAAGGGCACCGGAGTGACGGAGACGTGGTCACAAACCCTACGCACTCGATTTGCGGGCCCAGCCTCTACGTGAAGCGAAGTTGTCGTGCCCAATGTTCCGTGGGATTCAATAATAGAGATTTGGTGGATAAAGTATCTTGGCAACTCTAACCAGGGCAAAAAATATTGAAAAGGGGTGCAACACGAGGACTTCCCAGGGGGTCACCCATCGTAGTACTACTCTCGCCCAATCACGCTTAACTTCGGAGTTTTGATGGGATCCGGTGCATTAGCGCAGGTATGATCGCACCCGTCATGTTGAGGGCACAATTCCTTTATGTGTTAACTGTTCACAATCGCAGCCTAGAGAGATGGCCCATTCAAAAGGCCCAATGGGCCTAACGACAACCCATCCGCTTCAACAACGCAGCATGCTTGCAAGACGTGATATCGACACGTTGTAGGGCCCTCTGATGTCCCGTGATTCAGGTTGTCATCCTGTTAACAGTTCACGACGTATGATCGGGGATGGAAAAACAGAGCAAAAAAAGAAAAGTGGCCTGAAACTGATGAAAACGTTCAATTTTGGGTTCCAAAAAGGGCACAGCATAGCATGCTGCTGCCCTCGTCGTAGAGCTCTCAGAGAGCTTTGCAACGGTATGCTTTGCGCCGCGTAACTCCTTACGGATCAAAAGTTATGGGCACCGGAGCGACGGAGAGCTGGTCATAAACCCTACGCCCTCGGTTTACGGGCCCAGCCTCTACGTGAAACGAAGTCGTCTTGCCCAATGTTCTGTGGGATTCAGTAATAGGTATTTGATGGATATAGTATCTTGGCAACCCTAACAAGGGCAAAAAAAATTGAAAAGGGGGTGCAACACGAGGACTTCCCAAGGGGTCACCCATTTTAGTACTACTCTCGTCCAAGCACGCTTAACTTCGGAGTTCTGATGGGATCCGGTGCATTAGTGCTAGTATGATCGCACCTGTCATGTTGAGGGCACAATTTCTTTAAGTGTTAACTGTTCACAGTCCCAGCATAGAGGGATGGCCCATTCGAAAGGCCCAATGGGCTTAACGATAACCCATATGCTTCAACAACGTAGCATGCTGGCAAGACGTGATATCGACACGTTATAGGGCCCTCTGATGTCCCGCGAGTCAGGTTGTCGTCCTTTTAACAGTTCACGATGTACGATCCGAGATGAAAAAATAGAGCAAAAGTAGAAAAGTGGCCTGAAACTGATGAAAACGGTCAATTTTGGGCTCCGAAAACGAGCATAGCGAGCTTTCTAGCTCCCCATGTCGTAGAGCTCTCAAAGAGCTTTGCAACGGTATGCTGTACGCCGCGTAACTATTAACGGATTAAAAGTTATGGGCACCGGAGCGACGGAAACCTGGTCACAAACCCTATGCCCTCGGTTTGCGGGCCCAGCCTCTACGTGAAACGAAGTTGTTTTGCCCAATGTTCCATGGGATTCAGTGATAGTGATTTGATGGATAAAGTATCTTGGCAACCCTAACCAGGGCAAAAAAAATTGAAAAGGGGGTGCAACACGAGGACTTCCCAGGAGGTCACCCATCCTAGTACTACTCTCGCCCAAGCAAGATTAACTTCGAAGTTATGATGGGATCCGGTGGATTAGTGCTGGTATGATCGCACCCGTCATGTTGAGGGCACAATTCCTATATGTGTTAACGGTTCACAGTCCCAGCCTAGAGAGATGGCCCATTCAAAAGGCCCAATGGGCTTAACGACAACCCATCCGCTTCAACAACGCAGCATCCTCGCAAGACATGATATCAACACTTTGTAGGGCCCTCTGAAGTCCTACGAGTCAGGTTGTCGTCCTTTTAACAGTTCACGACGTATGATTCGGGGTGGAAAAATAGTGCAAAGGAAGAAAAGTGGCCTGAAACTAATTAAAACGTTCAATTTTGGTCTCCAAAAATGGGCACAGCAAGCATGCTTGCTGCCCCCGTCGTAGAGCTCACAGAGAGCTTTTCAACGGTATGCTGTGCATCGGGTAACTCCTTAAGGATCAAAATTTATGGGCACCGGAACGACGGAGACCTGGTCACAAACCCTACGCCCTCGGTTTGCGGTCCCAACCCCTACGTGAAGCGAAGTTGTCTTGCCCAATGTTCCGTGGGATTCAGTAATAGAGATTTGGTGGATAAAGTAACTTGGCAACCCTAACCCGGGCAAAAAAAATTTAAAAGTGGGTGCAACACGAGGACTTCCCAGGGGTCACCCATCCTAGTGCGACTCTCGCCCAAGCACGCTTAACTTCGGAGTTCTGATGGGATCCGGTGCATTAGTGCTGGTATGATCGCACCTGTCATGTTGAGGGAACAATTCCTTTATGTGTTAACTATTCACAGTCCCAGCCTAGAGAGATGGCCCATTCAAAAGGCCCAATTGGCTTAACGACAACCCATCCGCTTCAACAACGCAGCATGCTTGCAAGATTTGATATCGACACATTGTAGGGCCCTCTGATGTCCAGCGAGTCAGGTTGTTGTCCTTTTAACAGTTCACGACGTATGATCCGGGACGGAAAAACAGAGCAAAAGAAGAAAAGTGGCCTGAAACTGATGAAAACGTTAGATTTTTGGCTCCAAAAAGGGCACAACGAGCAAACTGGCTGCCCCCGTCATAGAGCTCTCAAAGTGCTTTGCAACGGTATCCTGTGCGACGCGTAACTCCTTACGGATCAAAAGTTATGGGCACCGGAGCGACGGAGACCTGGTCACAAACCCTACGCCCTCGGTTTGCGGGCCCAACCTCTACGTGAAGCGAAGTTGTCTTTCCTAATGTTCCGTTGCATTCAGTAATAAAGATTTGGTGGATAAAGTATCTTGGCAACCGAAACCGGGGCAAAAAAAATTGAAAAAGGGGTGCAACACGAGGACTTCCCAGGGGATCACCCATCGTAGTGCTACTCTCGCCCAAGCACGCTTAACTTCGGAGTTCTGATGGGATCCGGTGCGTTAGCGCTGGTATGATCGCACCCATCATGTTGAGGGCACAATTCCTATATGTGTTAACAGTTCACAGTCCCAGCCTAGAGAGATGGCCCATTCAAAAGGCCCAATGGGCTTAACGACAACCCATCTGCTTCAACAATGCAGCATCCTCGCAAGACATGATATCAACACATTGTAGGGCCCTCTGATGTCCCGCGAGTCAGGTTGTCATCCTTTTAGCAGTTCACAACGTATGATCCGGGAAAGAAAAACAGAGCAAAAGAAGAAAAGTGGCCTGAAACTAATGAAAACGGTCAATTTTGGGCTCCAAAAAGGGCACAGTGAGCAATCTGGCTGCCCCCGTCTTAGAGCTCTCAGAGAGCTTTGCAACGGTATGCTGTGCACCGCGTAACTCCTTACGGATCAAAAGTTAAGGGCACCGGAGCGACGGAGACCTGGTCACAAACCCTACGCCCTCGGTTTGCGGGCCCAGCCTCTATGTGAAGCGAAGTTGTCTTGCCCAATGTTCCATAGTATTCAGTAATAGAGATTTGGTGGATAAAGTATCTTGGCAACCCTAACCAGGGCCGAAAAAATTGAAAAGGGGGTGCAACACGAGGACTTCCCAAGGGGTCACCCATCGTTGTACTACCCTCGTCCAAGCACGCTTAACTTCGGAGTTCTGATGGGATCCGGTGCATTAGCGCTGGTATGATCGCACCCGTCATGTTGAGGGCACAATTCCTTTATGTGTTAACAGTTCACAGTTGCAGCCTAGAGAGATGGCCCATTCAAAAGGCCCAATGGGCCTAACGACAACCCATCCGCTTCAACAATGCAGCATGCTTGCAAGACGTGATATCGACATGTTGTAGGGCCCTCTAATGTCCCGCGAGTCAGGTTGTCATCCTTTTAACAGTTCACGACGTACGATTCGGGATGGAAAAACAGAGCAAAAAAAGAAAAGTTACCTGAAACTGCTGAAAACGTTCGATTTTGGGCTCCAAAAACTGGCACAGCGAGCATGCTAGCTTCCCCTTAGTCGTAGAGCTCTCAGGGAGCTTTGCAATGGTATGTTGTGCGCCACGTAACTCCTTACGGATCAAAAGTTATGGGCACTGGAGCGACGGAGACCTAGTCATAAACCCTACGCCCTCGGTTTGCAGGCCCAGCCTTTACGTGAAACAAAGTTGTCTTGCCCAATGTTCTGTGGGATTCAGTAATTGATATTTGGTGGATAAAGTATCTTGGCAACCCTAACTAGGGCAAAAAAAATTGAAAAGGCGGTGTAACACGAGGACTTCCCATGGGGTCACCCATCCTAGTACTAATCTCGCCCAAGAACGCTTAACTTCAGAGTTCTAATGGGATCCGGTGCAGTAGTGCGGGTATGATCGCACCCGTCATGTTGAGGGCACAATTTCTTTACGTGTTAACTGTTCACAGTCCCAGCCTAGAGGGATGGCCCATTCAAAAGGCCCAATGGGCTTAATGACAACCCATCCGCTTCAACAACGCAGCATGCTTGCAAGACGTCATATCGGCACGTTGTAGGGCCCTCTGATGTCCCGCGAGTTAGGTTGTCGTCCTTTTAACAGTTCACGACATAGGATCCGAGACGAAAAAACACAGTAAAAGTAGAAAAGTGGCCTGAAACTAATGAAAACGTTCAATTTTGGGCTCCAAAAATGGGCACAGCGAGCATGCTTGTTCCCCACGTCGTAGAGCTCTCAGAGAGCTTTGCAACGGTATGCTTTACGCCGCGTAACTACTAAGGGATCAAAAGTTATGGGCACCGGAGCGACGGAGACCTGGTCACAAACCCTACGCCCTCGGTTTGCGGTCCCAACCTCTACGTGAAGAGAAATTGTCTTGCCCAATGTTCCGTGGGATTCAGTAATAGGGATTTGGTAGATAAAGTATCTTGGCAACCCTAACCAGGGCAAAAAAAATTGAAAAGGGGGTGCAACACGAGGACTTCTCAGGGGTCACCCCCTAGTACTACTCTCGCCCAAGCACGCTTACCTACGGAGTTCTGATGGGATCCGGTGCATTAGTGCTGGTATGATCGCACCTGTCATGTTGAGGGAACAATTCCTTTATGTATTAACTGTTCACAGTCCCAGCCTTGAGAGATGACCCATTCAAAAGGCCCAATGGGCTTAACGACTACCCATCCGCTTTAACAACGCAGCAAGCTTGCAAGACGTGATATCGACACGTTGTAGGGCCCTCTGATGTCCCGCGAGTCAGGTTGTCGTCCTTTTAACAGTTCACGACGTACGATCCGGGACGAAAAAACAGAGCAAAAGAATAAAAGTGGCATGAAACTGATGAAAACGTTCGATTTTGGGCTCCAAAAATGGGTATAGCAAGCATGATGGCTGCCCCCGTCATAGAGCTCTCAGAGAGCTTTGCAACGCTATGCTGTGCACCGCGTAACTCCTTACGGATCAAAAGTTATGGGCACCGGAGCGACGGATACCTGGTCACAAACCCTACGCCCTCGGTTTGCGGGCCCAGCCTCTACGTGAAGCGAAGTTGTCTTGCCCAATGTTCCGTGGGATTCAGTAATAGAGATTTGGTGGATAAAGTATCTTGGCAACCCTAACGAGGGCAAAAAAAAAAAGGGAGTGCAACATGAGAAGTTCCCAGGGGGTCACCCATCCTAGTACTACTCTCGCCCAAGCACGCTTAACTTCGGAGTTCTGATGGGATCCGGTGCATTAGTGCTGGTATGATAGCAACCGTCATGTTGAGGGCACAATTCCTATATGTGTTAACGGTTCACCGTCCCAGAGTAGAGAGATGGCCCATTCAAAAGGCCCAATGGGCTTAACGACAACCCATCCGCTTCAACAATGCAGCATCCACGCAAGACGTGATATTGACACTTTGTAGGGCCCTCTAATGTACCGCGAGTCTGGGTTTCGTCCTTTTAACAGTTCGCGACGTATGATCCGGGACGAAAATACAGAGCAAAAGAAGAAAAGTGGCCTGAAACTGATGAAAACGTTCGATTTTGGGCTCCAAAAATGGGCACAACGAGCAAGCTGGCTGCCCCCATCGTAGAGCTCTCAGAAAACTTTGCAACGGTATGCTGTGCGCCGCGTAACTCCTTTCGAATCAAAAGTTATGGGCACCGTAGTGATGGAGACCTGGTCACAAACCCTACGCCCTCGGTTTGTGGGCCCAACCTCTGCGTGAAGCGAAGTTGTCTTGCCCAATGTTCCGTGGGACTCAGTAATAGAGATTTGGTGGATAAAGTATCTTGGCAACCCTAACGAGGGCAAGAAAAATTGAAAAGGGAGTGCAACACGAGAAGTTCCTAGGGGGTCACCCATCCTAGTACTACTCTCGCCCAAGCACGCTTAACTTCGGAGTTCTAATGGGATCCGGTGCATTAGTGCTGGTATGATAGCACCCGTCATGTTTAGGGCACAATTCCTATATGTGTTAACGGTTCACAGTCCCAGAGTAGAGAGATGGCCCATTCAAAAGGCCCAATGGGCTTAACGACAACCCATCCGCTTCAACAATGCAGCATCCTCGTAAGATGTGATATCGACACGTTGTAGGGCACTCTGATGTCCCGTGAGTCAGGTTGTCGTCCTTTTAACAGTTCACGACGTATGATCCGGGACGAAAAAATAGAGCAAAAGAAGAAAAGTGGCCTCAAACTGATGAAAACGTTCGATTTTGGGCTCCAAAAATGGGCACAGTGAGCAAGCTGGCTGCACCCATCGTAGAGCTCTCAGATAGCTTTGCAACCGTATGATGTGGGCAGCGTAACTCCTTTCGGATCAAAAGTTATGGGCACCGGAGCGACGGAGACTTGGACACAAACCCTAAGCCCTGAGTTTGCAGGCCCAGCCTCTACGTGAAGCGATGTTGTCATGCCCAATGTTCCGTGAGATTCAGTAATAGAGATTTGGTGGATAAAGTAGCTTGGCAACACTAACCAGGGCAAAAAAAATTGAAAAGGTGGTGCAACACGAGGACTTCCCAAGGCGTCACCCATCCTTTTACTACTCTTGCCCAAGCACGCTTAACATCCGAGTTCTGATGGGATCCGTTGCATTAGTGCTTGTATGATCGCACCCGTCATGTTGAGGGCACAATTCCTTTATGTGTTAACAGTTCACAGTTGCAGCCTAGAGAGATGGCCCATTCAAAAGGCCCAATGGGCCTAACGACAACCCATCCGCTTTAACAATGTAGCATGCTTGCAAGACGTGATATCGACATGTTGTAGGGCCCTCTAATGTCCCGCGAGTCAGGTTGTCATCCTTTTAACAGTTCACGACGTACGATTCGGGATGGAAAAACAGAGCAAAAAAAGAAAAGTTACCTGAAACTGATGAAAACGTTCGATTTTGGGCTCCAAAAACTGGCACAGCGAGCATGCTAGCTTCCCCTTAGTCGTAGAGCTCTCAGGGAGCTTTGCAATGGTATGCTGTGCGCCACGTAACTCTTTACGGATCAAAAGTTATGGGCACTGGAGCGACGGAGACCTAGTCATAAACCCTACGCCCTCGGTTTGCAGGCCCAGCCTTTACGTGAAACAAAGTTGTCTTGCCCAATGTTCTGTGGGATTCAGTAATTGATATTTGGTGGATAAAGTATCTTGGCAACCCTAACTAGGGCAAAAAAAATTGAAAAGGGGGTGTAACACGAGGACTTCCCATGGGGTCACCCATCCTAGTACTAATCTCGCCCAAGAACGCTTAACTTCAGAGTTCTAATGGGATCCGGTGCAGTAGTGCGGGTATGATCGCACCCGTCATGTTGAGGGCACAATTTCTTTACGTGTTAACTGTTCACAGTCCCAGCCTAGAGGGATGGCCCATTCAAAAGGCCCAATGGGCTTAACGACAACCCATCCGCTTCAACAACGCAGCATGCTTGTAAGACGTCATATCGGCACGTTGTAGGGCCCTCTGATGTCCCGCGAGTTAGGTTGTCGTCCTTTTAACAGTTCACGACATAGGATCCGAGACGAAAAAACACAGTAAAAGTAGAAAAGTGGCCTGAAACTATTGAAAACGTTCAACTTTGGGCTCCAAAAATGGGCACAGCGAGCATGCTTGTTCCCCACGTCGTAGAGCTCTCAGAGAGCTTTGCAACGGTATGCTTTACGCCGCGTAACTACTAAGGGATCAAAAGTTATGGGCACCGGAGCGACGGAGACCTGGTCACAAACCCTACGCCCTCGGTTTGCGGTCCCAACCTCTACGTGAAGAGAAATTGTCTTGCCCAATGTTCCGTGGGATTCAGTAATAGGGATTTGGTAGATAAAGTATCTTGGCAACCCTAACCAGGGCAAAAAAAATTGAAAAGGGGGTGCAACACGAGGACTTCTCAGGGGTCACCCCCTAGTACTACTCTCGCCCAAGCACGCTTACCTACGGAGTTCTGATGGGATCCGGTGCATTAGTGCTGGTATGATCGCACCTGTCATGTTGAGGGAACAATTCCTTTATGTATTAACTGTTCACAGTCCCAGCCTTGAGAGATGACCCATTCAAAAGGCCCAATGGGCTTAACGACTACCCATCCGCTTTAACAACGCAGCAAGCTTGCAAGACGTGATATCGACACGTTGTAGGGCCCTCTGATGTCCTGCGAGTCAGGTTGTCGTCCTTTTAACAGTTCACGACGTACGATCCGGGACGAAAAAACAGAGCAAAAGAATAAAAGTGGCATGAAACTGATGAAAACGTTCGATTTTGGGCTCCAAAAATGGGTATAGCAAGCATGATGGCTGCCCCCGTCATAGAGCTCTCAGAGAGCTTTGCAACGCTATGCTGTGCACCGCGTAACTCCTTACGGATCAAAAGTTATGGGCACCGGAGCGACGGATACCTGGTCACAAACCCTACGCCCTCGGTTTGCGGGCCCAGCCTCTACGTGAAGCGAAGTTGTCTTGCCCAATGTTCCGTGGGATTCAGTAATAGAGATTTGGTGGATAAAGTATCTTGGCAACCCTAACGAGGGCAAAAAAAATTGAAAAGGGAGTGCAACACGAGAAGTTCCCAGGGGGTCACCCATCCTAGTACTACTCTCGCCCAAGCACGCTTAACTTCGGAGTTCTGATGGGATCCGGTGCATTAGTGCTGGTATGATAGCACCCGTCATGTTGAGGGCACAATTCCTATATGTGTTAACGGTTCACCGTCCCAGAGTAGAGAGATGGCCCATTCAAAAGGCCCAATGGGCTTAACGACAACCCATCCGCTTCAACAATGCAGCATCCACGCAAGACGTGATATTGACACTTTGTAGGGCCCTCTAATGTCCCCCGAGTCTGGGTTTCGTCCTTTTAACAGTTCGCGACGTATGATCCGGGACGAAAATACAGAGCAAAAGAAGAAATGTGGCCTGAAACTGATGAAAACGTTCGATTTTGGGCTCCAAAAATGGGCACAACGAGCAAGCTGGCTGCCCCCATCGTAGAGCTCTCAGAAAACTTTGCAACGGTATGCTGTGCGCCGCGTAACTCCTTTCGGATCAAAAGTTATGGTCACCGTAGTGACGGAGACCTGGTCACAAACCCTACGCCCTCGGTTTGTGGGCCCAACCTCTGCGTGAAGCGAAGTTGTCTTGCCCAATGTTCCGTGGGACTCAGTAATAGAGATTTGGTGGATAAAGTATCTTGGCAACCCTAACGAGGGCAAGAAAAATTGAAAAGGGAGTGCAACACGAGAAGTTCCTAGGGGGTCACCCATCCTAGTACTACTCTCGCCCAAGCACGCTTAACTTCGGAGTTCTAATGGGATCCGGTGCATTAGTGCTGGTATGATAGCACCCGTCATGTTTAGGGCACAATTCCTATATGTGTTAACGGTTCACAGTCCCAGAGTAGAGAGATGGCCCATTCAAAAGGCCCAATGGGCTTAACGACAACCCATCCATTTCAACAATGCAGCATCCTCGTAAGATGTGATATCGACACGTTGTAGGGCACTCTGATGTCCCGTGAGTCAGGTTGTCGTCCTTTTAACAGTTCACGACGTATGATCCGGGATGAAAAAATAGAGCAAAAGAAGAAAAGTGGCCTCAAACTGATGAAAACGTTCGATTTTGGGCTCCAAAAATGGGCACAGTGAGCAAGCTGGCTGCCCCCATCGTAGAGCTCTCAGATAGCTTTGCAACCGTATGATGTGGGCAGCGTAACTCCTTTCGGATCAAAAGTTATGGGCACCGGAGCGACGGAGACTTGGACACAAACCCTAAGCCCTCAGTTTGCAGGCCCAGCCTCTACGTGAAGCGATGTTGTCATGCCCAATGTTCCGTGAGATTCAGTAATAGAGATTTGGTGGATAAAGTAGCTTGGCAACACTAACCAGGGCAAAAAAAATTGAAAAGGTGGTGCAACACGAGGACTTCCCAAGGCGTCACCCATCCTTTTACTACTCTTGCCCAAGCACGCTTAACATCCGAGTTCTGATGGGATCCGTTGCATTAGTGCTTGTATGATCGCACCCGTCATGTTGAGGGCACAATTCTTATATGTGTTAACGGTTCATAGTCCCAGCCTAGAGAGATGGCCCATTCAAAAGGCCCAATGGGCTTAACGACAACCCATCCGCTTCAACAATGCAGCATCCTCGCAAGACGTGATATCGACACGTTGTAGGGCCCTCTGATGTCCCGCGAGTCAGGTTGTCGTCCTTTTAACATTTCACAACGTATGATCCGTGACGGACAAACAGAGCAAAAGAAGAAAAGTGGCCTGAAACTGATGAAAATATTCGATTTTGGGCTCCAAAAATGGGCACAGCGAGCAAGCTAGCTGCCCCCGTCGTAGAGCTCTCAGAGAGCTTTGTAACGGTATGCTGTGCGCCGCGTAACTCCTTGCGGATCAAAAGTTATGGGCACCAGTGCGACGGAGACCTAGTCACAAACCCTACGCCATTGGTTTGCGGGCCCAGCCTCTACGTGAAGCAAAGTTGTGTTGCCCAATGTTCCGTGGGATTCAGTAATAGAGATTTGGTGGATAAAGTATCTTGGCAACCCTAACCAGGGCAAAAAAAATTAAAAAGGGGGTGCAACACGAGGACTTCCCAGGGGCTCACCAATCCTAGTAATACTCTTGCCCAAGCAAGCTTACCTTCGGAGTTCTGATGGGATCCGGTGCATTAGTGCTAGTATGATTGCACCTGTCATGTTGAGGGCACAATTCTTATATGTGTTAACGGTTCACAGTCCCAGCCTAGAGAGATGGCCCATTCAAAAGGCCCAATGGGCTTAACGACAACCCATCTGCTTCAACAACGCAGCATCCTCGTAAGACGTGATATCGACACGTTGTAGGGCCCTCTGATGTCCCGCGAGTCAGGTTGTCGTCCTTTTAACAATTCACGACGTATGATCCGTGACGGAAAAATAGAGCAAAAGAAGAAAAGTGGCCTGAAACTAATGAAAGCGTTCGATTTTGGGCTCCAAAAACGGGCACAGCGAGCAAGCTGGCTGCCCCCGTCGTAGAGCTCTCAGAGAGCTTTGCAACGGTATGTTGTGCGCTGCGTAACTCCTTACGGATCAAAAGTTATTGGCACCGGAGCGACGGAGACCTGGTCACAAACCCTACACCTCGGTTTGCGGGCCCAGCCTCTACGTGAAGCGAAGTTGTCTTGCCCAATGTTCCGTGGGATTCAGTAATGGAGATTTGGTGGACAAAGTATCTTGACAACCCTAACCAGGGAAAAAAAATTGAAAAGGGGGTGCAACACGAGGACTTCCCATGGGGTCACCTATCCTAGTATTACTCTTGCCCAAGCACGCTTGACTTCGGAGTTCTGATGGGATCCAGTGCATTAGTGCTGGTATGATCGCACCCGTCATGTTGAGGGCACAATTCTTATATGTGTTAACGGTTCACAGTCCCAGCCTAGAGAGATGGCCCATTCAAAAGGCCCAATGGGCTTAACGACAACCCATCCGCTTCAACAATGCAGCATCCTCGCAAGACGTGATATCGACACGTTGTAGGGGCCCTCTGATGTCCCACGAGTCAGGTTGTCGTCCTTTTAATAATTCACGATGTATGATCCGGGACGGAAAAAATAGAGCAAAAGAAGAAAAGTGGCTTGAAACTGATGAAAACGTTCGATTTTGGGCTCCAAAAACGGGCATAGCGAGTAGGCTGGCTGCCCCCGTCGTAAAGCTCTCAGAGAGCTTTGCAACGGTATGCTGTGCGCCACGTAACTCCTTACGGATCAAAAGTTATGGGCACCGGAGTGACGGAGACCTGGTCACAAACCCTACGCCCTCGGTTTGCGGGCCCAGTGATGTGACTGTATTTACAGCACTCAAACCTTGGTATTTGTACTATATTTGCATCTTAATTTGGGAATTATTGCAATACTTTGATATTTTCGATGCAATGTAAGATGATATAGAAAAGTGAAAAATCAGACCCAAAATGATCCAAATTGCAAGTCAAGAAGTCAAGAATGGGGAAGTACGAGAAATGGTTGAAGAATGAAGCTCATAGAGAAGAAATTTGGCTGAAACTAGCACGAAATCGGACTCAGAGCATTGACCCAGATGATCTCAAATAGTGACCCATGTCCGTTTTTGGCAAACCATATCCGTTTTTCAGGTAGAAATAGCCTTCTGAGCAAAACGCAGGATTTTTGTCATGCGCGTGGCATGATTGTAGTCAAATTCAATCGTTTGGTGGGTCAAAATAGTGAAAAATGCCTGAAGATGTTGCGGTCAACGAACCAGTCAAAGTCAAAGACAAACTCAAGTGTTGACCAAGAATAGAAGACCGTAGAGGAAGAATTTGACCAAACGGAATGCGAAAACGGACTCAGAACGCCGAATAAACTTGGAATAACATTGGTCAACGTTTTGGTCAACACGTGAATAGTATCGGTCAACACGTGAATAGTGATGGTCAACGCTTGAACAGTAAAACTGCGTGCAGAATATGTGAATTGTAACTGCGTGAATAGTACCTGCGTGAATAGTAGCCAACTTTTCCTATTAATAGACATCACCCCTCTTCATATTTTCTCACAATTTTTGAGAGCTTTGGAATATTTTTCCAATATTTTCAATTTTTGTCAAGTTATTTTTATATTTCTTATTTAGGATTTTGCCTAAATAGCTATATATGGAGGAAGTCCTGCCTAGTGGTTCTTATTCGGGGGCATTCTGCCCGAATAGCTACTGTACAGCAGACATCCTAACGTTCATTTTTGAGCCTTTGCTCAAAAATAGCTCTTATTCGGGGGGAAGCTTTGCCCGAATAGCTATAGAATTTCTGTTCAGACCTGGAGTTCAGAAATACGCGTTCGTTAATACAGGGGAGCCTTTCTTGACTCTATTTTATTTGTATAAACTTGTATTTATTATGTCTGAATAGAATTCTTATCTAGGGTTGGATATTGTAAATAATGGTCTTTTAATATATGGTCTCGAATTCGGATAATTTAGTTTCAATGCAATATATGGCTTGTATTAATTAAGTATTGTCTTTCATACATAATGCTTTTAAGTAGATGATATGATTGCTTTATTTTCGTGTCATATATCCATGCTTTAATAGTGAATCAATAGCTTGACAACCTTAAAGATTCCAAGAAATTATAGGTAATGCTTTTAAGTAGACCATAGTTTCTAGACTAGTAAGGAGATGTTGATTATTTATGTTGAAACAGACCTTTTTACACCAGGTTGTAAGGACAGATCCATACTATGGCTATACGCTCGTAGATGGAACGGCACCTACATCAGAGTTTGTAATTGGGATTTTAATAGACTAAGTTAATTGACTAGGTTAATGCTTGTAGCTTAACCTCTTGTGTAGAATTTAAGAATCCAGATGCCGAGCCTACATTAATTGCCTTATTTACATATCTGATCCCTAGATATTCTTCCGTATTTAGCTATTATTTAGCTTAACTTAGGCAATTTTGTTAGTTATAGTTTAGTTTACATTCTCGCACGTTACTTCAAATTCTTTGCGAACTGTCACTTAAGCGCTTTAACACTTTCACACTACTTCACTAACTAACTAACGAGCTTCCCTGTGGTACGATTCCGCACTCATAGCACACTACACTACGAAGATCTGTGCACTTGCGGGTATTTTAACTTGGTTTATTTTACACACTTTTCACACGCCCACCGAGTTGCATGAAGTTTTTGGCGCCGTTGCCAGGGAAGCACGGTATAGTTTAGTTTTTGATAAAAGTATTTGTGAACTTGTTTAAGTGTTTATTTTATCCCCTTTATTTAAAAAAAAATTTATAAAAAAAAATTTTAAAAATTGTTTGGGAATTTTGATTGATTGGAATATGACTCATTTTAATGGTTCATCCGATCAATGAGCTTTTAATGAAACAACCCAACCCCCTATCCCAAATACTTGTGAAATTTGTTCTCAATTTGGGCATACTTTTGAAAATTGTCCCCAAAATCCCCAGTTTTTACATAGTCGTGATTTTAGTACTCAGGGTTATTATTCAAACCAAAATTTGTACTCAAATGCATATAACCCGGAGTGGCAGAATCATCAAATTTTATTTTTGGATAAAAATGATTCATCTTTTCTGCCTCAAAATTTTGAAAATTTTACATATCAAAACCCTAATTCTTCCGAGTTTTGCGAAAGCTTTCAAATTAATTTATTCAAACAAAACTTTTGCTATCCCAACTTGATTGAATTTTCTTCTCCTAAACCAAACTTCGACGACAAGTTCGGCCAACTTGTCCAACTCGCCGAATCCAACCACCAATCCATAGATAGGCTACAAGACCAAATCGGTCAATTAGCCTAGAGTATAAATGGGTGGGAAAAAGACGAGCATCCTATTCAACCTGTTCTGAGTTCACCAGACCAATATAGGTCCGTTCATCACGAACCTATCCAAAACCAGGTTGTTGAGAAAATAGAAGTGTTTAGTGGAGATAATGTGGGTAGAGAATGTAACACTAGGAATGAGGTAGATAACATGTTTGAGGCACACATTCCAGGTTGGCAAAACCAGCCATCACCTTGGAGTCAAGAAATTTTTTCTCAAATTTTTGAAAGTCAAGATCCTGCATCTTTTCAATCTGAATCTTCTATTGACCCTATCCTTAATCTTTTCAAACAAAATCATCAACAAGATGATTTGATTGACTCTGCTTCTCCCAAATCCAATAATAAGTATGACCAACTTTATCTACTTGCCGACTCTAATGCTCGCATGCTTCAATCTTTAGATCAACATATTCAGTCTGTTATGAGCACCTTTGATGAAATAACATGTGAACAGACTAATGAAATGAGCGAGGTTATTTGGGAGACATCTGATAAGGAAAATGAATTTGAGGAAAAAGATGATACAATGCCTCATTTAGAAGGACAGGATGACCTTAGTAATGTTTTGATTCAACCCGACTCTGATTCCTCTTCAAGGAAGATGAGTGTACACACTTCCTTAGAGTCTTCACTCTTTCAAGATGAGTATAATGAGTCTACTTTAATTCCTGCATCCTTCTTGACTCCTGAAGAAGACATTAATGAGATCGAACGACTTTTGTATCAAATTGACCGAGAGAATAAGTCAAATGCTTCCATGCCCTTTTCAACTGATTACAATACTAAAAAAGAAGTTTTGACATCCATCCTCTCTCCTGTTGAAAGTCATCTCAATTCTCCTTTAAATGTATCTTCTCCTGTTGTGAAGCTTACAACATTGCCCATGAAGACACAAATTGGATTTGACCCATTTCTGAACAATATGTTAGACACTTCTAATCTATGGGTTGACCAAATGAATTTGGGACACACTGATTTACAACACCAAATAGCCCCTGTTGACATAACCATAAACATTCCCACACACATCACATTGGGATGGGAATTGTCACTTTTTCAAAGTGATTTGGAAAAGGCATGTTCTGTCAAAAGAATGAGCCATCATTTGTTGCGTGATCCTTTTCCATTCAAAATCTGTGCTGAAATGATTATCAGGCAATATGTGCTGAAGAATTTTAAACATTGTTGGCTCTAACAATAGCGCCTGGCTGAGGGCGTAAAACTCAGTGCTACTAGGAGGCAACCTATATTTTTAAATGCTTATGCGTGTTTATTTTCTTTTGTTTGTGTGATTTTATTATTTTCCTAGTGTTCTTTTCAATGTTTTAATGTTTGTTTGATTAACTCTTGAACCTCATAAAATAGTCTAAATGGTCTGGGTAGTTTATTTATTTGTTTAATATATTAGTTATTTTCTGTGACCATATTTCTTTTTGGTTTCTCCCCTATATATTTGTTCTGTCTATTTAGTATAGCTAACTATTTTTGTTGTGTTAATGATAATCTATAAAATGCTTTTTCCACTAATCTTTAATTGCAGAATGATACATCTTTTGACAAAAGTTAGTAGAGAAGCTTTGACATAAACATAGAAATGCTTCACATCAAGTGATATCTTTCCTTACTACATTTCCCTTTATACCTGATCAACCTACGCTGTAGAGTAAGAAAACCATAGGTTTGGGGATGTAGCATTTGTCATTATGTTATTACTTGCATATTACATTCTCACTGTCTTACATTGCTATTTGCTTGAGAACAAGCAAAGTTTTGGTGTGGGGGTGCGTACATTTCATGAAAAACTTTTTCAAAATATGCAAGAAATATACCATTTTTTGTTTATGAGAAGAGTAGTCTGCTATCTTATATGTTTAAAAACGATGATTTAAATGATTTGAGAACCTGTATTGTTAGTTATGTATTGTGAAAAACTCTGAGGGAACTCTGTAAGAAAAACTTTGGAGTACTGTATTCATGAGTAAACCTAGCTGTTCTTCTGTTCTTCAATTGATAGGTTTGTGATTATGAAAGGACTGAGATAGGATTACCGTTTGTTATGAGAACTCCTTGTGATTGAAACCTGAACCCTTATGCCATGTCTGTACTGTATGTTATGTTACTCTGTCTGTATGTACACTCTGAAAAAATAAAAAGAAAAAAAAATGAACAAAAATAGAAAAAAGAAAAATAGTTGTACATACCTTTACTGTTGAATAAATTTTTGGTGTAAATATGTTGTAAATCTCTAAGCACCACTATCCTAGACATTGTAATTTGGGATATGTGCTATAGTGTAAAGTTTCGAGCCTAGATATCTCGGGTGATTAAGGCACGTAGGGGTCCCTTTAAAACCTGGCAACCTCAGTCATAATGGCAGGCGATTGTTGGCCTTAAAGCCTGCTACATGGGATATTCAAAAAGCAAAAGAAATTGAACACTATATAGAGATACTATCAGTTGTAGTTTTATATTTCTGGAAAATGTTAAAGGGTTAAGGCATGATCAAGAGTTTGATTACAAATGTAGGTAAGAATATCAAGGTCCAATCTGTTTGCATTACTTGAAAGTTGGGAATTGAATGAACTTAATTTGCTTAGTTTACTTCTAAATATATACTCCGAAGCAATCAATAGTCGATTTCCAATAAGAGTACCTATTTGTGAAAACTATGTACAAAGTTCTCTTATCATGTTTGCAATTAATTGCTAAATATGTTTAAGATAGTAGATTGCATTTCTCATATTTCATATTTGGAAAGTGTTTGACAAAAAGATAGGATAGATTACTTCATTTGTTTTTGACTTGTAAAAATTCTGCAAAATCTACATTCACATCTGTTTTAAAGACAGTCTTGCTTGAGGTCAAGCAAGGTTTAGGTTTGGGGATGTTGATGTGATTGTATTTACAACACTCAAACCTTGGTATTTGTACTATATTTGCATATTAATTTGGGAATTATTGCAATACTTTGATATTTTCGATGCAATGTGGGATGATATAGAAAAGTGAAAAATCAGACCCAAAATGATCCAAATTGCAAGTCAAGAAGTCAAGAATGGGGAAGTACGAGAAGTGGTTGAAGAATGAAGCTCATAGAGAAGAAATTTGGCTGAAACTAGCACGAAATCGGACTCAGAGCATTGACCCAGATGATCTCAAATAGTGACCCATGTCCGTTTTTGGCAAACCATATCCGTTTTTCAGGTAGAAATAGCCTTGTGAGCAAAACGCAAGACTTTTGTCCTGCGCGTGGCATGATTGTAGTCAAATTCCATCGTTTGGAGGGTTAAAATAGTGAAAAATGCCTGAAGATGCTGCGGTCAACGAATCGGTCAAAGTCAAAGACAAACTCAAGTGTTGACCAAGAATTGAAGACCGTAGAGGAAGAATTTGACCAAACGAAATGCGGAAACGGACTCTGAACGCCGAATAAACTTGGATTAGCATTGGTCAACTTTTTGGTCAACACGTGAATAGTATCGGTCAATGCGTGAATAGTGATGGTCAACGCGTGAACAGTAAAACTGCCAGCAGAATATGTGAATAGTAACCGCGTGAATAGTAGGTGCGTGAATAGTACCTGCGTGAATAGTAGCCAACTTTTCCTATAAATAGACATCACCCCTCTTCATATTTTCTCACAATTTTTGAGAACTTTGGAATATTTTTCCAATATTTTCAATTTTTGTCAAGTTATTTTTATAGTTCTTATTTATGATTTTGCCTAAATAGCTATATATGGAGGAAGTCCTGCCTAGCGGCTCTTATTCGGGGGCATTCTGCCCGAATAGCTGTGAGGCCCGACCCCGATTTGCGTGCGAAACCTCGCTTCGTGTGCCCTAACCTAGATTTGCGTGCCATGACCTAGGTTTAAGAATTGTGTTCATTTTATGTGCCATACATTGAATTACGTGCATTCAATTAGGGTTGCTTGCATTTACTTGAAAAACGTGCGTTCGTCTCGTAGTTCGTGTCCTACCTCGTAGTACATGCCCTAGACCTAGGAAAGCGTGCCTTCACACTAATCAAGAAAGCATCTTTCACGGAGCACTAGACTATTAAACAATCCTACAAAATCCACTATCAATATAATAATCCTAATTCAACTCACTAGAAGACAAAAAATGCACCAAACACTAAACATTCTTCATTCTTTATTCCTTTTCTTTTGCACTTCCAAACACATGCAATAAAATAAGCTCAACCAAGAAAAAATTTCAGAATTTTTCACATGCTTGGCCGACCACTAGGTGGCATTTGTGCATGCTTATTCAATATAATTTAATTCCTAGACATATTTAGACAAACTATGACACAAATGCATAAAAAATGACCAAAACCACCTCAAATCTCTCTCTTGCTCGACCAAAAACTCATAGCCCATGCTAGCATTTCAAATTTCCACCTTGAAGACACAAAAAATTCAAATTTGGAAGCCCAAGGCCGACATGCTCCTCAAATTTGCAAAATGTTTCATTGTTTGTCATTTTCTTCATTTCCCTTTCATTTTTTTCTCTCTTCATCTCATTTTCCTCTCTCATTCTCGGCCTTGGCTGAGTTCTTCATCTCCATAGCTTCTCTTCTTCACACCATAGCTAATAAAAGCAAGCTACAAGCAAAGAACCTCAATCGAGCTAGCTAGGAGGTGAAAATTACACTTGCATGTGCATTGAAGACTCTATTTGGCCTAGGTAAGCTTCTTGGCATCCATTTCTTTTCTTCATGTTATGACCTCATGCATGTGCTAAGAGATTGATCACAAAGCTAGGAAAAATAGAGAAAAGCTAGTTGGGATTTCGGCTAAGCAAGGAGAGGAAGAAAGTTGAGCTTCAACAAGGTTTTTGAACATCTTTTGGTTGATTGCTAAGGTGAGGGTTAAAACCTTTTGAAAACTATTCAAAAATTTACATGCATGCTCATAAATATGTGTATTTGCTTCTGTACTTGAGCTATATGGTCGTTCATAAGCTTAAACAACCATACATGGCAAGATCTTGGCTTGAAAATGATGCTAGGTGAAGTCGAAATTGTTGACAGCTCTCTGACCAGTCTGTTCGAGGTAAGTTTAGCTAGGCAAATGATGTTGAAAATGCTTGATAATTGGTAGGTGACTAGTTTGGACAGTTTTGAACATTTTTTTCCCAGAAATAGGCCGAAGCTAATTTTGACTCTAAGGTCCTCAAAATGGCAAATCTTTAAAATGTGACCAAATCTGGAAATCTGGAAAAATGAAGCAGGTTTTGGCAGATGCACTGACCTTGTGGAACGAATCATATTTGACTTAGTAAATGATGCCCAAAATGCATGAAATTTGGTGTGCTATGATAATTTTTCAGTTCTGGATAATTTTGTCAGAAATAGACCAAGGCTAAAACTGACCCTAAGGACCTGAAAAACGTCAATTTCTGAAAAGTGTGCAAATCTGGACAGTTTTGTGCTATCTCACTGTTTCGGCTGTAACTAATGATTCTGAACTCCAATTGATGCAAGGTTTGTACTGATTTTAGTTAACTTCTTAAGGTTTAATTTGATATCTTATTCACTGGATTTGGAGATTGTTTGATTATCCTATTGATTGTGAGAAAACAGCCTATTGCAGTAAGGGTTTCACTTAATGTTGTACTTAGAAAAATTGTGGTGACTTCTCTTGTTGAATTAAATGCTTTGGATTGTAGCTTCGGGATGTTGTGTGGACTGTTTTGAATGTTTTAGGATGTTGAATTAAATGATGCATGGTTTGAGATTGACTTTGAGTTGGGTTGAGGCTCAAATTGCACGAATATACACGAAATGGAAACCCTAATGACTAGGTAGTTTTGCTAAGTATTGATCATTTGTATATTGTGTGGAAATTATATGCTTAATGGGCTGCCCGTAAATGTCTTATAACTTCAAATGTGATTTCGACCATTGCATGTTGTCAAATAAGTTTTTCTTGTAACCAAACCCACGTAAATGTTGTTGCATGTTGAATAATCGTACCACTTGATTACGTGGACTTTGAAATGAGTTATATGGCTTGACTTACATGTGTTACATGGTTGCCCGTTTAATATTCACGTGGCTCTATATGCCTTTCAAGTGAAATTACTTGTCTTATCGTGCCTTGTTTGACTACTTGACAACGTGCGATCTAATAACTATTCGGAGGCGACCTACTTTGTTGTCCTCCTAATGTGATATGTTAAATGTTATAAATGTGCATTGCATATGAGGTTGCAACCTTTCATTGTGGCATGGTAACGTTTCACGAACGCCGGGCGTCATAGGGCTTGCCGGTGCTCCCGTGACTACCATGGTCCAATTCCCTCTCTCGCTTGGCATTCCACCCTCGGAGAGTTGGGTCGTAGGTTTCGGGGTACATCCGGAGTACACCCAATTGGGAGCGATAAGTGGATTATTGAAGTCGGCCGCAACAATTGTATCGGAATTGAAAGTAAGAGCAAATGCTCACTGTATCCTTGAAATGATTGGTAAATGTATCTATTACTCGATTTGTTTCATATATTTGCGTACCTTGTTATTTGCAATACGTGACATGTTTTCAAAAAGGAGTTTTCATAATTGAACCAGAAAATGAGTTTCAAAACGTATTTCTCGTTTCCCCCTTGCTAAGTTCATAAGGACTCACCCTCTTTTTCATCACAGGTGAAGAAGAATAGGTACAAGTACCTGAGGACAATGTATCTAATGATGAACCCCTGGAGTGATTGCCTGTCATTGTTGTTTTGCTTGAATGTGACTACTTGTGAATTTTATGTTACTTGAAGACTATTTCCTTTTGTGTTACTCGATGTCATGATGTAAAAGACCCCCGTTGTAATTTGGGGTCTAATTTTGGTTTGTACTTATACTAAATAGACTGATATTAGACATTACTATGATTGTTATGCTTTTATTACCTCTAGTATTATCATAGGTTATGATGCATTAGTGAGGACTAAGTAAATGAATTTATCCAATCTTAAACAGGAATATTTTGAAACGAGGTCAAACAAACAAACGAGACATAGAATCATGCTAGGTTGTAAACCAAACGGGATGTCGAAATAACCAATAGGTCATTCAATTGATGGTAAAGTAGTAATCTTAGTTGGAAATGAATTTGAGATGGTAAACATTTGAGGCGTTTAGAGAATTAGGTTAAACCAAAGGGCCAATTACAGCCGTTATGCTGCCGGTTTTCCGGAAAAACTTTGGAGTTTAGACTAAATCATTAGGTGTTAATCTTCATCAAGAACTAAGTACGTGATATTACTTGAATGTTAGTTCACACCCTAGTCTAACCTTATAGGCCGGGTTGGGGCGTGACACCTTAGAAGAAATGGTATCAGAGCTTAGATTGCTTAAGCCGGGTTTAACTCTCGGACCGTGGGTAGAGCCCTAAGATAATTAGGATGACTTGTTTATGTGTTATTGTGTGATAAATGTGCCTTCTATGTTCTATGTGCTTAAGTGACTTACATGCCTTAAATGTTTTTAGAATTGTATCTATACTATGTTGCATATCTTATGCGTTAGATTCTTAATTGTCATAGTTCAATAAATTGTACATAGTAATTTGTGCCTATAGATGGCTGGCCCTAGTACCCGTACTACTAATAGGAGCGGTGAACCTCAAGAGATCGGGGATGCCTATCAGACTAATCCCGGTATAGCTATGTTTAATATGATGGCAAATGCCATGGATCGTGTATCACGTGTGATGGAGCGTCAGGATGCTTGTGAAGCCAACAACAACAACATCAACAATAGGAATGAGGGTAATCATGGGAGACATAGCAGAATGAGAGAATTCATTGACTTTCGCCCGTCGAAATTCTACGGGGAAGCTGATGATGAGAAAGCAGAGGCCTGGCTGTCCGAGATCGAGAATATTTTCAGGCCACTTGATTATACAGATGAAGATAAATTGGAGTTTGCTGTATTTCTGTTGCACGGGGATGCCGAGCATTGATGGCACACTGTAGAGGCACTGTGGGAGACTGATCAGACACCTCGCTTGTGGGGTAATTTCGTTAAGGTATTTAAGGAGAAATATGTATCTGCAGTTTCCAGGCAGAGGCGGATCGAGGAGTTCATGCACTTGACTCAGGGTAATATGACGGTGGCCCAGTACGAGGCACTGTCAGGCCCCAACCCGGCCTATAAAGGTTAGACTAGGGTGTGATCTAAACATTCAAGTCCTTTCACATTCTTAATCATTCTAGGAGGTTTAACACTTAACGTTCTATTCTAGACCTCAGAATTTTTTCAAAAATCCGGCAGTATAACGGCTGTAATTGGACTCTTTGTTTACCTGAATTTTCTAACAACCTCAGAACTTTCAATTCAAGTTCATTCCCGACTAGAATTTACTATTTAATCATCAATTGAATTGCCTATTGGTTATTTCGACGTCCCGTTTGATTTATAATCTAGCATGATACTATGTCTCATTTGTCCATTTATTCTCGTTTCAAAATATGCCTGTTGATCATAGCTTATTAGCGAGTACCTGTTGAGATTGGATAAGTTCATTTGCCTATTCCTTAACTAAGCATCATAACCTATGGTAGATACTAGTGATAATAAAAGCAAAAACGATCATAGTATGTCTAGTATCAGTCTACTTAAAATAAGTACAAGTCAAAATTAGACCCCAAATTACAACGGGGGTCTTTTACATTAGCAACAACAAGCAACATAAGATAAATGGTCTTCAAGCAGCACAAAATACACAAGTAGTCACGTTCATACAAAACAACAGTAATAGGCAATCAATCCAGGGGTTCATCATTAGGTACATTAAGCTCGGGTTCATGTACCTGTTCTTCTTCACCTGAAATGATAAAAGAGGGTGAGTCCTTATGAACTCAGCGAGGGGGAACGAGAAATAAGTTTTGAAACTCATTTTCCGGTTAAACTTATGAAAACCCCTTTCTCAAACATGAATACAACAGAAATGCAAGTACAGAACAGGAATACTGATCTTTCCTCCCCGAGGTTCTCTAGGATCCAAGCGGGAGTACTTATACACATAATAAAAGGATACGGTGAGCTTTTGCTCTCAGATCAGATCCAGGATCAGTTGTTACAGCAGACTTCAAATCATCCCCCAAACACACCAAGTGGGTGTACTCCGGATGTACCCCAAAATCCTACGACCCAACTCTCCGAGGAAGTCTAGCCCCCAAGCGAGAGAGGGAATGGGACCATGGTGGTCACGGTAACACATGCAAGCCCGATGCCGCCCGGTGTACGTGATCGCTACCATGCCGACAGGAAAGGTTGCAACCTTGTATGCAATGCACATTTATGACAGGTAATATATATCACAGAAGGAGGACAACAAAGTAGGTTGCCTCCGGACAGTCATAAGATTGCACATTGACAGATAAACAAGCAGGACACGATAAGACAGGAAATTTCACTTGAAAGGCATATAGAGTTATATGGAAATTAAACGGGCAGCCATGTAACACATGTAAAACAGGCCATATAACTCATTAAAAGGTCCACGCAATCAAGTGATAAGATTACTCAACTTGCAATGATATCAACATGGGTTCAAATGCAAGAAAAGCTTATTTGTCAACATGCAATGGTCAATATCACTTTTGAAATTATAAAACATTTACGGGCAGCCCACGCAACGTACAGTTTCCTCACAATATCCAATGGTTAACACTTAGCAAGAATATTAAGTCATTAGGGTTTCCATTTCATGCATAATCGTGCGATCAAAACCCTAAGTCAACTTAACATCATTCTCAAGTCATGCATCATTCAATTCCAACATCCTCAAGTGCCCAAAACAGTCCACATAATATTCCAACACCACAATTCCAAGCAATTAGTGCCACAAAAGAGGTTACAACAGTTTTCCAAGCACACAGCTAAGTGGAACACTCACTGCAACAGGCTGTTTTCTCACAATCAATCGGATAATCAAAAAATCTCCAAATTCAGTGAATAAGATGTCAAATTAAATATTAAGAAGTTAACTAAAATCAGAAACAAATCTTGCATCAATTGGAGTTCGGGATCATTAGATATAGCCAAATTAGTGGAACTGCACAAAACTGTCCAGATTTACCTATCTTTCGATATTTCATGTTTTTGAGGTCCTTAGGTTCATTTTTAGCCTAAGCCTATTGCTGGAAAAAATGTCCACAACTGAAAAATCTAGCAGTAAAATAAATTTCACGCAATTTGGATGTCATTTGCTAGGTCAAAAACCTCTCGTTCTACATAGTCAGTGCATCTGCCAAACTGTTTCATTTCCTCAAATTTTTCCAGATTTAGCTACCTTTCGTGATTTTGCCATTTTGAGGACCTTAGAGCCAAAATTTGACTTTGCCTATTTCTGTGAAAATTGTTCAAAACTGTCCAAACTAGTCACCTAGTGATTTTTACGCAATTTCAACATCATTTTCTTAGCCAAAATTACCTCGAACAGACTGGTCAGAAAGCTGTCTCATAAATTCGACTTTACCTAGCATCATTTACAAGCTAAGTTCTTGCCATGCATGGTTGTTTAAGCTCATGAACGACCACATAACTCAAGTACAGAAGCAAATATACACATTTGTGAACATGCATGTGAAATTTCAAAGAGTTTTCAAAAGCTTTTAACCCTCACCTTTGCAATCAACCAAACTATGCTCAAAAACCTGGTTGAAGCTCAAATCTGTTCTTCTCCTTGCTTGGCTGAGATTTCAACTTGGTTTTCTCTATTTTTCCTAGCCTAGTGATCAACCTCTTAGTGCATGCATGTAGTTAAAACATGAAGAAAAGAAATGAATGTCAAGAAGCTTACCTAAGGCCGAAATGAAGCTTCAATGCACATGCATGAGTGTTTTTCGAACTCTAGCTTGTTTGCTTGGTTTTCTTGATGATTTGCTTGCCTTGTTCGACCAAGGTGTGATGAAGATGAGCAAGGATGGTGAGAGTTCAGCCAAGGACCGAAATGGAGAGAGGAAATGAGAGTGAGAGAGAGATGTTGAGAGGAAATGAGAGAAATGACAACCAAATGAAGGTCTTGGCAATTTTTGAGGAGCATGTCGGCATTGGGCAGTCCATTTTCAGCTTTGTGTCTTCAAAATGCTTTAATTTGAAATGTTAAGCATGGGCAAAATGCTATGGCCGAGAATGGTGAAGAAATTGGGAGAAATTTGAGCAATTTTTTTAATGCATCATGCTAAGTGTTTGACTAAGACAATGAATAAAATATGCAATTGTTAGACCAATGCTCTTAGTGGTCAGCCAAAGCTAATGAATTGGCTGAATTTTTGTCATCTTAAGCATTATTCTAATTGTATCTTAACGGTGCAAAAAGAATAATGGATAAAGAATAAGGAATGTTTTGTTTTTGGTGCATTTTTGTCTTCTAGTGAATGGAATTTGGATTATTATATTGTTAGTGGATTTTGTAGGATTGTTTAATAGTCTAGTACTTCGCGAAAGATGCTTTCTTGATGAGCGTGAAGGCACGCTTTCCTAGGTCTAGGGCACGCATTACGAGGTAGGACACGAACTACGAGACGGACGCACATTTTTCGAGTAAATGCACGTAATCCCAAATGAATGCACGTAATTCAATGCATGGCACGTAAAATGAACACAATTCTTAAACCTAGGTCATAGCACGCAAATCTAAGTTAGGGCACATGAAGCTAGGTTTCGCACGCAAATCGTGGTCGGGCCTCACAAGCACGTTTTGATCGACTATCCCGTTATGCTCAATATATGGTTTGTACTCTGGAGGCAAAAATGTGGAAATTTACTGTTGGATTAAGGCCAGAGATTCAGGACCAGTTAGCTTCTCATGACTTCGATACTTACTCTTCTCTCTTTGCTGCTGCCTCTCGAGTTGAGAAGAGGAAACTAGATGGAGCCGGTTCGAGCCAGCCGAGCAAAAAACCTTACCAGCCTCTAGGTAAGTAGAGGAAATTCCAGAGTCAGAGTCGCGGTCAAGGCCAGAGCAAGAATAGGTCAGTGAATAATCGTGGCCCGACTAAAGCGCCATCAGCCTCTTCCACCCGCGAATCCACAGGTAGTTCACCTGCTTCTCAGACTGCCATCTGTTCGTACTGTGACAAGAAAGGCTACACCGAGGCCCAGTGTTGGAGAAAATTGGGGAAATGTATGGGTTGTGGCAGCGAACAGCACCGGGTTAAGGATTGCCCTAAATGGCAAGGGGGACAGAATTAGGGTAAACCTGCCGGTAGAGGCAAGACTCCAGTTCCTAGGGTCCAGGCTCGAGCCTATGCTATTGAGTGCGAGGAGATTCCAGATGAGACCGCTGTTGTTGAAGGTACATTCTTCATACTGAATCAACCTGTTAAGGTGTTAATTGATCCGGGTGCTACTCATTCATTTATTACTCCCTTATGTGTGGAACGTGTGAAATTGAAAGTTGTATGTTTGCCATATGAAGTAGAAGTTGGTACTCCAATGGGTTCTAAACTTGTAACTTGTTCAGCTTGTAAAGCATGTAAAATCCAAATTAAGGATAGGGAATTCTCAGCCAATCTTATTGTATTACCTTTTCGAGACTATGAGGTCATTTTAGGGATGGACTGGCTGGCAAAACATCATGTCCAACTGGATTGCCGGGCGAAGATTATAACGTTTCGGGTACCTGATCAACCAATACTGGAGATTGTGGGTCGAAGAGATTTCACCGGGAGTTCCATTATTTCATCTACAAAAGCAGTGAAGTCCTTGAGGAAAGGGTGCAGCGGATACTTGGCTTACCTTATCAACAAGCCGTCGGATAAAGCTAAGTTGGAGGAGATGCCTGTGATCAAAGACTATGCATATGTGTTTCCAGAAGAATTACCCGGTTTACCCCCAAATCGGGAAATCGAGTTTGTTACAGAGTTGCTGCTGGGAGCCCAGCCGATATCTAAAGCTCCTTATCGTATGGCACCGGCCGAGCTACAAGAATTGAAGGACCAATTGCAAGGATTGCTGAAGAAGGGGTTTGTCCAACCGAGTTCTTCACCGTGGGGTGCGCCAGTTCTATTTGTGAAGAAGAAGGACGGAACGTTGAGGCTATGCATTGACTACCGAGGTTTGAACCAAGTGACTGTCAAGAATAAATACCCACTTCCCCTGATTGATGAGTTATTTGATCAACTGCAAGGAGCCAAAGTGTATTCGAAACTCGACTTGAGGCAAGGGTATTATCAGTTACGGATCAAGAAGGAAGATGTGCCTAAAACGGCTTTCAGGACGAGATATAGGCATTATGAATATGTGGTGATGCCTTTTGGACTAATTAATGCCCCTGCAGCTTTTATGGATTTGATGCACAGGGTGTTTCAACCCTACTTGGACCAATTTGTGGTGATCTTCATTGATGATATTTTGGTATACTCGAAATCGGAGGTGGAGCATGAGCAACATCTGCGGTTGGTACTGCAGAAACTTCGAGAGCACCAATTGTATGTAAAGTTTAGTAAGTGTGAATTTTGGCTGCAGCAGATTACATTTTTTGGGCATATCATATCCCAAGAGGGAATAGCGGTGGATCCAGCAAAGATTGATGCAGTGATGTCTTGGAAGAAGCCGGAAAATGTTACGGAGGTTCGGAGTTTTCTTGGTCTAGCCGACTATAATCGGAGGTTCATGAAGGATTTCTCTAAGATTGCAGGACCGCTTACAAAGCTCACTCAAAAGAAAACCAAGTTCGTGTGGGATGATAAGTGTGAGAGCAGCTTTCAAGAATTGAAGAAAAGATTGACTACCGCACCAGTTCTTGCATTGCCTGAAGGGAGTCAAGGTTTTGTAATCTATAGCGATGCTTCGAAAGAAGGATTGGGATGTGTATTGATGCAAAATGGAAGAGTGATTGCATATGCTTCTAGGAAACCAAAGCCGTATGAGATGAATTACCCGACGCATGATTTGGAGTTAGCGGCCATTGTGTTTGCACTCAAGAAATGGAGGCATTATCTGTGGGGTAACAAGTTTGAGGTATTTACTGATCATAAGAGCTTGAAATACTTGTTCTCTCAAAAGGAGTTGAATATGAGGCAAAGGCGGTGGATGGAGCTTTTGGATGATTATAACTGCTCAATCAATTATGTTCCCGGTAAAGCTAATGTAGTTGCAGATGCCTTAAGCAGAAAAGCAAGCATGGCAAAACTGGAAGTCAGGGTGTAGGAGTTGTTGGAGGAAGCATTTCTGTGGAAACCACAATTGACTCAGAAGGGGTTACTTTTTGTCACTACCCAAGTTCAATCGACTTTGTTGTCTGAGTTACGAGAGGCTCAACAGAAGGACCAACAATTTCAGAAGATTAAGGAAAGCAACGCAGATTTCAAGTTTCATGATGATGGTGTTTGGAGGTTTAGGAACCAGATTTGTGTTCCGAACGAGCCGAAGCTGAAAAAGAAGATTCTTGAGGAAGCCCATAATTCAAGATATACTATTCACCCCGGCGGAACAAAGATGTATCGGGATTTGAAGCAACGCTATTGGTGGAATAACATGAAAAGAGAAATTGCGGAGTTTGTAGCACAGTGTTTGACTTGTCAGAGGGTCAAATCAGAACATCAACGACCCGCAGGTTTACTTCAGCCGTTGGAGATTCCTCAATGGAAATGGGAACATATAACTATGGATTTTGTTATGGACCTGCCTAGATCACGAAAGGGTCATGACGCCGTTTGGGTTATAGTGGATAGATTGACTAAGTCGGCGCACTTCTTACCGATGAACAAGGAGGATAGTCCTGAGGAATTGGGAGATATGTATGTAGCGGAGATTGTGAGATTGCACGGGATGCCTGTGAGTATTGTATCGGATAGGGATCCTTGTTTTACTTCCCGGTTTTGGAAGAGATTGCAAGAAGCTTTGGGAACGAAATTGAGTTTTAGCACGGCTTATCACCCTCAGACGGATGGTCAATCGGAGAGAACTATTCAGATTCTGGAGGATATGCTGAGGGCATGTGTGTTAGATTTCGGGAAAGGTTGGGAGAAATATCTATCTCTAGCGGAGTTCGCCTACAACAATAGTTATCAGGCCATTATCGGGATGGCCCCATTTGAGGCGTTGTATGGACGTAAGTGTCGATCCCCAATTTACTGGGATGAAGTAGGTGAGACGAAGACTTTTGACCCGACCCTTTTACCTGAACTGATGAAGACTGTTGATAATATCCACCTCATCCGGAAACAGATGCTTACTGCCCAGAGTAGGCAGAAGAGTTATGCAGACCGACGGAGACGGAGTCTCGAGTTTGAGGTTGGCGACAAGGTGTTTTTGAAGATATCACCCCGGAGGGGACTGATTAGGCATGGCAAGGGTGGAAAGTTGAGCCCGAGATTTGTGGGACCATTTGAGATAGTTGAGAAGGTTGGCAAGTTGGCGTATCGCCTAGCACTACCCTAGAACCTCTCCAATATTCACGACATCTTTCATGTTTCGATGCTGCGGAAGTATCATCCTAATCCGTCGCATATCTTGGAGCCAGAGCCGTTGCAGCTTCGGGAGAACTTGTCTTACGAGGAGAAGCCCATTCGGATCCTAGACCAGCAGGATCGGGAGTTGCGCAACAGAACTATACCTATGGTGAAGGTGCTGTGGGATCATCATGGAGTCGAAGAAGCAACGTGGGAAAGGTGAGACTAGATGGAGTAGCAATATCCAGCTCTATTTCAAGGTAATATTGAATTTCAGGACGAAATTCTTTTAAGGAGGGGAGGATGTGAGGCCCGACCCCGATTTGCATGCGAAACCTCGCTTCGTGTGCCCTAACCTAGATTTGTGTGCCATGACGTAGGTTTAAGAATTGTGTTCATTTTATGTGCCATACATTGAATTACGTGCATTCAATTAGGGTTGCGTGCATTTACTTGAAAAACGTGTGTTCGTCTCGTAGTTTGTGTCCTACCTCGTAGTGCGTTCCCTAGACCTAGGAAAGCGTGCCTTCACGCTAATCAAGAAAGCATCTTTCACGGAGCACTAGACTATTAAACAATCCTACAAAATCCACTATCAATATAATAATCCTAATTCAACTCACTAGAAGACAAAAAATGCACCAAACACTAAACATTCTTCATTCTTTATTCCTTTTCTTTTGCACTTCCAAACACATGCAATAAAATAAGCTCAACCAAGACAAAATTTCAGAATTTTCCACATGCTTGGCCGACCACTAGGTGGCATTTGTGCATGCTTATTCAATATAATTTAATTCCTAGACACATTTAGACAAACTATGACACAAATGCATAAAAAAATGACCAAAACCACCTCAAATCTCTCTCTTGCTCGACCAAAAACTCATAGCCCATGCTAGCATTTCAAATTTCCACCTTGAAGACACAAAAAATTCAGATTTGGAAGCCCAAGGCCGACATGCTCCTCAAATTTGCAAAAGGCTTCATTGTTTGTCATTTTCTTCATTTCTCTTTCATTTTTTTTCTCTCTTCATCTCATTTTCCTCTCTCATTCTCGGCCTTGGCTGAGTTCTTCATCTCCATAGCTTCTCTTCTTCACACCATAGCTAAGCAAAGCAAGCTACAAGCAAAGAACCTCAACCGAGCTAGCTAGGAGGTGAAAATTACACTTGCATGTGCATTGAAGACTCCATTCGGCCTAGGTAAGCTTCTTGGCATCCATTTCTTTTCTTCATGTTATGAACTCATGCATGTGCTAAGAGATTGATCACTAAGCTAGGAAAAATAGAGAAAAGCTAGTTGGGATTTCGGCTAAGCAAGGAGAGGAAGAAAGTTGAGCTTCAACAAGGTTTTTGAGCATCTTTTGGTTGATTGCTAAGGTGAGGGTTAAAACCTTTTGAAAACTCTTCAAAAATTCACATGCATGCTCATAAATGTGTGTATTTGCTTCTGTACTTGAGCTATATGGTCGTTCATAAGCTTAAACAACCATGCATGGCAAGATCTTGGCTTGAAAATGATGCTAGGTGAAGTCGAAATTGTTGACAGCTCTCTGACCAGTCTGTTAGAGGTAAGTTTAGCTAGGAAAATGATATTTAAAATGCTTGAAAATTGGTAGGTGACTAGTTTGGAAAGTTTTGAACATTTTTCCCAGAAATAGGCCGAAGCTAATTTTTACTCTAAGGTCCTCCAAATGGCAAATATTTAAAATGTGACCAAATCTGGAAATCTGGAAAAATGAAGCAGGTTTTGGCAGATGCACTGACCTTGTGGAACGAACCATATTTGACTTAGTAAATGATGTCCAAAATGCATGAAATTTGGTGTACTACTATATTTTTCAGTTCTGGACAATTTTGTCGGAAATGGACCAAGGCTAAAACTGAACCTAAGGACCTCAAAATCGTCAATTTCTGAAAAGTGTGCAAATCTGGACAGTTTTGTGATATCTCACTGTTTCGGCTATAACTAATGATTCTGAACTCCAATTGATGCAAGGTTTGTTTCTGATTTTAGTTAACTTCTTAAGCTTTAATTTGAAATCTTATTCACTGGATTTGGAGATTGTTTGTTTATCCTATTGATTGTGAGAAAACAGCCTATTGCAGTAAGGGTTTCACTTAATGTTGTACTTAGAAAAATTGTGGTGACTTCTCTTGTTGAATTAAATGCTTTGGATTGTAGCTTCGGGATGTTGTGTGGACTGTTTTGAATGTTTGAGGATGTTGAATTAAATGATGCATGGTTTGAGATTGACTTTGAGTTGGGTTGAGGCTCAAATTGCACGAATATACACGAAATGGAAACCCTAATGACTAGGTAGTTTTGCTAAGTATTGATCATTTGTATATTGTGTGGAAATTATATGCTTAATGGGCTGCCCGTAAATGTCTTATAACTTCAAATGTGATTTCGACCATTGCATGTTGTCAAATAAGTTTTTCTTGTAACCAAACCCACCTAAATGTTGTTGCATGTTGAATAATCGTACCACTTGATTACGTGGACTTTGAAATGAGTTATATGGCTTGACTTACATGTGTTACATGGCTGCCCATTTAATATTCACATGGCTCTATATGCCTTTCAAGTGAAATTACTTGTCTTATCGTGCCTTGTTTGACTACTTGACAACGTGCGATCTTATAACTGTTCGGAGGCGACCTACTTTGTTGTCCTCCTAATGTGATATGTTAAATGTTATAAATGTGCATTGCATACGAGGTTGCAACCTTTCATTGTGGCATGGTAGCGTTTCACGAACGCCGGGCAGCATAGGGCTTGCCGGTGCTCCCGTGACTACCATGATCCAATTCCCTCTCTCGCTTGGCATTCCACCCTCAGAGAGTTGGGTTGTAGGTTTCGGAGTACATCCGGAGTACACCCAATTGGGAGCGATAAGTGGATTATTGAAGTCGGTCGCAACAATTGTATCGGAATTGAAATTGAGAGCAAATGCTCACCGTATCCTTGAAATAATTGGTAAATGTATCTGTTACTCAATTTGTTTCATATATTTGCGTACCTTGTTATTTGCAATACGTGACATGTTTTCAAAAAGGAGTTTTCATAATTGAACCGGAAAATGGGTTTCAAAACGTATTTCTCGTTTCCCCTTCGCTGAGTTCATAAGGACTCACCCTCTTTTTCATCACAGGTGAAGAAGAATAGGTACAAGTACCCGAGGACAATGTATCTAATGATGAACCCCTGGAGTGATTGCCTGTCATTGTTGTTTTTCTTGAACGTGACTACTTGTGAATTTTATGTTACTTGAAGACTATTTCCTTTTGTGTTACTCGATATCATGATGTAAAAGACCCTCGTTGTAATTTGGGGTCTAATTTTGGTTTGTACTTATACTAAATAGACTGATATTAGACATTACTATGATCGTTATGCTTTTATTACCGCTAGTATTATCATAGGTTATGATGCATTAGTGAGGACTAAGTAAATGAATTTATCCAATCTTAAACAGGAATATTTTGAAACGAGGTCAAACAAACAAACGAGACATAGCATCATGCTAGGTTGTAAAACAAACGGGATGTCGAAATAACCAATAGGCCATTCAATTGGTGGTAAAGTAGTAATCTTAGTTGGAAATGAATTTGAGATGGTAAACATTTGAGGCCTTTAGAGAATTAGGTTAAACCAAAGGGCCAATTACAGCCATTATGCTGCCGGTTTTCCGGAAAAACTTTGGAGTTTAGACTAAATCATTAGGTGTTAATCTTCATCAATAGCTAAGTACGTGATATTACTTGAATGTTAGTTCACACCCTAGTCTAACCTTATAGGCCGGGTTGGGGCGTGACAATAGCTACTGTACAGTGGACATCCTAACGTTCATTTTTGAGCCTTGGCTCAAAAATAGCTCTTATTCGGGGGGAAGCTCTGCCCGAATAGCTATAGAATTTCTGTTCAGACCTGGAGTTCAGAAATACGCGTTCGTTAATACGGGGGAGCCTTTCTTGACTCTATTTTATTTGTATAAACTCGTATTTATTATGTCTGAATAGAATTCTTATCTAGGGTAGGATATTGTAAATAATGGTCTTTTAATATATGGTCTCGGATTCGGATAATTTAGTTTCAATGCAATATATGGCTTGTATTAATTAAGTATTGTCTTTCATACATAATGCTTTTAAGTAGATGATATGATTGCTTTATTTTCGTGTCATATATCCATTCTTTAATAGTGAATCAATAGCTTGACAACCTTAAAGATTCCAATAAATTATAGGTAATGCTTTTAAGTAGACCATAGTTTCTAGACTAGTAAGGAGATGTTGATTATTTATGTTGAAACAGACCTTTTACACTAGGTTGTAAGGACAGATTCATACTATGGCTATACGCTCGTAGATGGAACGGCACCTACATCAGAGTTTGTAATTGGGATTTTAATAGACTAAGTTAATTGACTAGGTTAGTGCTTGTAGCTTAACCTCTTGTGTAGAATTTAAGAATCTGGATGCCAAGCCTACATTAATTGCCTTATTTACATATCTGATCCCTAGATATTCTTCCGTATTAAGCTATTATTTAGCTTAACTTAGGCAATTTTGTTAGTTATAGTTTAGTTTACATTCTCGCACGTCACTTCAAATTCTTTGCAAATTGTCACTTAAGCGCTTTAATACTTTCACACTACTTCACTAACTAACTAACGAGCTTCCCTGTGGTACGATTCCGCACTCATAGCACACTACACTACGAAGATCTGTGCACTTGCGGGTATTTTAACTTGGTTTTATTTTACACACTTTTCACACGCCCAACGGGTTGCATCACCCAGCCTCTACGTGAAGCGAAGTTGTCTTGCCCAATGTTCCGTGGGATTCAGTAATAGAGATTTGGTGGATAAAGTATGTTGGCAACCCTAACCAGGGCAAAAAAAATTGAAAAGGGAGTGTAACACGAGGACTTCCCAGGGGGTCACCCATCCTAGTACTACTCTTGCCCAAGCACGCTTAACTTCAGAGTTCTGATGGGATCCGATGCATTAGTGCTGGTATGATCGCACCCGTCATGTTGAGGGCACAATTCCTTTATGTGTTAACTGTTCACAGTCCCAGCCTAGAGAGATGGCCCATTCAAAAGGCCCAATGGGCTTAACGACAACCCATCCGCTTCAACAACGCAACATGCTTGCAAGAGGTGATATCGACACGTTGTAGGGCCCTCTGATGTCTCGCGAGTCAGGTTGTCGTCCTTTTAACAGTTCACGACGTACGATCCGGGATAGAAAAACAGAGCAAAAGAAGAAAAGTGGCCTGAAACTGATGAAAACGTTCGATTTTGGGCTCCAAAAAGGGCACATAAAGCATGCTTGCTGCCCCTGTCGTAGAGCTCTTACAGAGCTTTGCAACGGTATGCTGTGCGCCGCGTAACTCCTTACGTATCAAAAGTTATGGGCACCGGAGCGACGGAGACCTGGTCACAAACCCTATGCCCTCGGTTTGCGGGCCCAGCCTCTACGTGAAGCGAGGTTGTCTTGCCCAATGTTCCGTGGGATTCAGTAATAGAGATTTGGTGGATAAAGTATCTTGGCAACCCTAACCAGGGCAAAAAAAATTGAAAATGGGGTGCAACACGAGGACTTCCCAGGGGGTCACCCATCCTAGGACTACTATCGCCCAAGCACGCTTAACTTCTGAGTTCTAATGGGATCCGGTGCATTAGTGCTGGTATGATCGCACCCGTCATGTTGAGGGTACAATTTCTTTATGTGTTAATGGTTCATAGTCCTAGCCTAGAGAGATGGCCCATTCAAAAGGCCCAATGGGCTTTACGACAACCCATCCTCTTCAACAACGCAGCATGCTTGCAAGACGTGATATCGACACATTGTAGGGCCCTCCGATGTCCCACGAGTCAGGTTGTCGTCCTTTTAACAGTTCGCGACGTACGATCCGGGATGAAAAAACAGAGCAAAAGAAGAAAAGTGGCTTGAAATTGATGAAAACGTTCGATTTTGGGCTCCAAAAACGGGCACAGCAAGCAAGCTGGTTGCCCCTGTCGTAGAGCTCTCAGAGAGCTTAGCAACGGTATGCTGTGCGCCGCATAACTCCTTACGAATCAAAAGTTATGGGCACCGGAGCGACGGAGACTTGATCACAAACCCTACGCCCTCAGTTTACGGGCCCAACCTCTACGTGAAGCGAAGTTGTCTAGCCTAATGTTCCGTGGGATTCAGTAATAGAGATTTGGTGGTTAAAGTATCTTGGCAACCCTAACTAGGGGAAAAAAAATTGAAAAGGGGGTGCAACACGAGGACTTCCCAAGGGGTCACCCATCCTAGTACTACTCTCGCCCAAGCACGCTTAACTTCGGAGTTCTGATGGGATCCGTTGCATTAGTGCTAGTATGATCGCACCCGTCATGTTGAGGGCACAATTCCTTTATGTGTTAACTATTCACAGTCCCAGCATCGAGAGATGGCCCATTCAAAAGGCCCAATGGGCTTAACGACAACCCATCCGCTTCAACAACGCAGCATGCTTGCAAGACGTGATATCGACACATTGCAGGGCCCTCTGATGTCCCGCGAGTCAGGTTGTCGACCTTTTAACAGTTCACGACGTACGATCCGGGGCAAAAAAACAGAGCAAAAGAAGAAAAGTGGCTTGAAACTGATGAAAAGGTTCGATTTTGGGCTCAAAAAATGGGCAAAGCGAGCAAGCTAGCTACCCCCGTCGTAGAGCTCTCAGAGAGCTTTGCAACGTTATGTTGTGCGCCGCGTAACTCCTTACGGATCAAAAGTTATGGGCACCGGAGCGATTTTGACTTGGTCAAAAACCCTACGGCCTCGGTTTGCGGGCCCAGCCTCTACGTGAAGCGAAGTTTTCTTGCCCAATGTTTCGTGGGATTCAGTAATAGAGATTTGGTGGATAAAGTATCTTGGCAACCCTAACCATGGCAAAAAAAATTGAAAAGGGGGTGCAACATGAGAACTTCCCAAGGGGTCACCCATCCTAGTACTACTCTCGCCCAAGCACGCTTAACTTCGGAGTTCTGATGGGATCCGATGCATTAGTGCTGGTATGATCGCACCCGTCATGTTGAGGGCACAATTTCTTTATGTGTTAACTGTTCACAATCCCAACCTAGAGATATAGCCCATTCAAAAGGCCCAATGGGATTAACGACAACCCATCTGCTCCAACAACGCTGCATCATCGCAAGACATGATATCGACACGTTGTGGGGCCCTCTGATGTCCAGCGAGTCAGGTTGTCATCCTTTTAACAGTTCACGACGTACGATCCGGGACGGAAAAACAGAGCAAAAGAAGAAAAGTAGCCTGAAATAGATGAAAATGTTTGATTTTGGGCTCCAAAAAGGGCACAGCGAGCAAGCTGGCTACCCTCGTCGTAGAGCTCTCAGAGAGCTTTGCAACGGTATGCTGTGCGCCGCGTAACTCCTTACGGATCAAAAGTTATGGGCACCGGAGCGACGGAGACCTGGTCACAAACCCTACGCCCTCGGTTTGCGGGCCCAGCCTCTACGTGAAGCGAAGTTGTCTTGCCCAATGTTCCGTGGGATTCAGTAATAGAGATTTGGTGGATAATGTATCTTGGCAACCCTAACCAGGGCAAAAAAAATTGAAAAGGGGGTGCAACACGAGGACATCCCAGGTGGTCACCCATCCTAGTACTACTTTCGCCCAAGCACGCTTAACTTCGGAGTTCTGATGGGATCCGGTGCATTAGTGCTGGTATGATCGTACCCGTCATGTTAAGGGCACAATTCCTTTATGTGTTAACTGTTCACAGTCCCAGCCTAGAGAGATGGCCAATTCGAAAGGCCCAATGGGCTTAACGATAACCCATCCACTTCAACAACGCAGCATGCTTGCAAGACGTGATATCGACACGTTGTTGGGCCCTCTGATGTCCCGCGAGTCAGGTTGTCGTCCTTTTAACAGTTCACGACGTACGATCCAGGACGGAAAAACAGAGCAAAAGAAGAAAAGTGGCCTGAAACTGATGAAAACGTTCGATTTTGGGCTTCAAAAATGGGCACAGCGAGCAAGCTGGCTGCCCCCGTCGTAGAGCTCTCAGAGAGCTTTGCAACGGTATGTCGTGCGCCGCGTAACTCCTTACGGATCAAAAGTTATGGGCACCTGGAGCGACGGAGACCTGGTCACAAACCCTACGCCCTCGGTTTGCTGGCCCAGCCTCTACGTGAAGCGAAGTTGTCTTACCCAATGTTCCGTGGGATTCAGTAATAGAGATTTGGTGGATAAAGCATCTTGGCAACCCTAACCATGGCAAAAAAAATTGAAAAGGGGGTGCAACATGAGGACTTCCCAAGGGGTCACCCATCCTAGTACTACTCTCGCCCAAGCACGCTTAACTTTGGAGTTCTGATGGGATCCGGTGCATTAGTGCTGGTATGATCGCACCCGTCATGTTGAGGGCACAATTTCTTTATGTGTTAACTGTTCACATTCCCAGCCTAGAGAGATAGCCCATTCAAAAGGCCCAATGGGCTTAACGACAACCCATCCGCTTCAACAACGCAGCATGCTTGCAAGACGTGATATCGACACGTTGTAGGGCCCTCTGATGTCCCACAAGTCAGGTTGTCGTCCTTTTAATAGTTCACGACGTACGATCCGGGATAAAAAAACCGCGCAAAAGAAGAAAAGTGGCCCGAAATTGATGAAAACGCTCAATTTTGGGCTCTGGAAATAGGCGTAGCCGAGCAGGGTTGTAGCCCGCGTCGTAGAACTCTCAGAGAGCTTACCAACGGTATGCTGTGCACCGCATAATTCCTTACGGATCAAAAGTTCTGGGCATCAGAGCGACGGATACCTGGTCCCAAACCCGACAACCTCGGTTTGCGGGCCCAGTCTCTACGTGAAGCGAAGTTGTCTTGCCCAAGGTGCCATGGGATTTGGTAATTGAAATGTGATGGATTAGGTTGTCGTCCTTTTCGCGGCTCACGACGTACAATCCGGGATAGAAAATCAGCGCAAAAGAAGAAAAGTGTCTCGAAACTGATAAAAATGATCGATTTTAGGTATCGAAAAAAGGCGCAGCCGAGAAGGCTTGCTTCGCTCGTCGTAGAGCTCTTGGTGAGCTTTCGAACAGTATGCTGTGCGCAGCGTAACTCCTTACGGATCAAAAGTTATGGGTACCAGAGCAACGGAGACCTGGTCTCAAGCGCCACGCCATCGGTTTGCGGGCCCAGCCTCTACATGAAGCGAAGTTGTCTTGCCCAAGGTGCCATGAGATTCAGTAATAGAAATGTGATGGATTAGGTTGTCGTCCTTTTCACGGCGCACAACATACGATCCGGGATGAAAAAACTGCGCAAAAGAAGAAATGTATCCCGAAACTAATGAAAACATTCAATTTTGGGCTCTGAAAATAGGTGCAGCCAAGAAGGATTTCTGCCCTCGTCATAGAGCTCTCGGAGAGCTTTCCAACGGTATACTGTGCGCCGCCTAACTCCTTACGGATCAAAAGTTATGGGCACCAAAGCGATGGATACCAGGTTCTAAGCCCGATGCCCTCGGTATGCGGGCACAACCTCTATGTGAAGTGAAGTTGTCTTGCCCAAGGTACCGTGGGATTCGGTAATAAAAATGTGATGGATTAGGTTGTCGTCTTTTTCGTGGCTCACGACTTACGATCCGGGATGAAAAAACAACGTAAAAAAAGAAAAGTGTCCCAAAACTGATGAAAATGTTTGATTTTCGGCTCCGAAAATAGGTCCAGCTATGCAGGCTTTTTGCCACTGTTGTAGAGCTCTCAGAAAGCTTTCCAACGATGTGTTGTGCGCACCGTAACTCCTTATGGATCAAAAGTTATGGGAACCGGAGCGACGGAGACCTGGTCCAAAGTCCCATGCACTCGGTTTGCGAGCCCAGCCTCTACGTGAAGCGAAGTTGTCTTGCCCAAGGTGCTATGGGATTCAGTAATAGAAATGTGATGGATTAGGTTGTCGTCCTTTTCGCGGCGCATGATGTACGATCTGAGACGAAAAAATAGAGCAAAAGAAGAAAAATTTTCCAAAACTGATGAAAACATTCGATTTTGGGCTCCAAAATTGGGCACAGCAAGCATGCTTGTTGCCCCCGTCGTAGAGCTCTCAGAGAGCTTTGCAACGGTATGATGTGCGCCGCGTAACTCCTTACGGATCAAAAGTTATGGGCACCGGAGCGACGGAGACCTGGTCACAAACCCTACGCCCTCGGTTTGCGGGCCCAACCTCTACGTGAAGCGAAGTTGTCTTGCCCAATGTTCCGTGGGATTCAGTAATAGAGATTTGGTGGATAAAGTATCTTGGCAACCCTAACCAGGGCAAAAAAAATTGAAAAAGGGGTGCAACACGAGGATTTCTGTCACGCCCCAACTCGACCTATAAGGTTAGACTAAGGTGTGAACTAACATTCAAGTAATATCACGTACTTAGCTGTTTATGAAGATTAACACCTAATGATTTTGTCTAAACTCCAAAATTTTTCCGAAAAACCGGTAGCATAACGGCTGTAATTGGCCCTTTGGTTTAACCTAATTCTCTAAACGCCTCAAAATTGACCATCTCAAATTCATTTCCAATTAAGACTACTAGTTTACCATCAATTGAATTGCCTATTGGTTATTTCGACGTCCCGTTTGATTTATAACCTAGCATGATACTATGTCTCGTTTGTTTATTTGTCTTCGTTACACATATACCTGTTGATCTTAGCTCAATAGCAAGTACCTGTTAAGATTGGATAAGTTCATTTACTTAGTTCTTTAACTAAAGCGTCATAACCTAAGATAGATACTAGCGGTATTAAAAGCAAAACGATCATAGTAGTGTCATGTCTAGCATCAGTCTACTTAATATAAGTACAAACCAAAATTAGACCCCAAATTACAACGGGGGTCTTTTACATCACAACATTTGAGCAACATAAAGGAAATAGTCTTCAAGTAACACAATGATCACAAGCAGCGATAATCAAGCAAAGCAAACAAGACAGGTAATCACTCCAGGGGTTCATCACTAGGCACATTGTCCTCGGGTTCCTGTACCTGTTCTTCTTCACCTGAGATGATAAAAGAGGGTGAGTCCTTATGAACTCAGCGAGGGGGAACGAGAAATAAGTTTTGAAACTCATTTTTCGGTTAAACTTATGAAAATCCCTTTTTCAAACATGAATATAACAGAAATATAAGTACAGAAATAGGAATACCGGTCTTTCGTCCCCGAGGTTCTCTAGGAACCAAGCGAGAGTACTTATTCAAATATTAAAAAGGATACAGTGAGCTTTTGCTCTCAGATCAGTTCCAGGATCAGTTGTTGCAGCCGACTTCAAATAACCCCAAAACACACCAGGTGGGTGTACTGCGGATGTACCCCGAAATCCTACGACCCAACTCTCCGAGGAAGTCTAGCCCCCAAGTGAGAGAGGGAATGGGACCATGGTAGTCATGAGTGCACCGGCAAGCCCGATGCCGCCCGGTGTGCGTGATCGCTACCATGCCAATAGGAAAGGTTGCAACCTTGTATGCAATGCACATTCATGACAGGTAATATATCACAGTAGGAGGACAACAAAGTAGGTTGCCTCCGGACAGTCATAAGATTGGACATTGACAGATAAACAAGCAGGGCACGATAAGACAGGAAATTTCACTTGAAAGGCATATAGAGTTATATTAAAATTAAACGGGCAGCCATGTAACACATGTAAAACAGGCCATATAACTCATTAAGAAGTCCATGTAATCAAGTGATACGATTATTCAACATGCAACAACATCTACGTGGGTTCGGTAGCAAGAAAAGCTTATTTGACAACACGCCATGGTCAAATTCACATTTGAAGTTATAAAACATTTACGGGTAGCCCACTAAGCATATAATTTCCACACAATAACCAAGAGATCAACACTTAGCAAAACTACCTAGTAATTAGGGTTTCCATTTTGTGCATATTTGTGCAATTTGAGCCTCAACCAAATTCAAAGTCAACCTCAAACCATGCATCATATAATTCAACATCCTCAAGTACTCAAAACAGTCCACACAACATCTCAACACCACAATTCCAAGCAATTAACACCACAAGAGAGGTTACAATAATTTTTCCAAGCATATAGCTAAGTGAAAACCTTACTGCAATAGGCTGTTTTCTCACAATCAATAGGATAAGCAAAAACACTCCAAATCCAGTGAATAAGATGTCAAATTAAAGCTTAAGACGATAACTAAAATCAGAAACAAACCTTGCATCAATTGGAGTTCGGGATCATTAGATATAGCCGAAACAGTGAGATAGCACAAAACTGTCCAGATTTGCACACATTTCCATAATTGACGTTTTTGAGGTCCTTAGGGTCAGTTTTGGCCTTGGTCTATTTCTGACAAAATTGTCCATAACCGAAAACTCTAGCAGTACACCAAATTCCATGCATTTTTTACATCATTTACTAAGTCAAATATGGTTCGTTCCACAAGGTCAGTGCATCTGCCAAAACCTGCTTCATTTTTCCAGATTTCCAGATTTGGTAACATTTTTAAGATTTTCCATTTGGAGGACCTTAGATTCAAAATTAGCTTCGGCCTATTTCTGGGAAAAATGTTCAAAACTGTCCAAAATAGTCACCTACCAATTTTCAAGCATTTTCAACATCATTTTCCTAGATAAACTTACCTCTAACAGACTGGTCAGAGAGCTGTCAACAATTTCGACTTCACCTAGCATCATTTTCAAGCCAAGATCTTGCCATGCATGGTTGTTTAAGCTTATGAACGGCCATATAGCTCAAGTACAGAAGCAAATACACACATTTATGAGCATGCATGTGAATTTTTGAAGAGTTTTCAAAAGGTTTTAACCCTCACCTTAGCAATCAACCACAAGATGTTCAAAAACCTTGTTGAAGCTCAAATCTTCTCCTTTCCCATGCTTAGCCGAAATCCCCACTAGTTTTTATCTATTTTTCCTAGCTTAATGATCAATCTCTTAGCTAATGCATGAGGTTAAAACATGAAGAAAAGAAATGGATGTCAAGAAGCTCACCTAGGCCGAATAGAAGACTCCAAAGCACATGCAAGTATGATTTTTACTCCTTACCTAGCTCGGTTGTGGTTCTTTGCTTGTAGCTTGCTATGCTTAGCTATGGTGTGAAGAAGAGAAGCTAAGAAGATGAAGAACTCAGCCAAGGCCGAGAATGAGAGAGGAAAATGATAGGGGAGAGAGAAAGAGTGAAAGAGAAATGAAGAAATGACAAGAATAAAACTCTTTTGCATTCATCCAAGCATTGGTCGGCCTTGGGCTTCCAAATCTGATTTTTTTGTGTCTTCAAGGTGGAAATTTGAAATGCTAGCATGGGCTATGAGTCTTTGGTCGAGCAAGAGAGAGATTTGAGGTGGGTTTGGTCATTTTTTTATGCATTTGTGTCATAGTTTGTCTAAACATGCATATCTAATTGTGTAATTGTTAAACCTTGTGCAAACACCATGGTATGGTCGGCCAATGCTAGCTTCAAATCTGAATTTTTTGTCAACTTTGATCATTAATTAATTGTGTCTTGAAAGTGCAAAAAGAATAAGTAATAAAGAATGAAGAATGTTTAGTGTTTGGTGCATTTTTTTATCTTCTAGTGAGTTGAACTGGGATTATTATATTGATAGTGGATTTTGTAGGATTGTTTAATAGTCTAGTACTCCGTGAAAGATGCTTTCTTGATTAGCGTGAAGGCACACTTTCCTAGGTCCAGGGCACGCACTATGAGGTAGGACACGAACTACAAGACAAATGCACATTTTTCAAGTAAATGCACGCAACCCTAATTGAATGCACGTAATTCAATGTATGGCACATAAAATGAACACAATTCTTAAACCTAGTTCATGGCATGCAAATCTAGGTTAGGGCACACGAAGCTAGGTTTCGCACGCAAATCGGGGTCGGGCCTCACATCCTCCCCTCCTAAAAAGAATTTCGTCTCGAAATTCAATATTACCTTGAAATAATGCTGGGTACTGCTGCTCCATCTGGTCTCGCCTTTCCCACGTTGCTTCTTCGACTCCATGATGATCCCACAGCACTTTCACCATAGGTATAGTTCTATTGCGCAACTCCCGATCCTGCTGGTGTAGGATCCGAATGGGCTTGTCCTCGTAAGACAAGTTTTCCCGAAGCTGCAACGGTTCTGGCTCTAAGATATGCGATGGGTCAGGATGATACTTCCGCAGCATCGAAACATGAAAGACGTCGTGAATATTGGAGAGGTTCTGGGGTAGCGCTAGGCGATACACCAACTTGCCAACCTTCTCAACTATCTCAAATGGTCCCACAAATCTCGGGCTCAACTTTCCACCCTTGCCATGCCTAATCAGTCCCCTCCGGGGTGATATCTTCAAGAATACCTTGTCGCCAACCTCAAACTCGAGACTCCGTCTCCGTCGGTCTGCATAACTCTTCTGCCTGCTCTGGGCGGTAAGCATCCATTTCTGAATGAGGTGGATATTATCAACAGTCTTCATAAGTTTAGGTAAAAGGGTCGGGTCAAAAGTCTTCGTCTCACCTACTTCATCCCAGTAAATTGGGGATCGACACTTACGTCCATACAACGCCTCAAATGGGGCCATCCCGATAGTGGCCTGATAACTATTGTTGTAGGCGAACTCCGCTAGAGATAAATATTTCTCCCAACCTTTCCCGAAGTCTAAAACACACGCCTTCAGCATATCCTCCAGAATCTGAATAGTTCTCTCCGATTGACCATCCGTCTGAGGGTGATAAGCCGTGCTAAAACTCAATTTCGTTCCCAAAGCTTCTTGCAATCTCTTCCAAAATCGGGAAGTAAAACGAGGATCCCTATCCGATACAATACTCACAGGCATCCCGTGCAATCTTACAATCTCCGCCACATACATATCTCCCAATTCCTCAAGACTATCCTCCTTGTTCATCGGTAAAAAGTGCGCCGACTTTGTCAATCTATCCACTATAACCCAAACGGCGTCACGACCCTTTTGTGATCTGGGCAGGTCCATAACAAAATCCATAGTTATATGCTCCCATTTCCAATGAGGAATCTCCAACGGCTGAAGTAGACATGCGGGTCGTTGATGTTCTGCTTTGACTCTCTGGCAAGTCAAACACCGTGCTACAAACTCCGCAATTTCTCTTTTCATGTTATTCCACCAATAGTGTTGCTTCAAATCCCGATACATCTTTGTTCCGCCGGGGTAAATAGTATATCTTGAATTATGGGCTTCCTCAAGAATCTTCTTTTTCAGCTATGGGTCATTGGGAACACAAATCCGGTTCCTAAACCTCCAAACACCATCATCATGAAACTTGAAATCTGTGTTTCTTTCCTTAATCTTCTGAAATTGTTGGTCCTTCTGTTGAGCCTCTCATAATTCAGACAACAAAGTTGATAGAACTTGGGTAATGGCAAAAAGTAACCATTTCTGAGTCAATTGGGGTTTCCACAGAAATGCTTCCTCTAACAACTCCTGCACCTTGACCTCCAGTTTTGCCATGCTTGCCTTTCTGCTTAAGGCATCTGCAACTACATTCGCTTTACCGGGCACATAATTGATTGAGCAGTTATAATCATCGAAAAGCTCCATCCACTGCCTTTGCCTCATATTCAACTCCTTTTGAGAGAACAAGTATTTCAAGCTCTTATGATCAGTAAATACCTCAAACTTGTTACCCCACAGATAATGCCTCCATTTCTTGAGTGCAAACACAATAGCCGCTAACTCCAAATCATGCGTCAGGTAATTCATCTCATACGGCTTTGGTTTCCTAGAAGCATATGCAATAACTCTTCCATTTTGCATCAATACACATCCCAGTCCTTCTTTCGAAGCATCGCTATAGATTACAAAACCTTGACTCCCTTCAGGCAATGCAAGAACTGGTGCGGTAGTCAATCTTTTCTTCAACTCTTGGAAGCTGCTCTCACACTTATCATCCCACATGAACTTGGTTTTCTTTTGAGTGAGCTTTGTAAGCAGTCCTACAATCTTAGAGAAATCCTTTACGAACCTCCGATAATAGCCGGCTAGACCAAGAAAACTCCGAACCTCCGTAACATTTTCTGGCTTCTTCCAAGACATCACTGCATCAATCTTTGCTGGATCCACCGTTATTCCCTCTTGGGATATGATATGCCCCAAAAATGCAATATGCTGCAACCAAAATTCACACTTGCTAAACTTTGCATACAATTGGTGCTCTCGAAGTTTCTGTAGTACCAACCGCAGATGTTGCTCATGCTCCGCCTTCGATTTCGAGTATACCAAAATATCATCAATGAAGATCACCACAAATTGGTCCAAGTAGGGTTGAAACACCCTATGAATCAAATCCATAAAAGCTGCAGGGGCATTAGTTAGTCCAAAAGGCATCACTACATATTCATAATGTCCATATCTTGTCCTGAAAGCCGTTTTAGGCACATCTTCCTTCTTGATCCGCAACTGATAATATCCTTGCCTCAAGTCGAGTTTCGAATACACTTTGGCTCCTTGCAGTTGATCAAATAACTCGTCAATCAGGGGAAGTAGCTATTTATTCTTGACAGTCACTTGGTTCAATCCTCGGTAGTCAATACATAGCCTCAACGTTCCGTCTTTCTTCTTTACAAATAGAACTGGTGCACCCCACGGTGAAGAACTCGGTTGTACAAACCCCTTCTTCAGCAATCCTTGCAATTGGTCCTTCAATTCTTGTAGCTCGGCTAGTGCCATACGATAAGGAGCTTTAGATATCGGCTGGGCGCCAGGCAGCAACTCTATATCAAACTCGATTTCTCGATTCGTGGGTAAACCGGGTAATTCTTTAGGGAACACATCTGCATAGTCTTTGATCACATGCATCTCCTCCAACTTAGCTTTATCTGACGGCTTGTTGATAAGGTAAGCCAAGTATCCGATGTACCCTTTCCTCAAGGACTTCACTGCTTTTGTAGATGAAATAATGGAACTCCCGGTGAAATCTCTTCGACCCACAATCTCCAGTATTGGTTGATCAGGTACCCGGAACATTATAATCTTCGCCCGGCAATCCAGTTGGACATGATGTTTTGCTAGCCAGTCCATCCCTAAAATGACCTCATAATCTCGAAAAGGTAATACAATAAGATTGGCTGAGAATTCCCTATCCTTAATTTGGATTTTACATGCTTTACAGGCTGAACTAGTTACAAGTTTAGAACCCATTGGAGTACCAACTTCTACTTCGTATGGCAAACATACAACTTTCAATTTCACACGTTCCACACATAAGGGAGTAATAAATGAATGAGTAGCACCCGGATCAATTAACACCTTAATAGGTTGATTCAGTATGAAGAATGTACCTTCAGCAATAGCGGTCTCATCTGGAATCTCCTCGCACTCAAAAGCATAAGCTCGAGCCTAGACCCTAGGAACTAGAGTCTTGCCTCTACCGGCTGGTCTACCCTGATTCTGCCCTGCCTGACGTTTAGGGCAATCCTTGATCTGATGTTGATCACTGCCGCACCTCATACATCGTCCCGACTTCCTCCAACACTAGGCCTCGGTATGCCCCTTCCTGTCACAATAAGAACAACTGACGGACTGAGTAGCAGGTGAACTACTTGTGGATCCGCGGGCTGAAGAGACTGATGGCGCTTTCGTCGGGCCACGGTTATTCCCTGGTCTGTTCTGGCTCTGGCCCTGATTACGACCCTGACTCTGGAATTTCCTCTGCTGACCTGGAGGCTGAAATGGTTTCTTGTTTGGCTGACTCGAACCGGCTCCATCTAGTTTCCTCTTCTCAAATCGAGAGGCAGCAGCAAAGAGAGCAGAATAAGTATCGAAGTCATGAGAAACTAACTGGTCCTGAATCTCTGGCCTCAATCCAATAGTAAATTTCCACATTTTTGCCTCCAGAGTACAAACCATGTATTGAGCATAACGGGATAGTCGATCAAAACGTGCCTCGTACTGGGCTACCGTCATATTACCCTGGGTCAAGTGCATGAACTCCTCGATCCGCCTCTGCCTGGAAACTGCAGGTACATATTTTTCCTCAAATACCTTAACGAAATTACCCCACAAGCGAGGTGTCTGATCAGTCTCCCACAGTGCCACTACAATGTGCCACCAATGCTCAGCATCCCCGTGCAACAGAAATACAGCAAACTCCACTTTCTCTTCATCTGTATAATCAAGTGGCATGAAAATCTTCTCGATCTCGGACAGCCAAGCCTCTGCTTTCTCATCATCAGCTTCCCCGTAGAATTTAGACGGGCGAAAGTCCAGGAATTCCCTCATTCTGCTGTGTCTCCCATGGTTACCCTCATTCCTGTTGTTGATGTTGTTATTGTTGGCTTCACGAGCATCCTGACGCTCCATCACACGTGATACATGATCCATGGCATTTGCCATCATATTAAACATAGCTATACCGGGATTAGTCTGATAGGCATCCCCGGTCTCTTGAGGTTCACCGCTCCTATTAGTAGTACGGGTACTAGGGCCAGCCATCTATAGGCACAATTTATTGAAATACGATAATTAAGAATCTAATGCATAAGATATGCAACATAATATAGGTACAATTCTAAAAACATTTAAGGCATGTAAATCACTTAAGCACATAGAACATAGAAGGCACATTTATCACACAACAACACATAAACAAGTCATCCTAATTATCTTAGGGCTCTACCCACGGTCCGAGAGTTAAACCCGACTTAAGCAATCTAAGCTCTGATACCATTTCTTCTAAGGTGTCACGCCCCAATCCGACCTATAAGGTTAGACTAGGATGTGAACTAACATTCAAGTAATATCACGTACTTAGCTGTTTATGAAGATTAACACCTAATGATTTTGTCTAAACTCCAAAATTTTTCCCGAAAACCGGCAGCATAACGGCTGTAATTGGCCTTTTGGTTTAACCTAATTCTCTAAACGCCTCAAAATTGACCATCTCAAATTCATTTCCAATTAAGACTACTAGTTTACCATCAATTGAATTTCCTATTGGTTATTTCGACGTCCCGTTTGACTTATAACCTAGCATGATACTATGTCTCGTTTGTTTATTTGTCCTCGTTACACATATACCTGTTGATCTTAGCTCAATAGCAAGTACCTGTTAAGATTGGATAAGTTCATTTACTTAGTTCTTTAACTAAAGCGTCATAACCTAAGATAGATACTAGTGGTATTAAAAGAAAAATGATCATAGTAGTGTCATGTCTAGCATCAGTCTACTTAATATAAGTACAAACCAAAATTAGACCCCAAATTACAACGGGGGTCTTTTACATCACAACATTTGAGCAACATAAAGGAAATAGTCTTCAGGTAACACAATGATCACAAGCAGCGATAATCAAGCAAAGCAAACAAGATAGGTAATCACTCTAGGGGTTCATCACTAGGCACATTGTCCTCGGGTTCTTGTACATGTTCTTCTTCAACTGAGATGATAAAAGAGGATGAGTCCTTATGAACTCAGCGAGGGGGAACGAGAAATAAGTTTTGAAACTCATTTTCCGGTTAAACTTATGAAAATCCCTTTTTCAAACATGAATATAACAGAAATATAAGTACAAAAATAGGAATACTGGTCTTTTCTCCCCGAGGTTCTCTAGGAGCCAAGCGAGAGTACTTATTCACATATTAAAAAGGATACAGTGAGCTTTTGCTCTCAAATCAGTTCCAGGATCAGTTGTTGCGGCCGACTTCAAATAACCCCAAAACACGCTAGGTGGGTGTACTCCGGATGTACCCCGAAATCCTACGACGCAACTCTCCGAGGAAGTCTAGCCCCCAAGCGAGAGAGAGAATGGGACCATGGTAGTCACGGGTACACCGGCAAGCCCGATGCCGCCCGGTGTGCGTGATCGCTACCATGCCAACAGGAACGGTTGCAACCTTGTATGCAATGCACATTCATGACAGGTAATATATCACAGTAGGAGGACAACAAAGTAGGTTGCCTCCGGATAGTCATAAGATTGCACATTGACAGATAAACAAGCAGGGCACGATAAGACAGGAAATTTCACTTGAAAGGCATATAGAGTTATATTAAAATTAAACGGGCAGCCATGTAACACATGTAAAACAGGCCATATAACTCATTAAGAAGTCCATGTAATCAAGTGATACGATTATTCAACATGCAACAACATCTACGTGGGTTCGGTAGCAAGAAAAGCTTATTTGACAACATGCCATGGTCAAATTCACATTTGAAGTTATAAAACATTTACGGGTAGCCCACTAAGCATATAATTTCCACACAATAACCAAGAGATCAACACTTAGCAAAACTACCTAGTCATTAGGGTTTCCATTTCGTGCATATTTGTGCAATTTGAGCCTCAACCAAACTCAAAGTCAACCTCAAACCATGCATCATATAATTCAACATCCTCAATTACTCAAAACAGTCCACACAACATCTCAACACCACAATTCCAAGCAATTAACACCACAAGAGAGGTTACAATAATTTTTCCAAGCATATAGCTATGTGAAACCCTTACTGCAATAGGCTGTTTTCTCACAATCAATAGTATAAGCAAACACACTCCAAATCCAGTGAATAAGATTTCAAATTAAAGCTTAAGAAGATAACTAAAATCAGAAACAAACCTTGCATCAATTGGAGTTCGGGATCATTAGATATAGCCGAAACAGTGAGATAGCACAAAACTGTCCAGATTTGCACACATTTCCATAATTGACGTTTTTGAGGTCCTTAGGGTCAGTTTTAGCCTTGGTCCATTTCTGACAAAATTGTCCATAACTGAAACATCTAGTAGCACACCAAATTTCATGCATTTTGGACATCATTTACTAAGTCAAATATGGTTCGTTCCACAAGGTCAGTGCATCTGCCAAAACCTGCTTAATTTTTCCAGATTTTCAGATTTTGTCACATTTTAAAGATTTACCATTTTGTGGACCTTTGAGTCAAAATTAGCTTCGGCCTATTTCTGGGAACAATGTTCAAAACTGTCCAAACTAGTCACCTACCAATTTGCAAGCGTTTTCAACATCATTTGCCTATATAAAATTACCTCGAACAGACTGGTCAGAGAGCTGTCAACAATTTCGACTTCACCTAGTATCATTTTCAAGCCAAGATCTTGCCATGCATGGTTGTTTAAGCTTATGAACGGCCATATAGCTCAAGTACAGAAGCAAATACACACATTTATGAGCATGCATGTGAATTTTTGAAAAGTTTTCAAAAGGTTTTAACCCTCACCTTAGCAATCAACCACAAGATGTTCGAAAACCTTGTTGAAGCTCAAATCTTCTCCTTTCCCTTGCTTAGCCGAAATCCCCACTAGTTTTTCTCTATTTTTCCTAGCTTAATGATCAATCTCTTAGCACATGCATGAGGTTAAAACATGAAGAAAAGAAATGGATGTCAAGAAGCTCACCTAGGCCGAATAGAAGACTCCAAAGCACATGCAAGTATGATTTTTACTCCTTAGCTAGCTCGGTTGTGGTTCTTTGCTTGTAGCTTGCTATCCTTAGCTATGGTGTGAAGAAGAGAAGCTAAGAAGATGAAGAACTCAGCCAAGGCCGAGAATGAGAGAGGAAAATGAGAGGGGAGAGAGAAAGAGTGAAAGAGAAATGAAGAAATGACAAGAATAAAACTCTTTTGCATTCATCCAAGCATTGGTCGGCCTTGGGCTTCCAAATCTGATTTTTTTGTGTCTTCAAGGTGGAAATTTTGAAATGCAAGCATGGGCTATGAGTCTTTGGTCGAGCAAGAGAGAGATTTGAGGTGGTTTTGGTCATTTTTTTATGCATTTGTGTCATAGTTTGTCTAAACATGCATATTTAATTGTGTAATTGTTAAACCTTGTGCAAACACCATGGTATGGTCGGCCAATGCTAGCTTCAAATCTGAATTTTTTGTCAACTTTGATCATTAATTAATTGTGTCTTGAAAGTGCAAAAAGAATAAGGAATAAAGAATGAAGAATGTTTAGTGTTTGGTGCATTTTTTGTCTTCTAGTGAGTTGAATTCGGATTATTATATTGATAGGGGATTTTGTAGGATTATTTAATAGTCTAGTGCTCCGTGAAAGATGCTTTCTTGATTAGCGTGAAGGCACGCTTTCCTAGGTCTAGGGCACGCACTATGAGGTAGGACACGAACTACGAGACAAATACACGTTTTTCAAGTAAATGCACGCAACCCTAATTGAATGCACGTAATTCAATGTATGGCACATAAAATGAACACAATTCTTAAACCTAGGTCATGGCATGCAAATCTAGATTAGGGCACACGAAACTAGGTTTCGCACGCAAATCAGGGTCGAGCCTCACAACTTCCGAGGGGGTCACCGATCCTAGTACTACTCTCGCCCAAGCACGCATAACTTCGGAGTTCTGATTGGATCCAGTGCATTAGTGCTAGTATGATCGCACCCATCATGTTGAAAGCACAATTCCTATATGTGTTAACGGTTCACAGTCCCAACCTAGAGAGATGGCCCATTCAAAAGGCCTAATTGGCATAACGACAACCCATCCGCTTCAACAACGCAGCATCCTCGCAAGACGTGATATCGACACATTGTAGGGCCCTCTGATGTCTAGCGAGTCAGGTTTTCGTCCTTTTAACAATTCACGACGTACGATCCGGGACTAAAAAACAGGGCAAAAGAAGAAAAGTGGCCTGAAACTGATGAAAAGATTCGATTTTGTGCTCCAAAAACGGGCACAGCGAGCAAGCTGGCTGCTCCCGTTGTAGAGCTCTCAAAGAGCTTTGCAACGGTATGCTGTGCGCCGCGTAACTCCTTACGGATCAAAAGATATGGGCAACGGAGTGACGGAGACCTGGTCACAAACCCTACGCCCTCGGTTTACGGGCCCAGCCTCTACGTGAAGCGAAGTTGTTTTGCCCAATGTTCCGTGGGATTCAGTAATAGAGATTTGGTGGATAAAGTATCTTGGCAACCCTAACCAGGGCAAAAAAAATTGAAAAGGGGGTGCAACACGAGGACTTCCCAGGGGGTCACCCATCCTAGTACTACTCTCGCCCAAGCACGCTTAACTTCGGAGTTCTGATGGGATCCGGTGCATTAGTGCTGGTATGATCGCACCCATCATGTTGAGGGCACAATTCCTTTATGTGTTAACAGTTCACAGTCCCAGCCTAGAGAGATGGCCCATTCAAAAGGCCCAATGGGCTTAACGACAACCCATCTGCTTCAACAACGCAGCATACTCGCAAGACGTGATATCAACACGTTGTAGGGCCCTCTGATGTCCCGCGAGTCAGGTTTTCGTCCTTTTAACAATTCACGACGTACGATCCGGGACGGAAAAACAGAGTGAAAGAAGAAAAGTTGCCTGAAACTGAGGAAAATGTTCGATTTTGGGCTCCAAAAATGGGCACACTGAGCAAGCTGGCTACCCCCATCATAGAGCTCTCAGAGAGCTTTGCAACGGTATGCTGTGCGCCGCGTAACTCCTTACGGATCAAAAGTTATGGGCATCGGAGCGACGCAGACCTGGTCACAAACCCTACGCCCTCGGTTTGTGGGCCCAGCCTCTATGTGAAGCGAAGTTGTCATGCCCAATGTTCCATGGGATTCAGTAATAGAGATTTGGTGGATAAAGTATCTTGGCAACCCTAACCAGGGCAAAAAAAATTGAAAAGGGGGTACAACACGAGGACATCCCAAGTGGTCACCCATCCTAGTACTACTCTCGCCCAAGCACGCTTAACTTCGGAGCTCTGATGGGATCCGGTGCATTAGTGCTAGTATGATCGTACCCGTCATGTTGAGGGCACAATTCCTTTATGTGTTAACGGTTCACAGTCCCAACCTAGAGAGATGGCCCATTCAAAAGGCCCAATGGGCTTAACGACAACCCATCCGCTTCAACAACGCAGCAAGCTCACAAGACGTGATATCGACACGTTGTAGGGCCCTTTGATGTCCCGCGAGTCAGGTTGTCGTCCTTTTAACAATTCACGACGTACGATCCGGGACGGAAAAACTGAGCGAAAGAAGAAAAGTGACCTGAAACTGATGAAAACGTTCGATTTTGGGCTCCAAAAAGGGTAAAGCGAGCAAGCTGTCTACCCCCGTCGTAGAGCTCTCAGAGAGCTTTACAACGGTATGCTGTGCGCCGCGTAACTACTTACGGATCAAAAGTTATGGGCACCGGAGCGACGCAGACCTGGTCACAAACCTTACGCCCTTGGTTTGCGAGCCCAGCCTCTACGTTAAGCGAAGTATGTATGCCCAATGTTCCGTGGGATTCAGTAATATAGATTTGGTGGATAAAGTATCTTGGCAACCCTAACCAGGGCAAAAAAAATTGTAAAGGGGGTGCAACACGAGGACTTCCTAGGGGGTCACCCATCCTAGTACTACTCTCGCCCAAGCACGCTTAACTTCGAAGTTCTGATGGGATCCTGTGCATTTGTGGTGGTATGATCGTACCCGTCATGTTGAGGGAACAAATCCTTTATGTGTTAACGGTTCACATTCTCAGCCTAGAGAGATGGCCCATTCAAAAGGCCCAATGGGCTTAACGACAACCCATCTGCTTCAACAACGAAGCATGCTTGCAAGACGTGATATCGACACGTTGTAGGGCCCTCTGATGTCCAGCTAGTCAGATTGTCGTCCTTTTAACAGTTCACGACGTACGATCCGAGACGGAAAAACAGAGCAAAAGAGGAAAAGTAGCCTGAAACTGATGAAAACGTTCGATTTTGGGCTCCAAAAATGAGCACAGCAAGCATGCTGGCTGCCCCTGTCGTAGAGCTCTCAGTGAGCTTTGCAACGGTATGCTATGCGCCGCATATCTCCTTACGAATTAAAAGTTATGGGCACCGGAGCGACGGAGACCTCGTCACAAACCCTACGCATTCGGTTTGCGGGCCCAGCCTCTACATGAATCGAAGTTGTCTTGCCCAATGTTCTGTGGGATTCAATAATAGAGATTTGGTGGATAAAGTATCTTGGCAACCCTAACCAGGGCAAAAAAAAATTGAAAAGGGGGTACTACACGAGGACTTCCGAAGGGGTCACCCACCCTAGTACTACTCTCGCCCAAGCACGCTTAACTTCGGAGTTCTGATGGGATCCAGTGTATTAGTGCTGGTATTATCGCACCCGTCATGTTGAGGGCACAATTCCTATTTGTGTTAACGGTTCACAGTCCCAGCCTAGAAAGATGGCCCATTCAAAAGGCCCAATGGGCTTAACGACAACCCATCCGCTTCAACAACGCAGCATCCTCGCAAGACGTGATATCGACACGTTGTAGGGTCCTGTGATGTCCCGCGAACCAGGTTGTCGTCCTTTTAACAATTCACGACGTACGATCCGGGACGGAAAAACAGAGCAAAAGAAGAAAAGTGGCCTGAAATTGATGAAATCGTTCAATTTTGGGCTCCAAAAATGGGCATAGCGAGCAAGCTTGCTGCCCCCGTCGTACAGCTCTCACAGAGCTTTGCAACGGTATGCTGTGCGCCGCGCAACTCCTAACGGATCAAAAGTTATGGGCACCGGAGCGACGGAGACCTGGTCACAAACCCTACGCCCGCGGTTTGCGGGCCCAGCCTCTACGTGAGGCGAAGTTGTCTTGCCCAATGTTCCGTGGGATTCAGTAATAGAGATTTGGTGGGTAAAGTATCTTGGCAACCCTAACCAGGGCAAAAAAAGTTGAAAAGCGGGTGCAACACGAGGACTTCCCAGGGGGTGACCTATCCTAGTACTACTCTCGCCCAAGCTCGCTTAACTTCGGAGTTCTGATAGGATCCTGTGCATTAGTGCTAGTATGATCGCACCCGTCATGTTGAGGTCACAATTCCTTTATGTGTTAACGGTTCACAGTCCCAGCCTAGAGAGATGGCCCATTCAGAAGGCCCAATGGGCTTAACGACAACCCATCCGCTTCAACAACGAAGCAAGCTTGCAAGATGTGATATCGACACGTTGTAGGGCCCTCTGATGTTCCGTGAGTCAGGTTGTCGTCCATTTAACAGTTCACGACGTACGATCCGGGACGGAAAAACAGAGCAAAAGAAGAAAAGTGGCTTGAAACTGATGAAAACGTTCGATTTTGGGTTCCAAAAAGGGCACAATGAGCAACTTGGCTGGCCCCATCGTAGAGCTCTCAGAGAGCTTTGTATCGGTATGCTATGCGCCGCGTAACTCCTTACGGATCAAAAGTTATGGGCACCGAAGCGACGGAAACCTGGTCACAAACCCTACGCCCTCGGTTTGTGGGCCCAGCCTCTACGTCAAATGAAGTTGTCTTGCCCAATGTTCCATGGGATTCAGTAATAGAGATTTGATGGATAAACTATCTTGGCAACCCTAACCAGGGCAAAAAAAATTGAAAAGGGGGTGCAACACGAGGAATTCCCAGGAGGTCACCCATTCTAGTACTACTCTCGCCCAAGCACGCTTAACTTCAGAGTTCTGATGGGATCCGGTGCATTAGTGCTGGTATGATCGCACCCGTCATGTTGAGGGCACAATTCCTATATGTGTTAACGGTTCACAGTCGATGCCTAGTGAGATGGCCCATTCAAAAGGACCAATGGACTTAACGACAACCCATCTACTTCAACAATGCAGCGTATTTCCAAGACGTGATATCGACACTTTGTAGGGCCCTCTGATGTCCCACGATTCAGGTTGTCGTCCTTTTAACATTTCACGACGTACGATCCGGGATGGAAAAATAGAGCAAAAGTAGAAAAGTGGCCTGAAACTAATGAAAATGTTCGATTTGGTGCTCCAAAAATGGGCACAGCGAGCATGCTGGCTGCCCCCGTCATAGAGCTCTCAAAGAGCTTTGCAACGATAAGTTGTGCGCCGCGTAACTCCTTACGGATCAAAAGTTAAGGGCACCGGAGCGACGGAGACCTGGTAACATACCCTACACCCTCGGTTTGCGGGCCCAGCCTCTACGTGAAGCGAAGTTGTCTTGCCCAATGTTCCGTGGGATTCAGTAATGGAGATTTGGTGGATAAAGTATCTTGGCAACCCTAACCAGGGCAAAAAAAATTGAAAAGGGGGTGCAACACGAGGACTTCCCAGGGGGTCACCCATCTTAGTACTACTCTCAACCAAGCACGTTTAACTTCGGAGTTCTGATTGGATCCGGTGCATTAGTGCTGGTATGATCGCACCCGTCATGTTGAGGGCACAATTCTATATGTGTTAACGGTTCACAGTCCCAGCCTAGAGAGATGGCCTATTCAAAAGGCCCAATGGGCTTAACGACAACCCATCCACTTCAACAACGCTGCATCCTCGCAAGACGTGATAACGACACATTGTAGGGCCATCTGATGTCCAGCGAGTCAGGTTGTCGTCCTTTTAACAGTTCACGACGTACAATCCGGGACGGAAAAATAGAGCAAAAGAAGAAAAGTGACCTGAAACTGATGAAAACGTTCAATATTGGGCTCCAAAAATGGGCACAGCGAGCAGGCTAGTTGCCCCCGACGTAGAGCTCTCAGAGACTTTTGCAACGGTATGCTGTGCACCGCGTAACTCCTTACGGATCAAAATTTATGGGCACCGGAGCGACAGAGATCTGGTCACAAACCCTACGCCCTCGGTTTGCTGGACCAGCCTCAACGTGAAGCGAAGTTGTCTTGCCCAATGTTCCGTGGTATTCAGTAATAGAGATTTGGTAGATAAAGTATCTTGGCAACCCTAACCTGGGCAAAAAAAAATTGAAAAGGGGATGCAACACGAGGACTTCCCAGGGGGTCACCCATCCTAGTACTACTCACGCCCAAGGACGCTTAACTTTGGAGTTCTGATGGGATCCGATGCATTAGTGCTGGTATGATTGCACCCGTCATGTTGAGGGCACAATTCCTTTATGTGTTAATTGTTCACAGTCCCAGCCTAGAGAGATGACCCATTCAAACGGCCCAATGGGCTTAACGACAACCCATCCGCTTCAACAACGCAGCATCCTCGCAAGACGTGATATCGACACGTTGTAGGGCCGTCTGATGTCCCGCAAGTCAGGTTGTCGTCCTTTTAACAGTTCAAGACGTACAATCCGGGACGAAAAAACAGAGCAAAAGAAGAAAAGTGGCCTGAAGCTGATGAAAACATTCAATTTTGGGCTCCAAAAATGGGCACAGCGAGCAGGTTAGCTGCCCCCGACGTAGAGCTCTCAGAGACCTTTGCAACGGTATGCTGTGCGCCGCATAACTCCTTACGGATAAAAATTTATGGGCACCGGAGCGACAGAGACCTGGTCACAAACCCTACGCCCTCGGTTTGCTGGACCAGCCTCTACGTGAAGCGAAGTTGTCTTGCCCAATGTTCCGTGGGATTCAGTAATAGAGATTTGGTGGATAAAGTATCTTGGCAACCCTAACCAGGGCAAAAAAAATTGAAAAGGGGATGCAACACGAGGACTTCCCAAGGGGTCACCCATCCTAGTACTACTCTCGCCCAAGGACGCTTAACTTCGGAGTTCTGACGGGATCCGGTGCATTAGTGTTGGTATGATTGTACCCGTCATGTCGAGGGCACAATTCCTTTATGTGTTAACTGTTCACAGTCCCAGCCTAGAGAGATGGCCCATTCAAAAGGCCCAATGGGCTTAACGACAACCCATCCTCTTCAACAACGCAGCATGCTTGCAAGACGTGATATCGACACGTTGTAGGGCCCTCTGATGTCCTGCGAGTCAGTTTTTTCGTCCTTTTAATAGTTCACGACGTACGATCCGGGACCGAAAAATAGAGCAAAAGTAGAAAAGTCGCCTGAAACTGATGAAAACGTTCAATTTTGGGCTCCAAAAAGGGGCACGGCGAGCAAGCTGGCTGCCCTCGTCGTAGAGCTCTCAAAGAGCTTTGCAACGGAATACTGTGCGCCGCGTAACTCCTTACGGATCAAAAGTTATGGGCACCGGAGCGACGGAGACCTGATCACAAACCCTACGCCCTCGGTTTGCCGGCCCAGCCTCTATGTGAAGCGAAGTTGTGTGAGGCCCGACCACGAATAACGTGTCCTACCTCGATTTGTTTGCCTTAGACCAAAAATTATATGACCGACCTTGGATTACGTGCCCTGTCTTGGTTTTTGTGCATGCCTCGTTATAAGTGCCTTAGACCTAAAATTATATGACTGACCTTGGATTATGGGCACCGGAGCGACGGAGACATGGTCACAAACCCTACGCCCTTGGTTTGCGGGCCCAGCCTCTACGTGAAGCGAAGTTGTCTTGCCCAATGTTCCATGGGATTCAGTAATAGAGATTTGGTGGATAAAGTATCTTGGCAGCCCTAACCAGGACAAAAAAAAATTGAAAAGGGAATACAACATGAGGACTTCACAGGGGGTCACCTATCCTAGTACTACTCTCGCCCAAGCACACTTAACTTCAGAGTTCTGATGGGATCCGGTGCATCAGTGCTGGTATGATCGCACCCGTCATGTTGAGGGAACAATTCCTATATGTGTTAAGTGTTCACAATCCCAGCCTAGAGATATGGCCCATTCAAAAGGCCAAATAGGCTTAACGACAACCCATCCGCTTCAACAACGCAGCATCCTCGCAAGACGTGATATCGACACATTGTGGGGCCCTCTGATATCCCACGAGTCAGGTTGTCCTCCTTTTAACAGTTCAAGACGTACGATCTGGGACGGAAAAACAGAGCAAAAGAAGAAAAGTGGCCTGAAACTGATGAAAATGTTCAATTTTGGGCTCCAAAAATAGGCCCAGCGAGTAAGCTGGCTGCCCCCAACGTAGAGCTCTCAGAGAGCTTTGCAACGGTATGCTGTGCACCGCGTAACTCCTTGCGGATCAAAAGTTATGGGCATCGGAGCGACAGAGACCTGGTCACAAACCCTACGCCCTCGGTTTGCGGGCCCAGCCTCTACGTGAAGCGAAGTTGTCTTGCCCAATGTTCCGTGGGATTCAGTAATGGATATTTGGTGGATAAAGTATCTTGGCAACCCTAACCAGGGCAAAAAAAATTGAAAAGGGGGTGCGACACGAGGACTTCCGAGGGGGTCACCCATCCTAGTACTACTCTCGTCCAAGCATGCTTAACTTCGGAGTTCTGATGGGATCCGGTGCATTAGTATTTGTATGATCGCACACGTCATGTTGATGGCACAATTCCTTTATGTGTTAACTGTTCACAGTCCCAGCCTAGAGAGATGGCCCATTCAAAAGGCCCAATGGGCTTAACGACAACCCATCCCCTTCAACAACGCAGCATCCTCACCAGACGTGATATCGACACGTTGTAGGGCCCTCTGATGTCCCGCGAGTCAGGTTGTCGTCCTTTTAACAGTTCACGATGTACGATCCGTGACCGAAAAACAGACCAAATGAAGAAAAGTGGCCTGAAACTGATGAAAATGTTCAATTTTGGGCTCCAAAAATGTGCAAAGCGAGCAAGCTGGCTGCCCCCGTCGTAGAGCTCTCAGAGAGCATTGCAACGGTATGTTGTGCGTCGCGTAACTTTTTACGGATCAAAAGTTGTGGGCACCTGAGCTACAGAGACCTGGTCACAAACCCTACGCCCTCGGTTTGCGGGCCCAGCCTCTTCGTGAAGCGAAGTTGTCTTGCCCACTGTTCCATGGGATTCTGTAATAGAGATTTGGAGGATAAAGTATCTTGGCAACCCTAACCAGGGCAAAAAAAATTGAAAAGGGGGTGCAACACGAGGACTTCCCAGGGGGTCACCCATCCTAGTACTACTCTCGCCCAAGCATGCTTAACTTCGGAGTTCTGATGGGATCCGGTGCATTAGTGCCGGTATGATCGCACCTGTCATGTTGAGGGCACAATTCCTATATGTGTTAACGGTTCACAGTCCCAGCCTAGATAAATGGCCCATTCAAAAGGCCCAAAGGGCTTAACGACAACCCATCCGCTTCAACAACGTAGCATGATTGTAAGATGTGATATCGACACGTTGTAGGGCCCTCTGATGTCCCGCAAGTCAGGTTGTCGTCCTTTTAACAGTTCATGATGTACGATCCGGGACCGAAAAACAGAGCAAAAGAAGAAAAGTGGCCTGAAACTGATGAAAACGTTCGATTTTGGGCTCCAAAAAGGGGCAAAGCGAGCAAGCTGGCTGCCCCCGTCGTAGAGCTCTCAGAGAGCATTGCAACGGTATGCTGTGCGCAGCGTAACTTCTTACGGATCAAAAGTTATGGGCACCGGAGCGACGGAGACCTGGTCACAAACCCTACGCCCTCTGTTTGCGGGCCCTACCTCTACGTGAAGCGAAGTTGTCTTGCCCAATGTTCCGTGGGATTCAGTAATAGAGATTTGGTGGATAAAGTATCTTGGCAACCCTAACCAGGGCAAAAAAAATTGAAAAGGGGGTGCAACACGAGGACTTTCCACGGGATCACCCGTCCTAGTACTACTCTCACCCAAGCACGCTTAACTTCGGAGTTCTGATGGGATCCGGTGCATTAGTGCTGGTATGATCGCACCTGTCATGTTGAGGGCACAATTCCTATATGTGTTAACGGTTCACAGTCCCAGCCTTGAGAGATGACCAATTCAAAAGGCCCAATGGGCTTAACGACAACCCATCCCCTTCAACAACGCAGCATCCTCACCAGATGTGATATCGACACGTTGTAGGGCCCTCTGATGTCCCGCGAGTCAGGTTGTCCTCCTTTTAACAGTTCACGACGTACGATCCGGGATGAAAAAACAGAGCAAAGGAAGAAAAGTGGCCTGAAACTGATGAAAACGTTCGATTTTGGGCTCCAAAAATGGGCACAGCGAGCAAGTTGGTTGCCCCCGTCGTAGAGCTCTCAAAGAGCTTTGCAACGATATGCTGTGCGCTGCATAACTCCTTACGGATCAAAAGTTATGGGCACCGGAGCGACGGAGACCTGGTCACAAACCCTACACCCACGGTTTGCGGGCCCAGCCTCTACGTGAAGCGAAGTTGTCTTGCCCAAAGTTCCGTGGGATTTAGTAATAGAGATTTGGTGGATAAAGTATCTTGGCAACCCTAACCAGGGCAAAAAAAATTGAAAAGGGGGTAGAAGACGAGGACTTCCTAAGGGGTCATCCATCCTAGTACTACTCTCGCCCAAGCACGCTTAACTTCGGAGTTCTGATGCGATCCGGTGCATTAGTGCTGGTATGATGGCACCCGTCATGTTGAGGGCACAATTCCTTTATGTGTTAACTGTTCACAGTCCCAGCCTTGAGAGATGGCCCATTCAAAAGGCCCAATGGGCTTAACGACAACCCATCCGCTTCAACAACGCAGGATCCTCACCAGATGTGATATCGACACGTTGTGGGGCCCTCTGATGTCCCGCGAGTCAGGTTGTCGTCCTTTTAACAGTTCACGACGTACGATCCGGGATGGAAAAACAAAGCAAAAAAAGAAAAGTGGCCTGAAACTGATAAAAATGTACAATTTTGGGCTCCAAAAAGGGCACAGCGAGCAAGCTGGCTGCCCCCGTCGTAGAGCTCTCAGAGAGCTTTGCAACGGTATGCTGTGCGACGCGTAACACCTTACGGATCAAAAGGTATGGGCACCGGAGCAACGGAGACCTGGTCACAAACCCTACGCCCTCGGTTTGCGGGCCCAGCCTCTACGTGAAGCGAAGTTGTCTTGCCCAATGTTCCATGGGATTCAGTAATAGAGATTTGGTGGAAAAAGTATCTTGGCAAGCCTAACCAGAGCAAAAAAAAATGAATAGGGGGTGCAACACGAGGACTTCCCAGGGGGTCACCCATCCTAGTACTACTCTCGCCCAAGCACGCTTAACTTCGGAGTTCTGATGGGATCCAGTGCATTAGTGCTGGTATGATCGCACCTGTCATGTTGAGGGCAGAATTCCTTTATGTGTTAACGGTTCACAGTCCCAGCCTAGAGAGATGGCCCATTCAAAAGGCCCAATGGGCTTAACGACAACCCATCCTCTTCAACAACGCAGCATCATCACCAGACGTGATATCAACACGTTGTAGGGCCCTCTGATGTCCCACGAGTCAGGTTGTCATCCTTTTAACAGTTCACGACGTACGATCAGGGACGGAAAAACAGAGCAAAAGAAGAAAAGTGGCCTGAAACTGATGAAAACGTTCGATTTTGGGCTCCAAAAATGGGCACAGCGAGCAAGTTGGCTGCCCCCGTCGTATAGCTCTCAGAGAGCCTTGCAACGGTATGCTGTGCACCACGTAACTCCTTACGGATCAAAAGTTATGGGCACCGGAGCGACGGAGACCTGATCACAAACCCTACGCCCTCGGTTTACCGGCCTAGCCTCTACGTGAAGCGAAGTTGTGTGAGGCCCGACCCCGAATAACGTGTCCTACCTCGATTTGCGCGCCTTAGACCTAAAATTATATGACCAACCTTTAATTACGTGCCTTATCTTGGTTTTCGTGCATGCCTCGTTATACGTGCCTTAACCTAGAATTGTGTGCCCTAATCCTCGATATACGTTCGATACCTAGATAAACATGCCATGACCTTAATTTACGTGCGAGACCTTGATTTACGTGTGTCTCTTCGTTTCGTGTGCATTAACCTTAAACTGCGTGCTTTAACCTAGGTTTAAGAGTCGTGTCTTGAATTACGTGCATTAGTCTTGAAGTTCGTGTCTTATCTCGTAGTTCGTGTCTACCTCGTAATTCGTGCCCTGGATCTAGGAATCCGTGCCACCACGTTAATCAAGAAAGAATCCTACACAAAGCACTAGACACTAAAATAATCCTACACAATCCACTAACCAATATTATATTCCTAATTCAAATTCTCTACAAACTCAACTAACAATAAAATAGTACTAAACTACTCCTACATTTTCCACTTTCTATTATTCTATTCATAATTCAACTCATCAACAAACATTCCTATATTTTATTCTACCTAGATTCCCTAATTTCCCAACATTCCTATGACAATTCTAATGACACAAATGCATAAGGAATTATTCCTAGACAAACTATGACAAACACTTAGCACAATTCATAAAAAATGCTCAAAACCGCCTAAATCCTCTACTTTGCTCAACCAAACCATCCTTGCCCATGCTAAACATTTTAAAATCACACATTGAAGACACAAAAATCAGAATTTAATGGCCCAAGGCCAACCACATGCTTAAAGGATGCAAAGGCTTTCATTTTTTTGTCATTTCTTCTTTCTTCCTCAACCTTCTCTCTCTCCCTCTCATTCTCTCTCTCCATCTCGGTTTTGGGCTGAGTTTCTTAATCCCTTAGCTCATCTTCATCATCCTATGGTGCATCAAGACAAACAACAAGCAAAGAAACTCACCCAAGCAAGCTAGGATGCAAGAAACACACATGCAAGCATTTTGAGTCACCATTTTCGGCCTTGGTGAGTTTTTAAGCTTCCATTTCTTTTCTTCTTGTTCTAACCACATGAATGTACTAAGAGATTGATCACTAGGCTTGGAAAAATAGAGAAAACCAAGTTGGAATCTCGGCTAAGCAAGAAGAAGAAGAGATTTGGGCTTCAACAAGTTTTTGTGCATCTTTTGGGTTGATTGCTAAGGTGAGGGCTAAAACCTTTTGAAAATCCTTCAAAAATTCACATGCATGGTCATGAATGTATGTCTTTGCTTCTGTACTTGAGTTATATGGTCGTTCATAAGCTTAAACGACCATGCATGGCAAGATCTTGGCATGAAAGTGATGCTAGGTGAAGTCGGATTGTTGACAGCTCTCTGACCAGTCTGTTTCGAGGTAAGTTTAGCTAGGAAAATGATGTTTAAAATGCATGAAAATTCGTAGGTGACTAGTTTGGACAGTTTTGAACATTTTTCCCAGAAATAGGCCGAAGCTAATTTTGACTCTACGGTCCTCAAAATGGCAAATATTTAAAATGTGTCCAAATCTGGAAATCTGGAAAAATGAAGCAGGTTTTGGCAGATGCACTGACCTTGTGGAACGAACCATATTTGACTTAGTAAATGATGTCCAAAATGCATGAAATTTGGTGTGCTTCTAGATTTTTCAGTTCTGGACAATTTGTTCAGAAATGGACCAGGATAAATCTGACCCTAAGGACCTCAAAAACGTCAATTACTGAAAAGTGTGCAAATCTGGACAGTTTTGTGCTATTCCACTGTTTCGGCTATATCTAATGATTCCGAACTCCAATTGATGCAAGGTTTGTTTCTGATTTTAGTTAACTTATTAAGATTTAATTTGAAATCTTATTCACTGGATTTGGAGATTGTTTGATTATCCTATTGATTGTGATAAAACAGCCTATTGCAGCAAGGGTTTCACTTAATGTTGTACTTAGAAACAATTATTGTAACCTCTCTTGTGGTGTTAATTGCTTGGAATTGTGGTGTTGAGATGTTGTGTGGACTGTTTTGAGTACTTGAGGATGTTGAATTATATGATGCATGGTTTGAGATTGACTTTGAGTTTGGTTGAGGCTCAAATTGCACAAATATGCACGAAATGGAAACCCTAATGACTAGGTAGTTTTGCTAAGTGTTGATCATTTGAATATTGTGTGGAATTATATGTTTAGTAGGCTGCCCGTAGTTGCCCTTATAAGCTTAAATGTAATTTTGATCATTGCATGTTGACAAATAGGCTTTTCTTGCATCCGAACCCACGTAGATGTTGTTGCATGTTGAATAATCGTATCACTTGATTACGTGGACTTCGAAATGAGTTATATGGCTTGACTTACATGTGTTACATGGCTGCCCGTTTAATGTTCATATGGCTCTATATGCCTTTCAAGTGAAATTACTTGTCTTATCGTGCCTTGTTTGACTACTTAACAACGTGCGACCTTATAACTGTTCAGAGGTGATCTACTTTGTTGTCCTCCTAATGTGATATGTTAAATGTTATAAATGTGCATTGCATACGAGGTTGCAACCTTTCATTGTGGCATGGTAGCGTTTCACGAAGGCTGGGCGGCATAGGGCTTGCCGGTGCTCCCGTGACTACCATGGTCCAATTCTCTCTCTCGCTTGGCATTCCACCCTCGGAGAGTTGGGTCGTAGGTTTCGGGGTACATCCGGAGTACACCCAATTGGGAGCGATAAGTGGATTATTGAAGTCGGCCGCAACAATTGTATCGAAATCGAAATTGTGAGCAACTGCTCACCGTATTCTTGAAATGATTGGTAAATGTATCTGTTACTCGATTTGTTTCATATATTTGCATACCTTATTATTTGTAATACGTGACATGTTTTCAAAAAGAGTTTTCATAAATTGAACCAGAAAATGAGTTTCAAAACGTATTTCTCGTTCCCCCTCGCTGAGTTCATAAGGACTTACCCTCTTTTTATCACATGTGAAGAAGAACAGGTACAGGTACCCGAGGACAACGTGCCTATCGATGATTCCTTGGAGTGATTGCATGTCCCTACGTGCTTTGGTGCTTTGCCTGAAAGTGGTTGCTATATGGATGTTGTGTTTGATTGCAAACTATTCATTTTATTGATGTAAATGACCCCGTTGTAATTTGGGTCTAATTCTGGGATTGTACTACCTATAGCCGGATGAACTTTTATTTGGTGGTTTGCTTTCGTTTCTTAATTGGTAGTTATCGTAGGCATTCAAACCACTAGATGAACAATCAACTAAGTTAATTCTATCTAATTTCACTTAGGTGCTCACTTGTAAACTAAAGGATAATAGGTACTTGCATGATAGGAAATTGACAAATAAACGAGACATAGTTATCATGTTAGGCTTATTAACCAAACAAGACCTTCAAGATAAACTAGTAGGTAAATCGGTTGGTGACAAATAGGAGTCCTTAATGGAATTGGGTTAATGATTGGAATAGTTGAGGCGTTTAGAGAATTAGGTCAAACCAAAGAACCCAATTATAGCCATTATGCTGCAGGTTTTTCAGAAAATTTTCGAGTTTAGGCCAAAACGTTAAGTGTTAAATCTTCATAAACAGTTAAGTATGTGATATTACCTGAATGTTTAGTTCACACCCTAGTCTAACCTTATAGGCCGGGTTGGGGCGTGACACCTTATATTAGAATGGTATCAGAGCTTAGTTTAGTAACTAGGCGTTAGTCGGGTTCAACTCTCGGACCATGGGTAGAAGCCTTAAGGTAATTATGATGTCTTGTTTATATGTGTTAATATGTGCTAATGTGCTTTAATTGCTTTAAGTATTGAATATTATGTGCCTTTGTGGACCATATGTATTATGTATCATGCACACCGACACGTCCTCAATAATGCATGCATGCTTTTATACTCATTCCTTGATACATGTGCATGTTATATAACCGTGAATGACTGTTTATACACATAGATAGTTAGGATTAGGACTTTCAGGGAAGTGAATTTGTGCAGGACGAACGAAAGGCTCGGTTAGAGATTTCTCGCATCTTCACAGGTGCTCAATGGATCATATATCTTATTGGATATGCATATATATAAAATGCGTAGCACAGGTATAATTGTTGAGGTAAAATTATCTCTTTATCTTTGGAATACACATGCCTGTGATTAAGTTATAAATTTTATAGCTATAAAGTTCTTAATTCCGTTAAACCGTTCTTCTAATTGTGGTTCAAGAATAAATGTTAAGGACATACAACTTTCCTTAGATATAAGAATATACTATTGGAGATGTGGAGTAGTATATATATGTTCACATGCTTATAATGGAAGTTTGACTTAGGAGTTGCTTTTGAATCAAATTCTTATATCTTAAAATGGTATAATAGACTAATTATATGATTGAATCCTTACTTGATTGGAATTAAGCATCGTTGAACCTAATAAGGTGTATATTAACGAGTTTCAAGTTCACTCAATGGTAAAATTGTGACCTAGAAATTAAGAGATGAACTCGTGGAAATGGACGATAGGGGTTAGATTATTAAGGCGTGAATAATGTGTTTAAGTAACTTAACAATGGATAACCTTAAGACATGTAGGTAACTCTGGAGACTGAGTTTAACAAGGTTGATGATTCTTTAGTATAACAAGGTATAGGAATGTTGGAATCAAGGAATTCACGTAGCTAGAACTCGTGTTTGGAAAACTGCACCTAAAATGTTAGGTCGGATAGAAGTGTAAAGAATTGAATTGTGCATTAGATGACTAACGTTGCTAAAGGTCCTAAGTTGGATATCGGTGATATTTAGAATCGTGGTATTAATTTGGTGCCTCTCGGGTTTAGTTGTAAATATGCAAGTAAGTCAATCTATGCACTCGTTATTTGGATACCGTAGAGGATGTTAAGAAGCATATATCCCTAAGTAATACCAATGGACCTAATATATAAACCATGAAAATGAGATTAAAGCATTCGGTTACAAAGTGGAGTCGTTAGGGTATGATTAGTAATCCTAAATAGCTAATAGTGAGTATGCATGATGATTCATAGTGAACCCTAGGACCTAAGGTCGATGAGTCTTGATGCTCTTAGCTAGTTGAACATGTAAATGAGAAGAGTAAGATTTCATAGAGTTAAGATAGAGATGAATTAGAGTCATAATGACCCAAGAGACTATTGTTAGACCACTATATTTATGTACACTGTTTTACATCTAGAAACTAGCGATCGGTAGACTTTGAATTGTGGTCGTTGAATAAGAGGGGTAAATCTTGCAGTGACAGTTAAATAAGTGGTTGATTACTTTTAAAGTTCTATTAAATTATATTGAAGGATGCCTTGTGGTTATAATTCTTATGATTGACACAGCCTTGAAGCTATTTTGTGTAATAAGCTACTTGGATTAGTATGGCTAGTATCTTATGAGCTAGATCATTTCGGTACCCAATTATAGTCCTAGGATTGTTGTTGTACAACCGGTAACCTAGTAGAGAATTGATATCACTTACATGGCTATAAACCCAGCTTAGTAACATTAATGTTGGAGATATATTGGCGGGCATTAAGTGTTCGAAGGGATGACTAGGTCGCTAAGTGAATAGGACCATTATCTTCTTAAGTATGACGTAACCTTGGATTGAGGTGAGTGAAATTTATTTGAGATTGAAACTATTCGCCTTAGGAGTCTTGGTTAAGATTAAAGAAATTCTAAAGCCTCGTGACTTGAAGATAAGGATTTGAATTAGGAAATAAATTATGGATTACGAGTTGATGAATTTACTTGTAAGAGTTGAACTAGTGCGACATGCTCAGTTTACCCATGCAATTTCGATGGCAGTTGTTGGTGGTACCTAATAAAACTTAGAGTTTAAGTTTAACGAATCTCAATGGTCTTTCTCGTTGATTACGAGCGTGAAGGTTAACAAAGCCGGGAAATGAGATTAGTGAATAGGAGCATGTAATCGGGAGACTAGTCATTAGAAGATTTACTAATCCAATGTACCTTCAAGATAAAAACTATGATACTACCGATAGATGACGACTTGAGATGCATTAGTTTATTGGTGAGTTCTTCTTGAAAATAGAGTCGTATTGTGGAAATGACCCATAACATGTGTATGTCCTAGGTGTTAACAATTTTGAAGCTAGTTGATAGAATATGTAAATCTGATATAGACCTATCAACTTGAAATTAGTGTATGTAACCATAAGATCGCAGTATCATTGTGATATTCCTTTTGAGGTAGGAATGCGAGATTGATACAACATGAGCCATGATTTTGGAGTTATAGTTCTATTGTTAGAATACCAATCCAACTTCGATGACTATGTTTTAAGACTCTAACCTTAGTTAATGAACTTGACCTTAAGATCAAATGGAGAATAGAGTCGTTCAAAGGAACAAACTGTAAATGTAGAGGTCACACCGAATTAGATGATTGGAGAAAGCTAGGAAGTGAATTCGTTGTGGTAAGAGAGATCATAGAGCAAAAGACGACCCGGAGTTGGAAAATAACAATGGTCGGAATCCGTCTAAATGACCTTAACAAGTAAGAATGAATTTCGGGACGAAATTCTTTTAAGGAGGGGAGGATGTGAGGCCCGACCCCGAATAACGTGTCCTACCTCGATTTGTGCACCTTAGACCTAAAATTGTATGACCGACCTTGGATTACGTGCCCTTTCTTGATTTTTGTGCATGCCTCGTTATACGTGCCTTAACCTAGAATTGTGTGCCCTAATCCTCGATATACGTTCGATACCTAGATAAACATGCCATGACCTTAATTTACGTGCGAGACCTTGATTTGCGTGTCTCTTCGTTTCGTGTGCATTAACCTTAAACTGCGTGCTTTAACCTAGGTTTAAGAGTCGTGTCTTGAATTACGTGCATTAGTCTTGAAGTTCGTGTCTTATCTCGTAGTTCGTGTCTACCTCGTAATTCGTGCCCTGGATCTAGGAATCCGTGCCACCACGTTAATCAAGAAAGAATCCTACACAAAGCACTAGACACTAAAATAATCCTACACAATCCACTAACCAATATTATATTCCTAATTCAAATTCTCTACAAACTCCACTAATAATAAAATAGTACTAAACTACTCCTACATTTCCACTTTCTATTATTCTATTCATAATTCAACTCATCAACAAACATTCCTATATTTTATTCTACCTAGATTCCCTAATTTCCTAACATTCCTATGACAATTCTAATGACACAAATGCATAAAGAATTATTTCTAGACAAACTATGACAAACACTTAGCACAATGTATAAAAAAAATGCTCAAAACCACCTAAATCCTCTACCTTGCTCAACCAAACTGTGATAACCCGAACCCGGCATGCATTTAATAGCACCTGACTGCATTTGATTAAATGTTTAATTAGTTAAATCAACCAATTTGCACTATTTTAATATTCCTCTTGGAAGCATTTAGTAGTTGTAAATTGAATAATTAAAAGATTATTACCTATTCCTGATAATTATAGTAATTGAATTTCTTTTCTTGTGATTAATTAAGTGTATCTTAAATGTTAGGGTTTAATTGTGTTTGACTACGTGTTTATTTTACCCTCCATTTATAGCCTAATATTAACTTCATAATTCTTTAAAATATTGTAGAACTAGTGAAATTAATTATTTTAAATGAATATTGATTACCTTGATTGTTTTGATTATTTTAAAAATCGGTTTTGGTTGTTTTGCATTAAAATCACTCGGTTTTCAAATAAATGAGAAAAGTAACTCCGAGCCGGAGTAAATTCTAAACTATGATGCTTTCCAAAAATGATATATTTCTTAGATTCTTTGAGAATTAAGTGTTACTTCTTTGTTGTCGCAACGTGCATTGCATATCGAGAGAGATAGTTAGGAAATGAATTCGAGTCCTCAGCAAATAGTGAAACTAGTATTTTAGTGCCTTAAATTTTATAATTTAATTGTTGTTAGCTAGAATTGATGTTTCATTAGTTGTTTTAGCCTAAAAATGCATGAAATAGGCTAGTTTGACCAATTTTTAAGTGGTTTGACCAAGGGGATTGACCATTTTGACCTTGTGCCTCTTTTAATAGCCTAAAATAGCTCAAAATAAAAAAAGAAAACAAGCTGAAAACAGAACTAGCTAGGGCCGAAAATGAGGGAGAAGAAAAAAAGAAAATTCAACTTCAAATCTTCGATTCTTCGCGTGAGCTTGCACGGAGTGGTTTCCGAGGCATCCTACGAGGTTTTCCTAGCGTCTAGGAGCGTCTAAGGTGAGGGTTTCATGTTTATTTGCGCATTTGAAAGTTTTATGTATTAACTTTAATTTTTGGATTTTATCCGTAGTTTATTGTTTTAATCGTTTTGAGGCTTATAGAATGTTCCCTAGCAATCGTAGAACATGTATTTATAGATTTTTCATATTTTCTGCTGTTAAATATTGAAATTGAAATATAAAATGTTAGTTGAATAGTATTTTATGAATACTAAACCCTTGAAACGATAAAGTTGCACTGTTATGCTGTCTGTTGATGTAGGAAGATGCTAGATATGCTAGAATGCCTAAATGTGTGGTTTAATTGGAATGTGTAATGGAAAAATGGAGAAAAACGGCTTAGTGAAAGTCGGGGTCGTTTAGGTCAAGTTTGGCATTTTCTCGTTTTACATGTTGGCATTGTTTCGGGAGGCCATGGAAGCACTTTTGGTGCGATTATGGCGTTGGTTGGGTGTTTGGTTGGTATAGTTGTAGTTCAAATGAGCAAAGGAGGAAATCGGGGCTTTGCGCAAATTCTAGGGTAAAGTAGGGTTTCGGGGTCCTTGGACATGCCTTATGGTGACCTAGGAGGATTGGCGAAGTCGGTTTCCAGAACTCGTAGCTCGTTTGGAAATGGTAGTGTTTTGATAGTTGGGGCCGATTTGTGATTTTGCTTGTTATCTTGATATTATGCCTATAGAATGCTTAGGGTTGCTTGATATACTTGTTTAATTGGTGTTATTGTTGCTTATTATTGCTTGTTATGCTTGAAAAGTTAGTTGAATGTTAGTATTGATTGTGATTGCTTGTTATCTCGTTTGTTGTCACTAGTTTGTATTGTTGTGCTATCGCTCGTTTATTGCCTTGTATCGAGTCTTGCATTGCATAGTGTCTCGCGCGTGAGTGATGGGCCTCTTTGGGTAGCCTCGGGTTGCCAGTGTTGGTTGCCCTAGCTCCGCTGCTATTCCCTTTTCTTGCTTGGGTTGCCTCCCAGGGAGATTTGGGTCGTAGATTGATGGATACTTCTGGGGTATTCCAAACTGGTGTTATAAGGTGGATGCGCGCTTATTGTCATCGTTGTCAACATCAAGCTCGAGATTGATGTATCGCTCGTGTAATGGTACATTGCTCGTATGAGTGAACCATAGCCTTCAAAGTGTGGTATAGCTTTGAATGGTTTTGTTAATGCTTTCAGTAATTGCTTATTGTATTGATTGTTTGTTTTGATTGCTTATTTATCAGTTATATTGCTTAACTGTCTTATTTGCATTGCACGACTTTCTTTCTCTCCAATTCGATATCTGTCTCGCCCTCACTGAGTATACGTGTTGTGTATACTCACTCCTCACCACCACATTTCAGGAAATGCCATGTTAGCTGGAAAGTTCGTGATTTCGTGAAAGTCCGTGCTTGAAGAGTTGTCCTGCGTGCCTATGTGAGTTGAGTTGTCAAAGTTGTATGCTTTTATGTATTATATGTATTTAATGTTAAAGGGGGATGTAATTTAAGTTTCACTAGATTATGTATTTAGTTAATGTAGCTTAACTTCAATGTATATTTGTAATGACAAAGGAAAAAAGATAGAAAGGTATGATAGTCTAGCTTATGATATAGGTTGGTGTAGTTTAATTGCTAAGCTTGAATGTATATTTACTTGTGTTTTGCTTGTTGTGAACCAAGGCTCGGATGGTCTTGAGGTGGTTGAATGTTTGGACATGGTATTGGTCCACTTATATGCTGTCGCAGGTTTTACATCTCGCCTAGAAACAGGGGAGACTCCGTCCGTTTTCCCTGAAAATTATGCCCGGGTTTTCGTTTGGGTTGTGAATAGAATCATTGTTAGAACTCCCGGTCTCGAGAAGGATTGGGGTGTCACACAAACCACCCTTGCCCATGCTAAACATTTTAAAATCACACATTGAAGACACAAAAATCAGAATTTAATGGCCCAAGGCCAACCACATGCTTAAAGGATGCAAAGGCTTTCATTTTTTTGTCATTTCTTCTTTCTTGCTCAACCTTCTCTCTCTCCCTCTCATTCTCTCTCTCCATCTCGGTTTTGGGCTGAGTTTCTTCATCCCTTAGCTCATCTTCATCATCCTATGGTGCATCAAGACAAACAACAAGCAAAGAAACTCACCCAAGCAAGCTAGGATGCAAGAAACACACATGCAAGCATTTTGAGTCACCATTTTCGGCCTTGGTGAGTTTTTAAGCTTCCATTTCTTTTCTTCTTGTTCTAACCACATGAATGTACTAAGAGATTGATCACTAGGCTAGGAAAAATAGAGAAAACCAAGTTGGAATCTCGGCTAAGCAAGAAGAAGAAGAGATTTGAGCTTCAACAAGTTTTTGTGCATCTTTTGGATTGATTGCTAAGGTGAGGGCTAAAACCTTTTGAAAATCCTTCAAAAATTCACATGCATGCTCATGAATGTATGTCTTTGCTTCTGTACTTGAGTTATATGGTCGTTCATAAGCTTAAACAACCATGCATGGCAAGATCTTGGCTTGAAAGTGATGCTAGGTGAAGTTGGATTGTTGACAGCTCTCTGACCAGTCTGTTTTGAGGTAAGTTTAGCTAGGAAAAGAATGTTTAAAATGCATAAAAATTTGTAGGTGACTAGTTTGGACAGTTTTGAACATTTTTCCCAGAAATAGGCCGAAGCTAATGTTGACTCTAAGGTCCTCAAACTGGCAAATATTTAAAATGTGTCCAAATCTGGAAATCTGAAAAAAATGAAGCAGGTTTTGGCAGATGCACTGACCTTGTGGAACAAACCATATTTGACTTAGTAAATGATGTCCACAATACATGAAATTTGGTGTGCTTCTAGATTTTTCAGTTCTGGACAATTTTGTCAGAAATGGACCAAGGCTAAATCTGACTCTAAGGACCTCAAAAACGTCAACTACTAAAAAGTGTGCAAATCTGGACAGTTTTGTGCTATTCCACTGTTTCTGCTATATCTAATGATTCCGAACTCCAATTGATGCAAGGTTTGTTTCTGATTTTAGCTAACTTCTTAAGATTTAATTTGACATCTTATTCATGGGATTTGGAGATTTTTTGATTATCCTATTTATTGTGAGAAAACAGCCTATTGCAGCAAGGGTTTCACTTAATGTTGTACTTAGAAACAATTATTGTAACCTCTCTTGTGGTGTTAATTGCTTGGAATAGTGGTGTTGAGATGTTGTGTGGAATGTTTTGAGTACTTGAGGATGTGGAATTATATGATGCATGGTTTGAGATTGACTTTGAGTTTGGTTGAGGCTCAAATTGCACAAATATGCATGAAATGGAAACCCTAATGACTAGGTAGTTTTGCTAAGTGTTGATCATTTGAATATTATGTGGAATTATTTGTTTAGTAGTCTGCCCGTAGTTGCCCTTATAAGCTTAAATGTAATTTTGATCATTGCATGTTGACAAATAGGCTTTTCTTGCATCTGAACCCATGTAGATGTTGTTGCATGTTGAATAATCATATCACTTGATTACGTGGACTTCAAAATGAGTTATATGGCTTGACTTACATGTGTTACATGGCTGCCCGTTTAATGTTCATATGGCTCTATATGCTTTTCAAGTGAAATTACTTGTCTTATCGTGCCTTGTTTGACTACTTGACAACGTGCGACCTTATAACTGTTCGGAGGTGACCTACTTTGTTGTCCTCCTAAAAATGTTATAAATGTGCATTGCATACGAGGTTGCAACCTTTCATTGTGGCATGGTAGCGTTTCACGAACGAGGGGCGGCATAGGGCTTGCCGGTGCTCCCGTGACTTCTATGCTCCAATTCCCTCTCTCGCTTGGCATTCCACCCTCGGAGAGTTGGGTCGTAGTTTTCGGGGTACATCCGGAGTACACCCAATTGGGAGCGATAAGTGGATTATTGAAGTCGGCCGCAACAATTGTATCGAAATCGAAATTGTGAGCAACTGCTCACCGTATCCTTGAAATGATTGGTAAATGTATCTGTTACTCGATTTGTTTCATATATTTGCGTACCTTATTATTTGTAATACGTGACATGTTTTCAAAAAGAGTTTTCATAAATTGAACCGAAAAATGAGTTTCAAAACGTATTTCTCGTTCCCCCTCGCTGAGTTAATAAGGACTCACCCTATTTTTATCACAGGTGAAGAAGAACAGGTACAGGTACCCGAGGACAACGTGCCTATCGATGATTCCTTGGAGTGATTGCCTGTCCCTACGTGCTTTTGTGCTTTGCCTGAAAGTGGTTGCTATATGGATGTTGTGTTTGATTGCAAACTATTCATTTTATTGATGTAAATAACCCCGTTGTAATTTGGGTCTAATTCTGGGATTGTACTACCTATAGTCGGACGAACTTTTATTTTGTGGTTTGCTTTCGTTTCTTAATTGGTAGTTATCGTAGGCATTCAAACCACTAGATGAACAATCAACTAAGTTAATTCTATCTAATTTCACTTAGGTTCTTACTTGCAAACTAAAGGATAATAGCTACTTGCATGATAGGAAATTGACAACTAAACGGGACATAGTTATCATGTTAGGCTTATTAACCAAACAAGACCTTCATGATAAACTAGTAGGCAAATCGGTTGGTGACAAATAGGAGTCATTAATGGAATTGGGTTAATGATTGGAATAATTGAGGCGTTTAGAGAATTAGGTCAAACCAAAGAGCCCAATTACAGCCATTATGCTGCCGATTTTTCGAAAAATTTTTGAGTTTAGGCCAAAACGTTAAGTGTTAAATCTTCATAGGCATGGTTGGGGCGTGACAAGTTGTCTTGTCCAATGTTCCGTGGGATTCAGTAATAGAGATTTGGGGGATAAAGTATCTTGGCAACCCTAACCAGAGCAAAAAAAATTGAAAAGGGGGTGCAACACGAGGACTTCCCAGGGGTCACCTATCCTAGTACTAATCTCGCCCAAGCACGCTTAACTTCGGAGTTCTGACGGGATCCGGTGCATTACTGCTGGTATGATCGCACCCGTCATGTTGAGGGTACAATTCCTATATGTGTTAACGGTTCACACTCCCAGCCTTGAGAGATGGCCCATTCAAAAGGCCCAATGGGCTTAACGACAACCCATCCGCTTCAACAACGCAGCATCCTCGCAAGACGTGATATCGACACGTTGTAGGGCCCTCTGATGTCCCGCGAGTCAGGTTGTTGTCCTTTTAACAGTTCACGACGTTCGATCCGGGACGAAAAAATAGAGCAAAAGAAGAAAAGTGGCTTGAAACTGATGAAAACGTTCAATTTTGGGCTCAAAAAAGGGCACAGCAAGCATGCTGGCTGCCCCCGTCGTAGAGCTCTCAGAGAGCTTTGCAACGGTATATTGTGCGCCGCGTAACTCCTTACGGATCAAAAGTTAAGGGCACCGGAGCGACGGAGACCTGGTCACAAACCCTACGCCCTCGGTTTGCGGGCCTAGCTTCTACGTGAAGCGAAGTTGTCTTGCCCAATGTTCCATGGGATTCAGTATTAGAGATTTGATGGATATAGTATCTTGGCAACCCTAACCAGGGCAAAAGAAATTAAAAAGGGGGTGCAACACGAGGACTTCCCAGGGGGTCACCCATCCTAGTACTACCCTAGCCCAAGCACGCTTAACTTCGGAGTTCTGATGGGATCCGTTGCATTAGTGCTGGTATTATCGCACCCGTCATGTTGAGGGCACAATTCCTAAATGTGTTAACGGTTCACAGTCCCAGCCTAGAGAGATGGCCCATTCAAAAGGCCCAATGGGCTTAACGACAAACCATCCGCTTCAACAACGCAGCATGCTTGCAAGACGTGATATCGACACGTTGTAGGGCCCTCTGATGTCCCATGAGTCAGGTTGTCGTACTTTTAACAGTTCACGACGTACGATCCGGTCAGAAAAACAGAGCAAAAGAAGAAAAGTGGCCTGAAACTGATGAAAACGTTCGATTTTGGGCTCCAAAAATGGGCACATCGAGCATGCGGGCTGCCCCCGTCGTAGAGCTCTCAGAGAGCTTTGCAACGGTATGCTGTGCGCTGCGTAACTCCTTACGGATAAAAATTTATGGGCACCGGAGCGACGGAGACCTGGTCACAAACCCTACGCCCTAGGTTTGCGGGCCCAGCCTCTACGTGAAATGAAGTTGTCTTGCCTAATGTTACGTGGGATTCAGTAATAGAGATTTGGTGGATAAATTATCTTGGCAACCCTAACCAGGGCAAAAAAAAATGAAAAGGGGTTACAACACGAGGACTTCCCAAGAGGTCACCCATCCTAGTACTACTCTCGCCCAAGCACGCTTAACTTCGGATTTCTGATGGGATCCGGTGCATTAGTGCTGGTATGATCGCACCCGTCATGTTGAGGAAGCAATTTCTTTATGTGTTAACGGTTCACAGTCCCATCATAGAGAGATGGCCCATTCAAAAGGCCCAATGGGCTAAACGACAAACCATCCGCTTCAACAACGCAGCATGCTTACAAGACGTGATATCGACACGTTGTATGGCCTTCTGATGTACAGCGAGTCAGGTTGTCATCCTTTTAAAAGTTCACGACGTACGATCCGGGATGGAAAAATAGAGCAAAAGAAGAAAAGTGGCCTGAAACTGATGAAAACGTTTGATTTTGGGCTCCAAAAATGGGCACAGCGAGCATGCTGGCTGCCCCCGTCGTAGAGCTCTCAGAGAGCTTTGCAACGGTATGTTGTGCGCCACGTAACTCCTTACGTATCAAAAGTTATGGGCACCAGAGCGACGGAGACCTGGTCACAAACCCTATGCCCTCGTTTTGCGGGCCCAGCCTCTACGTGAAACGAAGTTGTCTTGCCCAATGTTCCGTGTGATTCAGTAATAGAGATTTGGTGGATAAAGTATCTTGGCAACCCTAACCAAGGCAAAAAAAATTGAAAAGGGGGTGCAACATGAGGACTTCCCAAGGGATCACCCATCCTAGTATAACTCTTGCCGAAGCACGCTTGACATCGGAGTTCTGATGGGATCCGGTGCATTAGTGCTGGTATGATTGCACCCGTCATGTTGAGGGCACAATACCTTTATGTGTTAACGGTTCACAGTCCCAGCCTAGAGAGATGACCCATTCAAAAGGCCCAATGGGCTTAACGACAACCCATCCGCTTCAACAACGCAACATCCTTACCAGACGTGATATCGACACGTTCTAGGGCCCTCTGATGTCCCGCGAGTCAGGTTGCCGTCCTTTTAATTGTTCACGACGTACGATCCGGGATGGAAAAACATAATAACAGAAGAAAAGTGGGCTGAAACTGATGAAAACGTTCAATTTTGGGCTCAAAAAAGGGGCATAGTGAGCAACCTGGCTTCCCCCATCGTAGAGCACTCAGAGAGCTTTGCAACGGTATGCTGTGCGCCGTGTAACTACTTACTGATCAAAAGTTATGGGTACTGGAGCGACGGAGACCTGGTCACAAACCCTACGCCCTCGGTTTGCGGGCTCAGCCTCTACATGAAGCGAAGTTGTCTTGCCCAATGTTCCATGGGATTCAGTAATAGAAATTTGGTGGATAAAGTATCTTGGCAACCCTAACCAGGGCAAAAAAAATTGAAAAGGGGGTGCAACACGAGGACTTCCCAAGGGGTCACCCATCCTAGTACTACTCTCGCCCAAGCACTCTTAACTTCGGAGTTCTGATGGGATCCGGTGCATTACTACTGGTATGATCGCACCCGTCTTGTTGAAGGCACAATTCCTATATCTGTTAACGGTTCACAGTCCTAGCCTAGATAGATGGCCCATTCAAAAGGCCCAATGGGCTTAAGGATAAACCATCCACTTCAACAACGCAGCATGCTTGCAAGACGTGATATTGACACGTTGTAGGGCCCTCTGATGTCCCGCTAGTCAGGTTTTCGTCCTTTTAACAGTTCACGACGTACGATCCTGGACGAAAAAACAGAGCAAAAGAAGAAAAGTGGCCTGAAACTGATGAAAACGTTTCTATTTTGGGGACCAAAAATGGGCATAGCGAGCATGCTGGCTGCCCCCATCGTAGAGCTCTCAGAGAGCTTTGCAACGGTATGCTGTGCGCTGCGTAACTCCTTACGGATCAAAAGTTATGGACACCGGAGCGACGGAGACCTGGTCACAAACCCTACGCCCTTGGTTTGCGGGCCCAGCATCTACGTGAAACGAAGTTGCCTTGGCCAATGTTCCGTGGGATTCAATAATAGATATTTGGTGGATAAAGTATCTTGGCAACCCTTACCAGGGCAAAAAAAATTGAAAAGGGGGTGCACCACGAGGACTTCCCAGGGGGTCACCCATCCTAGTACTACTCTCGCTGAAGCACGCTTAACTTCGGAGTTCTGATGGGATCCGGTGCATTAGTGCTGGTATGATCGCACCCGTCATGTTGAGGGCACAATTCCTATATGTGTTAACGGTTCACAGTCCCAGCCTAGAGAGATGGCCCATTCAAAAGGCCCAACGGGCTTAACGACAACCCATCCGCTTCAACAACGCAGCATCCTCGCAAGACGTGATATTGACACGTTGTAGGGCCCTCTGATGTCCCGCGAGTCAGGTTGTCGTCCTTTTAACAGTTCACCACGTACGATCCGGGATGGAAAAACAGAGCAAAAGAAGAAAAGTGGCCTGAAATTGATGAAAACGTTTGATTTTGGGCTCCAAAAACGGGCACAGCGAGCAAGCTGACTGCCCCCATCATAGAGCTCTCAGAGAGCTTTGCAACAGTATGCTGTGCACCGCGTAACTCTTTACGGATCAAAAGTTATGGGCACGGGAGCGACGGAGACCTTGTCACAGACCCTACGCCCTCGACTTGCGGGCCCAGCCTCTACGTGAAGCGAAGTTTTCTTGCCCAACGTTCCGTGGGATTCAGTATTAGAGATTTGGTGGATAAAGTATCTTGGCAACCCTAACCAGGGCAAAAAAAATTGAAAAGGGGGTGCAACATGAGGACTTCCCAGGGGGTCACCCATCCTAGTACTACTCTCGCCCATGCACGCTTAACTTCGGAGTTCTGATGGGATCCGGTGCATTAGTGCTAGTATGATCGCACCCGTCATGTTGAGGGCACAATTCCTTTATGTGTGAACTAATCACAGTCCCAGCCTAGAGAGATGGCCGATTCAAAAGGCCCAATGGGCTTAACGACAACCCATCCGCTTCAACAACGCAGCATGGTTGCAAGACGTGATATCGACACGTTGTAGGGCCCTCTGATATCTCTCGAGTCAGGTTGTCGTCCTTTTAACAGTTCACGACGTACGATCTTGGACCGAAAAATAGAACAAAAGAAGAAAAGTGGCGTGAAACTGATGAAAACGTTCGATTTTGGGGTCCAAAAAGGGCACAACGCGCAAGCTGGTTGCCACCGTCATAGAGCTCTCAGAGGGCTTTGCAACGGTATGCTATGCGCCGCGTAACTCCTTACAGATCAAAAGTTATGGGCACTGGAGCGACGGAGACCTGGTCACAAACCCTACGCCCTCGGTTTGCGGGGCCAGCCTCTACGTAAAACGAAGTTGTCTTGCCCAATGTTCTGTGGGATTCAATAATAGAGATTTGGTGGGTAAAGTATCTTGGCAACACAAACCAGGGTAAAAAAAATTGAAAAGGGGGTGCAACACGAGGACTTCCCAGGGGATCACCCATCCTTGTACTACTCTTGCCCATGCGTGCTTAACTTCGGAGTTCTAATGGGATCCGGTGCATTAGTACTGGTATTATCGCACCCGTCATGTTGCGGGCACAATTCTTTTATGTGTTAACGGTTCGCAGTCCCAGCCTAGAGAGATGGCCGATTCAAAAGGCCCAATAGGCGTAATGACAACCCATTCGCTTCAACAACGCAGCATCCTCACAAGACGTGATATCGACACGTTGTAGGGCCTTATGATGTCCTGCGAGTCAGGTTGTCGTCCTTTTAACAGTTCGCGACGTACGATCCGGGACGGAAAAAAAGAGCAAAAGAAGAAAAGTGGCCTGAAACTGATGAAAATGTTCGATTTTGGTCTCCTAAAATGGGCACAGCGAGCAAGCTGGCTGCCCCAGTCATAGAGCTCTCAGAGAGCTTTGCAACGGTATGCTGCGCCCCGCATAACTCTTTACGGATCAAAAGTTATGGGCACCAAAGCGACGGAGACCTGGTCACAAACCCTACGCCCTCGATTTGCGGGCTCAGCCTCTACATGAAACGAAGTTGTCTTGCCCAATGTTCCGTGGGATGCAGTAATAGAGATTTTGTGGATAAAGTATCTTGGCAACCCTAACATGGGCAAAACAAATTGAAAAGGGGGTGCGACACGAGGACTTCCCAGGGGGTCACCCGTCCTTGTACAACTCTCGCCCAAGCACGCTTAACTTCGGAGTTCTGATGGGATCCGGTGCATTAATGCTGGTATGATCGCACCCGTCATGTTCAGGGCACAATTCCTTTATGTGTTAACGGTTCATAGTCCCGGCCTAGAGAGATGGCCCATTCAAAAGGCCCAATGGGCTTAACGACAACCCATCCGCTTCAACAACGCAGCATCCTCGGAAGACGTGATATTGACACGTTGTAGGGCCCTATGATGTCCTGCGAGTCAGGTTGTTGTCCTTTTAACAGTTCACGACGTACGATCCGGGACGAAAAAATAGAGCAAAAGAAGAAAAGTGGCATGAAACTGATGAAAACGTTCGATTTTGGGCTCCAAAAATAGGCACAGCGAGCAAGCTGGCAGCCCCCATCGTAGAGCTCTCAGAGAGCTTTGCAACGGTATGCTGTGCGCCGCGTAACTCCTTACGGATCAAAAGTTATACACACTGGAGCGACGGAGACCTAGTCACAAACCCTACGCCCTCGGTTTGTGGGCTCAGCCTCTACGTGAAGCGAAGTTGTCTTGCCCAATGTTCCGTGGGATTCAGTAATAGAGATTTGGTGGATAAAGTATCTTGGCAACCCTAACCAGGGCAAAAAAAATTGAAAAGGGGGTGCAACACGAGGACTTCGCAGGGGGTCACCCATCCTAGTCCTACTCTCGCCCAAGCACGCTTAACTTCGGAGTTCTGATGGGATCCGGTGCATTACTGCTAGTATGATCGCACCCGTCATGTTGAGGGCACAATTCCTTTATGTGTTAACGGTTCACAGTCCCAGCCTAGAGAGATGGCCCACTCAAAAGGCCCATTGGGCTAAACGACAACCCATCCGCTTCAACAACGTAGCATGCTTGCAAGACGTGATATCGACACGTTGTAGGGCCCTCTAATGACCTGCGAGTCAGGTTGTCGTCCTTTTAACAGTTCACGATGTACGATCCGGGACGAAAAAGAAGAAGAAATGTGGCCTGAAACTAATGAAAACGTTTGATTTTGGACTCCAATAACATGCACAACGAGCCAGCTCGCTGCCCCCGTCATAGAGCTCTCAAAGAGCTTTGCAATGGTATGCTATACGCCGCGTAACTCCTTACTGATCAAAAGTTATGGGCACTGGAGTGACGGAGACCTGGTCACAAACCCTACGCCCTCGGTTTGCTGGCTCAGCCTTTACGTGAAGCAAAGTTGTCTTGCCCAATGTTCTGTGGGATTCAGTAATAGAGATTTGGGGGATAAAGTATCTTGTCAACCGTAACCAGGGCAAAAAAAATTGAAAAGGGGGTGCAACACGAGGACTTCCCAGGGGGTCACCCATCCTAGTACTACTCTCGCCCAAGCACGTTTAACTTTGGAGTTCTGATGGGATCCGGTGCATTACTGCTGGTATGATCGCACCCGTCTTGTTGAAGGCACAATTCCTATATCTATTAACGGTTCACAGTCCTATCCTAGAGAGATGGCCCATTCAAAAGGCCCAATGGGCTTAAGGACAAACCATCCGCTTCAACAACGCAGCATGCTTGCAAGACGTGATATTGACACGTTGTAGGGCCCTCTGATATCCCGCGAGTCAGGTTGTCATCCTTTTAACAGTTCACGACGTACGATTCGGGACGAAAAAATAGAGCAATAGAAGAAAAATGGTCAGAAAATGATGAAAACGTTCGATTTTGGGCTCCAAAAATGGGCATAGCGAGCATGCTGGCTGCCCCCGTCGAAGAGCTCTCAGAGAGTTTTGCAACGGTATGCTGTGCGCTGCGTAACTCCTTACGGATCAAAAGTTTTGGGCACCGGAGCGACGGAGACCTGGTCACAAACCATACGCCCTCGGTTTGCGGGCCCAGCCTCTACGTGAAACAAAGTTGTCTTGCCCAATGTTCCGTGGGATTCAATAATAGAAATTTGGTGGTTAAAGTATCTTGGAAACCCTAACTAGGGCAAAAAAAATTGAAAAGGGGGTGCAACACGTGGACTTCCCAGGGGGTCACCCATCCTAGTACTACTCTCGCCCAAGCACGCTTAACTTCGGAGTTCTGACGGGATCCGGTGCATTAGTGCTGGTATGATCACACCCGTCATGTTGAGGGCACAATTCCTATATATGTTAACGGTTCACAGTCCCAGCCTAGAGAGATGGCCCATTCAAAAGGCCCAATGGGCTTAACGACAACCCATCCACTTCAACAACGCAGCATGCTTGCAAGACATGATATCGACACGTTGTGGGGCCCTCTGATGTCCTGCGAGTCAGGTTGTCATCCTTTTAACTAGCCGGGACGGAAAAACAGAGCAAAAGAAGAAAAGTGGCTTGAAACTGATGAAAACGTTCAATTTTGGGCTCCAAAAACGGGCACAGCGAGCAAGCTGGCTGCCCCCGTCGTAGAGCTCTCATAGAGCTTTGCAACGGTATGATGTGTACCGCGTACCTCCTTACATATCAAAAGTTATGGGCACGGGAGCGACAGAGACCTTGTTACAAACTCTACGCCCTCGACTTGCGGGCCCAGCCTCTATGTGAAGCGAAGTTGTCTTGCCCAATGTTCCGTGGGATTCAGTAATAGAGATTTGGTGGATAAAGTATCTTGGCAACCCTAACCAGGGCAAAAAAAATTGAAAAGGGGGTGCAACACGATGACTTCCCAGGGGGTCACCCATCCTAGTACTACTCTCGCCCATGCACGCTTAACTTCGGAGTTATGATGGGATCCTGTGCATTAGTGCTGGTATGATCGCACCCGTCATGTTGAGGGCACAATTCCTTTATGTGATAACTAATCACAGTCCCAGCCTAGAGAGATGGCCCATTCAAAAGGCCCAATGGGCTTAACGACAACCCATCCGCTTCAACAACGCAGCATTCTTACAAGACGTGATATCGACACGTTGTAGGGCACAACGAGCAAGCTGGTTGCCCTCGTCGTAGAGCTCTCAGAGAGCATTGTAACGGTATGCTGTGCGCCGCGTAACTCCTTACAGATCAAAAGTTAAGGGCACTGGAGCGACGGAGACCTGGTCATAAACCCTACGCCCTCGGTTTGCGGGCCCAGCCTCTACGTGAAACGAAGTTGTCTTGTCCAATGTTCTGTGGGATTCAGTAATAGAGATTTGGTGGGTAAAGTATCTTGGCAACCCAAACCAGGGCAAAAAAAATTGAAAAGTGGGTGCAACACGAGGACTTCCCAGGGGGTCACCCATCCTAGTACTACTCTCGCCCAAGCACACTTAACTTCGGAGTTCTGATGGGATCCAGGGCATTAGTGCTGGTATGATCGCACCCGTCATGTTGAGGGCACAATTCCTATATGTGTTATCGGTTCACAGTCCCAGCCTTGAGAGATGGCCTATTCAAAAGGCCCAATGGGCTTAACGACAACCCATCCGCTTCAACAACACAGCATCTTTGCAAGACGTGATATCGACACGTTGTAGGGGCCTCTGATGTCCCGCGAGTCAGGTTGTCGTCCTTTTAACAGTTAACGACGTACGATCCGGGACGGAAAAACAGAGAAAAAGACGAAAAGTGACCTGAAACTGATGAAAATGTTCGATTTTGGGCTCCAAAAATGGGCAAAGCGAGCAAGCTGGCTGCCCCCATTCTAGAGCTCTCAGAGAGCTTTGCAAGGGCATGTTGTGCGCCGCGTAACTCCTTACGGATCAAAAGTTATGGGCACCGGAGAGACGGCGACCTGGTAACAAACCCTACGCCCTCGGTTTGCGGGACCAGCCTCTACGTGAAACGAAGTAATCTTGCCCAATGTTCCGTGGGATTCAATAATAGAGATTTGGTGGATAACGTATCTTGGCAACCCTAACCAGGGCAAAAAAAATTGGAAAGGGTGTGCAACACGGGGACTTCCCAGGGGGTCTCCCATCCTAGTACTACTCTCGCCCAAGCACGCTTAACTTCGGAGTTCTGATGGGATACGGTGCATTATGCTGGTATGATCGCACCCGTCATGTTGAAGGCACAATTCTTATATGTGTTAACGGTTCACAGTCCCAGCCTAGAGAGATGGCCTATTCAAAAGGCCCAATGGGCTTAACGACAACCCATCCGCTTCAACAACGCAGCATCATCGCAAGACGTGATATCGACACGTTGTAGGGCCCTCTGATGTCCCGTGAGACTGGTTGTCGTCCTTTTAACAATTCACGACGTACGATCCGGGACGAAAAAATAGAGCAAAAGAAGAAAAGTGTCCTGAAACTGATGAAAACGTTCGATTTTGGGCTACAAATACGGGCACAACGAGCAAGCTGGCTGCCCCCATCGTAGAGCTCTCAGAGAGCTTTGCAACGGTATGCTCTGCGCCGCGTAATTCCTTACGGATCAGAAGTTATGGGCACCGGAGCGACGAAGACCTGGTCACAAACCCTACGCCCTCGGTTTGCGGGCCCAGCTTCTACGTGAAGCGAAGTTATCTTGCCCAATGTTCCGTGGTATTCAATAATAGAGATTTGGTGGATAAAGTATCTTGGCAACCCTAACCATGGCAAAAAAAATTGAAAAGGGGGTGCAACATGAGGACTTCCCAGGGGGTCACCCATCATAGTACTACTCTCTCCCAAGCACGCTTAACTTCGAAGTTCTGATGGGAGCCGGTGCATTACTGCTGGTATGATCACACCCGTCATGTTGAGGGCACAATTCCTTTATGTGTTAACGGTTCATAGTCCCAACCTAGAGAGATGGCTCATTTAAAAGGCCTAATAGGCTTAACGACAACCCATCCGCTTCAAAAACGCCGCATGCTTGCAAGTTGTGATATCGACACGTTGTAGGGCCCCCTGATGTCTCGCGAGTCAGGTTATTCTCCTTTTATTAGTTCACGACGTACGATCCGGGATGAAAAAACAGAGCAAATGAAGAAAAGTGGCTTGAAACTGATGAAAACGTTTGATTTTGGGCTCCAAAAATGGGCACAACGAGCATGCTGGCTGCCCCTGTCGTAGAGCTCTCACAGAGCTTTGCATCAGTATGTTGTGCGCCGCGTAACCCCTTACCGATCAAAAGTTATGTGCACCGTAGCGACGGAGACCTGGTCACAAACCCTATGCCCTCGGTTTGCGAGCCCAACCTCTACGTGAAACGAAGTTGTTTTGCCCAATGTTTCGTGGGATTCAGTAAAAGAGATTTGGTGGATAAAGTATCTTGGCAACCTTAACCATGGCAAAAAATATTGAAAAGGGAGTGCAACACGTGGACGTCCCATGGGGTCACCCATCCTAGTACTACTCTCGCCCGAGCACGCTTAACTTCGGAGTTTTGATGGGATCCTGTGCATTAGTGCTGGTATGATCGCACCTGTCATGTTGAGGGCCCAATTCCTATATGTGTTAACGGTTCACAGTCCCAACCTAGAGAGATAGCCCATTCAAAAGGCCCAATGGGCTTAACGACAACCCATCCGCTTCAACAATGCAGCATCCTCGCAAGACGTGATATCGACACGTAGTAGGGCCCTCTGATGTCCCATGAGACTGGTTGTCGTCGTTTTAACAATTCACGACGTACGATCTGGGATGAAAAAACAGAGCAAAAGAAGAAAAGTGTCCTAAAACTGATGAAAACGTTCGATTTTGGGCTACAAATATAGGCACAACGAGCAAGCTGGCTGCCGCCATCGTAGAGCTCTCAGAGAGCTTTGCAACGGTATGCTGTGCGCCGCGTAACTCCTTACGGATCAAAGGTTATGGGCACCGGAGCGACGGAGACCTGGTCACAAACCCTACGCCCTCGGTTTGCGGGCCCAACCTCTACATGAAGCGAAGTTATCTTGCCCAATGTTCCGTGGGATTCAGTAATAGAGATTTGGTGCATAAAGTACCTAGGCAACCCTAACCCGGGCAAAAAAAATTGAAAAGGGGGTGCAACACGAGGACTTCGCAGGGGGTCACCCATCCTAGTGCTACTCTCGCCCAAGCACGCTTAACTTCGGAGTTCTGATCGGATCCGGTGCATTACTGCAAGTATGATCGCACCTGTCATGTTGAGGGCACAATTCCTTTAAGTGTTAACGGTTCACAGTCCCAGCCTAGAGAGATGGCCCATTCAAAAGGCCCAATAGTCTTAACGACAACCCATCCGCTTCAACAAGTCAGCATGCTTGCAAGTCGTGATATCGACACGTTGTAGGGCCCGCTGATGTCCTGCGAGTCAAGTTGTTGTCCTTTTAACAGTTCACGACGTACGATCCGGGACGAAAAAACACAGCCAATGAAGAAAAGTGGCTTGAAACTGATGAAAACATTAGATTTTGGGCTCCAAAAATGGGCACAGCGAGCATGCTGGCTGCCCCCGTCGTAGAGCTCTCAAAGAGCTTTGCAGCAGTATGTTGGGCACTGCGTAACCCCTTACCGATCAAAAGTTATGGGCACCAGAGCGACGGAGACCTGGTGACAAACCCTACGCCCTCGGTTTGCGGGCCCAACCTCTACGTGAAACGAAGTTGTCTTGCCCAATGTTTCGTGGGATTCAGTAATAGAGATTTGGTCGATAAAGTACCTTGGCAACCATAACCATGGCAAAAAAATTTGAAAAGGGAGTGCAACACGAGCACGTCCCATGGGGTCACCCATCCTAGTACTACTCTCGCCCAAGCACGCTTAACTTCGGAGTTTTGATGGGATCCGGTGCATTAGTGCTGGTATGATCGCACCCGTCATGTTGAGGGCCCAATTCCTATATGTGTTAACGGTTCACAGTCCCAACCTAGAGAGATGGCCCATTCAAAAGGCCCAATGGGCTTAACGACAACCCATCCGCTTCAACAACGCTGCATCCTCGCAAGACGTGATATCGACACGTAGTAGGGCCCTCTGATGTCCCGTGAGACTGGTTGTCGTCCTTTTAACAATTCACAACGTACGATACGGGATGAAAAAACAGAGCAAAAGAAGAAAAGTGTCCTGAAACTGATGAAAACGTTCGATTTTGGGCTACAAATACAGGCACAACGAGCAAGCTGGCTGCCCCCATCGTAGAGCTCTCAGAGAGCTTTGCAACTGTATGCTGTGCGCCGCGTAACTCCTTACGGATCAAAGGTTATGGGCACCGGAGCGACGGAGACCTGGTCACAAACCTTACACCATCGGTTTTGGGGCCCAACCTCTACGTGAAGCGAAGTTATCTTGCCCAATGTTCCTTGGGATTCAGTAATAGAGATTTGGTGCATAAAGTACCTTGGCAACCCTAACCCGGGAAAAAAAAATTGAAAAGGGGGTGCAACAGGAGGACTTCCCAGGTGGTCACCCATCCTAGTACTACTCTCGCCTAAGCACGCTTAACTTCGGAGTTCTGATGGGATCTGGTGCATTAATGCTAGTATGATCGCACCCGTCATGTTGAGGGCACAATTGCTTTATGGGTTAACTAATCACAGTCCCAGCCTAGAGAGATGGCCCATTCAAAAGGCCCAATGGGCTTAACGACAACCCTTCCGCTTCAACAACACAGCATGCTTGCAGGACGTGATATCGACACGTTGTAGCGCCCTCTGATGTCCCGCGAGTCAGGTTGTCGTCCTTTTAACAGTTCACGACATACGATCCGGGACAGAAAAATAGAGCAAAAGAAGAAAAGTGGCCTGAAACTGATGAAAACGTTCGATTTTGGGCTCCAATAACGGGCAAAATGAGCTAGCTCAATGCCCTCGTCATAGAGCTCTCAGAGAGCTTTGCAACGGTATGTTGTGCGCCGCGTAACTCCTTACGGAACAAAAGTTATGGGCACTGGTGCGACGGAGACCTGGTCACAAACCCTACGCCCTCGGTTTGTTGGCTCAACCTCTACGTGAAGCGAAGTTGTCTTGCCCAATGTTCCGTGGGATTCAGTAATAGAGATTTGGGGGATAAAGTATCTTGGCAACCGTAACCAGGGCAAAAAAAATTGAAAATGGGGTGCAACACGAGGACTTCCCAAGGGGTCACCCACCCTAGTACTACTCTCGCCCAAGCACGCTTAACTTCGGAGTTCTGATGGCAGCCAGTGCATTACTGCTGGTATGATCGCACCCGTCATATTGAGGGCACAATTCCTTTATGTGTTAACGGTTCACAGTCCCAGCCTAGAGAGATGGCCCATTCAAAAGGCCCAATAGGCTTAACGGCAACCCATCCGCTTCAACAACGCAGCATGCTTGCAAGACGTTATAGCGACACGTTGTAGGGCCCTCTGATGTCCCGCGAGTCAGGTTGTTGTCCTTTTAACAGTTCACGATGTACGATCCAGGACGGAAAAATAGAGCAAAAGAAGAAAAGTGGTCTGAAACTGATGAAAACGTTCGATTTTGTTCTCCAAAAATGGGCACAACGAGCAAGCTGGCTGCCCCGTCATAGAGCTCTCAGAGTGCTTTGCAACGGTATGTTGTGCGCCGCGTAACTCCTTACGGATCAAAAGTTATGGGCACCAGAGCGACGGAGACCTGGTCACAAACCTTACGCCCTCGGTTAGCTGGCCCTGCTTCTACGTGGAGCGAAGTTGTCTTGCCCAATGTTCCGTGGGATTCAGTATTAGAGATTTGGTGGATATAGTATCTTGGCAACCCTAACCAGGGCAAAAAAAAATTAAAAAGGTGGTGCAACACGAGCACCTCCAAGGGGGTCACCCATCCTAGTATTACTCTCGCCCAAGCACGCTTAACTTCAGATTTCTGATGGGATCCGGTGCATTACTGCTGGTATCATCGCACCCGTCATGTTGTGGTCACAATTCCTTTATGTGTTAACAGTTCACAATCCCAACCCAGAGAGATGGCCCATTCAAAAGGCCCAATAGGCTTAACGACAACCCATCCGCTTCAACAACACAGCATTCTCGCAAGACGTGATATCGACACGTTGTAGGGCCCTCTGATATCCCATGAGACAGGTTGTCGTCCTTTTAATAGTTCACGACGTACGATCCGGGACGGAAAAACAGAGCAAAAGCAGAAAGTGGATTGAAACTGATGAAAACATTCGATTTTGGGCTCCAAAAATGGGCACAACGAGCAAGCTGGCTGCCCCTGTCGTAGAGCTCTCAAAGAGCTTTGCAACGGTATGTTGTGTGCCGCGTAACTCCTTACCGATCAAAAGTTATGGGCACCGGAGTGACGGAGACCTGGTCACAAACCCTACGCCCTTGGTTTGCGGGCCCAGCCTCTACGTGAAGCGAAGTTATCTTGCCCAATGTTCCGTGGGATTCAATAATAGAGAGTTGGTGGATAATGTATCTTGGCAACCCTAACCATGGCAAAAAAAATTGAAAAGGGGGTGCAACACGAGGACTTCCTTGGGGATCAACCATCCTAGTCCTACTCTCGCCCAAGCACGCTTAACTTCGGAGATCTGATGGGATTCGGTGCATTAGTGCTGGTATGATCGCACCAGTCATGTTGAGGGCACAATTCCTTTATGTGTTAACGGTTCACAGTCCCAACCTAGACAGATGGCACATTCCAAAGGCCCAATGGGCTTAACGACAACCCATCAGCTTCAAAAACGCAGCATCCTCGCAAGACATGACATTGACACGTTGTCGGGCCCTCTGATGTCGCGTGAGTCAGGTTGTCAACCTTTTAACAGTTCACGACGTACAATTCAGGATGAAAAAACAGAGCAAAAGAAGAAAAGTGGCCTGAAATTGATGAAAACATTCGATTTTGTTCTCCAAAAATTGGCACAGCGAGCAAACTGGCTACCCCCGTCGTAGAGCTCACAGAGAGCTTTGCAATGGTATGTTGTGCACCGCGTAACTCCTTACGGATCAAAAGTTATGGGCACCGGAGCGACGGAGACCTGGTCACAAACCCTATGCCCTCGGTTTGCTGGCCCAGCCTCTACGTGAAACGACGTTATCTTGCCCAATGTTCCGTGGGATTCAGTAATAGAGATTTGGGGGATAAAGTATCTTGGCAACCCTAACCAAGGAAAAAAAAATTGAAAAGGGGGTGCAACACGAGCACTTCCCAGGGGGTCACCCATCCTAGTACTACTCTCGCCCAAGCACACTTAACTTCGGCATTCTGATGGCAGCCGGTGCATTACTGCTGGTATGATCGCACCCGTCATATTGAGGGCACAATTCCTTTATGTGTTAACGGTTCACAGTCCCAACCTAGAGAGATGGCCCATTCAAAAGGCCGAATAGGCTTAACAACAACCCATCCGCTTCAACAACGCAGCATGCTTGCAAGACGTGATATCGACACGTTGTAGTGCCCTCTGATGTCCCGCGAGTCAGGTTGTTGTCCTTTTAACAGTTCACGACGGACTATCCGGGACAGAAAAGCAGAGCAAAAGAAGAAAAGTGGCTTGAAACTGATGAAAACGTTCGATTTTGGGCTCCGAAAATGGGCACAACGAGCATGCTGGCTGCCCCCATCGTAGAGCTCTCAGAGAGCTTTGCAGCAGTATATTGTGCGCCGCGTAACTCCTTACCGATCAAAAGTTATGGGCACCAGAGCGACGGAGACCTGGTCACAAACCATACGCCCTCGGTTTGCGGGCCCTGCCTCTACGTGAAACGAAGTTGTCTTGCCCAATGTTTCGTGGGATTCAGTAATAGAGATTTAGTGGATAAAGTATCTTGGTAACCCTAACCATGGCAAAAAAAATTGAAAAGGGAGTGCAACACGAGGACGTCCCATGGGGTCACCCATCCTAGTACTATTCTCGGCCAAGCACGCTTAACTTCGGAGTTTTGATGGGATCCGGTGCATTAGTGCTGGTATGATCGCACCCGTCATGTTGAGGGCCCAATTCCTATATGTGTTAACGGTTCACAGTCCCAGCCTAGAGAGATGGCCCATTCAGAAGGCCCAATGGGCTTAACGACAACCCATCCGCTTCAACAACGCAGCATCCTCGAAAGACGTGATTTCGACACGTTGTAGGGCCCTCTGATGTCCCGTGAGACTGGTTGTCGTCCTTTTAACAATTCACGACGTACGATCCGGGAAGAAAAAATAGAGCAAAAGAAGAAAAGTGTCCTGAAACTTATGAAAACGTTCGATTTTGGGCTACAAATACGGGCACAACGAGCAAGCTGGCTGCCCCATCGTAGAGCTCTCAGAGAGCTTTGCAATGGTATGCTGTGCACTGCGTAACTCCTTACGTTTCAAAAGTTATGGGCACCGGAGCGACGGAGACCTGGTCACAAACCCTACGCCCTCGGTTTGCGGGCCCAGCCTCTACGTGAAGCGAAGTTATCTTGCCCAATGTTCCGTGGGATTTAGTAATAGAGATTTGGTGGATAAAGTACCTTGGCAACCCTAACCCTTGCAAAAAAAATTGAAAAGGGGTTGCAACACGAGGGCTTCCGAGGTGGTCACCCATCCTAGTACTACTCTCGCCTAAGCACGCTTAACTTCGGAGTTCTGATGGGATCTGGTGCATTAATGCTAGTATGATCGCACCTGTCATGTTGAGGGCACAATTGCTTTATGGGTTAACTAATCACAGTCCCAGCCTAGAGAGATGACCCATTCAAAATGCCCAATGGGCTTAACGACAACCCATCCGCTTCAACAACGCAGCATCCTCGCAAGACGTGATATCGACAAGTTGTAGGGCCCTCTGATGTCCCGTGAGTCAGGTTATCGTCCTTTTAACAGTTCACGACATACGATCCGGGACGAAAAAACAGAGCAAAAGAAGAAAAGTGGCCTGAAACTGATGAAAAAACGTTCGATTGGGCTCCAAAAATGGGCACAGTGAGCAACATGGCTGCCCCCGTCGAAGAGCTCTGAGAGAGCTTTGCAACGGTAAGCTGTGCGCCGCGTAACTCCTTACGGATCAAAAGTTATGGGCACTGGAGCGGCGGAGACCTGGTCACAAACCCTACGCCCTCGGTTTGTGGGCACAGCCTCTACGTGAAGCGAAGTTGTCTTGCCCAATGTTCCGTGGGATTCAGTAATAGAGATTTGGTGGATAAAGTATCTTGGCAACCCCAACTAGGGCAAAAAAAATTGAAAAGGGGGTGCAACACAAGGACTTCGCAGGGGGTCACCCATCCTCGTACTACTCTCGCCCAAGCATGCTTAACTTCAGAGTTCTGATAGGATCCAGTGCATAACTGCTGGTATGATCGCACCCGTCATATTGAGGGCACAATTCCTTTATGTGTTAATCGTTCACAGTCCCAGCCTAGAGAGATGGCCCATTCAAAAGGCCCAATAGGCTTAACGACAACCCATCCGCTTCAACAACGCAGCATGCTTGCAAGACGTGATATCGACACGTTGTAGGGCCCTCTGATGTCCGGCGAGTCAGGTTGTCATCCTTTTAACAGTTCACGACGTACGATCCGAGACGAAAAAATAGAGCAAAAGAAGCAAAGTGGCCTGAAACTGATGAAAACGTTTGATTTTTGGCTCCAAAAACTGGCACAACGAGCCAACTCACGGCCCCCGTCGTAGAGCTCTCAGAGAGCTTTCCAACGGAATGCTGTTCCCCGCGTAACTCCTTACGGATCAAAAGTTATGGGCACTGGAGCGACAGAGACCTGGTCACAAACCGTACGTCCTCAGTTTGCTGGCTCAGCCTCTACGTGAAGCGAAGTTGTCTTGCCCAATGTTCTGTGGGATTCAGTAATAGAGATTTGGGGGATAAAGTATCTTGGAAACCCTAACCAAGGCAAAAAAAATTGAAATGGGGGTGCAACACGAGGACTTCCCAGGGGGTCACCCATCCTAGTAATACTCTCGCCCAAGCACGCTTAACTTCGGAGTTCTGATAGGATCCGGTGCATTACTGCTGGTATGATCGCACCCGTCATATTGAGGGCACAATTCCTTTATGTGTTAATGGTTCACAGTCGCAGCCTAGAGAGATGGCCCATTCAAAAGGCCCAATAGGCTTAACGACAACCCATCCGCTTCAACAACGCAGCATGCTTGCAAGACGTGATATCAACACATTGTAGGGCTCTCTGATGTCCCGCGAGTCAGGTTGTCATCCTTTTAACAGTTCACGACATACGATCCGAGACGAAAAAATAGAGCAAAAGAAGAAAAGTGGCCTGAAACTGATGAAAACGTTCGATTTTGGGCTCCAAAAACTGGCACAACGAGCCAACTCACTACCCCCATCGTAGAGCTCTCAGAGAGCTTTGCAACGGTATGATGTGCGCCGCGTAACTCCTTACGGATCAAAAGTTTTGGGCATTGGAGCGACGTAGACCTGGTCACAAACCGTACGTCCTGGGTTTCCTGGCTCAGCATCTACGTGAAGCGAAGTTGTCTTGCCCAATGTTCCGTGGGATTCAGTAATAGAGATTTGGGGGATAAAGTATCTTGGCAACCATAACCAAGGCAAAAAAAATTAAAAAGGGGGTGCAACACGAGGACTTCCCAGGGGGTCACCCATCCTAGTACTACTCTCGTCCAAGCACGCTTAACTTCGGAGTTCTGATGGGATCCGGTGCATTAGTGCGGGTATGATCGCACCCGTCTTGTTGAGCGCACAATTCCTTTGTGTGTTATCGGTTCACTATCCCAGCCTAGAGAGATGGCCCATTCAACAGGCCCAATGGTCTTAACGACAACCCTTATGCCTCAACAACGCAGCATCCTCACAAGACGTGATATCGACACATTGTAGGGCCCTCTAATGTCCCGTGAGACAGGTTGTCGTCCTTTTAACAGTTCACAACGTACGATTCGGGACGAAAAAACCGAGCAAAAGAAGAAAAGTGGCCTGAAAATGATGAAAACGTTCGATTTTGGGCTCCAAAAAGGGCACAGCGAGCAAGCTAGCTGCCCCCGTCGTAGAGCTCTCAAAGATCTTTGCAACGGTATTATGTGCACCGCGCAACTCCTTACGGATCAAAAGTTATAGGCACCGGAGCGATGGAGACCTGGTCAGAAACCATAGGCCCTCGGTTTGCGGGCCCAGCCTGTACGTGAAGCGAAGTTGTCTTGCCCAATGTTCCATGGGATTTAGTAATAGAGATTTGGTGGATAAAGTATCTTGGCAACCCTAACCAGGGCAAAAAAAATTGAAAAGGGGGTACAACACGAGGACTTCCCAGGGTGTCACCCATCCTAGTACTACTCTCGCCCAAGCACGCTTAACTTCAGAGTTCTGATGGGATCCGGTGGATTAGTGCTAGTATGATCGCACCCGTCATGTTGAGGGCATAATTCCTATATGTGTTAACGGTTCACAGTCCCAGCCTAGAGAGATGGCTCATTCAAAAGGCACAATGGGCTTAACGACAACCCATCCGCTTCAACAACGCAGCTTCCTTGCAAGACGTGATATCGACACGTTGTAGGGCCCTCTGATGTCCGGCGAGTCAGGTTGTCGTCCTTTTAACAGTTCACGACGTACGATCCGAGATGAAAAAATAGAGCAAAAGAAGAAAAGTGGCCTGAAACTGATGAAAACGTTTGATTTTTGGCTCCAAAAACTGGCACAACGAGCCAACTTACTGCCCCCGTCGTAGAGCTCTCAGAGAGCTTTCCAACGGAATGCTGTTCGCCGCGTAACTCCTTACGGATCAAAAGTTATGGGCACTGGAGCGACGGAGACCTGGTCACAAACCGTACGTCCTCAGTTTGCTGGCTCAGCCTCTACGTGAAGCGAAGTTGTCTTGCCCAATGTTCTGTGGGATTCAGTAATAGAGATTTGGGGGATAAAGTATCTTGGAAACCCTAACCAAGGCAAAAAAAATTGAAATGGGGGTGCAACAGTAGGACTTCCCAGGGGGTCACCCATCCTAGTAATACTCTCGCCCAAGCACGCTTAACTTCGGAGTTCTGATAGGATCCGGGGCATTACGACTGGTATGATCGCTCCCGTCATATTGATGGCACAATTCCTTTATGTGTTAATGGTTCACAGTCCCAGCCTAGAGAGATGGCCCATTCGAAAGGCCCAATAGGCTTAACGACAACCCATCCGCTTCAACAACGCAGCATGCTTGCAAGACGTGATATCAACACGTTGTAGGGCCCTCTGATGTCCGGCGAGTCAGGTTGTCATCCTTTTAACAGTTCACGACATACGATCCGAGACGAAAAAATAGAGCAAAAGAAGAAAAGTGGCCTGAAACTGATGAAAACGTTCGATTTTGGGCTCCAAAAACTGGCACAACGAGCCAACTCACTACCCCCATCGTAGAGCTCTCAGAGAGCTTTGCAACGGTATGCTGTGCGCCGCGTAACTCCTTACGGATCAAAAGTTTTGGGCATTGGAGCGACGTAGACCTGGTCACAAACCGTACGTCCTGGGTTTGCTGGCTCAGCATCTACGTGAAGCGAAGTTGTCTTGCCCAATGTTCCGTGGGATTCAGTAATAGAGATTTGGGGGATAAAGTATCTTGGCAACCATAACCAAGGCAAAAAAAATTGAAAAGGGGGTGCAACACGAGGACTTCCCAGGGGGTCACCCATCCTAGTACTACTCTCGTCCAAGCACGCTTAACTTCGGAGTTCTGATGGGATCCGGTGCATTAGTGCGGGTATGATCGCACCCGTCTTGTTGAGCGCACAATTCCTTTGTGTGTTATCGGTTCACTATCCCAGCCTAGAGAGATGGCCCATTCAACAGGCCCAATGGTCTTAACGACAACCCTTATGCCTCAACAACGCAGGATCCTCACAAGACGTGATATCGACACATTGTAGGGCCCTCTGATGTCCCGTGAGACAGGTTGTCGTCCTTTTAACAGTTCACAACGTACGATTCGGGACGAAAAAACCGAGCAAAAGAAGAAAAGTGGCCTGAAAATGATGAAAACGTTCGATTTTGGGCTCCAAAAAGGGCACAGCGAGCAAGCTAGCTGCCCCCGTCGTAGAGCTCTCAAAGATCTTTGCAACGGTATTATGTGCGCCGCGCAACTCCTTACGGATCAAAAGTTATAGGCACCGGAGCGACGGAGACCTGGTCAGAAACCATAGGCCCTCGGTTTGCGGGCCCAGCCTGTACGTGAAGCGAAGTTGTCTTGCCCAATGTTCCATGGGATTTAGTAATAGAGATTTGGTGGATAAAGTATCTTGGCAACCCTAACCAGGGCAAAAAAAATTGAAAAGGGGGTACAACACGAGGACTTCCCAGGGTGTCACCCATCCTAGTACTACTCTCGCCCAAGCACGCTTAACTTTAGAGTTCTGATGGGATCCGGTGGATTAGTGCTAGTATGATCGCACCCGTCATGTTGAGGGCATAATTCCTATATGTGTTAACGGTTCACAGTCCCAGCCTAGAGAGATGGCTCATTCAAAAGTCACAATGGGCTTAACGACAACCCATCCGCTTCAACAACGCAGCTTCCTTGCAAGACGTGATATCGACACGTTGTAGGGCCCTCTGATGTCCCGTGAGACTGGTTGTCGTCCTTTTAACAGTTCACGACGTACGATCCGGGACGGAAAAACAGAGCAAAAGAAGAAAAGTGGCCTGAAACTGATGAAAACGTTCGATTTTGGGCTGCAAGTACGGGCACAGCGAGCAAGTTGGCTGCCCCTATCGTAGAGCTCTTAGAGAGCTTTGAAACGGTATGCTGTGCGCCGCGTAACTCTTTACGGATCAAAAGTTATTGGCACCGAAGCGACGGAGACCTGGTCAGAAACCCTACTCCATCAGTTTGCGGGCCCAGCCTCTACGTGAAGCGAAGTTGTCTTGGCCAATGTTCCGTGGGATTCAATAATAGAGATTTGGTGGATAAAGTATCTTGGCAACCTTAACCATGGCAAAAAATATTGAAAATGGGGTGCAACACGAGGAATTCCCCGGGGATCAACCATCCTAGTACTACTCTCGCCCAAGTACGTTTAAGTTCGGAGTTCTGACGGGATCCGGTGCATTAGTGCTGGTATGATCTCACCCGTCATGTTGAGGGCACAATTCCTTTATGTGTTAACGGTTCACAGTCCCAGCCTAGAGAGATGGCCCATTCAAAAGGCCCAATGGGCATAACGACAACCCATCCGCTTCAACAACGCAGCATCCTCGCAAGACGTGATATCGACACGTTGTAAGGCCCTCTAATGTCGCGTGAGTCAGGTTGTCGTCCTTTTAACAGTTCACGACGTACGATTCGGGATAGAAAAACAGAGCAAAAGAAGAAAAATGTCTTGAAACTGATGAAAACGTTCGATTTTGGGCTCCAAAAATGGGCACACCGAGCAAGCTGGCTGCCCCCGTCGTAGATCTCTCAGAGAGCTTTGCAACAGTATGCTGTGCGCCGCGTAACTCCTTAAGGATCAAAAGTTATGGGCACCGGAGTGACGGAGACCTGGTCACAAACCCTACATCCTCAGTTTGCGGGTTCAGCCTCTACGTGAACCGAAGTTGTCTTGCCCAATGTTCCGTGGGATTCAGTGATAGAGATTTGGTGGATAAAGTATCTTGGCAACCCTAACCAGGGCAAAAAAAATTGAAAAGGGGGTGCAACACGAGGACTTCGCAGAGGTTTACCCATCCTAGTACTACTCTCACCCAAGCACGCTTAACTTCGGAGTTTTGATGGGATCCGGTGCATTAGTGCTGGTATGATAGCACCCGTCATGTTGAGCGCACAATTCCTTTATGTGTTAACGGTTCACAGTCCCAACCTAGGGAGATGGCCCATTCAAAAGGCCCAATGGGCTTAACGACAACCCATCCGCTTCAACAACGCAGCATCCTCGCAAGACGTGATATCGACACGTTGTAGGGCCCTCTAATATCCTGCGAGTCAGGTTGTCGTCCTTTTAACAGTTCACGACGTACGATCCCGGACGGAAAAACAGAGCAAAAGAAGAAAAGTGGCTTGAAACTGATGAAAACGTTCGATTTTGGGCTCCAAATATGGGCAAAGTGAGCAAGCTGGCTGTCCCTGTCGTAGAGCTCTCAGAGAGCTTTGCAATGGTATTCTGTAAGCCGTGTAACTCCGTACGGATCAAAACTTATGGGCACCGGAGCGACGGAGACCTGGTCACAAACCCTACGCCCTCGGTTTGCAGGCCCAGCCTCTACGTGAAACGAAGTTGTCTTGCCCAATCTTCCAAGGGATTCAGTAATAGAGATTTGGTGGATAAAGTATCTTGGCAACCCAAACCAGTGCATAAAAAATTGAAAAGGGGGTGCAATACGAGGACTTCGTAGAGGGTCACCCATCCTAGTACTACTCTCGTCCATGCACGCTTGACTTTGGAGTTCTGATGGGATCCGCTGCATTAGTGCTGGTATGATCGCACCTGTCATGTTGAGGGCACAATTCCAATATGTGTTAACGATTCACAGTCCCAGCCTAGAGATATGGCCCATTCAAAAGGCCCAATGGGCTTAACGCAACCCATCCGCTTCAACAACACAGCATCCTCGCAAGGCAAGATATCGACACGTTATAGGGCCCTCTGATGTCCTGCTAGTCAGGTTGTTGTCCTTTTAACAGTTCACGACGTACGATCCGGGACGAAAAAACAGAGCAAAAGAAGAAAAGTGGCCTGAAACTGATGAAAACGTTCGATTTTAGGCTACAAATAAGGGCATAGCGAGCAAGCCGACTGCCCTCGTCGTAGAACTCTCAGAGAGGTTTCCAACGGTATGCTGTGCACCGCGTAACTCCTTACGGATCAAAAGTTATGGGCACCGGAGCGACGGAGACCTGGTCACAAACCCTACGCACTCTGTTTGCTAGCCCAGCCTCTAAGTGAAGTGAAGTTGTCTTGCCCAATGTTCCGTGGGATTCAGTAATAGAGATTTGGTGGATAAAGTATGTTGGCAACCCTGACCAAGGCAAAAAAAATTGAAATGGGGGTGCAACACGAGGACTTCCCTGGGGATCACCCATCCTAGTACTACTCTCGCCAAAGCATGCTTAACTTCGGAGTTCTGACGGGATCTGGTGCATTAGTGCTGGTATGATCGTACCCATCATATTGAGGGAACAATTCCTTTATGTGTTAACGGTTCACAGGCCCAGCCTAGAGAGATGGCTCATTCAAAAGGCCCAAAGGGCTTAACGACAACCCATCCGCTTCAACAACGCAACATCCTTGCAAGACGTGATCTCGACACGTTGTAGGGCCCACTGATGTCCAGCGAGTCAGGTTGTCGTCCTTTTAACAGTTCACGACGTACGATTCGGGATGAAAAAACAGAGCAAAAGAAGAAAAGTGACCTAAAACTGATGAAAACGTTCGATTTTGGGCTCCAAAAATGGGCACAGCGAGCAAGCTGGCTGCCCCCGTCGTAGAGCTCTCAGAGAGCTTTGCAACGGTATGCTGTGCGCCGCGTAACTCCTTATAGATCAAAAGTTACGGGCACCGGAGTGACGGAGACCTGGTCACAAACCCTACGCCCTCGGTTTGCAGGCTCAACCTCTACGTGAAGCGAAGTTGTCTTGACCAATGTTTTGTGGGATTCAGTAATAGAGATTTGGTGGATAAAGTATCTTGGCAACCCTAACCAGGGCAAAAAAAATTGAAAAGGGGGTGCAATATGAGGACTTCCCAGAGGGTCACCCATCCTAGTACTACTCTCGCCCATGCACGCTTAACTTCGGAGTACTGATGGAATCTGGTGCATTAGTGCTAGTATGATCACACCCGTCATGTTGAGGGCACAGTTCCTTTATGTGTTAACGGTTCACCGTCCCAGCCTAGAGAGATGGCCCATTCAAAAGGCCTAATGGGCTTAACGACAACCCATCATCTTCAACAGCACAGCATCCTCGCAAGACAAGATATCGACACGTTGTAGGGCCCTCTGATGTCCTGTGAGTCAGGTTGTCGTCCTTTTAACAGTTCACGACGTACGATCCGGGATGAAAAAATAGAGCAAAAGAAGAAAAGTGGCCTGAAACTAATGAAAATGTTCGATTTTGGGCTCCAAAAAGGAGCATAGCGAGCAAGCTGGCTGCCCCCGTCGTAGAGCTCTCAGAGAGCTTTGCAACGGTATGCTGTGCGCCGCGTAACTCCTTACGGATCAAAAGTTATGGGCACCGGTACGACGGAGACCTGGTCGCAAACCCTACGCCCTCGGTTTGCGGGCCCAAATCCTATATGTGTTAACGGTTCACAGTCCCAGCCTAGAGAGATGGCCCATTCAAAAGGCCCAATGCGCTTAACGACAACACATCCGCTTCAACAACACAGCATCCTCGCAAGACATGATCTCAACACGTTGTAGGGCCCTCTGATGTCCCGTGAGACTGGTTGTCGTTCTTTTAACAGTTCACGACGTACGATCCGGGAAGGAAAAATAGAGAAAAGAAGAAAAGTGGCCTGAAACTAATGAAAAAATTCAATTTTTGGCTACAAATAAGGGCACAGCGAGCAAGTTGGTTACCCACGTCGTAGAGCTCTCAGAGAGCTTTGCAACGGTATGCTGTGCCCCGAGTAACTCCTTATGGATCAAAAGTTATGTGCATTGGAGCGACGGAAACCTAGTCACAAACCTTACGCCCTCGGTTTGCGGGCTCAGCCTCTACGTGAAGCGGAGTTGTCTTGCCCAATGTTCCGTGGGATTCAGTAATAGAGATTTGGTGGATAAAGTATCTTGGCAACCCTAACCAGGGAAAAAAAAATTGAAAAGGGGGTGCAATACGAGGACTTCACAGAGGGTCACCCATCCTAGTACTACTCTCGCCCATGCACGCTTAACTTCGGAGTTCTGATGGGATCCGGTGCATTAGTGCTAGTATGATCGCACCCTTCATGTTGAGGGCACAATTCCTTTATGTGTTAACGGTTCACAATCCCAGCCTAGAGAGATGGCCCATTCAAAATGCCCATTGGGCTTAACGACAACCCATCCACTTCAACAACACAGCATCCTCGCAAGACAAGATATCGACACGTTGTAGGGCCCTCTGATGTCCTGCGAGTCAGGTTGTCATCCTTTTAACAGTTCACGACGTACGATCCGGGACGAAAAAACAGAGCAAAAGAAGAAAAGTGGCCTGAAACTGATGAAAACGTTCAATTTTGGACTCCAAAAATGGGCATAGCGAGCAAGCTGGTTGTCCCCGTCGTAGAGCTCTCAGAGTGCTTTGCAACGGTATGCTATGCGCCGCGTAACTCCTTACGGATCAAAAGTTATGGGCACCGGAGCGACGGAGACCTGGTCACAAACCCTACGCCCTCGGTTTGCGGGCCCAGCCTCTACGTGAAACGAAGTTGTCTTGCCCAATGTTTCGTGGGTTTCAGTAATAGAGATTTGGTGGATAAAGTATCTTGGCAGCCCTAACCAGGCAAAAAAAATTGAAAAGGGGGTGCACCACGTGGACTTCCCAGAGGGTCTCCCTTCCTAGTACTACTCTCGCCCAAGCACGCTTAACTTCGGAGTTCTGATGGGATCCGGTGCATTAGTGATGGTATGATCGCACTCGTCATGTTGAGGGCACAATTCCTATATGTGTTAATGGTTCACAGTCCCAGCCTAGCGAGATGGCCCATTCAAAAGGCCCAATGCGCTTAACGACAACACATCTGCTTCAACAACGTAGCATCCTCGCAAGATGTGATATCGACATGTTGTAGGGCCCTCTGATATCCCGTGAGACTAGTTGTCGTTCTTTTAACAGTTCACGACGTACGATCCGGGAAGGAAAAACATAGCAAAAGAAGAAAAGTGGCCTGAAACTAATGAAAACATTCAATTTTCAGCTACAAATAAGGGCAAGCGAGCAAACTGGTTACCCTCGTCGTAGAGCTCTCAGAGAGCTTTCCAATGGTATGCTGTGCGCCGCGTAACTCCTTATGGATTAAAAGTTATGGGCACCGGAGCGACGAAGACCTGGTCACAAACCTTACGCCCTCGGTTTACGGGCTCAGCCTCTACATGAAGCGAAGTTGTCATGCCCAATGTTTCGTGGGATTCAGTAATAGAGATTTGGTGGATAAAGTATCTTGGAAACCCTAACCAGGGCCAAAAAAATTGAAAAGTGGGTTCAACACGAGGACTTCCCAGAGGGTCACCCATCCTAGTACTACTCTTGCCCATGCACGCTTAGCTTCGGAGTTCTGATGGGATCCGGTGCATTAGTGCTGGTATGTTCACACCCATCATGTTGAGGGCACAATTCCTTTATGTGTTAACGGTTCACAATCCAAGCCTAGAGAGATGGCCTATTCAAAAGGCCCAATGGGCTTAACGACAACCCATCCGCTTCAACAACACAGCATCCTCGGAAGACGAGATATCGACAAGTTGTAGGGCCTACTGATGTCCTGCAAGTCTGGTTGTCGTCCTTTTAACAGTTCACGACTTACAATCTGGGACGAAAAAATAGAGCAAAAGAAGAAAAGTGGCTTGAAACTAATGAAAACGTTCGATTTTGGGCTCCAAAAATGGGCATAGCGAGCAAGCTGGCTGCCCCCGTCGTAGAGCTCTCAGAGAGCTTTGCAAGGGTATGCTGTACACCGCGTAACTCCTTACGGATCAAAACTTATGGGCACCGGAGCGACGGAGACCTAGTCACAAACCCTACGCCCTCGGTTTGCGAGCCCAGCCTCAACATGAAACGAATTTGTCTTGCCCAATGTTTTGTGGGATTTAGTAATAGCGATTTGGCTGATAAAGTATCTTGGCAACCCTAACCAGGGCAAAAAAAATTGAGAAGGGGGTGCAACACGAGGACTTCCCAAAGGGTCACCCAACCTAGTACTACTCTCGCCCAAGCACGCTTAACTTTGGAGTTCCGATGGGATCCGGTGCATTAGTGCTGGTATGATCGCACTCGTCATGTTGAGGGCACAATTCCTATATGTGTTAACGGTTCATAGTCCCAGCCTAGAGAGATGACCCAATCAAAAGGCCCAATGGGCTAACGACAATACATCCTCTTCAACAACGCAGCATCCTCGCAAGACGTGATATCGACACGTTGTAGGGCTCTCTCATGTCCCGTGAGACTGGTTGTCGTCCTTTTAACAGTTCACGATGTACGATATGGGACAGAAAAACATAGCAAAAGAAGAAAAGTGGCCTGAAACTGATGAAAACGTTCAATTTTCGGCTACAAATAAGGGCTCAGCGAGCAAGCTGGCTGGCCCCGTCGTAGAGCTCTCAGAGAGCTTTCCAACGGTATGCTGTGCACCGCGTAACTCCTTACGGATCAAAAGTTATGGGCATCGGAGCAACGGAGACCTGGTCACAAACCCTACGCCCTCGGTTTGCGGGCCCAGCCTCTACGTGAAGCGAAGTTGTCTTGCCCAATGTTCCGTGGGATTCAGTAATAGAGATTTTGTGGATAAAGTATCTTGGCAACCCTAACCAGGGCAAAAAAAATTGAAATGGGGGTACAACACGAGGACTTCCCTGGGTGTCACCCATCCTAGTACTACTCTCGCCCAAGCACGCTTAACTTCGGAGTTCTGATCGGATCCGGTGCATTAGTGCTGGTATGATCGCACCCATCATGTTGAGGGCACAATTCCTTTATGTGTTAACGGTTCACAGTCCCAACCTAGAGAGATGGCCCATTAAAAAGGACCAATGGGCTAAACGACAACCCATCCGCTTAAAAAACGCAGCATCCTCACAAGACGTGATATCGACACGTTGTAGGGCCCTCTGATGTAGCGTGAGTCAGGTTGTCATCCTTTTAACAGTTCCCAACGTACGATCCGGGACGGAACAACAGAGCAAATGAGAAAAGTGGCCTGAAACTGATGAAAACGTTCAATTTTGGGCTCCAAAAACGAGGACAGCGAGCAAGCTGGCTGCCCTCGTCGTAGAGCTCTCAGAGTGCTTTGCAACGGTATGTTGTGCGCCGCTAACTCCTTACGGATCAAAAGTTATGGGCACCGGAGCGACAGAGACCTGGTCACAAACCCTACGCCCTCGGTTTGCGGGCCCAGCCTCTACGTGAAGCGAATTTGTCTTGCCCAATGTTCCGTGGGATTCAGTAATAGAGATTTTGTGGATAAAGTATCTTGGCAACCCTAACCAGGGCAAAAAAAATTGAAATGGGGGTGCAACACGAGGACTTCCCGGGGGGTCACCCATCCTAGTACTACTCTCGCCCAAGCACGCTTAACTTCGGAGTTCTGATCGGATCCGGTGCATTAGTGCTGGTATGATCGCACCCATCATGTTGAGGGCACAATTCCTTTATGTGTTAACGGTTCACAGTCCCAGCCGAGAGAGATGGCCCATTCAAAAGGACCATTGGGCTAAACGACAACCCATCCGCTTAAAAAACGTAGCATCCTCGCAAGACGTGATATCGACACGTTGTAGGGCCCTCTGATGTAGCGTGAGTCAGGTTGTCATCCTTTTAACAGTTCTCAACGTACGATCCGGGACGGAAAAACAGAGCAAAAGAAGAAAAGTGGCCTGAAAATGATGAAAACGTTCAATTTTGGGCTCCAAAAACGGGCACAACGAGCAAGCTGGTTGTCCCCGTCGTAGAGCTCTCAGAGAGCTTTGCAACGGTATGCTGTGCACCGCTAACTCCTTACGGATCAAAAGTTATGGGCACCGGAGCGACGGACACCTGGTCACAAACCCTACGCCCTTGGTTTGCGGGCCCAGCCTCTACGTGAAACGAAGTTGTCTTGCCCAATGTTCCGTGGGATTCAGTAACAGAGATTTGGTGGATAAAATATCTTGGCAACCCTAAACAGGGCAAAAAAAATTGAAAAGTGGGTGCAACACGAGGACTTCCCAGGGGGTCACCCATCTTAGTACTACTCTCGCCCAAGCACGCTTAACTTCTGAGTTTTGATGGGATCCGGTGCATTAGTGCTGGTATGATCGCACCCGTCATGTTGAGGGCACAATTCCTTAATGTGTTAACGGTTCACAGTCCCAGCTTGGAGAGATGGCCCATTCAAAAGGCCCAATGGGCTTAACGACAACCCATCCGCTTCAACAACGCAGTATCCTCGCAAGACGTGATATCGACACGTTGTAGGGCCCTCTGATGTCTTGCGAGTCTGGTTGTCGTCCTTTTAACAGATCACGACATACAATCCGGGACGAAAAAATAGAGCAAAAGAAGAAAAGTGGCCTGAAACTGATGAAAATGTTCAATTTTGGGCTCCAAAAACGGGCACAGCGAGCAAGCTGGCTGCCCCCGTCGTAGAGCTCTCAAAGAACTATGCAACGGTATGCTGTGCACCGCGTAACTCCTTAATGATCAAAAGTTATGGGCACCGGAGCGACGGAGACCTGGTCACAAACCCTACGCCCTCGGTTTGCGGGCTCAGCCTCTACGTGAAGCGAAATTGTCTTGCCCAAAGTTCCGTGGGATTCAGTAATAGAGATTTGGTGGATAAAGTATCTTGGCAACCCTAACCAGGGCAAAAAAAATTGAAAAGTGGGTGCAACACGAGGACTTCCCAAAGGGTCACCCTTCCTAGTACTACTCTCACCCAAGCACGCTTAACTTCAGAGTTCTGATGGGATCCGGTGCATTAGTGCTGGTATGATCGCACCCGTCATGTTGAGGGCACAATTCCTTTATGTGTTAACGGTTCACAGTCCCAGCCTAGAGAGATGGCCCATTCAAAAGGCCCAATGGGCTTAACGACAACCCATCCGCTTCAACAACGCAGCATCCTCGCAATACGTGATATGGACAAGTTGTATGGCCCTCTGATGTCCCGTGTGTCAGGTTGTCGTCCTTTTGACAGTTCACGACGTACGATCCGGGATAGAAAAACATAGCAAAAGAAGAAAAGTGGCCTGAAACAGATGAAAACGTTCGATTTTGGGCTTAAAAAATGGGCACAGCGAGCAAGCTGGCTGCCCTCGTCGTAGTGCTCTTAGAGAGCTTTAAAACGGTATGTTGTGCGCCGTGTAACTCCTTACGGATCAAAAGTTATGGGTACCGGAGCGACAGAGACCTGGTCACAAACCTTACGCCCTCGGTTTGCAGTGTAAGCGTCTACGTGAAGCGAAGTTGTCTTGCCCAATGTTCCGTGGGATTTAGTAATAGAGATTTGATGGATAAAGTATCTTGGCAACCCTAACCAGGGCAAAAAAAATTAAAAAAAGGGTGCAATACGAGAACTTCCCAGAGGGTCACCCATCCTAGTACTACTCTCGCCCAAGCACGCTTAACTTCGGAGTTCTGATGGGATCCGGTGCATTAGTGCTGGTATGATCGCACCCGTCATGTTGAGGGCCCAATTCCTTTATGTGTTAACGGTTCACAGTCCCAGTCTAGAGAGATAGCCCATTCAAAAGGCCCAATGGGCTTAACGACAACCCATCCGCTTCAACAACGCAGCATCCTCGCAAGACGTGATATCGACACGTTGTAGGGCCCTCTGATGTCCTGCGAGTCAGGTTTTCGTCCTTTTAACAGTTCACGACGTACGATCCGGGACCGAAAAACAGAGCAAAAGAAGAAAAGTGGCCAGAAACTGATGAAAACGTTTGATTTTGGGCTCCAAAAATGGGCATCGCGAACAAGCTGCCTAGCCCCGTCGTAGAGCTCTCAGAGAGCTTTGCAACGGCATGCTGTTCGTCGCGTAACTCTTTACAGATCAAAAGTTATGGGCACCGGAGTGACGTAGACCTGGTCACAAACCCTACGCCCTCGGTTTGCGGGCTCAACCTCTACGTGAAGCGAAGTTGTCCTGCCCAATGTTCCGTGAGATTCAGTAATAGAGATTTGGTGGATAAAGTATCTTGGCAACCCTAACCAGGGCAAAAAAAATTGAAAAGGGGGGTGCAACACGAGGACTTCCCAGGGGGTCACCCATCCAAGTATTACTCTCGCCCAAGCACGCTTAACTTCGGAGTTCTGATGGGATCCGGTGCATTAGTGCTGGTATGATCGCACCCGTCATGTTGAGGGCACAATTTCTTTATGTGTTAACGGTTCACAGTCCCAGCCTAGAGAGATGGCCCATTCAAAAGGCCCAATGGGCTTAACGACAACCCATCCGCTTCAACAACGCAGCATCCTCGCAAGACGTGATCTCGACACGTTGTAGGGCCCTCTGATGTCGCGTGAGTCAGGTTGTCATCCTTTTAACAGTTCACGATGTACGATCCTGGACAGAAAAATAGAGCAAAAGAAGAAAAATGGCCTAAAACTGATGAAAACGTTCGATTTTGGGCTACAAAAAGGGGCACGACGAGCAAGCTTGTTGTTCCTGTCGTAGAGCTCTCAGAGAGCTTTCCAAGGGTATGCTGTGCGCCGCGTAACTCGTTACGGATCAAAAGTTATAGGCACCGGAGCGACGGAGACCTTGTCACAAATCCTACGCCCTCGGTTTGCAGGCCCGGCCTCTATGTGAAACGAAGTTGTCTTGCCCAACGTTCCGTGGGATTCAGTGATAGAGATTTGGTGGATAAACTATCTTGGCAACCCTAACCAGGGCAAAAAAAATTGAAAAGGGGGTGCAACACGAGGACTTCCCAGGGGGTCACCCATCCTAGTACTACTCTCGCCCAAGCACGCTTGACTTCGGAGTTCTGATGGGATCCGGTGCATTAGTGCTGGTATGATCGCACACGTGATGTTGAGCGCACAATTCCTTTGTGTTAACGGTTCACAGTCCCTGCCTAGGGAGATGGCCCATTCAAAAGGCCCAATGGGCTTAACGACAACCCATCCGCTTCAACAACGCAGCATCCTCGCAAGACGTGATGTTGACCCATTGTAGGGCCCTCTGATATCCTGCGAGTCAGGTTGTCGTCCTTTTATCACTTCACGACGTACGATCCGGGACGGAAAAACAGAGCAAAAGAAGAAAAGTGGCCTGAAACTGATGAAAACGTTCGATTTTGGGCTCCAAAAATGGGCACAACGAGTAAGCTGTCTGCCCCTGTCCTAGAGCTCTCAGAGAGCTTTGCAACGGTATGCTGTGCGCCGCGTAACTCCTTACGGATCAAAAGTTATGGGCACCGGAGCGACGGAGACCTGGTCACAAACCCTACGCCCTCGGTTTGCGGGCCCAGCCTCTACGTGAAACGAAGTTGTCTTGCCCAATCTTCCATGGGATTCAGTAATAGAGATTTGGTGGATAAATTATCTTGGCAACCCTAACCAGGGCAGAAAAAATTAAAAAGGGGGTGCAATACGAGGACTTCCCAGAGGGTCACCCATCCTAGTACTACTCTCACCCATGCACGCTTGACTTCGGAGTTCTGATGGGATCCGGTGCATTAGTGCTGGTATGATCGCACCCGTCATGTTGAGGGCACAATTCCTATATGTGTTAACGATTCACAGTCCCACCCTAGGGAGATGGCCCCTTCAAAAGGCCCAATGGGCTTAACGACAACCCATCCGCTTCAACAACACAGCATCCTCGCAAGACAAGATATCGACACGTTATAGGGCCCTCTGATGTCCTACGAGTCAGGTTGTCGTCGTTTTAACAGTTCACGACGTACGATCCGGGACGAAAAAATTGAGCAAAAAAAGAAAAGTAGCCTGAAACTGATGAAAATGTTCGATTTTGGGCTCCAAAAATGGGCACACAGAGCAAACTGGCTGCCCCCGTCGTAGATCTCTCAGAGAGCTTTGCAACGGTATGCTGTGCGCGCGTAACTCCTTACGGATGAAAAGTTATGGGCACCGGAGTGACGGAGACCTGGTGACAAACCCTACGCCCTCGGTTTGTGGGCCAAGCCTCTACGAGAAGCAAAGTTTTCTTGCCCAATGTTTCGTGGGATTCAGTGATAGAGATTTGGGGGATAAAGTATCTTGGCAACCCTAACCAGGGCAAAAAAAATTGAAAAGGGGGTACAAGACGAGGACTTCCCAGAGGGTCACCCATCCTAGTACTACTCTCCCTCAAGCACGCTTAACTTCGGAGTTCTGATGGGATCCGGTGCATTAGTGCTGGTATGATCGCACTCGTCATGTTTAGGAAACAATTCTTTTATGTGTTAACGGTTCACAGTCCCAGCCTAGAGAGATGGCCCATTCAAAAGGCCCAATGGGCTTAACGACAACACATCCGCTTGAACAACACAGCATCCTCGCAAGACGTGATATCGACAAGTTGTAGGACCCTGTGTTGTCCCGTGAGACTGTTGTCGTCCTTTTAACAGTTCACGACGTACGATCCGGGACGAAAAAACAGAGCAAAAGAAGAAAAGTGGCCTGAAACTGTTGAAAACGTTCGATTTTCGGCTACAAATAGGGGCACAGCGAGCAAGCTGGCTGCCCCCGTCATAGAGCTCTCAGAGAGCTTTCCAACGGTATGCTGTGCACCGCATAACTCCTTACGGATCAAAACTTATGGGCACCGGAGCGACGGAGACCTGGTCACAAACCCTACGCCCTCGGTTTGCAGGCCCATCCTCTACGTGAAGCGAAGTTGTCTTGCCCAATGTTCCATGGGATTCAGTAATAGAGATTTGGTGGATAAAGTATCTTGGCAACCCTAACCAGGGCAAAAAAAATTGAAATGGGGGTGCAACACGAGGACTTCTCTGGGGGTCACCCATCCTAGTACTACTCTCGCCCAAGCACGCTTAACTTCGGAGTTCTGATGGGATCTTGTGCATTAGTGCTGGTATGATCGCACCCATCATGTTGAGGGCACAATTCCTTTATGTGTTAACGGTTCATAGTCCCAACCTAGAGAGATGGCCCATTCAAAAGGCCCAATGGGCTTAACGACAACCCATCCGCTTCAACAACGCAGCATCCTAGCAAGACGTGATCTCGACACGTTGTAGGGCCCTCTGATGTCCTGCGAGTCAGGTTGTCATCCTTTTAAAAGTTCACGACGTACGATCCGGGACGGAAAAACAGAGCAAAAGAAGAAAAGTGGCCTGAAACTGATGAAAACGTTCGATTTTGTGCTCCAAAAATGGGCACAGCGAGCAAGCTGGCTGCCCCGTCGTAAAGCTCTCAGAGAGCTTTGCAACGGTATGTTGTGCACCGCGTAACTCCTTACAGATCAAAAGTTATGGGCACCGGAGTGACGGAGACCTGGTCACAAGCCCTACGCCCTCGGTTTGTGGGCTCAGCCTCTACGTGAAGCGAAGTTGTCTTGCCCAATGTTCCGTGGGATTCAGTAATAGAGATTTGGTGGATAACGTATCTTGGAAACTCTAACCAGGGCAAAAAAAATTGAAAAAGGGGTGGAATATGAATACTTCCCAGAGTGTCACCCATCCTAGTACTACTCTCGCCCATGCACGCTTAAGTTCGGAGTTCTGATGGGATCCGGTGCATTAGTGCTAGTATGATCGCACCCGTCATGTTGAGGGCACAATTCCTTTATGTGTTAACTGTTCACAGTCGCAGCCTAGAGAGATGGCCCATTCAAAAGGCCCAATTGGCTTAACGACAACCCATCCGCTTCAACAACACAGCACCTCGCAAGACAAGATATCGACACGTTGTAGGGCCCTCTGATGTCCTGTGAGTCAGGTTGTCGTCCTTTTAACAGTTCACGACGTACGATCCGGGACGAAAAAACAGAGCAAAAGAAGAAAAGTGGCCTGAAACTGATGAAAACGTTCGATTTTGGGCTCCAAAAACGGGCCCAACCTCTACATGAAACGAAGTTGTCTTGCCCAATGTTCCGTTGGATTCAGTAATAGAGATTTGGTGGATAAATTATCTTGGCAACCCTAACCAGGGCAGAAAAAATTGAAAAGGGGGTGCAATACGAGGACTTCCCAGAGGGTCACCAGTCCTAGTACTACTCTCGCCCATGCACGCTTGACTTCGGAGTTCTGATGGGATCCGGTGCACTAGTGCGTGTATGATCGCACCCGTCATGTTGAGGGCACAATTCCTATATGTGTTAACGATTCACAGTCCCACCCTAGGGAGATGGCCCCTTCAAAAGGCCCAATGGGCTTAACGACAACCCATCTGCTTCAACAACACAGCATCCTCGCAAGACAAGATATCGACACGTTATAGGGCCCTCTGATGTCCTGCGAGTCAAGTTGTCGTCGTTTTAACAGTTCACGACGTACGATCCGGGATGAAAAAATAGAGCAAAAAAAGAAAAGTAGCTTGAAACTGATAAAAATGTTCGATTTTGGGCTCCAAAATTGGGCACACCGAGCAAGCTGGCTGCCCCCGTCGTAGATCTCTCAGAGAGTTTTGCAACGGTATGCTGTGCGCCGCGTAACTCCTTACGGATCAAAAGTTATGGGCACCGGAGCGACGGAGACCTGGTCACAAACCCTACGCCCTCGGTTTGTGGGCCCAGCCTCTACGAGAAGCGAAGTTTTCTTGCCCAATGTTTCGTGGGATTCAATGATAGAGATTTGGGGGATAAAGTATCTTGGCAACCCTAACCAGAGCAAAAAAAAATTGAAAAGGGGGTGCAAGACGAGGACTTCCTAGAGGGTCACCCATCCTAGTACTACTCTCGCCCAAGCACGCTTAACTTCGGAGTTCTGATGGGATCCGGTGCATTAGTGCTGGTATGATCGCACTCGTCATGTTTAGGAAACAATTCTTTTATGTGTTATCGGTTCACAGTCCCAGCCTAGAGAGATGGCCCATTCAAAAGGCCCAATGGGCTTAACGACAACACATCTGCTTGAACAACGCAGCATCCTCGCAAGACGTGATATCGACACGTTGTAGGGCCCTGTGTTGTCCCGTGAGACTGGTTGTCGTCCTTTTAACAGTTCACGACGTAAGATCCGGGACGAAAAAACAGAGCAAAAGAAGAAAAGTGGCCTGAAACTGTTGAAAACGTTCAATTTTCGGCTACAAATAAGGGCACAGCGAGCAAGCTGGCTTCCCCTGTCATTGAGCTCTCAGAGAGCTTTCCTACGGTATGCTGTGCACCGCGTAACTCCTTACGGATCAAAACTTATGGGCACCGGAGCGACGGAGACCTGGTCACAAACCCTACGCCCTCGGTTTGCAGGCCCATCCTCTACGTGAAGCGAAGTTGTCTTGCCCAATGTTCCGTGGGATTCAGTAATAGAGATTTGGTGGATAAAGTATCTTGGCAACCCTAACCAGGGAAAAAAAAATTGAAATGGGGGTACAACACGAGGACTTCCCTGGGGGTCACCCATCCTAGTACTACTCTCGCCCAAGCACGCTTAACTTCGGAGTTCTGATGGGATCTTGTGCATTAGTGCTGGTATGATCGCACCCATCATGTTGAGGGCACAATTCCTTTATGTGTTAACGGTTCACAGTCCCAACCTAGAGAGATGGCCCATTCAAAAGGCCCAATGGGCTTAACGACAACCCATCCGCTTCAACAACGCAGCATCCTAGCAAGACGTGATCTCGACACGTTGTAGGGCCCTCTGATGCCCGGCGAGTCAGGTTGTCATCCTTTTAAAAGTTCATGACGCACGATCCGGGACGGAAAAACAGAGCAAAAGAAGAAAAGTGGCCTGAAACTGATGAAAACGTTCGATTTTGTGCTCCAAAAAAGGGCACAGCGAGCATGCTGGCTGCCCCGTCGTAGAGCTCTCAGAGAGCTTTGCAAGGGTATGTTGTGCACCGTGTAACTCCTTACAGATCAAAAGTTATGGGCACCGGAGTGACGGAGACCTGGTCACAAGCCCTACGCCCTCGGTTTGCGGGCTCAGCCTCTACGTGAAGCGAAGTTGTCTTGCCCAATGTTCCGTGGGATTCGCTAATAGAGATTTGGTGGATAAAGTATCTTGGCAACTCTAACCAGGGCAAAAAAAATTGAAAAAGGGGTACAATATGAAGACTTCCCAGAGTGTCACCCATCCTAGTACTACTCTCGCCCATGCACGCTTAACTTTGGAGTTCTGATGGGATCCGGTGCATTAGTGCTAGTATGATCGCACCCGTCATGTTGAGGGCACAATTCCTTTATGTGTTAACTGTTCACAGTCGCAGCCTAGAGAGATGGCCCATTCAAAAGGCCCAATTGGCTTAACGACAACCCATCCGCTTCAACAACACAACATCCTCGCAAGACAAGATATCGACACGTTGTAGGGCCTTCTGATGTCCTGTGAGTCAGGTTGTCGTCCTTTTAACAGTTCACGACGTACGATCCGGGATGAAAAAACAGAGCAAAAGAAGAAAAGTGGCCTGAAACTGATGAAAACGTTCGATTTTGGGCTCCAAAAACGGGCCCAACCTCTACGTGAAACGAAGTTGTCTTGCCCAATGTTCCGTTGGATTCAGTAATAGAGATTTGGTGGATAAATTATCTTGGCAACCCTAACCAGGGCAGAAAAAATTGAAAATGGGGTGCAATACGAGGACTTCCAAGAGGGTCACCCATACTAGTACTACTCTCGCCCATGCATGCTTGACTTCGGAGTTCTGATGGGATCCGGTGCATTAGTGCGGGTATGATCGCACCCGTCATGTTGAGGGCACAATTCCTATATCTGTTAACGATTCACAGTCCCACCCTAGGGAGATGGCCCCTTCAAAAGGCCCAATGGGCTTAACGACAACCCATCTGCTTCAACAACACAGCATCCTCGCAAGACAAGATATCGACACATTATAGGGCCCTCTGATGTCCTGCGAGTCAGGTTGTCGTCGTTTTAACAGTTCACGACGTACGATCCGGGACGAAAAAACAGAGCAAAAAAAGAAAAGTAGCCTGAAACTGATGAAAATGTTCAATTTTGGGCTCCAAAAATGGGCACACCGAGCAAGCTGGCTGCCCCCGTCGTAGATCTCTCAGAGAGTTTTGCAACGGTATGCTGTGCGCCGCGTAACTCCTTACGGATCAAAAGTTATGGGCACCGGAGCGACGGAGACCAGGTTACAAACCCTACGCCCTCGGTTTGTGGGCCCAGCCTCTACGAGAAGCGAAGTTTTCTTGCCCAATGTTTCGTGGGATTCAATGATAGAGATTTGGGGGATAAAGTATCTTGGCAACCCTAACCAGGGCAAAAAAAAATTGAAAAGGGGGTGCAAGACGAGGACTTCCTAGAGGGTCACCCATCCTAGTACTACTCTCGCCCAAGCACGCTTAACTTCGGAGTTCTGATGGGATCCGGTGCATTAGTGCTGGTATGATCGCACTCGTCATGTTTAGGAAACAATTCTTTTATGTGTTAACGGTTCACAGTCCCAGCCTAGAGAGATGGCCCATTCAAAAGGCCCAATGGGCTTAACGACAACACATCCGCTTGAACAACGCAGCATCCTCGCAAGACGTGTATCGACACGTTGTAGGGCCCTGTGTTGTCCCGTGAGACTGGTTGTCGTCCTTTTAACAGTTCACGACGTACGATCCGGGACGAAAAAACAGAGCAAAAGAAGAAAAGTGGCCTGAAACTGATGAAAACGTTCGATTTTGGGCACCAAAAACGGGCCCAACCTCTACGTGAAACGAAGTTGTCTTGCCCAATGTTCCGTTGGATTCAGTAATAGAGATTTGGTGGATAAATTATCTTGGCAACCCTAACCAGGGCAGAAAAAATTGAAAAGGGGGTGCAATACGAAGACTTCCCAGAGGGTCACCCATCCTAGTACTACTCTCGCCCATGTACGCTTGACTTCGGAGTTCTGATGGGATCCGGTGCATTAGTGCTGGTATGATCGCACCTGTCATGTTGAGGGCACAATTCCTATATGTGTTAACGGTTCACAGTCCCAGCCTAGAGAGATGGCCCATTCAAAAGGCCCAATGCGCTTAACGACAACACATCCGCTTCAACAACGCAGCATCCTCGCAAGATGTGTTATCGACACGTTGTAGGGCCCTCTGATGTCCTGTGAGATTGGTTGTCGTCCTTTTAACAGTTCACGACGTACGATCCGGGGCGGAAAAATAGAGCCAAAGAAGAAAAGTGGCCTAAAACTGATGAAAACGTTCGATTTTCAGCTACAAATAAGGGCACAGCGAGCAAGCCGACTGGCCACGTCGTAGAGCTCCCAGAGAGCTTTCCAACGGTATGTTGTGCACCGCGTAACTCCTTACGGATCCAAACTAATGGGCATCGGAGCAACGGAGACCTCGTCACAAACCCTACGCCCTTGGTTTGCATGCCCAACCTCTACGTGATGCGAAGTTGTCTTGCCCAATGTTCTGTGAGATTCAGAAATAGAGATTTGGTGGATAAAGTTTCTTGGCAACCCTAACCAGGGTAAAAAAAATTGAAATGGGGGTGCAACACGAGGACTTCCCTGGGGGTCACCCATCCTAGTACTACTCTCGCCCAAGCACGCTTAACTTCGGAGTTCTAATCGGATCCGGTGCATTAGTGCTGGTATGATCGCACCCATCATGTTGAGGGCACAATTCCTTTATGTGTTAACGGTTCACAGTCCCAGCCTAGAGAGATGGCCCATTCAAAAGGACCAATGGGCTAAACGACAACCCATCCACTTAAAAAACGCAACATCCTCGCAAGACGTGATATCGACACGTTGTAGGGACCTCTGATGTCCTGCGAGTCTGGTTGTAGTCATTTTAACAGTTCACGACGTACGATCCGGGACGAAAAAATAGAGCAAAAGAAGAAAAGTGGCCTGAAACTGATGAAAACGTTCAATTTTGGGGTCCAAAAATGGGCACAACGAGCAAGCTGGCTGCCCCCATCGTAGAGCTCTCAAAGAACTATGTAACGGTATGCTGTGCGCCGCGTAACTCCTTAAGGATCAAAAGTTATGGGCACCGGAGCGACGGAGAACTGGTCACAAACCCTACGCCCTCGGTTTGCAGGCTCAGCCTCTACGTGAAGCGAAGTTGTCTTGCCCAATGTTCCGTGGGATTCAGTAATAGAGATTGGGTGGATAAAGTATCTTGGCAACCCTAACCAGGGCAAAAAAAATTGAAAAGGGGGTGCAACACGAGGACTTCCCAAAGGGTCACCCATCCTAGTACTACTCTCGCCCAAGCACGCTTAACTTCGGAGTTCTAATCGGATCCGGTGCATTAGTGCTGGTATGATCGCACCCATCATGTTGAGGGCACAATTCCTTTATGTGTTAACGGTTCACAGTCCCATCCTAGAGAGATGGCCCATTCAAAAGGACCAATGGCCTAAACGACAACCCATCCACTTAAAAAATGCAACATCCTCGCAAGACGTGATATCGACACGTTGTAGGGACCTCTGATGTCCTGTGAGTCTGGTTGTAGTCCTTTTAACAGTTCACGACGTACGATCCGGGATGAAAAAACAGAGCAAAAGAAGAAAGTGGCCTGAAACTGATGAAAACGTTCAATTTTGGGGTCCAAAAATGGGCACAGCGAGCAAGCTGGCTGCCCCCATCGTAGAGCTCTCAAAGAACTATGTAACGGTATGCTGTGCGCCGCGTAACTCCTTAAGGATCAAAAGTTATGGGCACCGGAGCGACGGAGAACTGGTCACAAACCCTACGCCCACGGTTTGCAGGCTCAGCCTCTACGTGAAGCGAAGTTGTCTTGCCCAATGTTCCGTGGGATTCAGTAATAGAGATTGGGTGGATAAAGTATCTTGGCAACCCTAACCAGGGCAAAAAAAATTGAAAAGGGGGTGCAACACGAGGACTTCCCAAAGGGTCACCCATCCTAGTACTACTCTCGCCCAAGCACGCTTAACTTCAGAGTTCTGATGGGATCTGATGCATTAGTGCTGGTATGATCGCACCCGTCATGTTGAGGGCACAATTCCTTAAGGTGTTAACGGTTCACAGTCCCAGCTTAGAGAGATGGCCCATTCAAAAGGCCCAATGGGCTTAACGACAACCCATCTGCATCAACAACACAGCATCATCGCAAGACGTGATATCGACACGTTGTAGGGCCCTCTGATGTCCTGCGAGTCTAGTTGTCGTCCTTTTAACAGTTCACGACGTACGATCCGGGACGAAAAAACAGAGCAAAAGAAGAAAAGTGGCCTGAAACTGATGAAAACGTTCAATTTTGGGCTCCAAAAATGGGCACAGCGAGCAAGCTGGCTGCCCCCGTCGTAGAGCTCTCTAAGAACTATGCAACGGTATGCTGTGCACCGCGTAACTCCTTAAGGATCAAAAGTTATGGGCATCAAAGCGACGGAGACCTGGTCACAAACCCTACGCCCTCGGTTTGCGGGCTCAGCCTCTACGTGAAGCGAAGTTGTCTTGCCCAATGTTCCGTGGGATTCAGTAATAGAGATTTGGTGGATAAAGTATCTCGGCAACCCTAACCAGGGCAAAAAAAATTGAATAGGGGGTGCAACACGAGGACTTCCCAAAGGGTCACCCATCCTAGTACTACTCTCGCCCAAGCACGCTTAACTTCAGAGTTCTGATGGGATCTGGTGCATTAGTGCTGGTATAATCGCACCCGTCATGTTGAGGGCACAATTCCTTTATGTGCTAACGGTTCACAGTCCCAGCCTAGAGAGATGGCCCATTCAAAAGGCCCAATGGGCTTAACGACAACCCATCCGCTTCAACAACGCAGCATCCTCGCAAGACGTGATATGGACAAGTTGTAGGGCCCTCTGATGTCCCGTGAGTTAGGTTGTCGTCCTTTGGACAGTTCACGATGTACGATCCGGGATGAAAAAACAGAGCAAAAGAAGAAAATTTGCCCGAAACTGATTAAAATGTTCGATTTTGGGCTTCAAAAATGGGAACAGCGAGCAAGCTGGCTGCCCTCGTCGTAGAGCTCTTAGAGAGCTTTAAAACGGTATGCTGTGCGCCGTGTAACTCCTTACGGATCAAAAGTTATGGGCACCAGAGCGACAGAGACCTGGTCAAAAACCTTACACCCTCGGTTTGCGGGCTAAGTATCTACTTGAAGCGAAGTTGTCTTGCCCAATGTTCCGTGGGATTCAGTAATAGGGATTTGATGGATAAAGTATCTTGGCAACCCTAACCAGGGCAAAAAAAATTAAAAAAGGGGTGCAACACGAGGACTTCCCAGAGGGTCACCCATCCTAGTACTACTCTCGCCCAAGCACGCTTAACTTCGGAGTTCTGATGGGATCCGGTGCATTAGTGATGGTATGATCGTACCCATCATGTTGAGGGCACAATTCTTTTATGTGTTAACGGTTCACAGTCCCAGCCTAGAGAGATGGCCCATTCAAAAGGCCTAATGGGCTTAACGACAACCCATCCGCTTCAACGACGCAGCATCCTCGCAAGACGTGATATCGACACATTGTAGGGCCCTCTGATGTCCTGCGAGTTAGGTTGTCGTCCTTTTAACAGTTCACGACGTACGATCCGGGACGAAAAAAAGAGCAAAAGAAGAAAAGTGGCCTGAAACTGATGAAAATGTTCGATTTTGGGCTCCAAAAATGGGCACATCGAGCAACCTGGCAGCCCCCGTCGTAGAGCTCTCAGAGAGCTTTACAACGGTTTGCTGTGCGTCGCGTAACTCCTTACAGATCAAAAGTTATGTGAACCGGAGTAACGGGGACCTGGTCACAAACCCTACGCCCTCGGTTTGCGGGCTCAGCTTCTACGTGAAGCGATGTTGTCTTGCCCAATGTTCTGTGGGATTCGGTAATGGAGATTTGGTGGATAAAGTATCTTGGTAACCCTATCCAGGGCAAAAAAAATTGAAAAGGGCTTGCAATACGAGGACTTCCCAGGGGGTCACCTATCCTAGTACTACTCTTGCCCATGCACGCTTAACTTCGGAGTTCTGATGGGATCCGGTGCATTAGTGCCGGTATGATCGCACCCGTCATGTTATGGGCACAATTCCTTAATGTGTTAACGGTTCACAGTCCCAGCCTAGAGAGATGGCCCATTCAAAAGGCCCAATCGGCTTAAACAACGCAGCATCCTCGCAAGACGTGATATCGACACGTTGTAGGGCCCTCTGATGTCCTACGAGTCTAGTTGTCGTCCTTTTTACAGTTCACGACGTTCGATCCGGGATGAAAAAATAGAGCAAAAGAAGAAAAGTGGCCTGAAACTGAAGAAAACGTTCGATTTTGGGCTCCAAAAGTGGGCACAGCGAGCAAGATGGCTGCCCCCGTCATAGAGCTCTTAGAGACCTATGCAACGGTATGTTGTGCGCTGCATAACTCCTTAAGGATCAAAAGTTATGGGCATCGGAACGACGGAGACCTGGTCACAAACCCTACGCCCTCGGTTTGCGGGCTCAGCCTCAACGTGAAGCGAAGTTGTCTTGCCCAATGTTCCGTGCGATTCAGTAACAGAGATTTGGTGGATAAAGTATCTTGGCAACCGTAACCAGTGCAAAAAAAATTGAAAAGGGGGTGCAACACGAGGACTTCCCAAAGGGTCACCCATCCTACTACTACTCTCGCGCAAGCACGCTTAACTTCGGAGTTCTGATGGGATCCGGTTCATTAGTGCTGGTATGATCGCACCCGTCATGTAGAGGGCACAATTCCTTTATGTGTTAACAGTTCACAGTCCTAGCCTAGAGAGATGGCCCATTCAAAAGGCCCAATGGGCTTAATGACAACCCATCCACTTCAACAACGCAGCATCCTCGCAAGACGTGATATGAACAAGTTGTAGGGCCCTCTGATGTCCCGTGAGTCAGGTTGTCTTCCTTTTGACAGTTCACGACGTACGATCCGGGACGAAAAAACAGAGCAAAAAAAGAAAAGTGGCCTGAAACTGATGAAAACTTTCGATTTTGGGCTTCAAAAATGGGAACAACGAGCAAGCTGGTTGCCCCCGTTGTAGAGCTCTCAGAGAGCTTTGTAACGGTATGCTGTGCGCCGTGTAACTACTTATGGATCAAAAGTTATGGGCCCCGGAGCGACGGAGACCAGGTCACAAACCTTACGCCCTCGGTTTGCAGGCTAGGCGTCTACGTGAAGCGAAGTTGTCATTCCCAATGTTCCGTGGGATTCAGTAATAGAGATTTGGTGGATAAAGTATCTTGGCAACCCTAACCAGGGCAAAAAAAATTAAAAAGGGGGTGCAACACGAGGACTTCCCATAGGGTCACCCATCCTAGTACTACTCTCGTCCAAGCACGCTTCACTTCGGAGTTCTGATGGGATCTGGTGCATTAGTGCTGGTATGATCGCACCCGTCATGTTGAGGGCACAATTCCTTTATGTTTTAACGGTTCACAGTCCCACCCTAGAGAGATGGCCCATTCAAAAGGCCCAATGGGCTTAACGACAACCCATCCGCTTCAACAACGCAGCATCATCGCAAGACGTGATATCGACGCGTTGTAGGGCCCTCTGATGTCCTACGTGTCACGCCCCAACCCGACCTATAAAGGTTAGACTAGGGTGTGATCTAAACATTCAAGTCCTTTCACATTCTTAATCATTCTAGGAGGTTTAACACTTAACGTTTTATTCTAGACTCCAAAATTTTTCAGAAATCCGGCAACATAACGGCTGTAATTGGGCTATTTGTTTTGACCTAAATTTTCTAACAGCCTCAAACTTTCAATTCAAGTTCATTCCCGACTAGAGTTTACTATTTTATCATCAATTGAATTGCTTATTGGTTATTTCGACGTCCCGTTTGATTTATAACCTAGCATGATACTATGTCTTGTTTGTCCATTTATCCTCGTTTCAAAATATACCTGTTGATCTTAGCTTATTAGCGAGTACCTGTTGAGATTGGATAAGTTCATTTGTCTATTCCTTAACTAGCGTCATAACCTATGATAGACTAATGATAGCAAAAGCAAAAATGATCATACTATGTCTAGTATCAGTCTACTTAATATAAGTACAAACCAAAATTAGACCCCAAATTACAACGGAGGTCTATTACATCACAAACAACAAATAACGTAAGGGAAATAGTCTTCAAGTAACAAAAGTTCACAAGTAGTCACGTTCAAGCAAAACAACAATAACAGGCAATCACTCCAGGGGTTCATCATTAGGTACATTGAGCTCGGGTTCCTGTACCTGTTCTTCTTCACCTGAAATGATAAAAGAGGGTGAGTCCTTATGAACTCAGCGAGGGGGAACGAGAAATAAGTTTTGAAACTCATTTTCCGGTTAAACTTATGAAAATCCCTTTTTCAAACATGAATACAACAGAAATACGAGTACAGAAATACAAATACAGAAACAGGAATACCGGTCTTTCCTCCCCGAGGTTCTCTAGGATCCAAGCGGGAGTACTTATACACATAATAAAAAGGATACGGTGAGCTTTTGCTCTCAGATCAGATCCAGGATCAGTTGTTGCGGCCGACTTCAAATCATCCCCCAAACACACCAGGTGGGTGTACTCCGGATGTACCCCAAAATCCTACGACCCAACTCTCCGAGGAAGTCTAGCCCCCAAGCGAGAGAGGGAATGGGACCATGGTGGTCACGGTAACACCGGCAAGCCCGATGCCGCCCGGCGTGCGTGATCGCTACCATGCCGACAGGAAAGGTTGCAACCTTGTATGCAATGCACATTTATGACAGGTAATATTTCACAGTAGGAGGACAACAAAGTAGGTTGCCTCCGGACAGTCATAAGATTGCACATTGACCAAGTAAACAGGCAGGGCACGATAAAACAGGTAATATATCACAGTAGGAGGATAACAAAGTAGGTTGCCTCCGGACAATTTCAAGATCACATATTGCCAAGTAAACGAACGAGGCATGCTTGACATGAAATTTTACTTGTAGAACACATAGAGTCATATGAACATTAAACGGGCAGCCATGTAACACATGCAAGTCAAGCCATATAACTCATTTCAAAGTTCATGTAATCAAGTGATAAGATTATTCAACATGCAATGACATCAATCATGGGTTCGGGTGCAAGAAAAGCTTATTTGTCAACATGCAATGGTCAAAATCACATTTGAAGTTATAAGACATTAACGGGCAGCCCACTAAGCATATAATTTCCACACAATATCCAAATGATCAACACTTAGCAAGACTACCTAGTCATTAGGGTTTCCGTTTCATGCTTAACCGCGTGATTAAACCCTAAGTCAACTCAAAATCATTCTCAAGTCATGCATCATTCAATTCAAACATCCTCAAGTACCCAAAACAGTCCACACAACATTCCAACACCACAATTCCAAGCAATTAGTACCACAAGAGAGGTTACATCAATTTTCCAAGCATATAGCTAAGTGAAACCTTTACTGCAATAGGCTGTATTCTCACAATCAATAGGATAACCAAAAAATCTCCAAATCCAGTGAATAAGATGTCAAATTAAAGCTTAACAAGTTAAATAAAATCAGAAACAAACCTTGCATCAATTGGAGTTCGGGATCATTAGATATTGCCGAAACAGTGGAATAGCTCAAAACTGTCCAGATTTGCATACTTTTCAGAAATTGACGTTTTTGAGGTCCTTAGAGTCATTTTTAGCTTTGGTCCATTTCTGACAAAATTGTCCAGAACTGAAAAATCTAGTAGTACACCAATTTTCATGAATTTTGGACAACATTTACTAAGTCAAACATGGTTCGCTCCACAAGGTCAGTGCATCTGCCAAAACCTGATTCATTTTCCCAGATTTCCAGATTTGGTCATATTTTAATGATTTGCCAGTTTGAGGACCTTAGAGTCAAAATTAGCTTCGGCCTATTTCTGGGAAAAATTTTCAAAACTGTCCAAACTAGTCACCCACCAATTTTCAAGCATTTTCAACATCATTTGCTTAGCTAAACTTACCTCGAACAGACTGGTCAGAGAGCTGTCATCCACTTCGACTTCACCTAGCATCATTTTCAAGCCAAGATCTTGCCATGCATGGTTGTTTAAGCTTATGAACGACCATATAGCTCAAGTACAGAAGCAAATACACACATTTATGAGCATGCATGTGAAATTTCAAAGAGTTTTCAAAAGCTTTTAACCCTCACCTTTGCAATCAACCAAAAGATGCACAAAAACCTTGTTGAGGCTCAAATTTCTTCCTCTTCTTGCTTAGCCGAGTTTCCAACTTGGTTTTCTCTATTTTTCCTAGCCTAGTAAGCAATCTCTTAGTACATGCATGTAGTTAGGACTTGAAGAAAAGAAATGGAAGCTTAGTAACTCACCTAGGCCGAAAATGAAGCTTCAATGCACATGCATGAGTGATTTTTGCATCCTAGCTTGTTCGGTTGAGGTCCTTTGCTTGTGGCTTGCTTGGTTTAGCTATGGTGTGAAGAAGAGAAGCTATGGAGATGAAGAACTCAGCCAAAACCGAAATGGAGAGAGAAAATGAGAGGGAGAGAGAGAAATGTGAGGAAAGTGAGAGAAATGAGAGAAAAATGAGGCTTTTTGCAATTTTTTGAGCATGTGGTCAGCCTTGGGCTTCCAAATCTGAATTTTTGTGTCTTCAAGGTGGAATTTGAAATGTTAGCATGGGCCATGAGTGGTTTGGTCGAAAATGAGAGGAAATTGAGGTGGTTTTGGGCAATTTTTTATGCATTGATAAGTGTTTTTGTGTCATGACTTGTCTAGAATTATTTTGAATTAAACATGCATGCAAAAATCTGATTTTGTGTCATCTTTTGAATTGTTTTAACATGTGTGTAAGAGAATGTTGGGTATTTAGAGATTTTAGGTAGAATAGAATATAGGGTATGTTTAGAGGTTGGTGAGATTTTGTCTTGTAGTGAGTGTAAAATATAATATTTAGGTGTTAGTGGATTTTGTAGAGATTTGAATTAGGATTATAATAATAGTTAGTGGATTGTGTAGGATTATTTTATTGTCTTGTGCTTTGTGTAGGATTCTTTCTTGATCAACGTGGTGGCACGGATTCCTAGGTCTAGGGTACGAATTACGAGGTAGACACGATCTACGAGGTAAGACACGAACATCAAGACTAATGCACGTACTTCAAAACTAATGCACAGATTTCAATGCAAATGCACGCAATCCCTAGATAAATGTACGTAAACCAATACAAGGCACGTAATTCAAGACACGACTCTTAAACCTAGGTTAAAGCACGCAGTTCAAGGTTAATGCACACGAAACGAAGAGACACACGCAAATCAAGGTCTCGCATGTAAATTAAGGTCATGGCATGTTTATCTAGGTATCGCACGTATATCAAGGATTAGGGCACACAATTTTAGGTTAAGGCACGTATAACGAGGTATGCACGAAAACCAAGATAGGACACGTAATCCTAGGTCGGTCATATAATTTTAGGTCTAAGGCGCGCAAATCGAGGTAAGACACGTTATTCGGTGTCGGGCCTCACATCCTCCCCTCCTTAAAAGAATTTCGTCCCGAAATTCATTCTTACTTGTTAAGGTCATTTAGACGGATTCCGACCATTGTCATTTTCAACTCCGGGTCGTCCTTTGCTCTGTGATCTCTCTTACCACAACGAATTCACTTCCTAGCTTTCTCCAATCATTTAATTCGGTGTGACCCCTACATTTACAATTCGTTCCTTTGAACAACTCTCTTTTCTTCAATTGATCTTAAGGTCGAGTTCATTAACTAAGGTTAGAATCTCCAAACATAGTCATCAAAACTGCATTGGTATCCTAACAATAGAACTATAACTCCAAAATCATGACTCATGTTGTATCAATCTCGCATCCATACCTCAAAAGGAATATCACAATAATACCGCAATCTTATGGTTACATACACTAATTTCAAGATGATAGGTCTATATCCGATTTACATATCATATCTACTAGCTTCAAATTGTCAGCACGTAAGACATACACATGTTATGGATTATTTCCACAATACGACTCTATTTTCAGGAAAAACTCTCCAAACAAACTGATCCATCTCAAATCGTCATCTATCGATGGTATTATAGCCCTTCTTATCTCGCAGGTACATTAGATTAGCAAATCTTCTAATGACTAGTCTCCTAATCATAGGCTCCTATTCACTAACATCCTTTCCCAGCTTCGTTAACCTTCATGCCCGTAATCAAGGAGAAAGACTGTTGAGGTTCATGAAACTCAAACTCTAAGGTTTATTAAGTACCACCAACAAATTTCCATTGAAGTTGCATGAGTAACTAATCATGTAGCACTAGTTCAACTTTTCAGTAAGCTTCATCAGCTTGTGATCCACAATTTATTTCCATATTCAAATCTCTATTTTCAAGTCACGAGGCTTCAGAACTTTCTTTTAATCTTATCCAAATTTCCTAAGACAAATAGCTTCAACCTCAAATAAATTCTACTCACCTTAATCCACGGTTACGTCATACTTAAGAAGACAATGGTCCTACTCACTTAGCGACCTAGTCATCTCTTCGAACACTTAATGCTCGCCAATATATCTTTGACATTAATGTTACTAAGCTGGGTTCATCGCCATGTAAGTGATATCAATACTCTACTAGGTTACTGACCGTACAACAACAATCCTAGGACTATAAATGGGTACCGAAATGACCGAGCTCATAAAATACTTACACGAGATAACTTCAAGGTTGTATCAACATAATAATTATGACCACGAGGCATCCTTCAACATGACCTAATAGAACTTCAAAAGTAATTAACCATTTATTTAACTATCACTACAAGATTCACCCTCTATTCAACAACCACGATTCAAAGTCCACCGATCGCTAGTCTCTAGATGTGAAACGGTGCACATAGATACGGTGGTCTAACAATAGTCTCTTGGGTCATTATGACTCTAATTCATCCCTATCTTAACTCTATGAAATCTTATTCTTCTCATTTATATGTTCAACTAGCTAAGAGCATCAAGACTCATCGACCTTAGGTCCTAGGGTTCACCATGAATCATCATGCATACTCACTATTAGCTATTTAGGATTTCAAATCATACCCTAACAACTCCACTTGGCAACCAGATGCTTAATATCATTTCCATGGTTTATATACCGAGCCCATCGGTCTTACTTAGGGATATATGCTATCTAACATCCTCTAGGGTATCCAAACAACGAGTGCATAGATTGACTTACTTGCATATTTACAGCTAAGTTCAAGGGACACCAAACTAATACCGTTTTTCTTAATATCGCAAATATCCAACTTAGGACCTTAGCAACGTTAGTCATCTAATGCATAATTCAATACCTTAAACTTCTATTCGACCTAACATTTAGGTGTAGTCTTCCGAACACAAGTTCTAGCTACGTGAATTCCTCGATTCCAACATCTCTGTATCTTGTTATACCAAAGATTCATCAGCCTTGTTAAACCTAGTTTCCAGAGTTGCCTACATGTCTTGAGGTTATCCATTGTTAAGTTACTTAAACACACTATTCATGCCTTAATAATCTAACCCCTATCGTCAATTTTCACGAGTTCATCTCTTAATTTCTAGGTCACAATCTTATCATTGAGTGAACTTGAAACTCGTTAATATACACCTCATTAGGTTCAACGATGCTTAATTCCAATCAAGTAAGGATTCGATCATATAAATAGTCTATTATACCATTTCAAGGTATAAGAATTTGATTCAAAAGCAACTCATAAGTCAAACATCCATTATAAGCATATGAACATATATATAATACTCTACATGTCCAATAGTATATTCTTATATCTAAGGAAAGTTGTATGTCCTTAACATTTATTCTTGAACCACAATTAGGAGAACGGTTTAACAGAATCAAGAACTCTATAGCTATAAAATTGAAAACTTAATCACAGGCATATGTATTCCAAATATAAGGGGATAATTTTACCTCAACAATTATACCTGTGCTACGCATTTTATACATATGCATATCCAATAATACATACTATCGATCGAGCACCTGTGAAGATGCGAGAAATCTCTAACCGAGCCTTTTCTTTCGTCCTGCACAAATTCACTTCCCTGAAAGTCCTAATCCTAACTATCTATATGTATAAACAGTCATTCATGGTTATATAACATGCACATGTATCAAGGAAGGAGTATAAAAGCATGCATTCATTATTGAGGTCATTAACGTGTCGGTGTGCATGACACATAATACATATAGTCCACAAAGGCACATAGTATTCAATTCTCAAAGCAATTAAAGCACATTAGCACACATTAACACATATAAACAAGACATTATAATTACCTTAGGGCTTCTACCCATGGTCCGAGAGTTGAACCCGACTAACGCCTAGTTACTAAACTAAGCTCTGATACCATTCTTCTATTGTGTCACGCCCCAACCCGACCTATAAAGGTTAGACTAGGGTGTGATCTAAACATTCAAGTCCTTTCACATTCTTAATCATTCTAGGAGGTTTAACACTTAACGTTTTATTCTAGACTCCAAAATTTTTCAGAAATCCGGCAACATAACGGCTGTAATTGGGCTATTTGTTTTGACCTAAATTTTCTAACAGCCTCAAACTTTCAATTCAAGTTCATTCCCGACTAGAGTTTACTATTTTATCATCAATTGAATTGCTTATTGGTTATTTCGACGTCCCGTTTGATTTATAACCTAGCATGATACTATGTCTTGTTTGTCCATTTATCCTCGTTTCAAAATATACCTGTTGATCTTAGCTTATTAGCGAGTACCTGTTGAGATTGGATAAGTTCATTTGTCTATTCCTTAACTAGCGTCATAACCTATGATAGACTAATGATAGCAAAAGCAAAAATGATCATACTATGTCTAGTATCAGTCTACTTAATATAAGTACAAACCAAAATTAGACCCCAAATTACAACGGAGGTCTATTACATCACAAACAACAAATAACGTAAGGGAAATAGTCTTCAAGTAACAAAAGTTCACAAGTAGTCACGTTCAAGCAAAACAACAATAACAGGCAATCACTCCAGGGGTTCATCATTAGGTACATTGAGCTCGGGTTCCTGTACCTGTTCTTCTTCACCTGAAATGATAAAAGAGGGTGAGTCCTTATGAACTCAGCGAGGGGGAACGAGAAATAAGTTTTGAAACTCATTTTCCGGTTAAACTTATGAAAATCCCTTTTTCAAACATGAATACAACAGAAATACGAGTACAGAAATACAAATACAGAAACAGGAATACCGGTCTTTCCTCCCCGAGGTTCTCTAGGATCCAAGCGGGAGTACTTATACACATAATAAAAAGGATACGGTGAGCTTTTGCTCTCAGATCAGATCCAGGATCAGTTGTTGCGGCCGACTTCAAATCATCCCCCAAACACACCAGGTGGGTGTACTCCGGATGTACCCCAAAATCCTACGACCCAACTCTCCGAGGAAGTCTAGCCCCCAAGCGAGAGAGGGAATGGGACCATGGTGGTCACGGTAACACCGGCAAGCCCGATGCCGCCCGGCGTGCGTGATCGCTACCATGCCGACAGGAAAGGTTGCAACCTTGTATGCAATGCACATTTATGACAGGTAATATTTCACAGTAGGAGGACAACAAAGTAGGTTGCCTCCGGACAGTCATAAGATTGCACATTGACCAAGTAAACAGGCAGGGCACGATAAAACAGGTAATATATCACAGTAGGAGGATAACAAAGTAGGTTGCCTCCGGACAATTTCAAGATCACATATTGCCAAGTAAACGAACGAGGCATGCTTGACATGAAATTTTACTTGTAGAACACATAGAGTCATATGAACATTAAACGGGCAGCCATGTAACACATGCAAGTCAAGCCATATAACTCATTTCAAAGTTCATGTAATCAAGTGATAAGATTATTCAACATGCAATGACATCAATCATGGGTTCGGGTGCAAGAAAAGCTTATTTGTCAACATGCAATGGTCAAAATCACATTTGAAGTTATAAGACATTAACGGGCAGCCCACTAAGCATATAATTTCCACACAATATCCAAATGATCAACACTTAGCAAGACTACCTAGTCATTAGGGTTTCCGTTTCATGCTTAACCGCGTGATTAAACCCTAAGTCAACTCAAAATCATTCTCAAGTCATGCATCATTCAATTCAAACATCCTCAAGTACCCAAAACAGTCCACACAACATTCCAACACCACAATTCCAAGCAATTAGTACCACAAGAGAGGTTACATCAATTTTCCAAGCATATAGCTAAGTGAAACCTTTACTGCAATAGGCTGTATTCTCACAATCAATAGGATAACCAAAAAATCTCCAAATCCAGTGAATAAGATGTCAAATTAAAGCTTAACAAGTTAAATAAAATCAGAAACAAACCTTGCATCAATTGGAGTTCGGGATCATTAGATATTGCCGAAACAGTGGAATAGCTCAAAACTGTCCAGATTTGCATACTTTTCAGAAATTGACGTTTTTGAGGTCCTTAGAGTCATTTTTAGCTTTGGTCCATTTCTGACAAAATTGTCCAGAACTGAAAAATCTAGTAGTACACCAATTTTCATGAATTTTGGACAACATTTACTAAGTCAAACATGGTTCGCTCCACAAGGTCAGTGCATCTGCCAAAACCTGATTCATTTTCCCAGATTTCCAGATTTGGTCATATTTTAATGATTTGCCAGTTTGAGGACCTTAGAGTCAAAATTAGCTTCGGCCTATTTCTGGGAAAAATTTTCAAAACTGTCCAAACTAGTCACCCACCAATTTTCAAGCATTTTCAACATCATTTGCTTAGCTAAACTTACCTCGAACAGACTGGTCAGAGAGCTGTCATCCACTTCGACTTCACCTAGCATCATTTTCAAGCCAAGATCTTGCCATGCATGGTTGTTTAAGCTTATGAACGACCATATAGCTCAAGTACAGAAGCAAATACACACATTTATGAGCATGCATGTGAAATTTCAAAGAGTTTTCAAAAGCTTTTAACCCTCACCTTTGCAATCAACCAAAAGATGCACAAAAACCTTGTTGAGGCTCAAATTTCTTCCTCTTCTTGCTTAGCCGAGTTTCCAACTTGGTTTTCTCTATTTTTCCTAGCCTAGTAAGCAATCTCTTAGTACATGCATGTAGTTAGGACTTGAAGAAAAGAAATGGAAGCTTAGTAACTCACCTAGGCCGAAAATGAAGCTTCAATGCACATGCATGAGTGATTTTTGCATCCTAGCTTGTTCGGTTGAGGTCCTTTGCTTGTGGCTTGCTTGGTTTAGCTATGGTGTGAAGAAGAGAAGCTATGGAGATGAAGAACTCAGCCAAAACCGAAATGGAGAGAGAAAATGAGAGGGAGAGAGAGAAATGTGAGGAAAGTGAGAGAAATGAGAGAAAAATGAGGCTTTTTGCAATTTTTTGAGCATGTGGTCAGCCTTGGGCTTCCAAATCTGAATTTTTGTGTCTTCAAGGTGGAATTTGAAATGTTAGCATGGGCCATGAGTGGTTTGGTCGAAAATGAGAGGAAATTGAGGTGGTTTTGGGCAATTTTTTATGCATTGATAAGTGTTTTTGTGTCATGACTTGTCTAGAATTATTTTGAATTAAACATGCATGCAAAAATCTGATTTTGTGTCATCTTTTGAATTGTTTTAACATGTGTGTAAGAGAATGTTGGGTATTTAGAGATTTTAGGTAGAATAGAATATAGGGTATGTTTAGAGGTTGGTGAGATTTTGTCTTGTAGTGAGTGTAAAATATAATATTTAGGTGTTAGTGGATTTTGTAGAGATTTGAATTAGGATTATAATAATAGTTAGTGGATTGTGTAGGATTATTTTATTGTCTTGTGCTTTGTGTAGGATTCTTTCTTGATCAACGTGGTGGCACGGATTCCTAGGTCTAGGGTACGAATTACGAGGTAGACACGATCTACGAGGTAAGACACGAACATCAAGACTAATGCACGTACTTCAAAACTAATGCACAGATTTCAATGCAAATGCACGCAATCCCTAGATAAATGTACGTAAACCAATACAAGGCACGTAATTCAAGACACGACTCTTAAACCTAGGTTAAAGCACGCAGTTCAAGGTTAATGCACACGAAACGAAGAGACACACGCAAATCAAGGTCTCGCATGTAAATTAAGGTCATGGCATGTTTATCTAGGTATCGCACGTATATCAAGGATTAGGGCACACAATTTTAGGTTAAGGCACGTATAACGAGGTATGCACGAAAACCAAGATAGGACACGTAATCCTAGGTCGGTCATATAATTTTAGGTCTAAGGCGCGCAAATCGAGGTAAGACACGTTATTCGGTGTCGGGCCTCACACTACGAGTCAGGTTGTCGTCCTTTTAACAGTTCACGATGTACAATCCGTGTCGAAAAAATAGAGCAAAAGAAGAAAAGTGGCCTGAAACTGATGAAAACGTTCGATTTTGGGCTCCAAAAAAGGGCACAACGAGCAAGCTGGCTATCCCCGTCATGGAGCTCTCAGAAAACTTTGCAACGGCATGCTGTTCGTCGCGTAATTCCTTACAGATCAAAAGTTATGGGCACCGGCGTGACGGAGACCTGGTCACAAACCCTACGCCCTCGGTTTGCGGGCTCGACCTCTACGTGAAGCGAAGTTGTCCTGCCCAATGTTCCGTGGGATTCAGTAATAGAGATTTGGTGGATAAAGTATCTTGGAAACCCTAACCAAGGCAAAAAAAATTGAAAAGGGGGTGCAACACGAGGACTTCCCAGGGGGTCACCCATCCTAGTATTACTCTCGCCCAAGCACGTTTAACTTCGGAGTTCTGATGGCATCCGGTGCATTAGTGCTCGTATGATCGCACCCGTCATGTTTAGGGCACAATTCCTTTATGTGTTAACGGTTCAAAGTCCCAGCCTAGAGAGATGGCCCATTCAAAAGGCCCAATGGGCTTAGCGACAACCCATTCGCTTCAACAACGCAGCATCCTCGCAAGTCGAGATAACGACATGTTGTAGGGCCCTCAGATGTCCTACGAGTCAGGTTGTCGTCCTTTTAACAGTTCACGACGTACGATCCGGGACGGAAAAACAGAGCAAAAGAAGAAAAGTGGCCTGAAACTGATGAAAACGTTCGATTTTGGGCTCCAAAAAGGGGTACCGCGAGCAAGCTGGCTGCCCCCGTCGTAGAGCTCTCAGAGAGCTTTGCAACGGTATGCTGTGCGTTGCGTAACTCCTTACAGATCAAAAGTTATGGGCACCGGAGTGACGGAGACCTGGTCACAAACCCTACGCCCTTGGTTTGCGGGCTCAACCTCTACGTGAAGCGAAGTTGTCTTGCCCAATGTTCCGTGGGATTCAGTAATACAGATTTGGTGGATAAAGTATCTTGGCAACCCTAACCAGGGAAAAAAAAATTGAAAAGGGGGTGCAACACGAGTACTTCCTAGGGGGTCACCCATCCTAGTACTACTCTCACCCAAGCACGCTTAACTTCAGAGTTCTGATGGGATCCGGTGAATTAGTGCTGGTATGATCGCACCCGTCATGTTGACGGCACAATTCCTTTTTGTGTTAACGGTTCACAGTCGCAGCCTAGAAAGATGGCACATTCAAAAGGCCCAATGGGCTTAACGACAACCCATCCGCTTCAATAACGCAGCATCCTCGAAAGTCGATATATCGACACGTTGTAGGGCCCTCTGATGTCCTGCGAGTCAGGTTGTCGTCCTTTTAACAGTTCACGACGTATGATCCGGGACAGAAAAACATAGCAAAAAAAGAAAAGAGACCTGAAACGGATGAAAACGTTCGATTTTGGGCTCTAAAAATCGGCAAAGTGAGCAAGCTGGCTGCCCCTGTCGTAGAGCTCTTAGAGAGCTTTGCAACGGTATGCTGTGCGCCGCGTAACTCCTTACGGATCAAAAGTTATGGGCACCGGAGCGACGGAGTCCTGGTCACAAACCCGACGCCCTCGATTTGCGAACTCAGCGTCAACGTGAAGCGAATTTATCTTGCCCAATGTTCCGTGGGATTCAATAATAGAGATTTGGTGGATAAAGTATCTTGGCAACCCTAACCAGGGCAAAAAAAATTGAAAAGAGGTGCAACACGAAGACTTCCCAGAGTGTCACCCATCCTATTACTACTCTCGCCCAAGCACGCTTAACTTCGGAGTTCTGATGGGATCCGGTGCATTAGTGCCGGTATGATCGCACCCGTCATGTTGAGGGCACAATTCCTTTATGTGTAAACAGTTCACAGTCCCAGCCTAGAGAGATGGCCCATTCAAAAGGCCCAATGTGCTTGACGACAACCCATCTGCTTCAACAACGCAGCATCCTCACAAGACGAGATATGGACACATTGTAGGACCCTCTGATGTCCCGTGAGTCAGGTTGTCGTCCTTTTGACTGTTCACAACGTACGATTCGGGACGGAAAAACAGAGCAAAAGAAGAAAAGTGGCCTAAAACTGATGAAAGCGTTCGATTTTGGACTCCAAAAAGGTCACAGCGAGCAAGCTGGCTGCCCCCGTCGTAGAGCTCTCAGAGAGCTTTGCAATGGTATGCTGTGCGCCACGTAACTCCTTACGGATCAAAAGTTATGGGCACCGAAGCGACGGAGACCTGGTCACAAACCCTACGCCCTCGGTTAGCGGGCCCAGCCTCTACGTGAAACGAAGTTGTCTTGGCCAATGTTTCGTGGGATTCAGTAATAGAGATTTGGCGGATAAAGTATCTTGGCAACCCTAACCAGGGCAAAAAAAATTGAAAAGGGGGTGCAACACGAGGACTTCCCACGGGGTCACCCATTCTAGTACTACTCTCCCCCAAGCACGCCTAACTTCGCAGTTCTGATAGGATCCGATGCATTAGTTCTGGTATGATCGCACCCGTCATGTTGAGGGCACAATTCCAATATGTGTTAGTGATTCACAGTCCCAGCCTAGAGTGATGGCCTATTCAAAAGGCCCAATGGGCTTAACGACAACCCATCCGCTTCAACAACGCAGCATCCTCGCAAGACGAGATATCGACACGTTGTAGGGCCCACTACTGTCCTGCGAGTCATGTTGTTGTCCTTTCAACAGTTCATGACATACGATCCGGGACAGAAAAACAGAGCAAAATATGAAAAGTGGCCTGAAACTGATGAAAACGTTCGATTTTGGGCTCCAAAAACAGGCATAGCAAGCAAGCTAGCTGCCCCCGTCGAAGAGCTCCCACAGAGCTTTGCAACGGTATGCTGTGCATCGCGTAACTCCTTACAGATCAAAAGTTATTGGCACCGGAGTGACGGAGACTTGGTCACAAACCCTACGCCCTCGGTTTGCGGGCTCAACCTCTACGTGAAGCGAAGTTGTCTTGCCCAATGTTCCGTGGGATTCAGAAATAGAGATTTGGTGGATAAAGTATCTTGGCAATCCTAACCAGGGCAAAAAAAATTGAAAAGGGGGTGCAACACGAGGTCTTCCTAGCGGGTCACCCATCCTAGTACTACTCTCGCCCAAGCACGCTTAACTTCGGAGCTCTGATGGGATCCGGTGCATTAGTGCTGGTATGATCACACCCGTCATGTTGAGGGCACAATTCCTTTTTGTGTTAACGGTTCACAGTCCCAGCCTAGAGAGATGGCCCATTCAAAAGGCCCAATGGGCTTAACGACAACCCATCCGCTTCAACAACGCAGCATCCTCACAAGTCGAGATATCGACACGTTGTAAGGCCCTCTGATGTCCTGCGAGTCAGGTTGTCGTCCTTTTAACAGTTCACGACGTACGATCCGGAACGGAAAAATAGAGCAAAAAAAGAAAAATGGCCTGAAACTGAAGAAAACGTTCGATTTTGGGCTCCAAAAATGGGCACAACGAGCAAGCTGGCTGCCCCCATCGTAGATCTCACAGAGAGTTTTGCAACGGTATGCTGTGCGCCACGTAACTCCTAGCGGATCAAAAGTTATGGGCACCGAAGAGACGGAGACCTGGTCAAAAACCCTATGCCCTCGATTTGCGGGCTCAGCTTCTACGTGAAGCGAAGTTGTCTTGCCCAATGTTCTGGGAGATTCAGTAATAGGGATTGGTGGATAAAGTATCTTGGCAACCCTAACCACGGCAAAAAAAATTGAAAAGGGGGAGCAACACGAGGACTTTCCAAAGGGTCACCCATCCTAGTACTACTCTCGTCCAAGCACGCTTAATTTCGGAGTTCTGATGGGATCCGGTGCCTTATTGCTGGTATGATCGCACCCATCATGTTGAGGGCACAATTCCTTTATGTGTTAACGGTTCACAGTCCCAGCCTAGAGAGATGGCCCATTCAAAAGGACCAATAGGCTTAACGACAACCCATCCGCTTCAACAACGAAGCATCCTCGCAAGACGTGATATGGACACGTTGTACGGCCCTCTGATGTCTCGTGAGTTAGGTTGTCGACCTTTTAACAGTTCACGACGTACGATCCGGGATAGAAAAATAGAGCGAAAGAAGAAAAGTGGCCTGAAACTGATGAAAACGTTCGATTTTGGGCTCAAAAAATGGGCACAGCATGCTAGGTGGCTGCCCCCGTCGTAGAGCTCTCAGAGAGCTTTGCAACGGTATGTTGTACGCCACGTAAATCCTTACGGATCAAAAGTTATGGGTACCGGAGCGGCGGAGACTTGGTCACAAACCCTACGCCCTCTGTTTGCGTTCCCAGCATCTACGTGAAACGAAGTTGTATTGCCCAATGTTCTGTGGGATTCAGTAATAGAGATTTGGTGGATAAAGTATCTTGGCAACCCAAAACCAGGGCAAAAAAAATTGAAAAGGGGGTGCAACACGGGGACTTCCCAGGGGGTCACCCATCCTAGTACTACTCTCGGCCAAGCACGCTTAACTTCGGAGTTCTGATGGGATCCGGTGCATTAGTGCTGGTATGATCGCACTCATCATGTTGAGGGCACAATTCCTATATGTGTTAACGGTTCACAGTCCCAACCTAGAGATATGGCCCATTCAAAAGGCCCAATGCGCTTAACGACAACACATCCGCTTCAACAACGCAGTATCCTTGCAAGACGTGATATCGACATGTTGTAGGGCCCTCTGATGTCCAGTGAGACTGGTTGTCGTTCTTTTAACAGTTCACGATGTACGATCCGGGAAGGAAAAACAGAGCAAAAAAAGAAAAGTGGCCTAAAACTAATGAAAACATTCGATTTTCGGCTACAAATAAGGGCACAGCGACCAAGCTGGTTACCCCCGTCGTAGAGCTCTCAGAGAGCTTTCCAACTGTATGATGTGCACCGCGTAACTCCTTATAGATCAAAAGTTATGGGCACCGAAGCGACGGAGACCTGGTCACAAACCCTATGCCCTCGGTTTGCGGGCTCAGCCACTATGTGAAGCGAAGTTGTCTTGCCCAATGTTCCGTGGGATTCAGTAATAGAGATTTGGTGGATAAAGTATCTTGGAAACCCTAACCAGGGCAAAAAAAATTGAAAAGTGGGTGCAACACAAGGACTTCCCAGAGGGTCACCCATCCTAGTACTACTCTCGCCCATGCACGCTTAACTTCGGAGTTCTGATGGGATCTAGTGCATTAGTTCTGGTATGATCGCACCCATCATGTTGAGGGCACAATTCCTTTATGTGTTAACGGTACACAATCCTAGCCTAGAGAGATGGTCTATTCAAAAGGCCCAATGGGCTTAACGACAACCCATCCGCTTCAACAACACAGCTTCCTCGGAAGATGAGATATCGACACGTTGTAGGGCCCACTGATGTCCTGCGAGTCAGGTTGTCGTCGTTTTAACAGTTCACGACGTACAATCCGGGACGGAAAAATAGAGCAAAAGAAGAAAAGTGGCCTGAAACTAATGAAAATGTTCGATTTTGGGCTCCAAAAATGGGCATAGCGAGCAAGCTAGCACCCCCCGTCGTAGAGCTCTCAAAGAGCTTTGCAACTGTATGCTGTGCGCCGCGTAATTCCTTACGGATCAAAAGTTATGGGCACCGGAGCGACGGAGACCTCGTCACAAACCCTACGCCCTCGGTTTGCATGCCCAGCCTCTACGTGATGCGAAGTTGTCTTGCCCAATGTTCCGTGGGATTCAGAAATAGAGATTTGGTGGATAAAGTATCTTGGCAACCCTAACCAGGGTAAAAAAAATTGAAATAGGGGTGCAAGACGAGGACTTCCCAGGGGGTCACCCATCCTAGTACTACTCTCGCCCAAGCACGTTTAACTTCGGAGTTCTGATCGGATCCGGTGCATTAGTGCTGGTATGATCGCACCCATCATGTTGAGGGCACAATTCCTTTATGTGTTAACGGTTCACAGTCCCAGCCTAGAGAGATGGCCCATTCTAAAGGACCAATGGGCTAAACGACAACCCATCCGCTTAAAAAACGCAGCACCCTCGCAAGTCGTGATATCGACACGTTGTAGGGACCTCTGATGTCCTGCGAGTCTGGTTGTAGTCCTTTTAACAGTTCACGACGTACGATCCGGGATGAAAAAACAGAGCAAAAGAAGAAAAGTGGCCTGAAACTGATGAAAACGTTCAATTTTGGGCTCCAAAAATGGGCACAACGAGCAAGCTGGCTGCCCCCGTCGTAGAGCTCTCAAAGAACTATGTAACGTTATGTTGTGCGCTGCGTAACTACTTAAGGCTCAAAAGTTATGGGCACCGGAGCGACGGAGAACTGGTCACAAACCCTACGCCCTCGGTTTGCAGGCTCAGCCTCTACGTGAAGCGAAGTTGTCTTGCCCAATGTTCCGTGGGATTCAGTAATAGAGATTGGGTGGATAAAGTATCTTGGCAACCCTAACCAGGGCAAAAAAAATTGAAAAGGGGGTGCAACACGAGGACTACCCAAAGGGTCACCCATCCTAGTACTACTCTCGCCCAAGCACGCTTAACTTCAGAGTTCTGATGGGATCCGGTGCATTAGTGCTGGTATGATTGCACCCGTCATGTTGAGGGCACAATTCCTTAATGTGTTAGCGGTTCACAGTCCCAGCTTAGAGAGATGGCCTATTCAAAAGGCCCAACGGGCTTAATGACAACCCATTCGCATCAACAACACAGCATCCTCGCAAGACGTGATATCGACACGTTGTAGGGCCCTTTGATGTCCTGCAAGTAAGGTTGTCGTCCTTTTAACAGTTCACGACGTACGATCCGGGACAAAAAAAAGAGCAAAAGAAGAAAAGAGGCCTGAAACTGATGAAAACATTCGATTTTGCGCTCCAAAAATGGGCACATCGAGCAACCTGGCAGCCCCTGTCGTAGAGCTCTCAGAGAGCTTTACAACAGTTTGCTGTGCGTCGCGTAACTCCTTACTGATCAAAAGTTATGGGCACCGGAGCGACGGGGACCTGGTCACAAACCCTACGCCCTCGGTTTGCGGGCTCAGCTTCTACGTGAAGCGATGTTGTCTTGCCCAATGTTCTGTGGGATTCAGTAATGGAGATTTGGTGGATAAAGTATCTTGGTAACCCTATCCAGGGCAAAAAAAATTGAAAAGGGCTTCCAATACGAGGACTTCCCAGGGGGTCACCCATCCTAGTACTACTCTTGCCCATGCACGCTTAACTTCGGAGTTTTGATGGGATCCGGTGCATTAGTGCCTGTATGATCGCACCCGTAATGTTATGGGCACAATTCCTTAATGTGTTAACGGTTCACAGTCTCGGCCTAGAGAGATGGCCCATTCAAAAGGCCCAATCGGCTTAACGACAAGCCATCCGCTTCAACAACGCAGCATCCTTGCAAGACGTGATATCGACACGTTGTAGGGCCCTCTGATATCCTGCGAGTCTAGTTGTCGTCCTTTTAACAGTTCACGACGTACGATCCGGGATGCAAAAACAGAGCAAAAGAAGAAAAGTGGCCTGAAACTGAAGAAAACGTTCGATTTTGGGCTCCAAAAGTGGGCACAGCGAGCAAGCTGGCTGCCCCCGTCATAGAGCTCTCAGATACCTATGCAACAATATGTTGTGCGCCGCGTAACTCCTTAAGGATCAAAAGTTATGGGCACCGGAACGACGGAGACCTGGTCCCAAACCCTACGCCCTCGGTTTGCGGGCTCAGCCTCTACGTGAAGCGAAGTTGTCTTGCCCAATGTTCCGTGCGATTCAGTAATAGAGATTTGGTGGATAAAGTATCTTGGCAACCGTAACCAGTGCAAAAAAAATTGAAAAGGGGGTGCAACACGAGGACTTCCCAAAGGGTCACCCATCCTAGTACTAATCTCGCCCAAGCACGCTTAACTTCGGAGTTCTGATGGGATCCGGTTCATTATTGCTGGTATGATCGCACCCGTCATGTAGAGGGCACAATTCCTTTATGTGTTAACGGTTCACAGTCCTAGCCTAGAGAGATGGCCCATTCAAAAGGCCCAATGGGCTTAATGACAACCCATCCACTTCAACAACGCAGCATCCTCGCAAGACGTGATATGAACAAGTTGTAGGGCCCTCTGATGTCCCGTGAGTCATGTTGTCTTCCTTTTGACAGTTCACGTCGTACGATCCGGGACGAAAAAACAGAGCAAAAAAAGAAAAGTGGCCTGAAACTGATGAAAACTTTCGATTTTGGGCTTCAAAAATGGGAACAACGAGCAAGTTGGCTACCCCCGTTGTAGAGCTCTCAGAAAACTTTGCAACGGTATGCTGTGTGCCGTGTAACTCCTTATGGATGAAAAGTTATGGGCCCTGGAGCGACGGAGACCTGGTCACAAACCTTACGCCCTCGGTTTGCGGGCTAGGCGTCTACGTGAAGCGAAGTTGTCTTTCCCAATGTTCCGTGGGATTTAGTAATAGAGATTCGGTGGATAAAGTATCTTGGCATCCCTAACCAGGGCAAAAAAAATTAAAAAGGGGGTGCAACACGAGGACTTCCCAGAGGGTCAACCATCCTAGTACTACTCTCGTCCAAGCACGCTTAACTTCGGAGTTCTGATGGGATCCGGTGCATTAGTGCTGGTATGATCGCACCCGTCATGTTGAGGGCACAATTCCTTTATGTGTTAACGGTTCACAGTCCCAGCCTAGAGAGATGGCCCATTCAAAAGGCCCAATGGGCTTAACGACAACCCATCCACTTCAACAACGCAGCATCCTCGCAAGACGTGATATCGACGCGTTGTAGGGCCCTCTGATGTCCTATGAGTCAGGTTGTCGTCCTTTTAACAGTTCACGACGTACGATCCGTGACGAAAAAATAGAGCAAAAGAAGAAAAGTGACCTGAAACTGATGAAAACGTTCAATTTTGGGCTCCAAAAAAGGGCACAACGAGCAAGCTGGCTACCCCCGTCGTGGAGCTCTCAGAAAACTTTGCAACGGCATGCTGTTCGTCGCGTAACTCCTTACAGATCAAAAGTTATGGGCACCGGCGTGACGGAGACCTGGTCACAAACCCTACGCCCTGGGTTTGTGGGCTCAACCTCTACGTGAAGCGAAGTTGTCCTGCCCAATGTTCCGTGGGATTCAGTAATAGAGATTTGGTGGATAAAGTATCTTGGAAACCCTAACCAAGGCAAAAAAAATTGAAAAGGGGGTGCAACACGAGGACTTCGCAGGGGGTCACCCATCCTAGTATTACTCTCGCCCAAGCACGTTTAACTTCGGAGTTCTGATGGCATCCGGTGCATTAGTGCTGGTATGATCGCACCCGTCATGTTTAGGTCACAATTCCTTTATCTGTTAACGGTTCAATGTCCCAGCCTAGAGAGATGGCCCATTCAAAAGGCCCAATGGGCTTAGCGACAACCCATTCGCTTCAACAACGCAGCATCCTCGCAAGTCGAGATAACGACATGTTGTAGGGCCCTCAGATGTCCTGCGAGTCAGGTTGTCGTCCTTTTAACAGTTCACGACGTACGATCCGGGATGAAAAAACAGAGCAAAAGAAGAAAAGTGGCCTGAAACTGACGAAAACGTTCGATTTTGGGCTCCAAAAAGGGGCACCGCGAGCAAGCTGGCTGCCCTCGTCGTAGAACTCTAAGAGAGCTTTGCAACGGTATGCTGTGCGTTGCGTAACTCCTTACAGATCAAAAGTTATGGGCACCGGACTGACGGAGACCTGGTCACAAACCCTACGCCCACGGTTTGGGGGCTCAACCTCTACGTGAAGCGAAGTTGTCTTGCCCAGTGTTCCGTGGGATTCAGTAATAGAGATTTGGTGGATAAAGTATCTTGGCAACGCTAACCAGGGCAAAAAAAATTGAAAAGGGGTTGCAACACGAGTACTTCCTAGGGGGTCACCCATCCTAGTACTACTCTCGCCCAAGCACGCTTAACTTCGGAGTTCTGATGGGATCCGGTGAATTAGTGCTGGTATGATCGCACCCGTCATGTTGAGGGCACAATTCCTTTATGTGTTAACGGTTCACAGTCCCAGCCTAGAAAGATGGCCCATTCAAAAGGCCCAATGGGCTTAACGACAACCCATCCGCTTCAATAACGCAGCTTCCTCGAAAGTCGATATATCGACATGTTGTAAGGCCCTCTGATGTCCTGCGAGTCAGGTTGTCGTCCTTTTAACAGTTCACGACGTACGATCCGGGTCAGAAAAACAGAGCAAAAAAAGAAAAGTCACCTGAAACGGATGAAAACGTTCAATTTTGGGCTCCAAAAATGGGCATAGCGAGCAAGCTGGCTGCCCCTGTCGTAGAGCTCTCAGAGAGCTTTGCAACGGTATGTTGTGCGCCGCGTAACTCCTTACGGATCAAAAGTTATGGGCACCGGAGCGACAGAGTCCTGGTCACAAACACTACGCCCTCGATTTGCGAACTCAGCGTCTACGTGAAGCGAAGTTATCTTGCCCAATGTTCCGTGGGATTCAATAATAGAGATTTGGTGGATAAAGTATCTTGGCAACCCTAACCAGGGCAAAAAAAATTGAAAAGAGGTGCAACACGAGGACTTCCCAGAGTGTCACCCATCCTAGTACTACTCTCGCCCAAGCACGCTTAACTTCGGAGTTCTGATGGGATCCGGTGCATTAGTGCTTGTATGATCGCACCCGTCATGTTGAGGGCACAATTCCTTTATGTGTTAACGGTTCACAGTCCCAGCCTAGAGACATGGCCCATTCAAAAGGCCCAATGTGCTAGACGACAACCCATCTGCTTCAACAACGCAGCATCCTCGCAAGACGTGATATGGACACATTGTAAGACACTCTGATGTCCCGTGAGTCAGGTTGTCGTCCTTTTGACTGTTCACAACGTACGATTCGGGACAGAAAAACAGAGCAAAAGAAGAAAAGTTTCCTAAAACTGATGAAAACGTTCGATTTTGGGCTCCAAAAAGGTCACAACGAGCAAGCTGGCTGCCCCCATCGTAGAGCTTTCAGAGAGCTTTGTAATGGTATGCTGTGCGCCGCGTAACTCCTTACGGATCAAAAGTTATGGGCACCGAAGCGACGGAGACCTGGTCACAAAACCTACGCCCTCGGTTAGCGGGCCCAGCCTCTACGTGAAATGAAGTTCTCTTGGCCAATGTTCCGTGGGATTCAGTAATAGAGATTTGGCGGATAAAGTATCTTGGCAACCCTAACCAGGGTAAAAAAATATTGAAAAGGCGGTGCAACACGAGGACTTCCCACGGGGTCACCCATTCTAGTACTACTCTCCCCCAAGCACGCTTAACTTCGCAGTTCTGATAGGATCCGATGCATTAGTTCTGGTATGATCGCACCCGTCATGTTGAGGGCACAATTCCTATATGTGTTAATGATTCACAGTCCAAGCCTAGAGTGATGGCCTATTCAAAAGGCCCAATGGGCTTAACGACAACCCATCCGCTTCCACAACGCAACATCATCGTAAGACGAGATATCGACACGTTGTAGGGCCCACTGCTGTCCTGCGAGTCAGGTTGTTGTCCTTTCAACAGTTCACGACATACGATCTGGGAAAGAAAAACAGAGCAAAAGATGAAAAGTGGCCTGAAACTGATGAAAACGTTCGATTTTGGGCTCCAAAAATGGGCATAGCAAGCAAGCTAGCTGCCCCCGTCGTAGTGCTCTCATAGAGCTTTGCAACGGTATGCTATGCATCGCGTAACTCCTTACAGATCAAAAGTTATTGGCACCGGAGTGACGGAGACTTGGTCACAAACCCTACGCCCTTGGTTTGCGGGCTCAACCTCTAAGTGAAGCGAAGTTGTCTTGCCCAATGTTCCGTGGGATTCAGAAATAGAGATTTGGTGGATAATGTATCTTGGCAACTCTAACCAGGGCAAAAAAAATTGAAAAGGGGGTGCAACACGAGGTCTTCCCAGCGGGTCACCCATCCTAGTACTACTCTCGCCCAAGCACGCTTAACTTCGGAGCTCTGATGGGATCCGGTGCATTAGTGCTGGTATGATCACACCCGTCATCTTGAGGGCACAATTCCTTTTTGTGTTAGTGGTTCACAGTCCCAGCCTAGAGAGATGGCCCATTCAAAAGGCCCAATGGGCTTAACGACAACCCATCCGCTTCAACAACGCAGCATCCTCGCAAGTCGAGATATCGACACGTTGTAAGGCCCTCTGATGTCCTGCGAGTCAGGTTGTCGTCCATTTAACAGTTCACGACGTACGATCCGGAACGGAAAAATAGAGCAAAAAAAGAAAAGTGGCCTGAAACTGATGAAAACGTTCGATTTTGGGCTCCAAAAATGGGCACAACGAGCAAGCTGGCTGCCCCCGTCGTAGATTTCACTGAGAGCTTTGCAACGGTATGCTGTGCGCCACGTAACTCCTAGCGGATCAAAAGTTATGGGCACCTGAGAGACGGAGACCTGGTCACAAACCCTATGCCCTCGATTTGCGGGCTCAGCTTCTACGTGAAGCGAAGTTGTCTTGCCCAATGTTCCGGGTGATTCAGTAATAGGGATTGGTGGATAAAGTATCTTGGCAACCCTAACCAGGGCAAAAAAAATTGAAAAGGGGGAGCAACACGAGGACTTTCCAAAGGGTCACCCATCCTAGTACTATTCTCGTCCAAGCAAGCTTAACTTCGGAGTTCTGATGGGATCCGGTGCATTAGTGCTGGTATGATCGCACCCGTCATGTTGAGGGCACAATTCCTTTATGTGTTAACGGTTCACAGTCCCAGCCTAGAGAGATGGCCCATTCAAAAGGCCCAATAGGCTTAACGACAACCCATCCGCTTCAACAACGCAGCAACCTCGTAATACGTGATATGGACACGTTGTACGGCCCTCTGATGTCTCATGAGTCAGGTTGTCGACCTTTTAACAGTTCACGACGTACGATTCGGGACAGAAATATAGAGCGAAAGAAGAAAAGTGGCCTGAAACTGATGAAAACGTTCGATTTTGGGCTCAAAAAATGGGCACAGCAAGCTAGGTTTCTGCCCCCGTCGTAGAGCTCTCAGAGAGCTTTGCAACAGTATGTTGTGCGCCACGTAAATCCTTACGGATCAAAAGTTATGGGCACCAGAGCGACGGAGACCTGGTCACAAACCCTACGCCCTCTGTTTGCATGCCCAGCATCTACGTGAAACGAAGTTGTATTGCCCAATGTTCTGTGGGATTCAGTAATAGAGATTTGGTGGATAAAGTATCTTGGCAACCCTAACCAGGGCAAAAAAAATTGAAGAGGGGGTGCAACACGGGGACTTCCCAGGGGGTCACCCATCCTAGTACTACTCTCGCCCAAGCACGCTTAACTTCGGAGTTTTGATGGGATCCGGTGCATTAGTGCTGGTATGATCGCACTCGTCATGTTGAGGGCACAATTCCTATATGTGTTAACGGTTCACAGTCCCAGCCTAGAGAGATGGCCCATTCAAAAGGCCCAATGCGCTTAACGACAACACATCCGCTTCAACAACGCAGTATCCTTGCAAGACGTGATATCGACACGTTGTAGGGCCCTCTGATGTCCCGTGAGACTGGTTGTCGTTCTTTTAACAGTTCACGACGTACGATCCGGGAAGGAAAAACAGAGCAAAAGAAGAAAAGTGGCCTGAAACTAATGAAAACATTCAATTTTTGGCTACAAATAAGGGCACAGCGAGCAAGCTGGTTACCCCGGTCGTAGAGTTCTCAGAGAGCTTTCCAACGGTATGATGTGCACCGCGTAACTCCTTATGGATCAAAAGTTATGGGCACCGATGCGACGGAGACCTGGTCACAAACCCTATGCCCTCGGTTTGCGGGCTCAGCCTCTATGTGAAGCGAAGTTGTGTTGCCCAATGTTCCGTGGGATTCAGTAATAGAGATTTGGTGGATAAAGTATCTTGGAAACCCTAACCAGGGCAAAAAAAATTGAAAAGTGGGTGCAACACAAGGACTTCCCAGAGGGTCACCCATCCTAGTACTACTCTCGCCCATGCACACTTAACTTCGGAGTTCTGATGGGATCCAGTGCATTAGTGCTGGTATGATCGCACCCATCATGTTGAGGGCACAATTCCTTTATGTGTTAACGGTTCACAATCCTAGCCTAGAGAGATGGCGTATTCAAAAGGCCCAATGGGCTTAACGATAACCCATCCGTTTCAACAACACAGCATCCTCGGAAGACGAGATATCGACACGTTGTAGGGCCTATTGATGTCCTGTGAGTCAGGTTGTCGTCCTTTTAACAGTTCACGACGTACAATTCGGGATGAAAAAATAGAGCAAAAGAAGAAAAGTGGCCTGAAACTAATGAAAACGTTCGATTTTGGACTCCAAAAATGGGCACAGAGAGCAAGCTGGCAGCCCCCGTCGTAGAGCTCTCAGAGAGCTTTGCAACGGTATGCTGTGCGCCGCGTAATTCCTTACGGATCAAAAGTTATGGGCACCGGAGTGACGGAGACCTGGTCACAAACCCTACACTCTCGGTTTGCGGGCCCAGCCTCAACGCGAAACGAAGTTGTCTTGCCCAATGTTTTGTGGGATTCAGTAATAGCGATTTGGCTGATAAAGTATCTTGGCAACCCTAACCAGGGCAAAAAAAATTGAAAAGGGGGTGCAACACGAGGACTTCCCAGAGGGTCACCCAACCTAGTACTACTCTCGCCCAAGAACGCTTAACTTCGGAGTTCTGATGGGATCCGGTGCATTAGTGCTGGTATGATCGCACTCGTCATGTTGAGGGCACAATTCCTATATGTGTTAACGGTTCACAGTCCCAGCCTAGAGAGATGGCCCATTCAAAAGGCCCAATGGTCTTAACGACAATACATCATCTTCAACAACGCAACATCCTCGCAAGATGTGATATCGACACGTTGTAGGGCCCTCTGATGTCCCGTGAGATTGGTTTTCGTCCTTTTAACAGTTCACGACGTACGATCCGGGACGGAAAAATAGAGCCAAAGAAGAAAAGTGGCCTAAAACTGATGAAAACGTTCGATTTTCAGCTACAAATAAGGACACAACGAGCAAGCTGACTGGCCCCGTTGTAGAGCTCCCAGAGGGCTTTCCAACGGTATGTTGTCCACCACGTAACTCCTTACGAATCAAAACTAATGGGCATCGGAGCAACGGAGACCTCGTCACAAACCCTACGCCCTCGGTTTGCATGCCCAGCCTCTACGTGATGCGAAGTTGTCTTGCCCAATATTCCGTGGGATTCAGAAATAGAGATTTGGTGGATAAAGTATCTTGGCAACCCTAACCAGGGTAAAAAAAATTGAAATGGGGGTGGAACACGAGGACTTCCCTGGGGGTCACCCATCCTAGTACTACTCTCGCCCAAGCACGCTTAACTTCGGAGTTCTGATCGGATCCGGTGCATTAGTGCTGGTATGATCGCACCCATCATGTTGAGGACACAATTCCTTTATGTGTTAACGGTTCACAGTCCAAGCCTAGAGAGATGGCCCATTCAAAAGGACCAATGGGCTAAACGACAACCCATCCGCTTACAAAACGCAGCATCCTCGCAAGACGTGATATCGACAAGTTGTAGGGACCTCTGATGTCCTGCGAGTCTGGTTGTAGTCCTTTTAACAGTTCACGACGTATGATCCGGGATGAAAAAACAGAGCAAAAGAAGAAAAGTGGCCTGAAACTGATGAAAACGTTCAATTTTGGGCTCCAAAAACGGGCACAGCGAGTAAGCTAGCTGCCCCCGTCGTAGAGCTCTCAAAGAACTATGTAACGGTATGTTGTGCGTCGCGTAACTCCTTAAGGATCAAAAGTTATGGGCACCGGAGCGACGGAGAACTGGTCACAAACCCTACGCCCTCGGTTTGCAGGCTCAGCCTCTACGTGAAGCGAAGTTGTCTTGCCCAATGTTCCGTGGGATTCAGTAATAGAGATTGGGTGGATAAAGTATCTTGGCAACCCTAACCAGGGCAAAAAAAATTGAAAAGGGGGTGCAACACGAGGACTTCCCAAAGGGTCACCCATCCTAGTACTACTCTCGCCCAAGCACGCTTAACTTCAGAGTTCTGATGGGATCCGGTGCATTAGTGCTGGTATGATCGCACCCGTCATGTTGAGGGCACAATTCCTTAATGTGTTAACGGTTCACAGTCCCAGCTTAGAGAGATGGCCCATTAAAAAGGCCCAATGGGCTTAACGATAACCCATCCGCATCAACAACGCAGCATCCTCGCAAGACGTGATATCGACATGTTGTAGGGCCCTCTGATGTCCTGCGAGTCTAGTTGTCGTCCTTTTAACAGTTCACGACGTACGATCCGGGATGAAAAAATAGAGCAAAAGAAGAAAAGTGACCTGAAACTGATGAAAACGTTCAATTTTGGGCTCCAAAAATGGGCACAGAGAGCAAGCTGGCTGCCCCCGTCGTAGAGCTCTCAAAGAACTATGCAACGGTATGCTGTGCGCCGCGTAACTCCTTAAGGATCAAAAGTTATGGGCACCGGAGCGACGGAGACCTGGTCACAAACCCTACGCCCTCGGTTTGCGGGCTCAGCCTCTACGTGAAGCGAAGTTGTCTTGCCCAATGTTCCGTGGGATTCAGTAATAGAGATTTGGTGGATAAAGTATCTTGGCAACCCTAAACAGGGCAAAAAAAATTGAATAGGGGGTGCAACACGAGGACTTCCCAAAGGGTCATCCATCCTAGTACTACTCTCGCCCAAGCACGCTTAACTTCAGAGTTCTGATGGGATCCGGTGCATTAGTGCTGGTATGATCGCACCCGTCATGCTGTGCGCTGCGTAACTCCTTACAGATCAAAAGATATGGGCACCAGAACGGCGGAGACCTAGTCACAAATCCTACGCCCTCGGTTTGCGGGCCCAGCCTCTACGTGAAGCGAAGTTGTCTTGTCCAATGTCCCGTGGAACTCAATAATAGTGATTTGGTGGGTAAAGTATCTTGGCAACCCTAACCAGGGCAAAAGAAATTGAAAAGGGGGTGTAACACGAAGACTTCCCAAGGGGTCACCCATCCTAGTACTACTCTCGCCCAAGCATGCTTAACTTCGGAGTTCTGATGGGATCCGGTGCATTAGTGCTAGTATGATCGCACCCGTCATGTTGAGGGCACAATTCCTTTATGGGTTAACGGTTCACAGTCGCAGCCTAGAGAGATGGCCCATTCAAAAGGCCCAATGGGTTTAACGACAACCAATCTGCTTCAACAACGCAGCATCCTCGCAAGACGTGATATGGACAAGTTGTAGGGCCCTCTGACGTCCCGTGAGTCAGGTTGTCGTCCTTTTGACAGTTCACGATGTACGATCCGGGACGGAAAAACAGAGCAAAAGAAGAAAAGTGGCCTGAAACTGATTAAAACGTTCGAGTTTGGGCTTCAAAAATGGGCACAGCGAGCAAGCTGGCTGCCCTCGTCGTAGAGCTCTCAAAGAGCTTTAAAACGGTATGTTGTGCGCCGTGTAACTCCTTACGGATCAAAAGTTATGGGCACCAGAGCGACAGAGACCTGGTCACAAACCTTACACCCTCGGTTTGCGGGCTAAGCATCTACGTGAAGCGAAGTTGTCTTGCCCAATGTTCCGTGGGATTCAGTAATAGAGATTTGATGGATAAACTATCTTGGCAACCCTAACCAGGGCAAAAAAAATTAAAAAAGGGGTGCAACACGAGGACTTCCCAGAGGGTCACCCATCCTAGTACTACTCTCGCCCAAGCACGCTTAACTTCGGAGTTCTGATGGGATCCGGTGCATTAGTGCTGGTATAATCGCACCCGTCATGTTGAGGGCACAATTCCTTTATGTGTTAACGGTTCACAGTCCCAGCCTAGAGAGATGGCCCATTCAAAAGGCCCAATGGGCTTAACAACAACCCATCCGCTTCAACAACACAGCATCCTCGCAAGACGTGATATCAACACAGTTCACGACGTACGATCCGGGGCCGAAAAACAGAGTAAAAGAAGAAAAGTGGCCTGAAACTGATGAAAACGTTCGATTTTGGGCTCCCGAAACGGGCACAGCGAGCAAGCTGGCTACCCACGGTAGAGCTCTGAAAGAGCTTTGCAACGGCATGCTGTTCGTCGCGTAACTCCTTACAGAACAAAAGTTATGGGCACCGGAGTGACGGAGACCAGGTCACAAAACCTACGCCCTCGGTTTGTGGGATTAACCTCTACGTGAAGCGAAGTTGTCCTGCTCAATCTTTCGTGGGATTCAGTAATAGAGATTTGGTGGATAAAGTATCTTGGCAACCCTAACCAGTGCAAAAAAAATTGAAAAGGGGGTGCAACACGAGGACTTCCCAGGGGGTCACCCATCCTAGTATTCCTCTCGCCCAAGCACTCTTAACTTCGGAGTTCTGATGGGACCCGGTGCATTAGTGCTGGTATGATCGCACCCATCATGTTGAGGGCACAATTCTTTTATGTGTTAACGGTTCACAGTCCCAGCCTAGAGAGATGGCCCATTCAAAAGGCCCAATGGGCTTAACGACAACCCATCCGCTTCAACGACGCAGCATCCTCGCAAGACGTGATATCGACACATTGTAGGGCCCTCTGATGTCCTGCGAGTCAGGTTGTCGTCCTTTTAACAGTTCACGACGTATGATCCGGGACGAAAAAAAAGAGCAAAAGAAGAAAAGTGGCCTGAAATTGATGAAAATGTTCGATTTTGGGCTCCAAAAATGGGCACATCGAGCAACCTGGCAGCCCCCGTCGTAGAGCTCTCAGAGAGCTTTACAACGGTTTAATGTGCATCGCGTAACTCCTTACAGATCAAAAGTTATGTGCAACGGAGTGATGGGGACCTGGTCACAAACCCTACGCCCTCGGTTTGCGGGCTCAGTCTCTACGTGAAGCGAAGTTGTCTTGCCCAATGTTCCGTGCGATTCAGTAATAGAGATTTGGTGGATAAAGTATCATGGCAACCGTAACCAGTGCAAAAAAAATTGAAAAGGGGGTGCAACACGAGGACTTCCCAAAGGGTCACCCATCCAAGTACTACTCTCGCCCCAGCACGCTTAACTTCGGAGTTCTGATGGGATCCGGTTCATTAGTGCTGGTATGATCGCACCCGTCATGTAGAGGGCACAATTCCTTTATGTGTTAACGGTTCACAGTCCTAGCCTAGAGAGATGGCCCAATGGGCTTAATGACAACCCATCCACTTCAACGACGCAGCATCCTCGCAAGACGTGATATGAACAAGTTGTAGGGCCCTCTGATGTCCAATGAGTCAGGTTGTCTTCCTTTTGACAGTTCATGACGTACGATCCGGGATGAAAAAACAGAGAAAAAAAAGAAAAGTGGCCTGAAACTGATGAAAACTTTCAATTTTGGGTTTCAAAAATGGGAACAACGAGCAAGCTTGCTGCCCCCGTTGTAGAGCTCTCAGAGAACTTTTCAATGGTATGCTGTGCGCCGTGTAACTCCTTATGGATCAAAAGTTATGGGCCCCGGAGCGACGGAGACCTGGTCACAAACCTTACGCCCTCGGTTTGGGGGCTAGGCGTCTACGTGAAGCGAAGTTGTCATTCCCAATGTTCAGTGGGATTCAGTAATAGAGATTCGGTGGATAAAGTATCTTGGCAACCCTAACCAGGGCAAAAAAAATTAAAAAGGGGGTGCAACACGAGGACTTCCCAGAGGGTCACCCATCCTAGTACTACTCTCGTCCAAGCACGCTTAACTTCGGAGTTCTGATGGGATCCGGTGCATTAGTGCTGGTATGATCGCACCCGTCATGTTGAGGGCACAATTCCTTTATGTGTTAACGGTTCACAGTCCCAACCTAGAGAGATGGCCCATTCAAAAGGCCCAATGGGCTTAACGACAACCCATCCGCTTCAACAACGCAGCATCCTCGCAAGACGTGATATCGACGCGTTGTAGGGCCCTCTGATGTCCTACGAGTCATGTTGTCGTCCTTTTAACAGTTCACGACGTACGATCCGGGACGAAAAAATAGAGCAAAGGAAGAAAAGTGGCCTGAAACTGATGAAAACATTTGATTTTGGGCTCTTAAAAAGGGCACAACGAGCAAGCTGGCTACCCCCGTCGTGGAGCTCTCAGAAAACTTTGCAACGGCATGCTATTCGTCGCGTAACTCCTTACAGATCAAAAGTTATGGGCACCGGCGTGACGGAGACCTGGTCACAAACCCTACGCCCTCAATTTGCGGGCTCAACCTCTACGTGAAGCGAAGTTGTCCTGCCCAATGTTCCGTGGGATTCAGTAATAGAGATTTTGTGGATAAAGTATCTTGGAAACCCTAACCAAGGCAAAAAAAATTGAAAAGGGGGTGCAACACGAGGACTTCCCAAGGGGTCACCCATCCTAGTATTACTCTCGCCCAAGCACGTTTAACTTCGGAGTTCTGATGGCATTCAGTGCATTAGTGCTGGTATGATTACACCCGTCATGTTTAGGGCACAATTCCTTTATGTGTTAACGGTTCAAAGTCCCAGCCTAGAGAGATGGCCCATTCAAAAGGCCTAATGGGCTTAGCGACAACCCATTCGCTTCAACAACGCAGCATCCTCGCAAGTCGAGATAACGACATGTTGTAGGGCCTTCAGATGTCCTACAAGTCAGGTTGTCCTCCTTTTAACAGTTTACGACGTACGATCCGGGACGGAAAAACAGAGCAAAAGAAGAAAAGTGGCCTGAAACTGATGAAAACGTTCGATTTTGGGCTCCAAAAAGGGGCACCGCGAGCAAGCTGGCTGCCCCCGTCGTAGAGCTCTCAGAGAGCTTTGCAACGGTATGCTGTGCGTTGCGTAACTCCTTACAGATCAAAAGTTATGGGCACCGGAGTAACGGAGACCTGGTCACAAACCCTACGCCCTCGGTTTGCAAGCTCAACCTCTACGTGAAGCGAAGTTGTCTTGCCCAATGTTCCGTGGGATTCAGTAATAGAGATTTGGTGGATAAAGTATCTTGGCAACCCTAACCCGGGCAAAAAAAATTGAAAAGGGGGTGCAACACGAGTACTTCCTAGGGGGTCACCCATCCTAGTACTACTCTCGCCCAAGCACGCTTAACTTCGGAGTTCTGATGGGATCCTTTGAATTAGTGCTGGTATGATCGCACCCGTCATGTTGAGGGCACAATTCCTTTCTGTGTTAACGGTTCACAGTCCCAGCCTAGAAAGATGGCCCATTCAAAAGGTCCAATGGGCTTAACGACAACCCATCCGCTTCAATAACGCAGCATCCTCGAAATTCGATATATCGACACGTTGTAGGGCCCTCTGATGTCCTGCGAGTCAGGTTGTCATCCTTTTAACAGTTCACGACGTACGATCCGGGATAGAAAAACAGAGCAAAAAAAGAAAAGTGACCTCAAACGGATGAAAACGTTCGATTTTGGTCTCCAAAAATGGGCATAGTGAGCAAGCTGGCTGCCCCTGTCGTAGAGCTCTCAAAGGGCTTTGCAACGGTATGCTGTGCGCCGCGTAACTCTCTACGGATCAAAAGTTATGGGCACCAGAGCGACGGAGTCCTGGTCACAAACCCTACGCCCTCGATTTGCGAACTCAGCGTCTACGTGAAGCGAAGTTATCTTGCCCAATGTTCCGTGGGATTCAATAATAGAGATTTGGTGGATAAAGTATCTTGGCAACCCTAACCAGGGCAAAAAAAATTGAAAAGAGGTGCAACACGAGGACTTCCCAGAGTGTCACCCATCCTAGTACTACTCTCGCCCAAGCATGCTTAACTTCGGAGTTCTAATGGGATCCGGTTCATTAGTGCTGGTATGATCACACCCGTCATGTTGAGGGCACAATTCCTTTATGTGTTAACGGTTCGCAGTCCCAGCCTAGAGAGATGGCCCATTCAAAAGGCCCAATGTGCTTGACGACAACCCATCTGCTTCAACAACGCAGCATCCTCGCAAGACGTGATATGGACACATTGTAGGACCCTCTGATGTCCCGTGAGTCAGGTTGTTGTCCTTTTGACTGTTCACAACGTACGATTCGGGACGGAAAAACAGAACAAAAGAAGAAAAGTGGCCTAAAACTGATGAAAACATTCGATTTTGGGCTCCAAAAAGGTCACAACGAGCAAGCTGGCTGCCCCCGTCGTAGAGCTCTCAGAGAGCTTTGCAATGGTATGCTGTGCGCCGCGTAACTCCTTACGGATCAAAAGTTATGGGCACCGAAGCGACGGAGACCTAGTCACAAACCCTACGCCCTCGGTTAGCGGGCCCAGCCTATACGTGAAACGAAGTTGTCTTGGCCAATGTTCCGTGGGATTCAGTAATAGAGATTTGGCGGATAAAGTATCTTGGCAACCCTAACCAGGACAAAAAAAATTGAAAAGGGGGTGCAACACGAGGACTTCCCACGGGGTCACCCATTCTAGTACTACTCTCCCCCAAGCACGCTTAACTTCGCAGTTCTGATAGGATCCGATGCATCAGTTCTGGTATGATCGCACCCGTCATGTTGAGGGCACAATTCCTATATGTGTTAACGGTTCACAGTCCCAGCCTAGAGAGATGGCCCATTCAAAAGGCCCAATGGGCTTAACGACAACCCATCCGCTTCAACAACGCAACATCCTCGCAGGTCGAGATATCGACACGTTGTAAGGCCCTCTGATGTCCTGCGAGTCAGGTTGTCGTCCTTTTAACAGTTCACGACGTACGATCCGAAACGGAAAAATAGAGCAAAAAAAGAAAAGTGGCCTGAAACTGATGAAAACGTTCGATTTTGGGCTCCAAAAATGGGCACAGCGAGCAAGCTGGCTGCCCCCGTCGTAGATCTCATAGAGAGCTTTGCAACGGTATGCTGTGCGCCACGTAACTCCTAGTGGATCAAAAGTTATGGGCACCGGAGAGACGGAGACCTTGTCACAAACCCTATGCCCTCGATTTGCGGGCTCAGCTTCTACGTGAAGCGAAGTTGTCTTGCCCAATGTTTCGGGAGATTCAGTAATAGGGATTGGTGGATAAATTATCTTGGCAACCCTAACCAGGGCAAAAAAAATTGAAAAGGGGGTGCAACACGAGGACTTTCCAAAGGGTCACCCATCCTAGTACTACTCTCGTGCAAGCACGCTTAACTTCGGAGTTCTGATGGGATCCGGTGCATTAGTGCTGGTATGATCGCACCCGTCATGTTGAGGGCACAATTCCTTTATGTGTTAACGGTTCACAGTCCCAGCCTAGAGAGATGGCCCATTCAAAAGGCCCAATAGGCTTAACGACAACCCATCCGCTTCAACAACGCAGCATCCTCGCAAGACGTGATATGGACACGTTGTACGGCCCTCTGATGTCTCGTGAGACAGGTTGTCGACCTTTTAACAGTTCACGACGTACGATCCGGGACAGAAAAATAGTGCGAAAGAAGAAAAGTGGCCTGAAACTGATGAAAACGTTCGATTTTGGGCCCAAAAAACGGGCACAGCAAGCAAGGTGGCTGCCCCGTCATACAGCTCTCAGAAAGCTTTGCAACGGTATGTTGTGCGCCACGTAAATCCTTACGGATCAAAAGTTATGGGCACCGGAGCGACGGAGACCTGGTCACAAACCCTACGACCTCTGTTTGTGTGCCCAGCATCTACGTGAAACGAAGTTGTATTGCCCAATGTTCTGTGGGATTCAGTAATAGAGATTTGGTGGATAAAGTTTCTTGGCAACCCTAACCAGGGCAAAAAAAATTGAAAAGGGGGTGCAACACGGGGACTTCCCAGAGGGTCACCCATCCTAGTACTACTCTCGCCCAAGCACGCTTAACTTCGGAGTTCTGATGGGATCCGGTGCATTAGTGCTGGTATGATCGCACCCGTCATATTGAGGGCACAATTTCTATATGTGTTAACGATTCACAGTCCCAGCCTAGATAGATGGCCCATTTAAAAGGCCCAATGGGCTTAACGATAACCCATTCGCTTCAACAACACAGCATCCTCACAAGATGTGATATCGACACGTTGTAGTGCCCTCTGATGTCCTGCGAGTCTGGTTGTCGTCCTTTTAACAGTTCACGACGTACGATACGGGACGGAAAAACAGAGCAAAAGAAGAAAAGTGGCATGAAACTGATGAAAACGTTCGATTTTGGGCTCCAAAAATCGGCACAGCGAGCAAGCTGGCTGCCCCCGTCGTAGAGATCTCAGAGAGCTTTGCAACGGTATGCTGTGCGCCACGTAACTCCTTACGGATCAAAAGTTATGGGCACCGGAGTGACGGAGACCTGGTCACAAACCCTACGCCCTCGGTTTGCGGGCTCAGCCTCTACGTGAAGCGAAGTTGTCTTGCCCAATGTTTCGTGCAATTCAGTGATAGAGATTTGGTGGATAAAGTATCTTGGCAACCCTAACCATGGCAAAAAAAATTGAAAAGGGGGTTGCAACACGAGGACTTCCCAGAGGGTCACCCATCCTAGTACTACTCTCGCCCATGCACATTTAACTTCGGAGTTCTGATGGGATCCGATGCATTAGTGCTGGTATGTTCGCACCCGTAATGTTGAGGGCGCAAATCCTTTATGTGTTAACGGTTCACAGTCCCAGCCTAGAGAGATGGCCCATTCAAAAGGCCCAATGGGATTAACGACAACCCATCCGCTTCAACAATGCAGCATCCTCGCAAGATGTGATATCGACACGTTGTAGGGCCCTCTGAAGCCCCGCGAGTCAGGTTGTTGTCCTTTTAACAGTTCACGACGTACGATTTGGGATAGAAAAACAGAGCAAAAGAAGAAAAGTGGCCTGAAACTGATGAAAACGTTTGGTTTTGGGCTCCAAAAATGGGAACAGCGAGCATGGTGGCTGCCCCCGTCGTAGAGCTCTGAGAGAGCTTTGCAACGGTATGCTGTGCGCTATGTAACTCCTTACGGATCAAAAGTTATGGGCACTAGAGCGACGGAGACCTGGTAACAAACCCTACGCCCTTGGTTTGCGGGCCCAGTCTCTACGTGAAGCGAAGTGGTCTTGCCCAATGTTCAGTGGCATTCCGTAATAGAGATTTGGTGGATAAAGTATCTTGGCAACCCTAACCAGGGCAAAAAAAATTTAAAAGGGGGTGGCACACGAGGACTTCCTTGGGGGTCACCCATCCTAGTACTACTCTCGCCCAAGCACGCTTAACTTCGGTGTTCTGATGGGATCCGGTGCATTAGTGCTGGTATGATCGCACCCGTCATGTTGAGGGCACAATTCCTATATGTGTTAACGGTTCACAGTCCCAGCCTAGAGAGATGGCCCATTCAAAAGGCCCAATGGGCTTAACGACAACTCATCCGCTTCAACAACGCAGAATCCTCACAAGACGTGATATCGACACGTTGTAGGGCCCTCTGATGTCCCGTGAGACAGGTTGTCGTCCTTTTAACAGTTCAAGAAGTACGATCCGGGACGAAAAAATAGAGCAAAAGAAGAAAAGTGGCCTGAAACTGATGAAAACGTTCGATTTTGGGCTCCAAAAACGGGCAAAGCGAGCAAGCTGGCTGCCCCCGTCGTAGAGCTCTCCGAGAGCTTTACAACGTTATGCTGTGCACCGCGTAACTTCTTACGGATCAAAAGTTATAGGCACCGGAGCGACGGAGACCAGGTCACAAACCCTACGCGCTCGGTTTGCAGACCCAGCCTCTATGTGAAGCGAAGTTGTCTTGCCCAATGTTCAGTGGCATTCTGTAATAGAGATTTGGTGGATAAAGTATCTTGGCAACCCTAACCTGTGCAAAAAAAATTGAAAAGGGGGTGCAACACGAGGACTTCCTTGGGGGTCACCCATCCTAGTACTACTCTCGCCCAAGCACACTTAACTTCGGAGTTCTGATGGGATCCAGTGCATTAGAGCTGGTATAATCGCACCCATCATGTTGAGGGAACAATTCCTTTATGTGTTAACGGTTCACAGTCCCAGCCCAGAGAGATGGCCCATTCAAAAAGGCCCAATGGGCTTAACGACAACCCATCCACTTCAACAACGCAGAATCCTCGCAAAACGTGATATCGACACATTTTAGATCCCTCTGATGTCCGGCGAGTCGGGTTGTCGTCCTTTTAACTGTTCACGACGTATGATTGGGGACGAAAAAATAGAGCAAAAGTAGAAAAGTGGTCTGAAACTGATGAAAACGTTCAATTTTGGGATCCAAAAACTGGCACAACGAGCAAGCTGGCTGCCCCCGTCGTAGAGCTCTCAGAGAGCTTTGCAACGGTATGCTGTGCGCAGCGTAACTCCTTACGGATCAAAAGTTATGGGCACCGGAGCGACGGAGACCAGGTCACAAACCCTACGCCCTCGGTTTGCAGACCCAGCCTCTACCTGAAGCGAAGTTATCTTGCCCAATGTTCAGTGGCATTCCGTAATAGAGATTTGGTGGATAAAGTATCTTGGCAACCCTAACCAGGGCAAAAAAAATTGAAAAGGGGGTGCAATACGAGGACTTCCTTGGGGGTCACCCATCCTAGTACTACTCTCGCCCAAGCACACTTAACTTCGGAGTTCTGATGGGATCCGGTGCATTAGTGCTGGTATGATCGCACCCGTCATGTTGAGGGCACAATTCCTATATGTGTTAACGGTTCATAGTCCCAGCCTAGACAGATGGCCTATTCAAAAAGGCCCAATGGGCTTAATGATAACCCATCCACTTCAACAATGCAGAATCCTCGCAAGACGTGATATGGACATATTGTAGGGCCCTATGATGTCCTGCGAGTCAGGTTGTCATCCTTTTAGCATTTCACGACGTACGATCCGGGATGAAAAAATAGAGAAGAAGAAGAAAAGTGGCCTGAAACTGATGAAAACGTTCGATTTTGGGCTCCAAAAATGGATACAGCGAGCAAGCTGGCTGCCCCTGTCATTGAGCTCTCAGAGAGCTTTGCAACGTTATGCTGTACGGTGCGTAACTCCTTACGGATCAAAAGTTATGGGCACCGGAGCGACGGAGACCTGGTCACAAACTCTACGCCTTCGGTTTTTGGGCCCAACCTCTACGTGAAGATAAGTTGTCTTGCCCAATATTCCGTGGGATTCAGTCATAAAGATTTGGTGGATAAAGTATCTTGGCAAACCTAACAAGGGCAAAAAAAATTGAAAAGGGGGTACAACACGAGGACTTCCCAGAGGGTCACCTATCCTAGTACTACTCTCGCCCAACCACGCTTAACTCTAGATTTCTGATGGGATCCGGTGCATTAGTGCTGGTATGATCGCACCCGTCATGTTGAGGGCACAATTCCTTTATGTGTTAACGGTTCACAGTCCCAGCCTAGAGAGATGGCCTATTCAAAAGGCCTAATGGGCTTAACGACAACCCATCCACTTCAACAACGCAGCATCCTCGCAAGACGTGATATCGACATGTTCTAGGGCCCTCTAATGTCCCGCGAGTCAGGTAGTCGTTATTTTAACAGTTCGCGACGTACGATCCTGGACGGAAAAACAGAGCAAAAGAAGAAAATTGGACTGAAACTGATGAAAACGTTCGATTTTGGGGTCCAAAAATGGGCACAGCAAGCAAGCTGGCTACCCCCATCGTAGAGGTCTCAGATAGCTTTGCAACATTATGTTGTGCGCCGCGTAACTCCTTACGGATCAAAACTTATGGGCACCGGAGCGACGGAGACCTGGTCACAAACCCTACGTCCTCGGTTTGCGGGCTCAGCCTCTACGTGAAGCGAAGTTGTCTTGCCCAATGTTCTGTGGGATTCAGTAATAGAGATTTGGTGGATAAAGTAGCTTGGCAACCCTAACCAGGGAAAAAAAATTGAAAAGGGGGTACAACACGAGGACTTCCCAGAGGGTCACCCATCCAAGTACTACTCTCGCCCAAGCACGCTTAACTTCGGAGTTCTGATGGGATCCGGTGCATTAGTGCTGGTATGATCGTACCCGTCATGTTGAGGGCACAATTCCTTTATGTGTTAACGGTTCACAGTCCCATCCTAGAGAGTTGGCCCATCAAAAGGCCCAATGGGCTTAACGACAAACCATCCGCTTCAACAACAAAGCATCCGCGCTAGGCGTGATATCGACACTTTGTAGGGCCCTCTGATGTGCTGCGAGTCGGTTTGTCGTCCTTTTAACAGTTCACGACGTACGATCCGGGCAGAAAAATAGAGCAACAGAAGAAAAGTTGCTAAAACTGATGAAAAGGTTCGATTTTGGGGTCCAAAAACGGGCAAAGCGAGCAAGCTGGCGGCCCCTGTCGTAGAGCTCTCAGAGAGCTTTGCAACGGTAGGCTGTGTGCCGCGTAACTCCATAAGGATCAAAAGTTATGGGCACTTGAGTGACGGAGACCTGGTCACAAACCCAACGCTCTCGGTTTGCGGGCCCAGCCTCTACGTGAAGCGAAGTTGTCTCGCCCAATGTTCCGTGGGATTCAGTAATAGAGGTTTGGTAGATAAAGTATCTTGGCAATCCTAACCAGGGCAAAAAAAATGAAAAGGGGGTGCAACACGAGGACTTCCCAAGGGGTCACCCATCTTAGTACTACTCTTGCCCAAGCATGCTTAGCTTCGCAGTTCTGATGGTATCCGGTGCATTAGTGCTGGTATGATCGCAACGTCATGTTGAGGGCACAATTCCTTTACGTGTTAATGGTTCACAGTCCCAGCCTAGAGAGATGGCCCATTCAAAAGGCCCAATGGGCTTAACAACAACCCATCCGCTTCAACAACGCAGCATCCTCACCAGACGTGATATCGACAAGTTGTAGGGCCCTCTGATGTCCTGCGAGTCAGGTTGTCATCCTTTTAACAGTTCACGACGTACGATCCGGGATGAAAAAATTGAGCAAAAGAACAAAAGTGGCCTGAAACTGATGAAAACGTTCGATTTTGGTCTCCAAAAATGGGCATAGCGAGCAAGTTGGCTGCCCACGTCATAGAGCTCTCAGAGAGCTTTGCAACGGTATGCTATGCGCCGCGTAACTCCTTACAGATCAAAAGTCATTGGCACAGGAGCGACGGAGACCTGGTCACAAACCCTACGCCCTCGGTTTGCGGGCCCAGCCTCTACGTGAAGCGAAGTTGTCTTGCCCAATATTCCGTGGGATTCAATAATAGTGATTTGGTGGATAAAGTATCATGGCAACCCTAACCAGGGAAAAAAAAATTGATAATGGGGTGTAACACGAGGACTTCCCAAGGGGTCACCCGTCCTAGTACTACTCTCGCCCAAGCACGCTTAACTTCAGAGTTCTGATGGGATCCGGTGCATTAGTGCTGGTATGATCGCACCCGTCATGTTGAGGGCATAATTCCTTTATGTGTTAACGGTTCACAGTCCCAGCCTAGAGAGTTGGCCCATCAAAAGGCCCAATGGGCTTAACGACAACCCATCCGCTTCAATAACAAAGCATCCTTGCAAGGTGTGATATCGACACTTTGTAGGGCCCTCTGATGTGCCGTGTGTCAGGTTGTCATCCTTTTAACAGTTCACGACGTACGATCCGGGACGGAAAAACAGAGCAAAAGAAGAAAAGTGGCCTAAAACTGATAAAAACGTTCGATTTTAGGGTCCAAAAACAGGCAAAGCGAGCAAGCTAGCGGCCCTTGTCATAGAGCTCTCAGAGAGCTTTGTAACGGTATGCTGTGCGCCGCGTAACTCCTTACGGATCAAAAGTTATGGGCACCTGAGCGACGGAAACCTGGTCACAAACCCTACGCTCTCGGTTTGCGGGCCCAGCCTCTACGTGAAGCGAAGTTATCTTGGCCAATGTTCCGTGGGATTCGGTAATAGAGATTTGGTGGATAAAGTATCTTGGCAACCCTAACCAGGGCAAAAAAAATTGAAAAGGGGGTGCAACACGAGGACTTCCCAAGGGGTCACCCATCTTAGTACTACTCTTGCCCATGCATGCTTCACTTCGGAGTTCTGATGGGATCCGGTGCATTAGTGCTGGTATGATCGCATACGTCATGTTGAGGGCACAATTCCTTTACGTGTTAACGGTTCACAGTCCCAGCCTAGAGAGATAGCCCATTCAAAAGGCCCAATGGCCTTAACGACAACCCATCCGCTTCAACAACGCAGCATCCTCACCAGACGTGATATCGACACGTTGTAGGCCCTCTGATGTCCCGCGAGTCAGGTAGTCATCCTTTTAACAGTTCACGACGTACGATCCAGGACGGAAAAATTGAGCAAAAGAAGAAAAATGGCCTGAAACTGATGAAAATGTTCGATTTTTTGCTCCAAAAACGGCATAGCGAGCAAGCTGGTTGCGCCCGTCGTAGAGCTCTCAAAGTGCTTTGCAAAGGTATGTTGTGCGCCGCGTAACTCCTTACAGATCAAAAGTTATGGGCACCGGAGCGAAGGAGACCTGGTGACAAACCCTACGCCCTCGGTTTGCGGGCCCAGCCTCTACGTGAAGCGAAGTTGTCTTGCCAATGTTCCGTGGGATTCAATAATAGAGATTTGGTGGATAAAGTATCTTGGCAACCCTAACCAGGGCAAAAAAAATTGAAAAGTGGGTGCAACACGAGAACTTCCCAAGGGATCACCCATCCTAGTACTACTCTCGCCCAAGCACGCTTAACTTAGGAGTTCTGATGGGATCCGGTGCATTAGTGCTGGTATGATCGAACCCGTCATGTTGTGGGCACAATTCCTTTATGTGTTAACTGTTCACAGTCCCAGCCTAAAGAGATGGCCCATTCAAAAGGCCCAATGGGCTTAACGACAACCCATCCGCTTCAACAACGCAGCATGCTTGCAAGACATGATATCGACACGTTGTATGGCCCTCTGCTGTCCCGCGAGTCAGGTTGTCGTCCTTTTATCAGTTCACGACATTCTATCCGGGATGAAAAAACTGAGCAGAAGTCGAAAAGTTTCCTGAAACTGATGAAAACGTTCGATTTTGGGCTCCAAAAATGGGCACAGCGAGCAAGCTGGCTGCGCCAGTCATAGAGCTCTCAGAGAGCTTTACAACGGTATGCTGTGTGCCGCGTAACTACTTACGGATCAAAAGTTATGGGCACCGGAGCGACAGAGACCTGGTCACAAAGCCTACGCCCTCGGTTTGCGGTCCCAGCCTCTACGTAAAGCGAAGTTGTCTTGCCCAATGTTCCGTGGGATTCAGTAATAGAGATTTGGTGGATAAAGTATCTTGGAAACCCTAACCAGGGCAAAAAAAATTGAAAAGGCGGTGCAACAAGAGGACTTCTCAGGGGGTCACCGATCCTAGTACTACTCTCGCCCAATCACGCTTAACTTTAGAGTTCTGATGGGATCCGGTAAATTAGTGCTGGTATGATTGCACCCGTCATGTTGATGGCACAATTCCTATATGTGTTAACGGTTCACAGTCACAGCCTAGAGTGATGGCCCTCTGATGTCCCGTGAGTCAGGTTGTCAACCTTTTAACAGTTCACGACGTACGATCCGGGACGAAAAAACTGGGCAAAAGAAGAAAAATGGCCTGAAACTGATGAAAACATTTGATTTTGGGCTCCAAAAATGGGCACAGCGAGCAAGCTGGATGCCCCCGTCGTAGAGCTCTTAGAGAGCTTTCCAACGGTATGCTGTGCGCCGCGTAACTCCTTACAGATCAAAAGTTATGGGCACCGGAGCGACGGAAACCTGGTCACAAACCCTACGCCCTCGTTTTGCAGGCCCAGCCTCTACTTGAAGCGAAGTTGTCTTGCCCAATGTTCCGTGGGATTCAGTAATAGAGATTTGGTAGATAAATTATCTTGGCAACCCTAACCAGGGCAAAAAAAATTGAAAAGGGGGTACAACACGAGGACTTCTCACGCGGTCACCCATCCTAGTACTACTCTCGCCCAAGCACGCTTAACTTCGGAGTTCTGATGGGATCCGGTGCATTAGTGCTGGTATGATCGCTCCCTTCAAGTTGAGGGCACAATTCCTATATGTGTTAACGGTTCACAGTCCCAGCCTAGAGAGATGGCCCATTCAAAAGGCCCAATGGGCTTAACGACAACCCATCCGCTTCAACAACGCAGCATCCTCGCAAGATGTGATATCGACACGTTGTACACCCCTCTGATGTCCCGTGAGACAGGTTGTCGTCCATTTAACAGTTCATGATGTACGATCCGGGACGGAAAAACAGAGCAGAAGTAGAGAAGTGGCTAGAAACTAATGAAAACATTCGATTTTGGGCTACAAAAATGGGCACAACGAGCAAGCTGGCTGCCCCCGTCGTAGAGCTCTCAGAGAGCTTTCGAACGGTATGCTGTGCTCCGCGTAACTCCTTACGGATCGAAAGTTATGGGCACCGGAGTGATGGAGACCTGGTCACAAAACCTACGCCCTCGGTTTGCGGGCCTAACCTCTACGTGAAACGAAGTTGTCTTGCCCAATGTTCCGTGGCATTCAGTAATAGAGATTTGGTGGATAAAGTATTTGGCAACCCTAACCAGGGCAAAAAAAATTGAAAAAGCGGTGCAACAAGAGGACTTCTCAGGGGGTCACCCATCCTAGTACTACTCTCGCCCAAGCACGATTAACTTCGGAGTTCTGATGGGATCCGGTGCATTAATGCTGGTATGATTGCACCCGTCATGTTGAGGGCACAATTCCTATATGTGTTAACGGTTGACAGTCCCAGCCTAGAGAGATGGCCCATTCAAAAGGCCCAATGGGCTTAACGACAACCCATCCGCTTCAACAACGCACCATCCTCGCAAGACGTGATATCGACATGTTGTATGGCCCTCTGATGTCCCGCGAGTCAGGTTGTCATCCTTTTAACAGTTCACGACGTACGATCCGGGATGAAAAACCTGGGCAAAAGAAGAAAAGTGGCCTGAAACTGATGAAAATGTTTGATTTTGGGCTCCAAAAATGTGCACAGCGAGAAAGCTGGCTGCCCCCGTCATAGTGCTCTCAGAGAGCTTTGCAACGGTATGCTGCGCACCGCGTAACTCCTTACGGATCAAAAGTTATGGGCACCGGAGCGACGGAGACCTGGTCACAAACCCTACGCCCTCGGTTTGCGGGCCCAGCCTCTACTAGAAGCAAAGTTGTCTTGCCCAATGTTCCGTGGGATTCAGTAATAGAGATTTGGCAGATAAAGTATCTTGGCAACCCTAACCAGGGCAATAAAAATTGAAAAGGGGGTGCAACACGAGGACTTCCCTGGGGGTCACCCATCCTAGTACTACTCTTCCCCAAGCACGCTTAACTTCGGAGTTCTGATGGGATCCGGTGCATTAGTGCTGGTATGATCGCTCCCGTCATGTTGAGGGCACAATTACTTTATGTGTTAACGGTTCACATTCCCAGCCTAGAGAGTTGGCCCATCAAAAGGCCCAATGGGCTTAACGATAACCCATCCGCTTCAACAACAAAGCATCCTCGCAAGGCGTGATATCGACACGTTGTAGGACCCTCTGATGTGCCGTGAGTCAGGTTATCATCCTTTTAACAGTTCACGACGTAGGATCCGAGACCGAAAAACAGAGCAAAAGAGGAAAAGTGGCCTAAAACTGATGAAAACGTTCGATTTTGGGCTACAAAAATGGGCAGAGCGAGCAAGCTGGCTGCCCCCGTCGTAGAACTCTTAGAGAGCTTTCCAACGGTATGATGTGCTCCGCGTAACTCCTTACGGATCGAAAGTTATGGGCACCGAAGTGACGGAGACCTGGTCACAAAACCTACGCCCTCGGTTTGCGGGCCCAGCCTCTACGTGAAGCGAAGTTGTCTTGCCCAATGTTCCGTGGCATTCAGCAATAGAGATTTGGTGGATAAAGTATCTTGGCAACCCTAACCAGGGCAAAAAAAATTGAAAAGGGGGTGCAACACGAAGACTTCCCACGGGGTCACCCATCCTAGTACTACTCTCGCCCAACCATGCTTAACTTCGGAGTTCTGATGGGATCCGGTGCATTAGTGCTGGTATGATCGCACCCATCATGTTGAGAGCACAATTCCTTTATGTGTTAACGGTTCACAGTACCAGCCTATAGAGATGGCCCATTCAAAAGGCCTAATGGGCATAACGACAACCCATCCACTTCAACAACGCAGCATCCTTGCAAGACGTGATATCGATATGATGTAGGGCCCTCTAATGTCCTACGAGTCAGGTCGTCGTTCTTTTAACAGTTCGCAACGTACGATCCTGGATGAAAAAACAGAGCAAAAGAAGAAAAGTGGACTGAAACTGATGAAAACGGCCACAGCGAGCAAGCTGGCTGCCCCCATCTTAGAGCTCTTAGAGAGCTTTGCAACGTTATGCTGTGCGCCGCGTAACTCCTTACGGATCAAAAGTTATGGGCACCAGAGCGACGGAGACCTGGTCACAAATCCTACGCCCTCGGTTTGCGGGCTCAACCTCTACGTGAAGCGAAGTTGTCTTGCCCAATGTTCCGTGGGATTCAGTAATAGAGATTTGGTGGATAAAGTATCTTGGCAACCCTAACCAGGGCAAAAAAAATTGAAAAGGGGGTTCAACACGAGGACTTCCCAAGGGGTCACCTATCCTAGTACTACTCTTGCCCAAGCATGCTTAACTTCGGAGTTCTGATGGGATCCGGTGCATTAGTCCTGGTATGATCGCACCCGTCATGTTGAGGGCACAATTCCTTTATGAGTAAACGGTTCGCAGTCGCAGCCTAGAGAGTTGGCCAATCAAAGGGCCCAATGGGCTTAACGACAACCCATCCGCTTCAACAACAAAGCATCCTCGCAAGGCGTGATATCGACACTTTGTAGGGCCCTCTGATGTGCCGCGAGTCAGGTTATCGTCCTTTTAACAGTTCACGACGTACGATCCGGGACGGAAAAACAGAGCAGAAGAAGAAAAGTGGCCTAAAACTGATGAAAGTGTTCGATTTTGGGGTCCAAAAACAGGCAAAGTGAGCAAGCTTGCGGCCCTTATCGTAGAGCTCTCAGAGAGCTTTGCAACGGTATGCTGTGCGCCGCGTAACTCCTTACGGATCAAAAGTTATGGGCACCTGACCAACGGAGACCTGGTCACAAACCCTACGCCCTCGGTTTGCGGGCCCAGCCTCTACGTGAAGCGAAGTTGTCTTGCCCAATGTTCTATGGGATTCAGTAATAGAGATTTGGTGGATAAATTATCTTGGCAACCCTAACCAGGGCAAAAAAAATTGAAAAGGGGGTTCAACACGAGGACTTCCCAAGGGGTCACCTATCCTAGTACTACTCTTGCCCAAGCATGCTTAACTTTGGAGTTCTGATGGGATCCGGTGCATTGGTGCTGGTATGATCGCATACGTCATGTTGAGGGCACAATTCCTTTACGTGTTAACAGTTCACAGTCTCAGCCTAGAGAGATGGCCCATTCAAAAGGCCCAATGGGCTTAACGACAACCCATCCGCTTCAACAACGCAGCATCTTCACCAGACGTGATATCGACAAGTTGTAGGGCCCTCTGATGTCCCGCAATTCAGGTTGTCATCCTTTTAACAGTTCACGACGTACGATACGGTATGGAAAAATTGAGCAAAAGAAGAAAAGTGGCCTAAAACTGATGAAAACGTTCCATTTTGGGCTCCAAAAAGGGCATAGCAAGCAAGCTGGCTGCCCCCGTCGTAGAGCTCTCAGAGAGCTTTGCAACGGTATGATGTGCGCTGCGTAACTCCTTACAGATCAAAAGATATGGGCACCAGAACGACGGAGACCTAGTCACAAATCCTACGCCCTCGGTTTGCTGGCCCAGCCTCTACATGAAGCGAAGTTGTCCTGCCCAATGTCCCGTGGAACTCAATAATAGTGATTTGGTGGGTAAAGTATCTTGGCAACCCTAACCAGGGCAAAAGAAATTGAAAAGGGGGTGTAACACGAGGACTTCCCAAGGGGTCACCCATCCTACTACTACTCTCGCCCAAGCACGCTTAACTTCGGAGTTCTGATGGGATCCGGTGCATTAGTGCTAGTATGATCGCACCCGTCATGTTGAGGGCACAATTCCTTTATGTGTTAACGGTTCACAGTCCCAGCCTAGAGAGATGGCCCATTCAAAAGGCCCAATGGGTTTAACGACAACCCATCCGCTTCAACAACGCAGCATCATCGCAAGACGTGATATCGACACGTTGTAGGGCCCTCTGATGCCCCGCGAGTCAGGTTTTCGTCCTTTTAACAGTTCACGACGTACGATCCGGGACGAAAAAATAGGGCAAAAGAAGAAAAGTGGACTGAAACTAATGAAAATGTTCGATTTTGGTCTCCAAAAATAGGCACAGCGAGCAAGCTGGCTTCCCCCATCGTAGAGCTCTCAGAGAGCTTTGCAACGGTATGCTGTGCACCGCGAAACACCTTACGGATCAAAAGTTATGGGCACGGGATTGACGGAGACCGGGTCACAAACCCTACGCCCTCGGTTTGCGGGCCCAGCCTCTACGTGAAGCGAAGTTGTCTTGGCCATTGTTCCGTGGGATTCAGTAATAGAGATTTGGCGGATAAAGTATCTTGGGAACCCTAACCAGGGCAAAAAAAATTGAAAAGGCGGTGCAACAAGAGGACTTCTCAGGGGGTCACCCATCCTAGTACTACTCTCACCCAAGCACACTTAACTACGGAGTTCTGTTGGGATTCGGTACATTAGTGCTGGTATGATTGCACCCGTCATGTTGATGGCACAATTCCTATATGTGTTAACGGTTCACCGTCCCAGCCTAGAGAGATGGCCCATTCAAAAGGCCCAATGGGCTTAATGACAACCTATCCGCTTTAACAACGCACCATCCTCGCAAGACGTGATATCGACACGTTGTATGGCCCTCTGATGTCCCGCGAGTCAGGTTGTCAACCTTTTAACAGTTCACGACGTACGATCCGGGATGAAAAAACTGGGCAAAAAAAGAACAGTGGCCTAAAACTGATGAAAACATTTGATTTTGGGCTCCAAAAATGGGCACAACTATCAAGCTGGCTGCCCCCATCGTAGAGCTCTCAGAGAGCTTTGCAACGGTATTCTGTGCGCCGCGTAACTCCTTACGGATCAAAAGTAATGGGCACCGGAGCGACAGAGACCTGGTAACAAACCCTACGTCCTCGGTTTGCGGGCCCAGCCTCTACTTGAAGCGAAGTTGTCTTGCCCAATGTTCCGTGGGATTCAATAATAGAGATTTGGTAGATAAAGTATCTTGGCAACCCTAACCAGGGCAAAAAAAATTGAAAAGGGGGTGCAACACGAGGACTTCCCAGGGGGTCACCCATCCTAGTACTACTCTCGCCCAAGCACGCTTAACTTCGGAGTTCTGATGGGATCCGGTGCATTCGTGCTGGTATGATTGCTCCCGTCATGTTGAGGGCACAATTACTTTATGTGTTAACGGTTCACACTCCCAGCCTAGAGAGTTGGCCCATCAAAAGGCCCAATGGGCTTAACGACAACCCATCCGATTCAACAACAAAGCATCCTTGCAAGGCGTGATATCGACACGTTGTAGGGCCCTCTGATGTGCGGTGAGTCAGGTTATCGTCCTTTTAACAGTTCACGACGTAGGATCCGAGACCGAAAAATAGAGAAAAAGAGGAAAAGTGGCCTAAAACTGATGAAAACATTCGATTTTGGGCTACAAAAATGGGCAGAGTGAGCAAGCTGGCTGCCCCCATCGTAGAACTCTCAGAGAGCTTTCCAACGGTATGCTGTGCTCCGCGTAACTCCTTACGGATCGAAAGATATGGGCACCGAAGCGACGGAGACCTGGTCACAAAACCTACGCCCTCGGTTTGCGGGCCCAGCCTCTACGTGAAGCGAATTTGTCTTGCCCAATGTTCCGTGGCATTCAGCAATAGAGATTTGGTGGATAAAGTATCTTGGCAACCCTAACCAGGGCAAAAAAAATTGAAAAGGGGGTGCAACACGAAGACTTCCCACGGGATCACCCATCCTAGTACTACTCTCGCCCAACCATGCTTAACTTCGGAGTTCTGATGGGATCCGGTGCATTAGTGCTGGTATGATCGCACCCATCATGTTGAGGGCACAATTCCTTTATGTGTTAACGGTTCACAGTACCAGCCTACAGAGATGGCCCATTCAAAAGGCCTAATGGGCATAACGACAACCCATCCACTTCAACAACGCAGCATCCTTGCAAGACGTGATATCGATATGATGTAGGGCCCTCTAATGTCCCGCGAGTCAGGTCGTCGTTCTTTTAACAGTTCGCGACGTACGATCCTGGATGAAAAAACAGAGCAAAAGAAGAAAAGTGGACTGAAACTAATGAAAACGTTCAATTTTGAGCTCCAAAAACGGCCACAGCGAGCAAGCTGGCTGCCCCCCATCTTAGAGCTCTTAGAGAGCTTTGCAACGTTATGCTGTGCGCCGCGTAACTCCTTACGGATCAAAAGTTATGGGCACCGGAGCGACGGAGACCTGGTCAAAAATCCTACGCCCAAGGTTTGCGGGCTCAGCCTCTACGTGAAGCGAAGTTGTCTTGCCCAATGTTCCGTGGGATTCAGTAATAGAGATTTGGTGGATAAAGTATCTTGGCAACCCTAACCAGGGCAAAAAAAATTGAAAAGGGGGTTCAACACGAGGACTTCCCAAGGGGTCACCTATCCTAGTACTACTCTTGCCCAAGCATGCTTAACTTCGGAGTTCTGATGGGATCCGGTGCATTAGTGCTGGTATGATCGCACCCGTCATGTTGAGGGCACAATTCCTTTATGAATAAACGGTTCGCAGTCGCAGCCTAGAGAGTTGGCCAATCAAAGGGCCCAATGGGCTTAACGACAACCCATCCGCTTCAACAATAAAGCATCCTCGCAAGGCGTGATATCGACACTTTGTAGGGCCCTCTGATGTGCCGCGAGTCAGGTTATCGTCCTTTTAACAGTTCACGACGTACAATCCGGGACGGAAAAATAGAGCAAAAGAAGAAAAGTGGCCTAAAACTGATGAAAGTGTTCGATTTTGGGGTCCAAAAATAGGCAAAGCGAGCAAGCTTGCGGCCCCTGTCGTAGAGCTCTCAGAGAGCTTTGCAACGGTATGCTGTGCGCCGCATAACTCCTTACGGATCAAAAGTTATGGGCACCTGACCAACGGAGACCTGGTCACAAACCCTACGCCCTCGGTTTGCGGGCCCAGCCTCTACGTGAAGCGAAGTTGTCTTGCCCAATGTTCCGTGGGATTCAGTAATAGAGATTTGGTGGATAAAGTATCTTGGCAACCCTAACCAGGGCAAAAAAAATTGAAAAGAGGGTTCAACACGAGGACTTCCCAAGGGGTCACCTATCCTAGTACTACTCTTGCCCAAGCATGCTTAACTTCGGAGTTCTGATGGGATCTGGTGCATTAGTGCTGGTATGATCGCATACGTCATGTTGAGGGCACAATTCCTTTACGTGTTAACAGTTCACAGTCTCAGCCTAGAGAGATGGCCCATTCAAAAGGCCCAATGGGCTTAACGACATCCCATCCGCTTCAATAACGCAGCATCCTCACCAGACGTGATATCGACAAGTAGTAGGGCCCTCTGATGTCCCGCGAGTCAGGTTGTCATCCTTTTAACAGTTCACGACGTACGATACGGTATGGAAAAATTGAGCAAAAGAAGAAAAGTGGCCTGAAACTGATGAAAACGTTCCATTTTGGGCTCCAAAAAGGGCATAGCAAGCAAGCTGGCTACCCCCGTCGTAGAGCTCTCAGAGAGCTTTGCAACGGTATGCTGTGCGCTGCGTAACTCCTTACAGATCAAAAGATATGGGCACCAGAACGACGGAGACCTAGTCACAAATCCTACGCCCTCGGTTTGCGGGCCCAGCCTCTACGTGAAGCGAAGTTGTCTTGCCCAATGTCCCGTGGAACTCAATAATAGTGATTTGGTGGGTAAAGTATCTTGGCAACCCTAACCAGGGCAAAAGAAATTGAAAAGGGGGTGTAACACGAGGACTTCCCAAGGGGTCACCCATCCTACTACTACTCTCGCCCAAGCACGCTTAACTTCGGAGTTCTGATGGGATCCGGTGCATTAGTGCTAGTATGATCGCACCCGTCATGTTGAGGGCACAATTCCTTTATGTGTTAACGGTTCACAGTCCCAGCCTAGAGAGATGGCCCATTCAAAAGGCCCAATGGGCTTAACGACAACCCATCCGCTTCAACAACGTAGCATCATCAAAAGACGTGATATCGACACGTTGTAGGGCCCTCTGATGCCCCGCGAGTCAGGTTTTCGTCCTTTTAACAGTTCACGACGTACGATCCGGGACGAAAAAATAGGGCAAAAGAAGAAAAATGGACTGAAACTAATGAAAATGTTCAATTTTGGTCTCCAAAAATGGGCACAGCGAGCAAGCTGGCTTCCCCCATCGAAGAGCTCTCAGAGAGCTTTGCAACGGTATGCTGTGCGCCGCGAAACTCCTTACGGATCAAAAGTTATGGGCACGGGATTGACGGAGACCGGGTCACAAACCCTACGCCATCGGTTTGCGGGCCCAGCCTCTACGTGAAGCGAAGTTGTCTTGCCCATTGTTCCATGGGATTCAGTAATAGAGATTTGGTGGATAAAGTATCTTGGCAACCCTAACCAGGGCAAAAAAAATTGAAAAGGCGGTGCAACAAGAGGACTTCTCAGGGGGTCACCCATCCTAGTACTACTCTCACCCAAGCACACTTAACTTCGGAGTTCTGATGGGATTCGGTGCATTAGTGCTGGTATGATTGCACCGGTCATGTTGATGGCACAATTCCTATATGTGTTAACGGTTCACCGTCCCAGCCTAGAGAGATGGCCCATTCAAAAGGCCCAATGGGCTTAACGACAACCCATCCGCTTTAACAACGCACCATCCTCGCAAGACGTGATATCGAAACGTTGTATGGCCCTCTGATGTCCCGCGAGTCAGGTTGTCAACCTTTTAACATTTCACGACGTACGATCCGGGATGAAAAAACTGGGCAAAAAAAGAACAGTGGCCTGAAACTGATGAAAACATTTGATTTTGGGCTCCAAAAATGGGCACAACTAGCAAGCTGGCTGCCCCCGTCGTAGAGCTCTCAGAGAGCTTTGCAACGGTATTCTGTGCACCGCGTAACTCCTTACGGATCAAAAGTAATGGGCACCGGAGCGACAGAGACCTGGTAACAAACCCTACGTCCTCGGTTTGCGGGCCCAGCCTCTACTTGAAGCGAAGTTGTCTTGCCCAATGTTCCGTGGGATTCAGTAATAGAGATTTGGTAGATAAAGTATCTTGGCAACCCTAACCAGGGCAAAAAAAATTGAAAAGGGGGTGCAACACGAGGACTTCCCAGGGGGTCACCCATCCTAGTACTACTCTCGCCCAAGCACGCTTAACTTCGGAGTTCTGATGGGATCCGGTGTATTAGTGCTGGTATGATCGCACCCGTCAAGTTGAGGGCACAATTCCTATATGTGTTAACGGTTCACATTCCCAGCCTAGAGAGTTGGCCCATCAAAAGGCCCAATGGGCTTAACGACAACCCATCCGCTTCAACAACAAAGCATCCTCGCAAGCCGTGATATCGACACTTTGTTGGGCCCTCTGATGTCCCGTGAGTCAGGTTATCGTCCTTTTAACAGTTCACGACGTACGATCCGGGATCGAAAAACAGAGCAAAAGAAGAAAAGTGGCCTAAAACTGATGAAAACGTTCGATTTTGGGCTACAAAAATAGGCAAAGCGAGCAAGCTTGCGGCCCCTGTCGTAGAGCTCTCAGAGAGCTTTGCAACGGTATGCTGTGCGCCGCGTAACTCCTTACGGATCAAAAGTTATGGGCACCTGACCAACGGAGACCTGGTCACAAACCCTACGCCGTCGGTTTGCGGGCCCAGCCTCTACGTGAAGCGAAGTTGTCTTGCCCAATGTTCCGTGGCATTCAGCAATAGAGATTTGGCGGATAAAGTATCTTGGCAACCCTAACCAGGGCAAAAAAAATTGAAAAGGGGGTGCAACACGAGGACTTCCCACGGGGTCACCCTTCCTAGTACTACTCTCGCCCAAGCACGCTTAACTTCAGAGTTCTGATGGGATCCAGTGCATTAGTGCTGGTACGATCGCACCCGTCATGTTGAGGGCACAATTCCTTTACGTGTTAACAGTTCACACTCCCAGCCTAGAGAGATGGCCCATTCAAAAGGCCCAATGGGCTTAACGACAACCCATCCGCTTCAACAACGCATCATCCTCACCAGACGTGATATCGACAAGTTGTAGGGCCCTCTGATGTCCCACGAGTCAGGTTGTCATCCTTTTAACAGTTCACGACGTACTATCCGGGATGGAAAAATTGAGCAAAAGAAGAAAAGTGGACTGAAACTATTGAAAACATTCGATTTTGGGCTCCAAAAAGGGCATAGCAAGCAAGCTGGCTGCCCTCATCGTAGAGCTCTCAGAGATCTTTGCAACGGTATGCTGTGCGCAGCGTAACTCCTTACAAATCAAAAGATATGGGCACCAGAGCGACGGAGACCTGGTCACAAACCCTACACCCTCGGTTTGCGGGCCCAGCCTCTACGTGATGCGAAGTTGTCTTGCCCAATGTTCTGTGGGATTCAATAATAGTGATTTGGTGGATAAAGTATCTTGGCAACCCTAACCAGGGCAAAAGAAATTGAAAAGGGGGTGTAACACGAGGACTTCCCAAGGGGTCACCCATCCTAGTATTACTCTCGCCCAAGCACGCTTAACTTCGGAGTTCTGATGGGATCCGGTGCATTAGTGCTAGTATGATCGCACCTGTCATGTTGAGGGCACAATTCCTTTATGTATTAAGGGTTCACAGTCCCAGCCTAGAGAGATGGCCCATTCAAAAGGCCCAATGGGCTTAACGACAACCCATCCACTTCAACAACGCAGCATCCTCGCAAGACGTGATATCGACACGTTGTAGGGCCCTTTGATGCCCCGCGAGTCAGGTTTTCGTCCTTTTAACAGTTCACGACGTACGATCCGTGACGAAAAAACAGAGCAAAAGAAGAAAAGTGGACTGAAACTAATCAAAACATTCGATTTTGGTCTCCAAAAATGGGTACAGCGAGCAAGCTGGCTTCCCCCATCGTAGAGCTCTCAGAGAGCTTTGCAACGGTATGCTGTGCGCTGCGTAACTCCTTACGGATCAAAAGGTATGGGCACCGGAGCGACGGAGACCTGGTCACAAACCCTACGCCCTCGGTTTGCGGGCCCACCCTCTACGTGTAGCGAAGTTGTCTTGCCCAATGTTCCGTGGGATTCAGTAATAGAGATTTGGTGGATAAAGTATCTTGGCAACCCTAACCAAGACAAAAAAAATTGAAAAGGGGGTGGAACAAGAGGACTTCCCATGGGGTCACCCATCCTAGTACTACTCTCGCCCAAGCACGGTTAACTTTGGAGTTCTGATGGGATCTGGTGCATTAGTGCTGGTATGATCGCATACGTCATGTTGAGGGCACAATTCCATTACGTGTTAACAGTTCACAGTCCCAGCCTAGAGAGATGGCCAATTCAAAAGGACCATTTGGCTTAACGACAACCCATCCTCTTCAACAACGCAACATCCTCACCAGACGTGATATCGACAAGTTGTAGGGCCGTCTAATGTCCCGCGAGTCAGGTTGTCATCCTTTTAACAGTTCAAGACGTACGATCCGGGACGAAAAAATTGAGCAAAAAAAGAAAAGTGGCCTGAAATTGATGAAAACGTTCGATTTTGGGCTCCAAAAACGGGCATAGCAAGCAAGCTGGTTGCCCCCGTCGTAGAGCTCTCAGAGAGCTTTGCAACGGTATGCTGTGCGCAGCGTAACTCCTTACAAATCAAAAGATATGGGCACCAGAGCGACGGAGACCTGGTCACAAACCCTACGCCCTCGGTTTGCGGGCCCAGCCTCTACGTGATGCGAAGTTGTCTTGCCCAATGTTCTGTGGGATTCAATAATAGTGATTTGGTGGATAAAGTATCTTGGCAACCCTAACCAGGGCAAAAGAAATTGAAAAGGGGGTGTAACACGAGGACTTCCCAAGGGGTCACCCATCCTAGTATTACTCTCGCCCAAGCACGCTTAACTTCGGAGTTCTGATGGGATCCGGTGCATTAGTGCTAGTATGATCGCACCTGTCATGTTGAGGGCACAATTCCTTTATGTATTAAGGGTTCACAGTCCCAGCCTAGAGAGATGGCCCATTCAAAAGGCCCAATGGGCTTAACGACAACCCATCCACTTCAACAACGCAGCATCCTCGCAAGACGTGATATCGACACGTTGTAGGGCCCTCTGATGCCCCGCGAGTCAGGTTTTCGTCCTTTTAACAGTTCACGACGTACGATCCGTGACGAAAAAACAGAGCAAAAGAAGAAAAGTGGACTGAAACTAATCAAAACATTCGATTTTGGTCTCCAAAAATGGGTACAGCGAGCAAGCTGGCTTCCCCCATCGTAGAGCTCTCAGAGATCTTTGCAACGGTATGCTGTGCGCCGCGTAAGTCCTTACGGATCAAAAGTTATGGGCACCGGAGCGACGGAGACCGGGTGACAAACCCTACGCCCTCGGTTTGCGGGCCCAGCCTCTACTTGAAGCGAAGTTGTCTTGCCCAATGTTCCGTGGGAATCAGTAAAAGAGATTTGGTGGATAAAGTATCTTGGCAACCCTAACCAGGGCAAAAAAAATTGAAAAGGGGTTGCAACACGAGGACTTCCCAGGGGGTCACCGATCCTAGTACTACTCTCGCCCAAGCACGCTTAACTTCGGAGTTCTGATGGGATCCGTTGCATTAGTGCTAGTATGATAGCACCCATCATGTTGAGGGCACAATTCCTTTATGCGTTAACTGTTTACAGTCCCAGCCTAAAGAGATAGCCCATTCAAAAGTCCCATTGGGCTTAACGTCAACTCATCTGCTTCAACAACGCAGCATGCTTGCAAGACGTGATATCGACACGTTGTAGGGCCCTCTGATGTCCCGCGAGTCGGGTTGTCGTCCTTTTAACAGTTCACGACGTACTATCCTGGACGAAAAAACAGAGCAGAAGTAGAAAAGTTTCCTGAAACTAATGAAAACGTTCAATTTTGGGATCCAAAAATGGGTACAGCGAGCAAGCTGGCTGCACCTGTCGTAGAGCTCTCAGAGAGCTTTGCAACGGTATGTTGTGCGCCGCGTAACTCCTTACTGATCAAAAGTTATGGGCACCGGTGCGACGGAGACCTGGTCAGAAACCCTACTCCCTCGGTTTGTTGGCCCAGCCTCTACGTGAAGCGAAGTTGTCTTGTCCAATGTTCCATGGGATTCAGTAATAGAGATTTGGTGGATAAAGTATCTTGGCAACCCTAACTAGGGCAAAAAAAATTGAAATGGCGGTGCAACAAGACGACTTCTCAGGGGGTCACCCATCCTAGTACTACTCTCGTCCAAGCACGCTTAAGTTCGAAGTTCTGATGGGATCCAGTGCATTAGTGCTGGTAAGATTGCACCCGTAATGTTGAGGGCACAATTCCTATATGTGTTAACGGTTCACAGTCGCAGCCTAGAGAGATGGCCCATTCAAAAGGCCCAATGGGCTTAACGACAACCCATCCGCTTCAACAACGCACCATCCTCGCAAGACGTGATATCGACACGTTGTATGGCCCTCTGATGTCCCGCGAGTCAGGTTGTCATCCTCTTAACAGTTCATGACGTACGATCCGGGACGGAAAAACTTGGCAAAAGAAGAAAAGTGGCCTGAAACTGATGAAAACGTTTGATTTTGGGCTCCAAAAATGGGCAAAACAAGCAAGCTGGCTACCCCCGTCGTAGAGCTCTCAGAGAGCTTTGCAACGGTATGTTGTGCACCACGTAACTCCTTAGGATCAAAAGTTATGGGCACCAGAGCGATGGAGACCTGGTCACAAACCCTACTCCCTCGGTTTGCGGGCCCAACCTCTACTTGAAGCGAAGTTGTCTTGCCCAATGTTCCATGGGATTCAGTAATAGAGATTTGGTAGATAAAGTATCTTGGCAACCCTAACCAGGGCAAAAAAAATTGAAAAGGGGGTGCAACACGAGGACTTCCCAGTGGGTCACCCATCCTAGTACTACTCTCGCCCAAGCACGCTTAACTTCATAGTTCTGATGGGATCCGTTGCATTAGTGCTGGTATGATCGCACCCGTCATGTTGAGGGCACAATTCCTTTATGTGTTAACGGTTCACAGTCCTAACCTAGAGAGATGGCCCATTCAAAAGGCCTAATGGGCTTAACGACAACCTATCAACTTCAACAACGCAGCATCCTCGCAAGACGTTATATCAACACAATATAGAGCCCTCTGATGTCCGGCGAGTCAGGTTGTCGTCCTTTTAACAGTTCACGACGTATGATCCGGGATGAAAAAACAGAGCAAAAGAAGAAAAGTGGCCTGAAACTGATGAAAACGTTCGAATTTGGGCTCCAGAAATGGGCACAACGAGCAAGTTGGCTTCCCCCGTCGTAGAGCTCTCAGAGAGCTTTGCAACGGTATGTTGTGCGCCGCGTAACTCCTTACGGATCAAAAGTTATGGCCACCGGAGCGACGGAGACCGGGTCACAAACCCTACGCCCTCGGTTTGCGGGCCCAGCCTCTACTTGAAGCGAAGTTGTCTTGCCCAATGTTCCATGGGAATCAGTAATAGAGATTTGGTGGATAAAGTATCTTGGCAACCCTAACCAGGGCAAAAAAAATTGAAAAGGGGGTGCAACACGAGGACTTCCTAGAGAGTTACCCATGCTAGTACTACTCTCGCCCAAGCACGCTTAACATCTGAGTTCTTATGGGATTTGTTGCATTAGTGCTAGTATGATCGCACCCGTAATGTTGAGGGCACAATTCCTTTATGTGTTAACGGTTTACAGTCCCAACCTAGAGAGATGGCCCATTCAAAAGGCCCAATAGGCTTAACGACAACCCATCCACTTCAACAACGCAGCATCCTCGCAACACGTTATATAAACACGTTGTAGGGCCCTCTGATGTCCCGCGAGTCTGGTTGTCGTCCTTTTAACAGTTCACGACGTATGATCTGGGACGGAAAAACAGAGCAAAAGAAGAATGTGGCCTGAAACTGATGAAAACGTTCGATTTTGGGCTCCAAAATGGGTACAGCGAGCAAGCTGGCTGCGCCCATCGTAGAGCTCTCAGAGAGCTTTGCAACGGTATGTTGTGCGCTGCGTAACTCCTTACGGATCAAAAGGTATGGGCACCGGAGCGACGGAGACCTGGTCACAAACCCTACGCCCTCGGTTTGCGGGCCCACCCTCTACGTGTAGCGAAGTTGTCTTGCCCAATGTTCCGTGGGATTCAGTAATAGAGATTTGGTGGATAAAGTATCTTGGCAACCCTAACCAAGACAAAAAAAATTGAAAAGGGGGTGGAACAAGAGGACTTCCCATGGGGTCACCCATCCTAGTACTACTCTCGCCCAAGCACGGTTAACTTTGGAGTTCTGATGGGATCTGGTGCATTAGTGCTGGTATGATCGCATACGTCATGTTGAGGGCACAATTCCATTACGTGTTAACAGTTCACAGTCCCAGCCTAGAGAGATGGCCAATTCAAAAGGACCATTTGGCTTAACGACAACCCATCCTCTTCAACAACGCAACATCCTCACCAGACGTGATATCGACAAGTTGTAGGGCCGTCTAATGTCCCGCGAGTCAGGTTGTCATCCTTTTAACAGTTCAAGACGTACGATCCGGGACGAAAAAATTGAGCAAAAAAAGAAAAGTGGCCTGAAATTGATGAAAACGTTCGATTTTGGGCTCCAAAAACGGGCATAGCAAGCAAGCTGGTTGCCCCCGTCGTAGAGCTCTCAGAGAGCTTTGCAACGGTATGCTGTGCGCAGCGTAACTCCTTACAAATCAAAAGATATGGGCACCAGAGCGACGGAGACCTGGTCACAAACCCTACGCCCTCGGTTTGCGGGCCCAGCCTCTACGTGATGCGAAGTTGTCTTGCCCAATGTTCTGTGGGATTCAATAATAGTGATTTGGTGGATAAAGTATCTTGGCAACCCTAACCAGGGCAAAAGAAATTGAAAAGGCGGTGTAACACGAGGACTTCCCAAGGGGTCACCCATCCTAGTATTACTCTCGCCCAAGCACGCTTAACTTCGGAGTTCTGATGGGATCCGGTGCATTAGTGCTAGTATGATCGCACCTGTCATGTTGAGGGCACAATTCCTTTATGTATTAAGGGTTCACAGTCCCAGCCTAGAGAGATGGCCCATTCAAAAGGCCCAATGGGCTTAACGACAACCCATCCACTTCAACAACGCAGCATCATCGCAAGACGTGATATCGACACGTTGTAGGGCCCTCTGATGCCCCGCGAGTCAGGTTTTCGTCCTTTTAACAGTTCACGACGTACGATCCGTGACGAAAAAACAGAGCAAAAGAAGAAAAGTGGACTGAAACTAATCAAAACATTCGATTTTGGTCTCCAAAAATGGGTACAGCGAGCAAGCTGGCTTCCCCCATCGTAGAGCTCTCAGAGAGCTTTGCAACGGTATGCTGTGCGCCGCGTAAGTCCTTACGGATCAAAAGTTATGGGCACCGGAGCGACGGAGACCGGGTGACAAACCCTACGCCCTCGGTTTGCGGGCCCAGCCTCTACTTGAAGCGAAGTTGTCTTGCCCAATGTTCCGTGGGAATCAGTAAAAGAGATTTGGTGGATAAAGTATCTTGGCAACCCTAACCAGGGCAAAAAAAATTGAAAAGGGGTTGCAACACGAGGACTTCCCAGGGGGTCACCGATCCTAGTACTACTCTCGCCCAAGCACGCTTAACTTCGGAGTTCTGATGGGATCCGTTGCATTAGTGCTAGTATGATAGCACCCATCATGTTGAGGGCACAATTCCTTTATGCGTTAACTGTTTACAGTCCCAGCCTAAAGAGATAGCCCATTCAAAAGTCCCATTGGGCTTAACGTCAACTCATCTGCTTCAACAACGCAGCATGCTTGCAAGACGTGATATCGACACGTTGTAGGGCCCTCTGATGTCCCGCGAGTCGGGTTGTCGTCCTTTTAACAGTTCACGACGTACTATCCTGGACGAAAAAACAGAGCAGAAGTAGAAAAGTTTCCTGAAACTAATGAAAACGTTCAATTTTGGGATCCAAAAATGGGTACAGCGAGCAAGCTGGCTGCACCTGTCGTAGAGCTCTCAGAGAGCTTTGCAACGGTATGTTGTGCGCTGCGTAACTCCTTACTGATCAAAAGTTATGGGCACCGGTGCGACGGAGACCTGGTCAGAAACCCTACTCCCTCGGTTTGTTGGCCCAGCCTCTACGTGAAGCGAAGTTGTCTTGTCCAATGTTCCATGGGATTCAGTAATAGAGATTTGGTGGATAAAGTATCTTGGCAACCCTAACTAGGGCAAAAAAAATTGAAATGGCGGTGCAACAAGACGACTTCTCAGGGGGTCACCCATCCTAGTACTACTCTCGTCCAAGCACGCTTAAGTTCGAAGTTCTGATGGGATCCAGTGCATTAGTGCTGGTAAGATTGCACCCGTAATGTTGAGGGCACAATTCCTATATGTGTTAACGGTTCACAGTCGCAGCCTAGAGAGATGGCCCATTCAAAAGGCCCAATGGGCTTAACGACAACCCATCCGCTTCAACAACGCACCATCCTCGCAAGACGTGATATCGACACGTTGTATGGCCCTCTGATGTCCCGCGAGTCAGGTTGTCATCCTCTTAACAGTTCATGACGTACGATCCGGGACGGAAAAACTTGGCAAAAGAAGAAAAGTGGCCTGAAACTGATGAAAACGTTTGATTTTGGGCTCCAAAAATGGGCAAAACAAGCAAGCTGGCTACCCCCGTCGTAGAGCTCTCAGAGAGCTTTGCAACGGTATGTTGTGCACCGCGTAACTCCTTACGGATCAAAAGTTATGGGCACCAGAGCGATGGAGACCTGGTCACAAACCCTACTCCCTCGGTTTGCGGGCCCAACCTCTACTTGAAGCGAAGTTGTCTTGCCCAATGTTCCATGGGATTCAGTAATAGAGATTTGGTAGATAAAGTATCTTGGCAACCCTAACCAGGGCAAAAAAAATTGAAAAGGGGGTGCAACACGAGGACTTCCCAGTGGGTCACCCATCCTAGTACTACTCTCGCCCAAGCACGCTTAACTTCATAGTTCTGATGGGATCCGTTGCATTAGTGCTGGTATGATCGCACCCGTCATGTTGAGGGCACAATTCCTTTATGTGTTAACGGTTCACAGTCCTAACCTAGAGAGATGGCCCATTCAAAAGGCCTAATGGGCTTAACGACAACCTATCAACTTCAACAACGCAGCATCCTCGCAAGACGTTATATCAACACGATATAGAGCCCTCTGATGTCCGGCGAGTCAGGTTGTCGTCCTTTTAACAGTTCACGACGTATGATCCGGGATGAAAAAACAGAGCAAAAGAAGAAAAGTGGCCTGAAACTGATGAAAACGTTCGAATTTGGGCTCCAGAAATGGGCACAACGAGCAAGTTGGCTTCCCCCGTCGTAGAGCTCTCAGAGAGCTTTGCAACGGTATGTTGTGCGCCGCGTAACTCCTTACGGATCAAAAGTTATGGCCACCGGAGCGACGGAGACCGGGTCACAAACCCTACGCCCTCGGTTTGCGGGCCCAGCCTCTACTTGAAGCGAAGTTGTCTTGCCCAATGTTCCATGGGAATCAGTAATAGAGATTTGGTGGATAAAGTATCTTGGCAACCCTAACCAGGGCAAAAAAAATTGAAAAGGGGGTGCAACACGAGGACTTCCTAGAGAGTTACCCATGCTAGTACTACTCTCGCCCAAGCACGCTTAACATCTGAGTTCTTATGGGATTTGTTGCATTAGTGCTAGTATGATCGCACCCGTAATGTTGAGGGCACAATTCCTTTATGTGTTAACGGTTTACAGTCCCAACCTAGAGAGATGGCCCATTCAAAAGGCCCAATAGGCTTAACGACAACCCATCCACTTCAACAACGCAGCATCCTCGCAACACGTTATATAAACACGTTGTAGGGCCCTCTGATGTCCCGCGAGTCTGGTTGTCGTCCTTTTAACAGTTCACGACGTATGATCTGGGACGGAAAAACAGAGCAAAAGAAGAATGTGGCCTGAAACTGATGAAAACGTTCGATTTTGGGCTCCAAAATGGGTACAGCGAGCAAGCTGGCTGCGCCCATCGTAGAGCTCTCAGAGAGCTTTGCAACGGTATGTTGTGCGCTGCGTAACTCCTTACGGATCAAAAGGTATGGGCACCGGAGCGACGGAGACCTGGTCACAAACCCTACGCCCTCGGTTTGCGGGCCCACCCTCTACGTGTAGCGAAGTTGTCTTGCCCAATGTTCCGTGGGATTCAGTAATAGAGATTTGGTGGATAAAGTATCTTGGCAACCCTAACCAAGACAAAAAAAATTGAAAAGGGGGTGGAACAAGAGGACTTCCCATGGGGTCACCCATCCTAGTACTACTCTCGCCCAAGCACGGTTAACTTTGGAGTTCTGATGGGATCTGGTGCATTAGTGCTGGTATGATCGCATACGTCATGTTGAGGGCACAATTCCATTACGTGTTAACAGTTCACAGTCCCAGCCTAGAGAGATGGCCAATTCAAAAGGACCATTTGGCTTAACGACAACCCATCCTCTTCAACAACGCAACATCCTCACCAGACGTGATATCGACAAGTTGTAGGGCCGTCTAATGTCCCGCGAGTCAGGTTGTCATCCTTTTAACAGTTCAAGACGTACGATCCGGGACGAAAAAATTGAGCAAAAAAAGAAAAGTGGCCTGAAATTGATGAAAACGTTCGATTTTGGGCTCCAAAAACGGGCATAGCAAGCAAGCTGGTTGCCCCCGTCGTAGAGCTCTCAGAGAGCTTTGCAACGGTATGCTGTGCGCAGCGTAACTCCTTACAAATCAAAAGATATGGGCACCAGAGCGACGGAGACCTGGTCACAAACCCTACGCCCTCGGTTTGCGGGCCCAGCCTCTACGTGATGCGAAGTTGTCTTGCCCAATGTTCTGTGGGATTCAATAATAGTGATTTGGTGGATAAAGTATCTTGGCAACCCTAACCAGGGCAAAAGAAATTGAAAAGGCGGTGTAACACGAGGACTTCCCAAGGGGTCACCCATCCTAGTATTACTCTCGCCCAAGCACGCTTAACTTCGGAGTTCTGATGGGATCCGGTGCATTAGTGCTAGTATGATCGCACCTGTCATGTTGAGGGCACAATTCCTTTATGTATTAAGGGTTCACAGTCCCAGCCTAGAGAGATGGCCCATTCAAAAGGCCCAATGGGCTTAACGACAACCCATCCACTTCAACAACGCAGCATCATCGCAAGACGTGATATCGACACGTTGTAGGGCCCTCTGATGCCCCGCGAGTCAGGTTTTCGTCCTTTTAACAGTTCACGACGTACGATCCGTGACGAAAAAACAGAGCAAAAGAAGAAAAGTGGACTGAAACTAATCAAAACATTCGATTTTGGTCTCCAAAAATGGGTACAGCGAGCAAGCTGGCTTCCCCCATCGTAGAGCTCTCAGAGAGCTTTGCAACGGTATGCTGTGCGCCGCGTAAGTCCTTACGGATCAAAAGTTATGGGCACCGGAGCGACGGAGACCGGGTGACAAACCCTACGCCCTCGGTTTGCGGGCCCAGCCTCTACTTGAAGCGAAGTTGTCTTGCCCAATGTTCCGTGGGAATCAGTAAAAGAGATTTGGTGGATAAAGTATCTTGGCAACCCTAACCAGGGCAAAAAAAATTGAAAAGGGGTTGCAACACGAGGACTTCCCAGGGGGTCACCGATCCTAGTACTACTCTCGCCCAAGCACGCTTAACTTCGGAGTTCTGATGGGATCCGTTGCATTAGTGCTAGTATGATAGCACCCATCATGTTGAGGGCACAATTCCTTTATGCGTTAACTGTTTACAGTCCCAGCCTAAAGAGATAGCCCATTCAAAAGTCCCATTGGGCTTAACGTCAACTCATCTGCTTCAACAACGCAGCATGCTTGCAAGACGTGATATCGACACGTTGTAGGGCCCTCTGATGTCCCGCGAGTCGGGTTGTCATCCTTTTAACAGTTCACGACGTACTATCCTGGACGAAAAAACAGAGCAGAAGTAGAAAAGTTTCCTGAAACTAATGAAAACGTTCAATTTTGGGATCCAAAAATGGGTACAGCGAGCAAGCTGGCTGCACCTGTCGTAGAGCTCTCAGAGAGCTTTGCAACGGTATGTTGTGCGCCGCGTAACTCCTTACTGATCAAAAGTTATGGGCACCGGTGCGACGGAGACCTGGTCAGAAACCCTACTCCCTCGGTTTGTTGGCCCAGCCTCTACGTGAAGCGAAGTTGTCTTGTCCAATGTTCCATGGGATTCAGTAATAGAGATTTGGTGGATAAAGTATCTTGGCAACCCTAACTAGGGCAAAAAAAATTGAAATGGCGGTGCAACAAGACGACTTCTCAGGGGGTCACCCATCCTAGTACTACTCTCGTCCAAGCACGCTTAAGTTCGAAGTTCTGATGGGATCCAGTGCATTAGTGCTGGTAAGATTGCACCCGTAATGTTGAGGGCACAATTCCTATATGTGTTAACGGTTCACAGTCGCAGCCTAGAGAGATGGCCCATTCAAAAGGCCCAATGGGCTTAACGACAACCCATCCGCTTCAACAACGCACCATCCTCGCAAGACATGATATCGACACGTTGTATGGCCCTCTGATGTCCCGCGAGTCAGGTTGTCATCCTCTTAACAGTTCATGACGTACGATCCGGGACGGAAAAACTTGGCAAAAGAAGAAAAGTGGCCTGAAACTGATGAAAACGTTTGATTTTGGGCTCCAAAAATGGGCAAAACAAGCAAGCTGGCTACCCCCGTCGTAGAGCTCTCAGAGAGCTTTGCAACGGTATGTTGTGCACCGCGTAACTCCTTACGGATCAAAAGTTATGGGCACCAGAGCGATGGAGACCTGGTCACAAACCCTACTCCCTCGGTTTGCGGGCCCAACCTCTACTTGAAGCGAAGTTGTCTTGCCCAATGTTCCATGGGATTCAGTAATAGAGATTTGGTAGATAAAGTATCTTGGCAACCCTAACCAGGGCAAAAAAAATTGAAAAGGGGGTGCAACACGAGGACTTCCCAGTGGGTCACCCATCCTAGTACTACTCTCGCCCAAGCACGCTTAACTTCATAGTTCTGATGGGATCCGTTGCATTAGTGCTGGTATGATCGCACCCGTCATGTTGAGGGCACAATTCCTTTATGTGTTAACGGTTCACAGTCCTAACCTAGAGAGATGGCCCATTCAAAAGGCCTAATGGGCTTAACGACAACCTATCAACTTCAACAACGCAGCATCCTCGCAAGACGTTATATCAACACGATATAGAGCCCTCTGATGTCCCGCGAGTCAGGTTGTCGTCCTTTTAACAGTTCACGACGTATGATCCGGGATGAAAAAACAGAGCAAAAGAAGAAAAGTGGCCTGAAACTGATGAAAACGTTCGAATTTGGGCTCCAGAAATGGGCACAACGAGCAAGTTGGCTTCCCCCGTCGTAGAGCTCTCAGAGAGCTTTGCAACGGTATGTTGTGCGCCGCGTAACTCCTTACGGATCAAAAGTTATGGCCACCGGAGCGACGGAGACCGGGTCACAAACCCTACGCCCTCGGTTTGCGGGCCCAGCCTCTACTTGAAGCGAAGTTGTCTTGCCCAATGTTCCATGGGAATCAGTAATAGAGATTTGGTGGATAAAGTATCTTGGCAACCCTAACCAGGGCAAAAAAAATTGAAAAGGGGGTGCAACACGAGGACTTCCTAGAGAGTTACCCATGCTAGTACTACTCTCGCCCAAGCACGCTTAACATCTGAGTTCTTATGGGATTTGTTGCATTAGTGCTAGTATGATCGCACCCGTAATGTTGAGGGCACAATTCCTTTATGTGTTAACGGTTTACAGTCCCAACCTAGAGAGATGGCCCATTCAAAAGGCCCAATAGGCTTAACGACAACCCATCCACTTCAACAACGCAGCATCCTCGCAACACGTTATATAAACACGTTGTAGGGCCCTCTGATGTCCCGCGAGTCTGGTTGTCGTCCTTTTAACAGTTCACGACGTATGATCTGGGACGGAAAAACAGAGCAAAAGAAGAATGTGGCCTGAAACTGATGAAAACGTTCGATTTTGGGCTCCAAAATGGGTACAGCGAGCAAGCTGGCTGCGCCCATCGTAGAGCTCTCAGAGAGCTTTGCAACGGTATGTTGTGCGCTGCGTAACTCCTTACGGATCAAAAGGTATGGGCACCGGAGCGACGGAGACCTGGTCACAAACCCTACGCCCTCGGTTTGCGGGCCCACCCTCTACGTGTAGCGAAGTTGTCTTGCCCAATGTTCCGTGGGATTCAGTAATAGAGATTTGGTGGATAAAGTATCTTGGCAACCCTAACCAAGACAAAAAAAAATTGAAAAGGGGGTGGAACAAGAGGACTTCCCATGGGGTCACCCATCCTAGTACTACTCTCGCCCAAGCACGCTTAACTTTGGAGTTCTGATGGGATCTGGTGCATTAGTGCTGGTATGATCGCATACGTCATGTTGAGGGCACAATTCCATTACGTGTTAACAGTTCACAGTCCCAGCCTAGAGAGATGGCCAATTCAAAAGGACCATTTGGCTTAACGACAACCCATCCTCTTCAACAACGCAACATCCTTACCAGACGTGATATCGACAAGTTGTAGGGCCGTCTAATGTCCCGCGAGTCAGGTTGTCATCCTTTTAACAGTTCAAGACGTACGATCCGGGATGAAAAAATTGAGCAAAAAAAGAAAAGTGGCCTGAAACTGATGAAAACGTTCGATTTTGGGCTCCAAAAACGGGCATAGCAAGCAAGCTGGTTGCCCCCGTCGTAGAGCTCTCAGAGAGCTTTGCAACGGTATGCTGTGCGCCACCTAACTCCTTACTGATCAAAAGATATGGGCACCAGAGCGACGGAGACCTGGTCACAAACCCTACGCCCTCGGTTTGCAGGCCCAGCCTCTACGTGATGCGAAGTTGTCTTGCCCAATGTTCCGTGGGATTCAATAATAGTGATTTGGTGGATAAAGTATCTTGGCAACCCTAACCAGGGTAAAAGATATTGAAAATGGGGTGTAACACGATGACTTCCCAAGGTGTCACCCATCCTAGTACTACTCTCGCCCAAGCACGCTTAACTTCGGAGTTCTGATGGCATCCGGTGCATTAGTGCTAGTATGATCGCACCCGTCATGTTGAGGGCACAATTCCTTTATGTGTTAACGGTTCACAGTCCCAGCCTAGAGAGATGGCCCATTCAAAAGGCCCAATGGGCTTAATGACAACCTATCCGCTTCAACAACACAGCATCCTCGCAAGACGTGATATCGACACGTTGTAGGGCCCTCTGATGCCACGCGAGTCAGGCTTTCATCCTTTTAACAGTTAACGACGTACGATCCGGGACGACAAAACAGAGCAAAAGAAGAAAAGTGGACTGAAACTGATGAAAACGTTCGATTTTGGTCTCCAAAAATGGGCACAGCGAGCAAACTGGCTTCCCCCGTCGTAGAGCTCTCAGAGAGCTTTGCAACGGTATGCTGTGCGCCGCGTAAGTCCTTACGGATCAAAAGTTATGGGCACCGGAGCGACGGAGACCGAGTCACAAACCCTACGCCCTCGGTTTGCGGGCCCAGCCTCTACTTGAAGCGAAGTTGTCTTGCCCAATGTTCCGTGGGAATCAGTAATAGAGATTTGGTGGATAAAGTATCTTGGCAACCCTAACCAGGGCAAAAAAAATTGAAAAGGGGTTGCAACACGAGGACTTCCCAAGGGGTCACCGATCCTAGTACTACTCTCGCCCAAGCACGCTTAACTTCGGAGTTCTGATGGGATCCGTTGCATTAGTGCTAGTATGATAGCACCCGTCATGTTGAGGGCACAATTCCTTTTTGTGTTAACTGTTTACAGTCCCAGCCTAAAGAGATGGCCCATTCAAAAGGCCCAATGGGCTTAACGACAACCCATTCACTTCAACAACGCAACATGCTTGCAAGACATGATATCGACACGTTGTAGGGCCCTCTGATGTCCAGCGAGTCAGGTTGTCGTCCTTTTAACAGTTCACGACGCACTATTTGGGACGAAAAAACAGAGCAGAAGTAGAAAAGTTTCCTGAAACTGATGAAAATGTTCGATTTTGGGATCCAAAAAGGGCACAGCGAGCAAGCTAGCTGCGCCCGTCGTAGAGCTCTCAGAGAGATTTGCAACGGTATGCTGTGCGCCGCGTAACTCCTTACGGACCAAAAGTTATGGGCACCGGAGCGACGGAGACCTGGTCACAAACCCTACACCCTCGGTTTGCGGGCCCAGCCTCTACGTGAAGCGAAGTTGTCTTGCCCAATGTTCCGTGCGATTTAGTAATAGAGATTTGGTGGATAAAGTATCTTGGCGACCCTAACCAGGGCAAAAAAATTTGAAAAGGCGGTGCAACAAGAGAACTTCTCAGGGGGTCACCCATCCTAGTACTACTCTCGCCCAAGCACGTTTAACATCGGAGTTCTGATGGGATCCGGTGCATTAGTGCTGGTATGATTGCACCCGTCATGTTGAGGGCACAATTCCTATATGTGTTAACGGTTCACCGTCCCAGCCTAGAGAGATGGCCCATTCAAAAGGCCCAATGGGCTTAACGACAACCCATCCGCTTCAACAACGCACCATCCTCGAAAGACGTGATATCGACACGTTGTATGGCCCTCTGATGTCCTGCGAGTCAGGTTGTCATCCTCTTAACAGTTCACGATGTACGATCCGGGACAGAAAAACTGGGTAAAAGAAGAAAAGTGGCCTGAAACAGATGAAAACGTTCGATTTTGGGCTCCAAAAATGGGCACAACGCGCAAGCTGGCTTCCCCCGTCGTAGAGCTCTCAGTGAGCTTTGCAACGGTATGATGTACGCCGCGTAACTCCTTACGGATCAAAAGTTATGGGCACCTGAGCGACGGAGATCGGGTCACAAACCCTACGCCCTCGGTTTGCAGGCCCAGCCTCTACGTGAAGCGAAGTTGTCTTGCCCAATGTTCCGTGGGATTCAGTAATAGAGATTTGGTGGATAAAGTATCTTGGCAACCCTAACTAGGGCAAAAAAAATTGAAAAGTGGGTGCAACACGAGAACTTCCCAAGGGATCACCCATCCTAGTACTACTCTCGCCCAAGCACGCCTAACTTAGGAGTTCTGATGGGATCCGGTGCATTAGTGCTGGTATGATCGCACCCGTCATGTTGAGGGCACAATTCCTTTATGTGTTAACGGTTCACAGTCCAAACCTAGAGAGATGGCCCATTCAAAAGGCCTAATGTGCTTAACGACAACCTATCAACTTCAATAACGCAGCATCCTCGCAAGACGTTATATCAACACGTTGTAGAGCCCTCTGATGTCCCGCGAGTTAGGTTGTCGTCCTTTTAACAGTTCAAGACGTATGATCCGGGATGAAAAAACAGAGCAAAAGAAGAAAAGTGGCCTGAAACTGATGAAAACGTTCGAATTTGGGCTCCAAAAATGGGAACAGCGAGCAAGCTGGCTGCGCCCGTGGTAGAGCTCTCAGAGAGTTTTGCAACGGTATGTTGTGCTCCGCGTAACTCCTTACGGATCAAAAGTTATGGGCACCGGAGCGACGGAGACCTAGTCACAAACCCTAAGGCCTCAGTTTGCGGGCCCAGCCTCTAAGTGAAGCGAAGTTGTCTTGCCCAATGTTCCGTGGGATTCAGTAATAGAGATTTGGTGGATAAAGTATCTTGGCAACCCTAACCAGGGCAAAAAAAATTGAAAAGGGGGTGCATCAAGAGGACTTCCCAGGGGGTCACCCATCCTAGTACTACTTTTGCCCAAGCACGCTTAACTTCGGAGTTCTGATGGGATCCGGTGCATTAGTGCGGGTATGATTGCACCCGTCATGTTGAGGGCACAATTCCTATATGTGTTAACGGTTCACAGGCCCAACCTAGATATATGGCCCATTCAAAAGGCCCAATGGGCTTAACGACAACCCATCCGCTTCAACAACGCACCATCCTCGCAAGACGTGATATCGACACGTTATAGGTCCCTCTGATGTCCCGCGAGTCAGGTTGTCGTCTTTTAACAGTTCACGGCGTACGATCCGGGATGAAAAAACCGGGCAAAAGAAGAAAAGTGGCCTGAAACTTATGAAAACGTTCGATTTTGGGCTCCAAAACTGGGCACAATGAGCGAGCTGGCTTCTCCCGTCGTAGAGCTCTTAGTGAGCTTTGCAACGGTATGCTTTGTGCCGCGTAACTCCTTACGGATCAAAAGTTATGGGTACCGGAGCGACGGAGACCGGGTCACAAACCCTACGCCCTCGGTTTGCAGGCCCATCCTCTACGTGAAGCGAAGTTGTCTTGGCCAATGTTCCGTGGGAGTCAGTAATAGAGATTTGGTGGATAAAGTATCTTGGCAACCTTAACCAGGGCAAAAAAAATTGAAAAGGCGGTGCAACACGAGGACTTCCCAGAGGGTTACCCATCCTAGTACTACTCTCGCCCAAGTACGCTTAACTTCGGAGTTCTGATGGGATCTGTTGCATTAGTGCTGGTATGATCGCACCCGTCATGTTGATTGCACAATTCCTTTATGTGTTAACGGTTCACAGTCCCAGCCTAGAGAGATGGCCCATTTAAAAGGCCCAATGGGCTTAACGACAACTCATCCCCTTCAACAACGCAGCTTCCTCGCAAGATGTTATATCAACATGTTGTAGGGCCCTCTGATGTCCCGCGAGTCAGGTTGTCGTCCTTTTAACAGTTCACGACGTATGATCCGGGAAGAAAATACCGAGAAAAAGTAGAAAAGTGGCATGAAACTGATGAAAATGTTCAATTTTGGGCTCCAAAAATGGGCGCAACAAGCAAGCTGGCTGTCCCCGTCGTAGAGCTCTCAGAGAGCTTTGCAACGGTATGCTGTGCACCACGTAACTCCTTACGGATCAAAAGTTATGGGCACCAGAGCGATGGAGACCTAGTCACAAACCCTACGCCCTCGGTTTGTGGGCTCAGCCTCTACGTGAAGCGAAGTTGTCTTGCCCAATGTTCCGTGGGATTCAGTAATAGAGATTTGGTGGATAAAGTATCTTGGCAACCCTAACTAGGGCAAAAAAAATTGAAAAGGGGGTGCAACACGAGGACTTCCCAAGGGGTCACTCATCCTAGTACTACTCTCGCCCAAGCACGCTTAACTTCGGAGTTCTCATGGGATCCGGTGCATTAGTGCTGGTATGATCGCACCCGTCATGTTAAGGGCACAATTCCTATATGTATTAACGGTTCACAGTCCCAGCCTAGAGAGATGGCCCATTCAAAAGGCCCAATGGGCTTAACGACAACCCATCCGCTTCAACAACGCAGCATCCTCACAAGATGTTATATCGACACATTGTAGGGCCCTCTGATGTCCTGCGAGTCAGGTTGTTGTGAGGCCCGACCATGAATAACTTGTCTTACCTCGATTTGCGTGCCTTAGACCCAGAACTGTATGATCGACCTTGGATTATATGCCCTGTCTTGGTTTTCGTGCATGGCTCGTCTTACTTGCCTTGACTTCGATTTAAGTGCGATACCTAGATATACGTGCCCTAACCTTGAACTGCGTACCTTAACCTAGATATAGAGTCGTGCCTTGATTTGCGTGCATTGCATTGAATTACATGCCTTGCATTGGTTTACGTGCATTCTCCTAGGATTATGTGCATTAGTCTTGAAGTTCATGTCTTACCTCGTAGTTCGTGTCTACCTCGTAATTCGTGCCCTAGATCTAGGAATCCGAGCCACCACGTTAATCAAGAAAGAATCCTACACAAAGCACTAGACACTAAATAATCCTATACAATCCACTAACCAATATTATATTCCTAATTCAAATTTTCTACAAACTCCACTAACAATAAAATAATACTAAACTATTCCTACATTTTCCACTATCTATTATTCTATTCATAATTCAACTCATCAACAAACATTCCTATATTTTATTCTACCTAGATTCCCTAATTTCCCAAGATTCCTATGACAATTCTAATGACACAAATGCATTAAAAAAAGTAGTCCTAGACAAACTATGACAAACACTTAGCACAATACATAAAAAAAATGCTCAAAACCACCTAAATCCTCTACCTTGCTCAACCAAACCACCTTTGCCCATGCTAAACATTTTAAAATCACACATTGAAGACACAAAAATCAGATTTTAATGGCCCAAGGCCGACCACATGCTTGAAGATTGCAAAGGCTTTCATTTTTTTTGTCATTTCTTCTTTCTTCCTCAACCTTCTCTCTCTCCCTCTCATTCTTTCTCTCCATCTCGGTTTTGGGCTGAGTTTCTTCATCCCTTAGCTCATCTTCATCATCCTATGGTGCATCAAGACAAACAACAAGCAAAGAAACTCACCCAAGCAAGCTAGGATGCAAGAAACACACATGCAAGCATTTTGAGTCACCATTTTCGGCCTTGGTGAGTTTTTAAGCTTCCATTTCATTTCTTCTTGTTCTAACCTCATGCATGTACTAAGAGCTTGGTCACTAAGCTAGGAAAATAGAGAAAACCAAGTTGGAATCTCGGCTAAGAAGAAGAAGAAGAAGTTTCGAGCTTCAACAAGTTTTTGTGCATCTTTTGGGTTGATTGCTAAGGTGAGGGCTAAAACCTTTTGAAAACTCTTCAAAAATACACATGCATGCTCATAAATGTGTGTATTTGCTTCTGTAATTGAGTTATATGTTCGTTCATAAGATTAAACAACCATGCATGGCAAGATTTTGGCTTGAAAGTGATGATAGGTGAAGTCGGATTGTTGACAGCTCTCTGACCAGTTTGTTTCGAGGTACGTTTAGCTAGGCAAATGATGTTGAAAATACTTGAAAATTGGTAACCGACTAGTTTGGACAGTTTTGAACATTTTTCCCAGAAATAGGACGAAGCTAATTTTGACTCTAAGGTCCTCAAAATGGAAAATCTTTAAAATGTGTCCAAATCTGGAAATCTGAAAAAATGAAGCAGGTTTTGGCAGATGCACTGACCTTGTGGAAAGAACCCTATTTGACTTAGTAAATGATGTCCAAAATTCATAAAATTTGGCATGCTGCTATATTTTTCAGTTCTGGACAATTTTGTCAGAAATGGACTAAGGCTAAAACTGACCCTAAGGACCTCAAAAACGTCAATTACTGAAACGTGTGCAAATCTGGACAGTTTTGTGCTATTCCACTGTTTCGTCTATATCTAATGATCCCGAACTCCAATTGATCCAAGGTTTGTTTCTGATTTTATTTAAATTCTTAAGATTTAATTTGAAATCTTATTCATTGGATTTGGAGATTGTTTGATTATCCTATTGATTGTGAGAAAACAGCCTATTGCAGTAAAGGTTTCACTTAGCTATATGCTTGGAAAAATTATTGTAACCTCTCTTGTGGTGTTAATTGCTTGGAATTGTGGTGTTGAGATGTTGTGTGGACTGTTTTGAGTACTTGAGGATGTTGAATTATATGATGCATGGCTTGAGATTGACTTTGAGTTGGTTTGAGGCTCAAATTGCACGAATATGCACAAAATGGAAACCCTAACGACTAGGTAGTTTTGCTAAGTGTTGATCATTCGGATATTGTGTGGAATTATATGTTTAGTAGGCTGCCCGTAGTTGCCCTTATAAGCTTAAATGTAATTTTGATCATTGCATGTTGACAAATAGGCTTTTCTTGCATCCGAACCCAAGTAGATGTTGTTGCATGTTGAATAATCGTATCACTTGATTACGTGGACTTCGAAATGAGTTATATGGCTTGACTTGCATGTGTTACATGGCTGCCCGTTTAATGTTCATATGGCTCTATATGCCTTTCAAGTGAAATTACTTGTCTTATCGTGCCTCGTTTGATTACTTGACAACGTGCGATCTTATAACTGCTCGGAGGCGACCTACTTTGTTGTCCTCCTAATGTGATATGTTAAATGTTATAAATGTGCATTGCATACGAGGTTGCAACCTTTCAGTGTGGCATGGTAGTGTTTCACGCACGCCGGGCGGTATAGGGCTTGCCGGTGTTACCGTGACAACCATGGTCCAATTCCCTCTCTCGCTTGGCATTTCACCCTCGGAGAGTTGGGTCGTAGGTTTCGGGGTACATCCGGAGTACACCCAATTGGGAGCGATAAGTGGATTATTGAAATCGGCCGCAACAATTGTATCGAAATTGAAATTGAGAGCAACTGCTCACCGTATTCTTGAAATGATTGGTAAATGTATCTGTTACTCGATTTGCTTCATATATTTGCGTACCTTATTATTTGTAATACGTAACATGTTTTCAAAAAGAGTTTTCATAAATTGAACCGAAAAATGAGTTTCAAAACGTATTTCTCGTTCCCCATCACTGAGTTCATAAGGACTCACCCTCTTTTATCATCTTATGTGAAGAAGATCAAGAACAGGTACCCGAGGACGATGTGCCTAACGATGATTCCTTGGAGTGATTACCTATCCCTACGTGCTTTTGTGTTTTGCCTGAAAGTGGTTGCTATATGGATGTTATGTTTGATTGCAAACTATTCATTTTATTAATGTAAATGACCCCGTTGTAATTTGGGTCTAATTCTGGGATTGTACTACCTATAACCAGACAAAATTTTATTTGGTTGTTTGCTTTCGTTTTCTTAATTAGTAGTTATCGTTGGCATTCAAACCACTAGATAAACAATCAACTAAGTTAATTCTATCTAATTTCACTTAGGTGCTCATTTGCAAACTAAAGGATAATAGGTACTTGCATGATAGGAAATTGACAAATAAACGGGACATAGTTATCATGTTAGGCTTATTAACCAAACGAGATTTTCAAGATAAACTAGTAGGCAAATCGGTTGGTGAGAAATTGGAGTCCTTAATGGAATTGGATTAATGATTGGAATAATTGAGGCATTTAGAGAATTAGGTCAAACCAAAGAGCCCAATAACAGTAGTTATGCTGCCGGTTTACCGAAAATTTTTTGAGTTTAGGCCAAAACGTTAAGTGTTAAATCTTCATTAACGGTTAAGTAGGAGACGTGACTTGAATATTTAGATCACACCCTAGTCTAACCTTTATAGGCCGGGTTGAGGCGTGACAGTTGTCGTCCTTTTAACAGTTCACAACGTATGATCCGGGACGGAGACCTTTGTAACGGTATGTTGTGCTCCGCGTAACTCCTTACGGATCAAAAGTTATGGGCACTGGAGCGATGGAGACCTGGTCACAAACCCTACGCCCTCGGTTTGCGGGCCCAGCTTCTACGTGAAGCGATGTTGTCTTGCCCAATGTTCCGTGGGATTCAGTAATAGAGATTTGGTGGATAAAGTATCTTGGCAACCCTAACCAGGGCAAAAAAAATTGAAAAGGGGGTGCAACACGAGGACTTCCTAGGGGGTCACCCATCCTAGTACTACTCTCGCCCAAGCACGCTTAACTTTGGAGTTCTGATGGGATCCGTTGCACTAGTGCTGGTATGATCGCACCCGTCATGTTGAGGGCACAATACCAATATGTGTTAACGGTTCACAGTCCCAGCCTAGAGAGATGGCCCATTCAAAAGGCCCAATAGGCTTAACGACAACCCATCCGCTTCAACAACGCAGCATCCTCGCAAGACGTGATATAGACACGTTGTAGGGCCCTCTGATGTCCAGCGAGTCAGGTTGTCATCCTTTTAATAGTTCACAACGTATGATCCGGGAAGGAAAAAAAGAGAAATACAGAAAAGTGGCCTGAAAATGATGAAAACGTTCAATTTTGGGCTCCAAAAATGGGCACAGTGAGCAAGCTAGCTGCCCCTGTCGTAGAGCTCTCAGAGAGCTTTGCAACGGTATGATGTGCGCCGCGTAACTCCTTACGGATAAAAAGTTATGGGCACCGAAGCGACGGAGACCTGGTCACAAACCCTACGCCCCCGGTTTGCGGGACCAGCCTCTACGTGAAGCGAAGTTGTCTTGCCTAATGTTCCGTGGGATTCAGTAATAGAGATTTGGTGGATAAAGTATCTTGGCAACCCTAACCAGGGCAAAAAAAATTGAAAAGGGGGTACAACACGAGGACTTCCCAGGGGGCCACCAATCCTAGTACTACTCTCGCCCAAGCACGCTTAACTTCGGAGTTCTGATGGGATCCGGTGCATTAGTGCTGGTATGATCGCACCCGTCATGTTGAGAGCACAATTCCTTTATGTGTTAACTGTTCACAGTCCCAGCCTAGAGAGATGGCCCATTCAAAAGCACCAATGGGCTTAACGACAACCTATCCGCTTCAACAACGCAGCATGCTTGCAAGACGTAATATCGACACGTTGTAGGGCCCTCTGATGTACCGCGAGTCAGGTTGTCGTCCTTTTAACAATTCATGACGTACGATTTGGGACGGAAAAACAGAGCAAAAGTGAAAAGTGGCCTGAAACTGATGAAAACGTTCGATTTTGGACTCCAAAAATGGGCACAGTGAGCATGCTTGCTGCCCCTATCGTAGAGCTCTCAAAGAGCTTTGCATCGGTATGCTGTGCGCCGCGTAACTCCTTACGGATCAAAAGTAATGGGCACCGGAACGACGGAGACTGGTCACAAACCCTACGCCCCCAGTTTGCGGGCCCAGCCACTACGTGAAGCGAAGTTGTCTTGCCCAATGTTCCGTGGGATTCAGTAATAGAGATTTGGTGGATAAAGTATCTTGGCAACCATAACCAGGGCAAAAAAAATTGAACAGGGGGTGCAACACGAGGACTTCCCAGGAGGTCACACATCCTAGTACTACTCTCGCCCAAGCACGCTTAACTTCGGAGTTCTGATGGGATCCGGTGCATTAGTGCTGGTAGGATCGCACCCGTCAAGTTGAGGGCACAATTCCTTTATGTGTTAACTGTTCACAGTCTCAGCTTAGAGAGATGGCCCATTCAAAAGGCCCAATGGGCTTAACGACAACCCATCCGGTTCAAAAACGCAGCATGCTTGCAAGACGTGATATCGACACGTTGTAGGGCCCTATGATGTCCCGCGAGTCAGGTTGTTATCCTTTTAACAGTTCACGACGTACGATACGGGATGAAAAAACAGAGCAAAAGAAGAAAAGTAGCATGAAACTGATGAAAACGTTCGATTTTGGGCTCCAAAAATGGGCACAGCGAGCATGCTCGCTACCCCCGTCGTAGAGCTCTCAGAGAGCTTTGCAACGGTATGCTGTGCGCCGCGTAACTCTTTACGGATCAAAAGTTCTGCGCACTGGAGCGACGGAGACCTAGTCACAAACCCTACGCCCTCGGTTTACGGGCCCAGCCTCTATATGAAGCAAAGTTGTCCTGCCCAATGTTCCGTGGGATTCAGTAATAGAGATTTGGTAGATAAAGTATCTTGGCAACACTAACCAGGGCAAAAAAAATTGAAAAGGGGGTGCAGCACGAGGACTTCACAAGGGGTCACCCATCCTAGTACTACTCTCGCCCAAGCACGCTTAACTTTGGAGTTCTGATGGTATCCGTTGCACTAGTGCTAGTATGATCGCACCCGTCATGTTGAGGGCACAATACCATTATGTGTTAACGGTTCACAGTCCCAACCTAGAGAGATGGCCCATTCAAAAGGCCCAATGGGCGTAACAACAACCCATCTGCTTCAACAACGCAGCATCCTCGCAAGACGTGATATCGACACGTTGTAGGGCCCTCTGATGTCCAAAGAGTCAGGTTGTCATCTTTTTAACAGTTCACAACGTATGATCCGGGAAGGAAAAATAGAGAAATACAGAAAAGTGGCCTGAAACTGATGAAAATGTTCAATTTTCGGCTCCAAAAATGGACAAAGCGAGCAAGCTGGCTGCCCCTGTCGTAGAGCTCTCAGAGAGCTTTGCAACGGTATGATGTGCGCCACGTAACTCCTTACGGATCAAAAGTTATGGGCACCGGAGCGACGGCGTCCTGGTCACAAACCCTACGCCCCCGGTTTGCGGGACCAGCCTCTACGTGAAGCGAAGTTGTCTTGCCCAATGTTCCGTGGGATTCAGTAATAGAGATTTGGTGGATAAAATATCTTGGCAAACCTAACCAGGGCAAAAAAAATTGAAAAGGGGGTGCAACACGAGGACATCCCAGGGTGTCACCAATCCTAGTACTACTCTCGCCCAAAGCACGCTTAACTTCGGAGTTCTGATGGGATCCGGTGCATTAGTGCTGGTATGATCGCACTCGTCATGTTGGGGGCACAATTCCTTCATGTGTTAACTGTTCACAGTCCCAGCCTAGAGAGATGGCCCATTCAAAAGGCCCAATGGGCTTAACGACAACCTATCCGCTTCAACAACGCAGCATGCTTGCAAGACGTGATATCGACACGTTGTAGGGCCCTCTGATGTCCCGCGAGTCAGGTTTTCATCCTTTTAACAGTTCACAACTACGATTCGGGACAAAAAAACAGAGCAAAAGAAGAAAAGTGGCCTGAAACTGATGAAAACGTTTGATTTTGGGCTCCAAAAATGGGCAAACCGAGCATGCTCGCTGCCCCTATCGGAGGGCTCTCAAAGAGCTTTGCAACGGTATGTTGTGCGCCGCGTAAGTCCTTACGGATCAAAAGTTATGGGCACCGAAACGACGGAGACCTGGTCACAAACCCTACGCCCGCAGTTTGCGGGCCCAGCCTCTACGTGAAGCGAAGTTGTCTTGCCCAATGTTCCGTGGGATTCAGTAATAGAGATTTGGTGGATAAAGTATCTTGGCAACCCTAACCAGGGCAAAAAAAATTGAAAAGGGGGTGCAACACGAGGACTTCACAGGGGGTCACCCATCCTAGTACTACTCTCGCCCAATCACGCTTAACTTCGGAGTTCTGATGGGATCCGGTGCATTAGTGCTGGTATGATCGCACCCGTCATGTTGAGGGCACAATTCCTTTATGTGTTAACTGTTCACAGTCCCAGCCTAGAGAGATGGCCCATTCAAAAGGCCCAATGGGCTTAACGACAACCCATCCGCTTCAACAACGCAGCATGTTTGCAAGACGTGATATCGACACGTTGTAGGGCCCTCTGATGTCCCGCGAGTCAGGTTGTCATCCTTTTAACAGTTCACGACGTATGATACGGGTCGAAAAAATAGAGCAAAAGAAGAGAAGTAGCTTGAAACCGATGAAAATGTTTGATTTTGGGCTCCAAAAACGGGCACATCGAGCATGCTCGCTACCCCCGTCGTAGAGCTCTCAGAGAGCTTTGCAACGGTATGCTGTGCACCGCGTAACTCTTTACGGATCAAAAGTTTTGGGCACCGGAGCGACGGAGACCTAGTCACAAACCCTATGCCCTCGGTTTACGGGCCCAGCCTCTATATGAAGCGAAGTTGTCTTGCCCAATGTTCCGTGGGATTCAGTAATAGAGATTTGGTGGATAAAGTATCTTGGCAACACTAACCAGGGCTAAAAAAATTGAAAAGGGGGTGCAACACGAGGACTTCCCAAGTGGTCACCCATCCTAGTACTACTCTCGCCCAAGCACGCTTAACTTCGGAGTTCTGATGGGATCCGGTGCATTAGTGCTGGTATGATCGCACCCGTCTTGTTGAGGGCACAATTTCTTTATGTGTTAATTGTTCACAGTCCCAGGCTAGAGAGATGGCCAATTCAAAATGCCCAATGTGCTTAACGACTACCCATCCGCTTCAACAACGCAGCAGGCTTGCAAGACGTGATATCGACATGTTGTAAGGCCTTCAGATATCCCGCGAGTCAGGTTGTCGTCCTTTTAAAAGTTCACGACGTACGATCCGGGACGAAAAAACAGAGTGAAAGAAGAAATGTGGCCTGAAACTGATGAAAACGTTCGATTTTGGGCTCCAAAATGGGCACAGCAAGCAAGATGGTTGCCCATGTCGCAGAGCTGTCAGAGAGCTTTGCAACGGTATGCTATATGCCGCGTAACTCCTTACGGATCAAAAGTTATGGCCACCGAAGCGACGGACACCTGGTCACAAACCCTACGCCCTCGGTTTATGGGCCCAACCTCTATGTGAAGCGAAGTTGTCATGCCCAATGTTCCGTGGGATTCAGTAATAGAGATTTGGTGGATAAAGTATCTTGGCAACCCTAACCAGGGCAAAAAAATTTTAAAAAGGGGTGCAACACAAAGACTTCCCAGGGGGTCACCCATCCTAGTACTACTCTCGCCCAAGCACGCTTAACTTCGGAGTTCTGATGGGATCTGGTGCATTAGTGCTGGTATGATCGCACCCGTCATGTTGAGGGCACAATTCCTTTATGTGTCAACTGTTCACAGTCCCAGCCTAGAGAGATGGCCCATTCAAAAGGCCCAATGGGCTTAACGACAACCCATCCGCTTCAACAACGCAGCATGCTTTCAAAACGTGATATCGACACGTTGTAGGGCCCTCTGATGTCCCGCGAGCCAGGTTGTCATCCATTTAACAATTCACGACGTATGATCCCGGACGGAAAAACAGAGCAAAAGAAGAAATGTGGCCTGAAACTGATGAAAACGTTCGATTTTGGGCTCCAAGAATGGGCCCAGCCACTATGTGAAGCGAAGTTGTGTTGCCCTTTCCGTGGGATTCAGTAATAGAGATTTGGTAGATAAAGTATCTTGGCTAACCTAACTAGGGCTAAAAAAATTGAAAGGGGGTACAACACGAGGACTTCCCAGGGGGTCACCCATCCTAGTACTACTCTCGCCCAAGCACGCTTAACTTCGGAGTTCTGATGGGATCCGGTGCATTAGTGCTGGTATGATCCCACCCGTCATGTTGAGGGCACAATTCCTTTATTTGTTTACTGTTCACAGTCCCAGCCTAGAGAGATGGCCCATTCAAAAGGCCCAATGGGCTTAACGACAACCCATCTGCTTCAACAACGCAGCATGCTTGCAAGACGTGATATCGACACGTTGTAGGGCCCTCTGATGTATCGCGAATCTAGTTGTCGTCCATTTTACAGTTCACGACGTACGATTCGGGACGAAAAAACTGAGTAAAAGAAGAAAAGTAGCCTCAAACTGATGAAAACATTCGATTTTGGGCTCCAAAAAGGGGCACAGTGAGCAAGCTGTCTACCCCCATCGTAGAGCTCTCAGAGAGCTTTGCAACGGTATGCTGTGCGCCCCGTACCACCTTACGGATAAAAAGTTAAGGGCACCGGAGCGACGGAGACCTGGTCACAAACCCTACGCCCTCGGTTTGCCGGCCCAGTCTCTATGTGAAGCGAAGTTGTCTTGCCCAATGTTCCGTGGGATTCAGTAATAGAGATTTGGTGGATAAAGTATCTTGGCAACCCTAACCAGGGCTAAAAAAATTGAAAATGGGGTGCAACACGAGGACTTTCCAGGGGGTCACCCATCCTAGTACTACTCTCGCCCAAACACGCTTAACTTCGGAGTTCTGATGGGATCCGGTGCATTAGTGCTGGTATGATCGAACCCGTCATGTTGATGGCACAATTCCTATATGTGTTAACGGTTCACAGTCCCAGTAGAGAGATGGCCCATTCAAAAGGCCCAATGGGCTTAACGACAACCCATCTGCTTCAACAACGCAACATCGTCGCAAGACGTGATATCAACACGTTGTAGGGCCCTCTGATGTCCCGCGAGTCAGGTTGTCGTCCTTTTAACAGTTCACGACGTACGATCTGAGATGGATAAACAGAGCAAAAGAAGAAAAGTGGACTAAAATTGATGAAAACGTTAGATTTTGGGCTCCAAAAACGGGCACAGTGAGCAAGCTGGCTGCCCCCGTCGTAGAACTCTCAGAGAGCTTTGCAACGGTAAGCTGTGCACCACGTAACTCCTTACGAATCAAAAGTTATGGCACCGGAGCGTCGGAGACCTGGTCACAAACCCAACCCCCTCGGTTTGCGGGCCCAACCTCTACGTGAAGCGAAGTTGTCTTGCCCAATGTTCCATGGGATTCAGTAATAGAGATTTGGTGGATAAAGTATCTTGGCAACCCTAACCAGGGCAAAAAAAATTGAAAAGGGGGTGTAACACGAGGACTTCCCAAGCGGTCACCCATCCTAGTACTACTCTCGCCCAAACACGATTAACTTCGGAGTTTTGATGGGATCTGGTGCATTAGTACTGGTATGATCGCACCCGTCCTGTTGAGGGTACATTTCATTTATGTGTTAACGGTTCACAGTCCCAGCCTAGAAAGATGACCTATTCAAAAGGTCGAATGGGCTTAACGACAACCCATCCGCTTCAACAACGCAGCATCCTGGCAAGACGTGATATCGACATGTTGCAGGGCCTTCGAATGTCTTGCGAGTTAGGTTGTCGTCCTTTTAACAGTTCACGACATACGATCCGGGATGAAAAAATAGAGCAAAAGAAGAAAAGTGGCCTGAAACGGATGAAAACGTTCGATTTTGGGCTCCAAAAATGGGCACAGCGACCAAGCTGGCTACCCCCGTCGTAGAGCTCTCAGAGAGCTTTGCTACGGTATGCTATGCGCCGCGTAACTCCTTACTGATCAATAGTTATTGGCACCGGAGCGACGGAGACCTGGTCACAAACCCTACACCCTCGGTATACGGGCCTAACCTCTACGTGAAGCGAAGTTGTCTTGCCCAATGTTCCGTGGGATTCAATAATAGATATTTGGTGGATAAAGTATCTTGGCAACCCTAACCAGGGCAAAAAAAATTGAAAAGGGGGTGCAACACGAGGACTTCACAGGGGGTCACCCATCCTAGTACTACTCTCGCCCAAGCACGCTTAACTTCGGAGTTCTGATGGGATCCGGTGCATTAGTGCTGGTATGATCGCACCCCGTCATGTTGAGGGCACAATTCCTTTTTGTGTTAACTGTTCACAGTCCCAGCCTAGAGAGATGGCCCATTCAAAAAGATCAATGGGCTTAACGACAAACCATCCGCTTCAACAACGCAGCATCCTCACCAAACATGATATCGACATATTGTAGGGCCCTCTGATGTCCCGCGAGTCAGGTTTTCGTCCTTTTAACAGTTCACGACGTACGATTCGGGATGAAAAAACAGAGCAAAGGAAGAAAAGTGGCCTAAAATTGATAAAAACATTTGATTTTGGGGACCAAAAACGGGCACAGCGAGCTAACTGGCTGCCCCGGTAGTAGAGCTCTCAGAGAGCTTTGCAACGGTACACTGTGCGCCACGTAACTCTTTACGGATCAAAAGTTATGGGCACCGGAGCGACGGAGACCTGGTCACAAACCCTACGCCCTCGGTTTGCGGGCCCAGCTTCTATGTGAAGCGAAGTTGTCTTGCCCAATGTTCCATGGGATTCAGTAATAGAGATTTGGTGGATAAAGTATCTTGGCAACCCTAACCAGGGAAACAAAAATTGAAAATGGGGTGCAACACGAGGACTTCCCTGGCGGTCACCCATCCTGGTACAACTCTCGCCCAAGCACGCTTTACTTCGGAGTTCTGATGGGATCCGGTGCATCAGTGCTGGTATGATCGCACCCGTCATGTTGAGGGCACAATTCCTATATGTGTTAACGGTTCACAGTCCCAGCCTAGAGAGATGGCTCATTCAAAAGGCCCAATGGGCTTAACGACAACCCATCTGCTTCAACAACGCAGCATCCTCGCAAGACGTGATATCTACACGTTGTGGGCCCTCTGATGTCCCGTAAGTCAGGTTGTCGTCGTTTTAACAGTTCATGACATACGATCCGGGACGAAAAAACAGATTAAAAGAAGAAAAGTGGCTTGAAACTGATGAAAACGTTCGATTTTGGGCACCAAAAATGGGCACTGCGAGCAAGCTGGCTGCCCCCGTCGTAGAGCTCTCAGAGAGCTTTGCAACGGTATGCTATGTGCCGCGTAACTCCTTACGGATCAAAAGTAATGGGCACCGGAGCGACGGAGACTTGGTCACAAACCCCATGCCCTCGGTTTGCGGGCCCAGCTTCTATGTGAAGCGAAGTTGCCTTGCCCAATATTCTGTGGGATTCAGTAATAGAGATTTGGTGGATAAAGTATCTTGCCAACCCTAACCAGGGCTAAAAAAATTGAGAAGGGGGTGCAACACGAGGACTTCCCACGGGGTCACCCATCCTAGTACTACTCTCGCCCAAGCACGCTTAACTTCGGAGTTCTAATGGGATCCGGTGCATTAGTGCTGGTATGATTGCACCCGTCATGTTAAGGGCCCAATTACTTTATGTGTTAACTGTTCACAGTCCCAGGCTAGAGAGATGGGCCATTCAAAAGGCCCAATGGGCTTAACGACAACCCATCCGCTTCAACAACGCAGCATGCTTGCAAGACGTGATATCAACACGTTGTAGGACCCTCTGATGTCCCGCGAGTCAGGTTGTCGTCCTATTAACAGTTCACGACGTACGATCCGGGACAGAAAAATAGAGCGAAAGAAGAAAAATCGCCTGAAACTAATGAAAACGTTCGATTTTGGACTCCAAAAAGGGGCACTGCGAGCAAGATGGCTGCCCCCGTCGTAGAGCTCTCGGAGAGCCTTGCAACGGTATGCTGTGCATCGCGTAACTCCTTACGGATCAAAAGGTATGGGCACCGGAGCGACGGAGACCTGGTCACAAACCCTTCGCCTACAGTTTGCGGGCCCACCCTCTATGTGAAGCGAAGTTGTCTTGCCCAATGTTCCGTGGGATTCAATAATAGAGATTTGGTGGATAAAGTATCTTGGCAATCCTAACCAGGGCTAAAAAAATTGAAAAGGGGGTGCAGCACGAGGACTTCCCAGGAGGTCACCCATCCTAGTACTACTCTCGCCCAAGCACGCTTAACTTCGGAGTTCTGATGGGATCCGGTGCATTAGTGCTGGTATGATCGCAGCCGTCATGTTAAGGGCACAATTCCTTTATGTGTTAACTGTTCACAGTCCCAGGCTAGAGATATGGGCCATTCAAAAGGCCCAATTGGCTTAACGACAACCCATCCGCTTCAACAACGCAGCATGCTTGCAAGACGTGATATCGACACGTTGTAGGGCCCTCTGATGTCCCACGAGTCAGGTTGTCGTCCTTTTAACAGTTCACGACTTACGATCCGGGATGAAAAAACAGAGTAAAAGAAGAAAAGTGGCCTGAAACTGATCAAACCTTCAATTTTGGACTCCAAAATGGGGTACAGCGAGCAAGATGGCTGCCCCGGTCATAGAGCTCTCAGAGAGCTTTGCAACGGTATGCTGTGCATCGCGTAACTCCTTACGGATCAAAAGTTATGGGCACCGGAGCGATGGAGACCTGGTCACAAACCCTACGCCCACGGTTTGCAGTCCCAGCCTCTATGTGAAGCAAAGTTGTCTTGCCCAATGTTCCGTGGGATTCAGTAATAGAGATTTGGTGGATAAAATATCTTGGCAACCCTAACCAGGGCTAAAAAAATTAAAAAGGGGGTGCAACACGAGGACTTCCCTGGGGGTCACCCATCCCAGTACTACTCTCACCCAAGCACGCTTAACTTCGGAGTTCTGATGGGATCCGGTGCATTAGTGCTGGTATGATCGCACCCGTCATGCTAAGGGCACAATTCCTTTATGTGTTTACTGTTCACAGTCCTAGGCTAGAGAGATGGGCCATTCAAAAGGCCCAATGGGCTTAACGACAACCCATCCGCTGCAACAACACAGCATGCTTGCAAGACGTGATATCGACACGTTGTAGGGCCCTCTAATGTCCTGCGAGTTAGGATGTCATCCTTTTAACAGTTCACGACGTACGATCCGGGACGGAAAAACAGAGAAATGGGTGAAAAGTGGCCAGAAACTGATGAAAACGTTCGATTTCAGGCTCCAAAAACGGGCACAGTGAGCAAGCTGGTTGCCCCTGTCGTAGAGCTCTCAGAGAGCTTTGCAATGGTATGTTGTGCGCCGCGTCACAATTACGGATCAAAAGTTATGGGCATCAGAGCGACGGAGACCTGGTCACAAACCCTACGACCCCGGTTTGCGGGCCCAGGCTCTACGTGAAGTGAAGTTGTCTTGCCCAATGTTCCGTGGGATTCAATAATAGAGATTTGGTGGATAAAGTATCTTGGCAACCTTAACCAGGACAAAAAAAATTGAAAAGGTGTTGCAACATGAGGACTTCCCAAGGGGTCACCCATCCTAGTACTACTGTCACCCAAGCACACTTAACTTCGGAGTTCTGATGGGATGCGGTGCATTAGTGCTGTATGATCGCACCCGTCATGTTGAGGGCACAATTCCTTTTTGTGTTAACTGTTCACAATCCCAGCCTAGAGAGATGTCCCATTAAAAAGGCACAATAGCTTAACGACAACCCCTCCGCTTCAACAAAGCATCATCCTCACCAGACGTGATATCGACACGTTGTAGGGTCCTCTGATGTCCTGCGAGTCAGGTTGTCTTCCTTTTAACAGTTTACGATGTACTATCCGGGACGGAAAAACAGAGCAAAAGAAGAAAAGTGGCATGAAACTGATGAAGACGTTCGATTTTGGGCTCCAAAAATGGGCACAGCAAGCAAGCTGGCTGCCCCCGTCGTAGAGCTCTCAGAGAGCTTTGCAACGGTATGCTGTTCGCCGTGTAACTCCTGACAGATCAATAGTTATAGGCACCGGAGCGACGGAGACATGGTCACAAACCCTACGCCCTCGGTTTGCGGGCCCAGCCTCTATGTGAAACGAAGTTGTCTTGCCCAATGTTCCATGGGATTCAGAAATAGAGATTTGGTGGATAAAGTATCTTGGCAACCCTAACCAGGGCTAAAAAAATGGAAAAGGGGGTGCAACATGAGGACTTCCCAGGGGGTCACCCATCCTAGTACTACTCTCGCCCAAGCACGCTTAACTTCAGAGTTCTGACGGGATCCGGTGCATTAGTGCTGCTTTGATCACACCCGTCATGTTAAGTGCACAATTCTTTTATGTGTTAACTGTTCACAGTCCCAGGCTAGAGAGATGGGCCATTCAAAAGGCCCAATGGACTTAACGACAACCCATCCGATTCAACAACGCAGCATGCTTGCAAGACGTGATATCGACATATTGTAGGGCCCTCTGATGTCCCGCGACTCAGGTTGTCGTCCTTTTAATAGTTCACGATGTACGATCCGGGACGGAAAAACAGAGCAAAAGAAGAAAAGTGGCATGAAACTGATGAAGACGTTCGATTTTGGGCTCCAAAAATGGGCACAGCGAGCAAGCTGGCTGCCCCCGTCGTAGAGCTCTCAGAGAGCTTTGCAACGGTATGCTGTTCGCCGTGTAACTCCTGACAGATCAATAGTTATAGGCACCGGAGCGACGGAGACATAGTCACAAACCCTACGCCCTCGGTTTACGGGCCCAGCCTCTATGTGAAACGAAGTTGTCTTGCCCAATGTTCCATGGGATTCAGAAATAGAGATTTGGTGGATAAAGTATCTTGGCAACCCTAACCAGGGCTAAAAAAATGGAAAAGGGGGTGCAACACTAGGACTTCCCAGGGGGTCACCCATCCTAGTACTACTCTCGCCCAAGCACGCTTGACTTCAGAGTTCTGACGGGATCCGGTGCATTAGTGCTGCTTTGATCACACCCGTCATGTTAAGTGCACAATTCTTTTATGTGTTAACTGTTCACAGTCCCAGGCTAGAGAGATGGGCCATTCAAAAGGCCCAATGGACTTAACGACAACCCATCTGCTTCAACAACGCAGCATGCTTGCAAGACATGATATCGACATGTTGTAGGGCCCTCTGATGTCCCGCGACTCAGGTTGTCGTCCTTTTAATAGTTCACGATGTACGATCCGGGACGGAAAAACAGAGTGAAAGAAGAAAAATAGCCTGAAACTGGTGCAAACGTTCGATTTTGGACTCCAAAAAGGGGTACTGCGAGAAAGCTGGCTGACCCCGTCGTAGAGCTCTTAGAGAGCTTTGTAACGGTATGTTGTGCGAAGTGTAACTCCTTACGGATCAAAAGTTATGGGCACCGGAGCGACGGAGACCTGGTCATAAACCCTACGCCCTCGGTTTGCGGGCCCAGCCTCTATGTGAAGTGAAGTTGTCTTGCCCAATGTTCCGTGGGATTTAGTAATAGAGATTTGGTGGATAAAGTATCTTGGCAACCCTAACCAGGCTAAAAAAATCGAAAAGGGGGTGCAACACGAGGACTTCCCAGGGGGTCACCTATCCTAGTACTACTCTCGACCAAGCACGCTTAACTTCAGAGTTCTGATGGGATCCGGTGCATTAGTGCTGGTATGATTGCACCCGTCTTGTTGATGGCACAATTCCTTTATGTGTTAACTACTCACAGTCCTAGGCTAGAGAGATGGCCCATTTAAAAGTTCCAATGGGCTTAACGACAAGCCATCCGCTTCAACAACGCAGCATGCTTGCAAGACGTGATATCGACATGTTGTAGGGCCCTCTAATGTCCCGCGAGTCAGGTTGTCTTCCTTTTAACAGTTCACGACGTACGATACGGGACGGAAAAACAGAGCAGAAGTTGAAAAGTGGCCTAAAACTGATGAAAACCTTCGATTTTGGGCTCCAAAAAGGGCACAGCGAGCAAGCTGGCTGCCCTTGTCGTAGTGCTTTTAGAGAGCTTTGCAATGGTATGCTGTGCGCCGCGTAACAATTGCGGATCAAAAGTTATGGGCATCAGAGCGACGGAGACCTGGTCACAAACCCTACGCCCCCGGTTTGCGGGCCCATCCTCTACGTGAAGCGAAGTTGTCTTGCCCAATGTTCGGTGGGATTCAGTAATAGAAATTTGGCGGATAAAGTATCTTGGCAACCCTAACCAGGGCAAAAAAAATTGAATAGGGGGTGCAACACGAGGACTTCACAAGGGGTCACCCATCACAGTACTACTCTCGCCCAAGCACGCTTAACTTCAGAGTTCTGATGGGATCCGGTGAATTAGTGCTAGAATGATCGCACCCGTCATGTTGAGGGCACAATTCCTTTATGTGTTAACTGTTCACAGTCCCAGCCTAGAGAGATGGCCCTTTCAAAAGGCCCAATGGGCTTAACGACAACCCATCAGCCTCAACAACGCAGCATCCTTGCAAGACGTGATATCGACACGTTGTAGGGCGCTCTGATGTCCCGCGAGTCAGGTTGTCGTCCTTTTAGCAATTAACGACGTACGATACGGGACGAAAAAACAGAGCAAAAGAAGAAAAGTAGTCTAAAACTGATGAAAACGTTCAATTTTGGGCTCCAAAAACAAGCACAACGAGCAAGCTCGTTGCCCCCGTCGTAGAGCTCTTAGAAAGCTTTGAAACAGTATGCTGTGCGCCGCGTAACTCCTTACGGATCAAAAGTTATGGGCATGGGAGCGACGGAGACCTGGTCACAAACCCTACGCCCTCGGTTTGCGGGCCCAGTCTCTACGTGAAGCGAAGTTGTCTTGCCCAATGTTCCGTGGGATTTAGTAATAGAGATTTGGTGGATAAAGTATCTTGGCAATCCTAAACAGGGCAAAAAAAATTGAAAAGGGAGTGCAACACGAGGACTTCCCAAGGGGTCACCCATCATAGTACTACTCTCGCCCAAGCACGCTTAACTTCGGAGTTCTGATGGGATCCGGTGCATTAGTGCTGGTATGATCACACCCGTCATGTTGAGGGCACAATTCCTTTATGTGTTAACGGTTCACAGTCCCAGCCTAGAGAGATGGGCCATTCAAAAAGCCCAATGGGCCTAACGATAACCCATCCGCTTCAACAACGCAGCATCCTCGCAAGACGTGATATCGACACGTTGTAGCGCCATCTGATGTCCCGCGAGTCAGGTTGTCGTCCTTTTAAAAGTTCACGACGTACGATACGTGACGGAAAAATAGAGCAAAAGAAGAAAAGTGTCCTAAAACTGATGAAAACATTGGATTTTGGGCTCCATAAATGGGCCTAGCGAGCAAGCTGGCTGCCCCCGTCATTGAGCTCTTAGAGAGCTTTGTAACGGTACGCTATGCGCCGTGTAGCTCCTTACGGATCAAAGGTTATGGACACCGGAGCGATGGAGACCTGGTCACAAACCATACGCCCTCGGTTTGCGGGCCCAGCCTCGATGTGAAGCGAAGTTGTCTTGCCCAATGTTCTGCGGGATTCAATAATAGAGATTTGGTGGATAAAGTATCTTGGCAACCCTAACCAGTGCAAAAAAAATTGAAAAGGGGGCGCAACACGAGGACTTCCCAAGGGGTCACCCATCCTAGTACTACTCTCGCCCAAGCATGCTTAACTTCGGAGTTCTGATGGGATCCGGTGCATTAGTGCTGGTATGATCGCACTCGTCATGTTGAGGGCACAATTCCTTTATGTGTTAACGGTTCACAGTCCCAGCCTAGAGAGATGGCCCATTCAAAAGGCCCAATAGGCTTAACGACAACCCATCCGCTTCAACAACGCAGCATCCTCATAAGACGTGATATGGACACGTTGTAGGGCCTTCTGATGTCCCGCGAGTCAGCTTGTCGTCCATTTAACAGTTTACGTCGTACGATTCGGGATGGAAAAATAGAGCAAAAGAGGAAAAGTGGCCTGAAACTGATGAAAACGTTCAATTTTGAGCTCCAAAAACGGGCAAAGCGAGCAAGATGGCTGCCCCCGTCGTAGAGCTCTCAGAGAGCTTTGTAACGGTATGCTGTGCACCGCGTAACTCCTTACGGATCAAAAGTTATGGACACCGGAGCGATAGAGACCTGGTCACAAACCCTACGCCCTCGGTTTGCGGGCCCAGCCTCCACGTGAAGCGAAGTTGTCTTGCCCAATGTTTCGCGTGATTCAGTAATAGAGATTTGGTGGATAAAGTATCTTGGCAACCCTAACCAGGGCAAAAAAAATTGAAAAGGGGGTGCAACACGAGGACTTCCAGGGGGTCACCCATCCTATTACTACTCTCGCCCAAGCACGCTTAACTTCGGAGTTCTGATGGGATCCGGTGCATTAGTGCTGGTATGATCGCACCTGTCATATTGAGGGCACATTCCTTTATGTGTTAACGGTTCACAGTCCTAGCCTAGAGAGATGTCCCATTCAAAAGGCCAAATGGGCTTAACGACAACCCATCCGCTTCAACAACGCAGCATCCTCGCAAGACGTGATATTGACACGTTGTAGGGCCCTCTGATGTCCCGCGAGTCAGGTTGTCGTCCTTTAAATAGTTCACGACGTACGATCCGGGATGGAAAAACTGAGCAAAAGAAGAAACGTAGCCTGAAACTGATGAAAACATTCGATTTTGGGCTCCAAAAATGGGCCCAGCGGGCAAGCTGGCTGCGCCCGTCGCAGAGCTCTCAAAGAGCTTTGTAACGGTATGCTGTGCGCCGCGTAACTCCTTACGGATCAAAAGTTATGGGCCCCGGAGCGACGGAAACCTGGTCACAAACCCTACGCCCTCGGTTTGAGGGCCCAGCCTCTACGTGAAGCGAAGTTGTCTTGCCCAATGTTCCGTGGGATTTAGTAATAGAGATTTGGTGGATAAAGTATCTTGGCAACCCTAACCAGGGCAAAAAAAATTGAAAAGGGGGTGCAACACGAGGACTTCCCAAGTGGTCACCCATCCTAGTACTACTCTCGCCCAAGCATGCTAATCTTCGGAGTTCTGATGGGATCCGGTGCATTAGTGCTGGTATGATCGCACCCGTCATGTTGAGGGCACAATTCCTTTATGTGTTAACTCATCCCAGTCCCAGCCTAGAGAGATAACCCATTCAAAAGGCCCAATGGGCTTAACGACAACCCATCCGCTTCAAGAACCCATCATCCTCGCAAGACGTGATATCGACATGTTGTAGGGCCCTCTGATGTCACGCGAGACAGGTTGTCGTCCCATTAAAAGTTCACGACGTACGATCCGGGACGGAAAAGCAGAGCAAAAGAAGAAAATTGTCCTGAAACTGATGAAAACGTTCGATTTTGGGCTCCAAAAATTGGCCCCGCGAGCAAGCTGGCAGCCCCCGTCGTAGAGCTCTCAAAGAACTTTGTAACGGTATGCTGTGCGCCGCGTAACTCCCCACGGATCAAAAGTTATGAGCACCAGAGCGACGGAGACCTGGTCACAAACCCTACGCCCTCGGTTTGCGGTCCCAGCCTCTACGTTAAGCGAAGTTGTCTTGCTTAATGTTCCGTGGGATTCATTAATAGAGATTTGGTGGATAAAGTATCTTGGCAACCCTAACCAGGGCAAAAAAAATTGAAAAGGGGGTGCAACACAAGTACTTCCCAGGTGGTCTCCCATGCTAGTACTACTCTCGCCCAAGCACGCTTAACTTCGGAGTTCTGATGGGATCCGGTGCATTAGTGCTAGTTTGATCGCACCCATCATGTTGAGGACACAATTCCTTTATGTGTTAACTAATCACAGTCCCAGCCTAGAGAGATGACCCATTCAAAAGGCCCAATGGGCTTAACGACAACCCATCCGCTTCAACAACACAGCATCCTCGCAAGACGTGATATCGACACGTTGTAGGGCCCTCTGATGTCCCGCGAGTCAGGTTGTCGTCCCTTTAACAGTTCACGACGTAAGATCCGGGACGGAAAAATAAAGCAAAAGAAGAAAAATGGCCTAAAACTGATGAAAATGTTCAATTTTGGGCTCCAAAAATGGGCACAGCAAGCAAGCTGGCTGCCCCCGTCGTAGAGTTCTCAAAGAGCTTTGTAACGGTATGCTGTGCGATGCGTAACTCATTACGGATCAAAAGTTATGAGCGCTGGAGCGACGGAGACCTGGTCACAATCCCTACGCCCTCGGTTTCCTAGCCCAGCCTCTACGTGAAGCGAAGTTGTCTTGCCCAATGTTCCGCGGGATTCAGTAATAGAGATTTGGTGGATAAAGTTTCTTGGCAACCCTAACCAGGGCAAAAAAAATTGAAAAGGGGGTGCAACACTAGGACATCCCAGGGGGTCACCCATCCTAGTACTACTCTCGCCCAAGCACGCTTAAATTAGGAGTTCTGATGGGATCCGGTGCATTAGTGCTGGTATGATCGCACCCATCATGTTGAGGGCACAATTCTTTTATGTGTTAACTGTTCATAGTCCTAGCCCAGAGAGATGGCCCATTCAAAAGGCCCAATGGGCTCAACAACAACCCATCCGCTTCAACAACACAGCATTCTGGCAAGACATGATATAGACACATTGTAGCGCCCTCTGATGTCCTGCAAGTCAGGTTGTCGTCCTTTTAACAGTTCACGACGTACGATCCGGGACGGAAAAACAGAGCAAAAGAAGAAAAGTAGCCTGAAACTAATGAAAACATTGAATTTTGGGCTCCAAAAAGGGCAAAGCAAGCAAGCTGGATGCCCCTGTCGTAGAGCTCTCAAAGAGCTTTGCAACGGTATGCTGTGCGCCCCGTAACTCCTTACGGATCAAAAGTTATGGGCACCGGAGTAAAGGAGACCTGGTCACAAACCCTACGCCCTCGATTTGTGGGCCCAGCCTCTACGTGAAGCGAAGTTGTCTTGCCCAATGTTCCGTGGGATTCAGTAATAGAGATTTGGTGGATAAAGTATCTTGGCAACCCTATCCAGGGCAAAAAAAATTGAAAAGGGGGTGCAACACGAGGACTTCCCAAGGGGTCACCCATCCTAGTACTACTCTTGCCCAAGCACGCTTAACTTCGGAGTTCTGATGGGATCCGGTGCATTAGTGCTGGTTTGATCGCACCTATCATGTTGATGGCACAATTCCTTTATGTGTTAACTAATCACAGTCCCAGCCTTGAGAGATGACCCATTCAAAAGGCCCAATGGGCTTAACGACAACCCATCCGCTTCAACAACGCAGCATGCTTGCAAGACGTGATATCGACACATTGTAGGCCCCTCTGATGTCCTGCGAGTCAGGTTGTCATCCTTTTAACAGTTCACCACGTACGATCCGGAACGGAAAAATAGAGCAAAAGTAGAAAAGTGGCCTGAAACTGATGAAAACGTTCGATTTTGGGCTTCAAAAACGGGCACAGAGAGCAAGCTGGCTACCCCCGTCGTAGAGCTCTCAGAGAGCTTTGCAACGGTATGCTGTGCGCCGCGTAACTCTTTACGGATCAAAAGTTCTGGGCACCGGAGCGACGGAGACCTAGTCACATACCCTACGCCATCGGTTTGCAGGGCCAGCCTCTACGTTAAGCGAAGTTGTCTTGCCCAATGTTCCGTGGGATTCAGTAATAGAGATTTGGTGGATAAAGTATCTTGGCAACCCTAACCAGGGCAAAAAACATTGAAAAATGGGTGCAACACGAGGACTTCCCAGGGGGTCACCCATCCTAGTACTACTTTCGCCCAAACACGCTTAACTTCAGAGTTCTGATATGAGCCAATGAATTAGTGCTGGTATGATCGCACCCGTCATGTTGAGGGCACAATTCCTTCATGTGTTAACTGTTCACAGTCCCAGCCTAGAGAGATGGCCCATTCAAAAGGCCCAATGGGCTTAACGACAACCCATCAGCCTCAACAATGCTGCATCCTTGCAAGACGTGATATCGACACGTTGTAGGGCACTCTGATGTCCCGCGAGTCAGGTTGTCGTCCTTTTAACAATTCACGACGTACGATACGGGACGGAGAAATAGATCAAAAGAAGAAAAATGGTCTAAAACTGATGAAAATGTTCGATTTTGGGCTCCAAAAACAAGCAAAACGAGCAAGCTCGTTGCCCCCGTCGTAGAGCTCTCAAAGAGCTTTGCAACGGTATGCTGTGCGCCGCGTAACTCCTTGCGGATCAAAAGTTATGGCACCGGAGCGACGGAGACCTAGTCACAAACCCTACGCCCTCGGTTTACGGGCCCAGCCTCTACGTGAAGCAAATTTGTCTTGCCCAATGTTCCGTGGGATTTAGTAATAGAGATTTTTTGGATAAAGTATCTTGGCAACCCTAACCAAGGCAAAAAAAATTGAAAAGGGGGTGCAACACGAGGACTTCCCTCGGGGTCACACATCCTAGTACTACTCTCGCTCAAACACGCTTAACTACGGAGTTCTGATGGGATCCGGTGCATTAGTGCTGGTATGATCGCACCCGTCATGTTGATGGCACAATTCCAATATGTGTTAACGGTTCACAGTCCCAGCCTAGAGATGGCCTATTCGAAAGGCCCAATGGGCTTAACGACAACCCATCCGCTTCAACAACGCAGCATCCTCGAAAGACGTGATATCGACATGTTATAGGGCCCTCTGATGTCCCGCGAGTCAGGTTGTCATCCTTTTAACAGTTCACGACGTATGATCCGGGACGGAAAAATAGAGCAAAAGAAGAAAAGTGGCCTGAAACTGAGGAAAACATTCAATTTTGGGCTCTAAAAATGGGCAAAGCGAGCAAGCTGGCTGCCCCTATCGTAGAGCTCTTAGAGAGCTTTGTAACGGTATGCTGTGCGCCGCGTAACTCCTTACGGATCAAAAGTTATAGGCATCGGAGCGACGGAGACCTGGTCACAAACCATACGCCCTCGGTTTGCAGGCCCAGCCTCTACGTGAAGCGAAGTTGTCTTGCCCAATGTTTCGTGGGATTCAGTAATAGAGATTTGGTGGATAAAGTATCTTGGCAACCCTAACCAGCGCAAAAAAAATTGAAAAGGGGGTGCAACACGAGGACTTCCCACGTGGTCACCTATCCTAGTACTACTCTCGCCCAAGCATGCTTAACTTCGAAGTTCTTATGGGATCCGGTGCATTAGTGATGGTATGATCGCACCCGTCATGTTGAGGGCACAATTCCTTTATGTGTTTACTGTTCACAGTCCCAGCCTAGAGAGATGGCCCATTCACAAGGCCCAATGGGCTTAACGAAAACCCATCTGCTTCAACAACGCAGCATCCTAGCAAGACATAATATCAACAAGTTGTAGGGCCATATGATGTACCGCGAGTCAGGTCGTCGTCCATTTAAAATTTCACAACGAACGATCCGGGACGGAAAAACAGAGCAAAAGTAGAAAAGTAGCCTGAAACTGAAGAAAACGTTCGATTTTGGGCTCCAAAAAGGGGCATAGAGGGCAAGCTGGCTGCCTCCGTCGTAGAGCTCTCAGAGAGCTTTGCAACGGTTTGCTGTGCGCGGCGTAACTCCCTACGGATCAAAAGTTATGGGCACCGGAGCGACGGAGACCTAGTCACAAACCCTACGCCCTCGGTTTGCTGGCCCAGCCTCTACGTGAAGCGAAGTTGTCTTGCCCAATGTTCCGTGGGATTCAGTAATAGAGATTTGGTGGATAAAGTATCCTGGCAACCCTAACCTGGGCAAAAAAAATTGGAAAGGGGGTGCAACACGAGGACTTCCCAGGTGGTCTCCCATCCTAGTACTACTCTCGCCCAAGCACGCTTAACTTCGGAGATCTAATGGGATTCGGTATATTAGTGCTGGTATGATCGCACCCGTCATGTTGAGGGCACAATTCCTATATATGTTAACGGTTCACAGTCCCAGCCTAGAGAGATGGCCCATTCAATAGGCCCAATGGGCCTAACGACAACCCATCCGCTTCAACAACGCAGCATCCTCGCAAGACGTGATATCGACACGTTGTAGGGCCATATGATGTCCCGCGACTCAGGTTGTCGTCCTTTTAACAGTTCACGACGTACGATCCGTGACGAAAAAATAGAGCAAAAGAAGAAAAGTGTCCTAAAACTGATGAAAACATTCGATTTTGGGCTCCAAAAACGGGCCTCTCGAGCAAGCTGGCTGCCCCCGTCGTAGAGCTCTCAGAGAGCTTTGTAACGGTATGCTGTGCGCCGCGTAACTCCTTACGGATCAAAAGTTATGGGCATCAGAGCGACGGAGACCTGGTCACAAACCATACGCCCCCGGTTTGCAGGCCCAGCCTCTACGTGAAGCGAAGTTGTCTTGCCCAATGTTCCGTGGGATTCAGTAATAGAGATTTGGTGGATAAAGTATCTTGGCAACCCTAACCAGCGCAAAAAAAATTGAAAATGGGGTGCAACACGAGGACTTCCCACGGGGTCACCTATCATAGTACTACTCTCGCCCAAGCACGCTTAATTTCGAAGTTTTGATGGGATCCGGTGCATTAGTGATGGTATGATCGCACCCGTCATGTTGAGGGCACAATTCCTTTATGTGTTAACTGTGCACAGTCCCAGCCTAGAGAGATGGCCCATTCAAAAGGCCCAATGGGCTTAACGACAACCCATCCGCTTCAACAACGCAGCATCCTGGCAAGACGTAATATCGACACGTTGTAGGGCCATATGATGTACCGCGAGTCAGGTCGTCGTCCATTTAAAATTTCACGACGTACGATCTGGGACGAAAAAACTGAGCAAAAGTAGAAAAGTGGCCTAAAACTGAAGAAAACGTTCGAATTTGGGCTCCAAAAAGGGGCACAGAGGGCAAGCAGGCTACCCCCGTCGTAGAGCTCTCAGAGAGCTTTGCAACGGTATGCTGTGCGCGGCGCAACTCCCTACGGATCAAAAGTTATGGGCACCGGAGCGACAGAGACCTGGTCACAAACCCTACGCCCTCGGTTTGCTGGCCCAGCCTCTACGTGAAGCGAAGTTGTCTTGCCCAATATTCCGTGGGATTCAGTAATAGAGATTTGGTGGACAAAGTATCTTGGCAACCCTAACCAGGGCAAAAAAAATTGGAAAGGGGGTGCAACACGAGGACTTCCCAGGTGGTCTCCCATCCTAGTACTACTCTCGCCCAAGCAGGCTTAACTTCTGAGTTCTGATGGGATCCGGGGCATTAGTGCTGGTATGATCACACCCGTCATGTTGAGGGCACAATTCCTTTATGTGTTAACGGTTCACAGTCCCAGCCTAGAGAGATGGCCCATTCAATAGGCCCAATGGGCCTAACGACAACCCATCCGCTTCAAAAACGCAGCATCCTCGCAAGACGTGATATCGACACGTTGTAGGGCCATATGATGTCCCGCGACTCAAGTTGTCGTCCTTTTAACAGTTCACGACGTACGATCCGTGACGAAAAAATAGAGCAAAAGAAGAAAAGTGTCCTGAAACTGATGAAAACATTCGATTTTGGGCTTCAAAAACGGGCCCAGCGAGCAAGCTGGCTGCCCCCGTCGTAGAGCTCTCAGAGAGTTTTGTAACGGTATGCTGTACGCCGGGTAACTCCTTACAAATCGAAAGTTATGGACACCGGAGCGATGGAGACCTGGTCACAAACCCTACGCCCTCGGTTTGCGGGCCCAGCCTCTACGTGAAGCGAAGTTGTCTTGCCCAATGTTCCGCGGGATTCAGTAATAGAGATTTGGAGGATAAAGTATCTTGGCAACTCTAACCAGTGCAAAAAAAATTGAAAAGGGTGTCCAACACGAGGACTTCCCAAGGGGTCACCCATCCTAGTACTACTCTCGCCCAAGCACGCTTAACTTCGGAGTTCTGATGGGATCCGGTGCATTAGTGCTGGTATGATCGCACCCGTCATGTTGAGGGCACAATTCCTTCATGTTTTAACGGTTCACTATCCCAGCCTAGAGAGATGGCCCATTCCAAAGGCCCAATAGGCTTAACGACAACCCATCCGCTTCAACAACGCAGCATCCTCGCAAGACGTGATATGGACACGTTGTAGGGCCTTCTGATGTCCCGCGAGTCAGCTTGTCGTCCTTTTAACAATTCACGACATACGATCCGGGACGGAAAAATAGAGCAAAAGAAGAAAAGTGGCCTGAAACTGAGGAAAACGTTCAATTTTGGGCTCCAAAAATGGGCAAAGCGAGCAAGCTGGCTGCCCCCGTCGTAGAGCTCTCAGAGAGCTTTGTAGCGGTATGCTGTGCGCCGCGTAACTCCTTACGGATCAAAAGTTATGGACACCGGAGCGATGGAGACCTGGTCACAAACCCTACGTCCTCGGTTTGCGGGCCCAACCTCCACTTGAAGCGAAGTTGTCTTGCCCAATGTTCCGCGGGATTCAGTAATAGAGATTTGGTGGATAAAGTATCTTGGCAACCCTAACCAGGGCAAAAAAATTGAAAAGGGGGTACAACACGAGGACTTCCCAGGGGGTCACCCATCCTAGTACTACTCTCGCCCAAGCACGCTTAACTTCGGAGTTCTGATGGGATCCGGTGCATTAGCGCTGGTATGATCGCACCCGTCATGTTGAGGGCACAATTCCTATATGTGTTAACGGTTCACAGTCCCAGCCTAGAGAGATGGCCCATTCAAAAGGCCCAATGGGCTTAACGACAACCCATCCAGTTCAACAACGCAACATTTTGGCAAGACATGATATCGACACATTGTAGCGCCCTCTGATGTCCTGCGAGTCAGGTTGTCGTCCTTTTAACAGTTCACGACGTACGATCCGGGACGGAAAAACAGAACAAAAGTAGAAAAGTGGCCTGAAACTGATGAAAACGTTCAATTTTTGGCTCCAAAAAGGGGCACAGAGAGCAAGCTGGTTGCCCCCGTTGTAGAGCTCTCAAAGAGCTTTGCAACGGTATGCTGTGCGCCGCGTAACTCTTTACGGATCAAAAGTTCTAGGCACCGGAGCGACGGAGACCTGGTCACAAACCCTACGCCCTCGGTTTGCGGGGCCAGCCTCTACGTGAAGCGAAGTTGTCTTGCCCAATGTTCCGTGGGATTTAGTAATAAAGATTTGGTGGATAAAGTATCTTGGCAACCCTAACCAGGGCAAAAAACTTTGAAAAATAGGTGCAACACGAGGACTTCCCAGGGGGTCAACCATCCTAGTACTACTCACGCCCAAACACACTTAACTTCGGTCTTCTGATATGAGCCAATGCATTAGTGCTGGTATGATCGCACCCGTCATGTTGAGGGCACAATTCCTTTATGTGTTAATTGTTCACAGTCCCAGCCTAGAGAGATGGCCCATTCAAAAGGCCCAATGGGCTTAACGACAACCCATCAGCCTCAACAATGCAGCATCCTTGCAATACGTGATATTGACACGTTGTATGGCACAACGAGCAAGCTCGAGTCAGGTTGTCGTCCTTTTAACAATTCACGACGTTGATACGGGACGGAAAAATAGAGCAAAATTAGAAAAATGGTCTAAAACTGATGAAAACGTTCGATTTTGTGCTCCAAAAGCAAGCACAACGAGCAAGCTTGTTGCGCCCGTCGTAGAGCTCTCAGAGAGCTTTGCAACGGTATGATGTGCGCCGCGTAACTCCTTACGGATCAAAAGTTATGGCACCAGAGGGACGGAGACCTGGTCACAAACCCTACGCCCTCGGTTTGCAGGCCCATCCTCTACGTGAAGCGAATTTGTCTTGGCCAATGTTTCGTGGGGTTTAGTAATAGAGATTTTTTGGATAAAATATCTTGACAACCCTAACCAGGGCAAAAAAAATTGAAAAGGGGGTGCAACACGAGGACTTCCCAGGTTGTCACACATCCTAGTACTACTCTCGCTCAAACACGCTTAACTTCGGAGTTCTGATGGGATCCCGTGAATTAGTGCTGGTATGATCGCACCCGTCGTGTTGATGGCACAATTCCAATATGTGTTAACGGTTCACAGTCCCAGCCTAGAGATGGCCCATTCAAAAGGCCCAATGGGCTTAACGACAACCCATCCGCTTCGACAACGCAGCATCCTCGCAAGACGTGATATCAACACGTTGTAGGGCCCTCTGATGTCCCGCGAGTCAGGTTGTCGTCCTTTTAACAGTTCATGATGTACGATCCGGGACGAAAAAATATAGCAAAAAAAGAAAAGTGGCCTGAAACTGATGAAAACATTCAATTTTGGGCTCCAAAAATGGGCAAATCGAGCAAGCTGGCTACCCCCGTCGTAGAGCTCTCAGAGAGCTTTGTAACGGTATGCTATGCGCAGCGTAACTCCTTACGGATCAAAATTTATGGGCGCCGGAGCGATGGAGACCTGGTCACAAACCCTACGCCTTCGGTTTGCGGGCCCAGCCTCTACGTGAAGCGAAGTTGTCTTACCCAATGTTCCGTGGGATTCAGTAATAGAGATTTGGTGGATAAAGTATCTTGGCAACCTTAACCAGTGCAAAAAAAAATTGAAAAGGTGGTGCAACACGAGGACTTCCCACTGGATCACTTATCCTAGTACTACTCTTAACCAAGCACGCTTAACTTCGAAGTTCTGATGGGATCCGGTGCATTAGAGATGGTATGATCGCACCCGTCATGTTGAGGTCACAATTCCTTTATGTGTTAACTGTTCATAGTCCCAGCCTAGAGAGATGGCCCATTCAAAAGGCCCAATGGGCTTAACGACAACCCATCCGCTTCAACAACGCAGCATCCTGGCAAGACGTAATATCGACACGTTGTAGGGCCATCTGATGTACCGCGAGTCAGGTCGTCGTCCATTTAACATTTCACGACGTACGATTCGGGACGGAAAAACTGAGTAAAAGTAGAAAAGTGGCCTGAAACTGATGAAAACGTTCGTTTTTGGGCTCCAAAAAGGGGCACACTGAGCAAGCTAGCTGCCCCGGTCGTAGAGCTCTCAGAGAGCTTTGCAACGGTATGCTGTGCACCGCGTAACTCCCTACGGATCAAAAGTTATGGGCACCGGAGCGACGGAGACCTGGTCACAAACCCTACGCCCTCGGTTTGCTGGCCCAGCCTCTACGTGAAGCGAAGTTGTCTTGCCCAATGTTCCGTGGGATTCAGTAATAGAGATTTGGTGGATAAAGTATCTTGGCAACCCTAACCAGGGCAAAAAAAATTGGAAAGGGGGTGCATCACGAGGACTTCCCAAATGGTCTCCCATCCTAGTACTACTCTCGCCCAAGCATGCTTAACTTTTGAGTTCTGATGGGATCCGGTGCATTAGTGCTGGTATGATCACACCCGTCATGTTGAGGGCACAATTCCTTTATGTGTTAACGGTTCACAGTCCCAGCCTAGAGAGATGGGCCATTCAATAGGCCCAATGGGCCTAACGACAACCCATCTGCTTCAACAACGCATCATCCTCACAGGATGTGATATCGACAAGTTGTAGGGCCATATGATGTCCCGCGAGTCAGGTTATCATCCTTTTAACAGTTCACGACGTACGATACGTGACGGAAAAACAGAGCAAAAGAAGAAAAGTGTCCTGAAATTGATGAAAACATTCAATTTTGGGCTTAAAAAATGGGCCCAGCGAGCAAGCTGGCTGCCCCCGTAGTAGAGATCTCAGAGAGCTTGGTAACGGTATGCTGTACGCCGCGTAACTCCTTACGGATCAAAAGTTATGGACACCGGAGCGATGGAGACCTGGTCACAAACCCTACGCCCTCGTTTGCGGGCCCAGCCTCTATGTGAAGCGAAGTTGTCTTGCCCAATGTTCCGCGGGATTCAGTAATAGAGATTTGGTGGATAAAGTATCTTGGCAACCCTAACAGTGCAAAAAAATTTGAAAAGGGGGTGCAACACGAGGACTTCCCTGCAGGTCACCCATCCTAGTACTACTCTCGCCCAAGCACGCTTAACTTCGGAGTTCTGATGGGATCCGGTGCATTAGTGCTGGTATGATCGCACCCGTCATATTGAGGGCACAATTCCTTTATGTGTTAACGGTTCACAGTCCCAGCCTAGAGAGATGTCCCATTGAAAAGGCCAAATGGGCTTAACGACAACCCATCTGCTTCAACAACGCAGCATCCTCGCAAGACGTGATATCGACACGTTGTAGGGCCCTCTGATGTCTCGCGAGTCAGGTTTTCGTCCTTTTAACAGTTCACGACGTACGATCCAGGATGGAAAAACAAAGCAAAAAAAAGGAACGTGGCTTGAAACAGATGAAAACGTTCGATTTTAGGCTCCAAAAAGGGGCCCAGCGGGCAAGCTGGCTGCCCTCGTCATAGAGCTCTCAGAGAGCTCTGCAACGGTATGTTGTGCGCCGCGTAACTCGTTACGGATCAAAAGTTATGGGCACCGGAGCGACGGAGACCTGGTCAAAAACCCTACACCTCGGTTTGCTGGCCCAGCCTCTACGTGAATCGAAGTTGTCTTGCCCAATGTTCCGTGGGATTTAATAATAGAGATTTGGTGCATAAAGTATCTTGGCAACCCTAACCAGGGCAAAAAAAATTGAAAATGGGGTACAACACGAGGACTTCCCAAGGGGTCACCCATCCTAGTACTACTCTCGCCCAAGCACGCTTGACTTCGAAGATCTGATCGGATCCAGTGCATTAGTGCTGGTATGATCGGACCTGTCATGTTGAGGGCACAATTCCTATATGTGTTAACGGTTCACAGTCCAAGCCTAGAGAGATGGCCCATTCAAAAGGCCCAATGGGCTTAACGACAACCCATCCACTTCAACAATGCAACATCCTGGCAAGACAAGATATCGATACGTTGTAGGGCCCTCTGATGTCCCGTGAGTTAGGTTGTCGTCCTTTTAACAGTTCACGACGTACGATCCGGGAGGGAAAAATAGTGCAAAAGAAGAAAAGTGGCCTGAAACTGATGAAAATGTTCAATTTTGGGCTCCAAAAAAGGGCACAGCAAGTAAACTGGCTGCCCCCGACGTAGGGCTCTCAAAGAGCTTTTTAACGGTATGCTGTGCGCCGGGTAACTCCTTACGGATCAAAAGTTATGGGCACCGGAGCGACGGAAACCTGGTAACAAACCCTACGCCCTCGGTTTGCAGGCCCAGCATCTACGTGAAGCGAAGTTGTCTTGCCCAATGTTCCGTGGGATTCAGTAATAGAGATTTGGTGGATAAAGTATCTTGGCAACCCTAACCAGGGCAAAAAAAATTGAAAATGGGGTGCAACACGAGGACTTCCCAAGGGGTCACCTATTCTAGTACTACTCTCGCCCAAGCACGCTAAACTTCGGAGTTCTGATGGGATCCGGTGCAATAGTGCTGCTTTGATCGCACCCGTGATGTTGAGGGCACAATTCCTTTATGTGTTAACTCATCACAGTCCCAGCCTAGAGAGATGACCCATTCAAAAGGCCCAATGGGCTTAACGACAACCCATCCGCTTCAACATAGCAGCTTCCTCACAAGACGTGATATCAACACATTGTAGGGCCCTCTGATGTCCCGCGAGTCAGGTTGTCGTCCCTTTAACAGTTCACGACGTACGATCCGGGACGGAAAAACAGAGCAAAAGAAGAAAAGTGTCCTGAAACTGATGAAAACGTTCAATTTTGGTCTCCAAAAAGGGGTCCAGTGAGCAAGCTGGCTGCCCCCGTCGTAGAGCTCTCAGAGAGCTTTGCAACGGTATGCTGTGCCCCGCGTAACTCCCTACGGATCAAAAGTTATGGCCACCGGAGCGACGGAGACCTGGTCACAAACCCTACGCCCTCGGTTTGCGGGCCCAGCCTCTATGTTAAGCGAAGTTGTCTTGCCCAATGTTCCATGGGATTCAGTAATAGAGATTTGTTGGATAAAGTATCTTGGCAACCCTAACCAGGGCAAAAAAAATTGAAAAGGGGGTGCAACACGAGAACTTCCCAGGTGGTCTCCCATCCTAGTACTACTCTCGCCCAAGCACGCTTAACTTCGGAGTTCTGATGGGATCCGGTGCATTAGTACTGGTATGATCGCACCCATCATGTTGAGGGCACAATTCCTTTTTGTGTTAACGGTTCACAGTCCCAGCCTAGAGAGATGACCCATTCAAAAGGCCCAATGGGCTTAACGACAACCCATCCGCTTCAATGACGCAGCATCCTCGCAAGACGTGATATCGACACGTTGTAGGGCCCTCTGATGTCCCGCAAGTCAGGTTGTCGTCCCTTTAACAGTTCACGACGTACGATCCGGGATGGAAAAACAGAGCAAAAGAAGAAAAGTGTCCTGAAACTGATGAAAACGTTCGATTTTGTGCTCCAAAAACTGGCCCAGGGAGCAAGCTGGCTGCCCCCGTCGTAGAGCTTTCAGCGAGCTTTGTAATGGTATGTTGTGTGCCATGTAACTCCTTACAGATCAAAAGCTATGGGCACCGGAGCAACGGAGACCTGGTCACAAACCCTACGCCTCGGTTTGCGGGCCCAGCCTTTACGTGAATCGAAGTTGTCTTGCCCAATGTTCCGTGGGATTCAATAATAGAGATTTGGTGGATAAAGTATCTTGGCAACCCTGACCAGGGCAAAAAAAATTGAAAAAGGGGTGCAACACGAGGACTTCCCAGGGGGTCACCCATCCTAGTACTACTCTCGCCCAAGCACGCTTAACTTCGAGGATCTGATGGGATCCGGTGCATTAGTACTGGTATGATCGCACCCGTTATGTTGAGGGCACAATTCCTATATTTGTTAACGGTTCACAGTCTCAACCTAGAGAGATGGCCCATTCAAAAGGCCCAATGGGCTTAACGACAACCCATCCGCTTCAAAAACGAAGCATCCTCGCAAGACGTGATATGGACACGTTGTAGGGCCAGCTGATTTCCCGCGAGTCAGGTTGTCGTCGTTTTAGTAGTTCACGACGTACGATACGGGACAAAAAATTATAGCAAAAGAAGAAAAGTGGCCTAAAATTGATGAAAACGTTCAATTTTGGGCTCCAAAAATGGGTACAGCAAGCAAGCTGGCTGCCCCTGTCGTAGAGCTCTCAAAGAGCTTTTTAACGGTATGCTGTGCGCCGCGTAACTCATTACGGATCAAAAGTTATGGGCACCGGAGCGACGGAGAGTTGGTCACAAACCCTACGCCCTCGGTTTGCTGGCCTAGCCTCTACGTGAAGCGAAGTTGTCTTGGCCAATGTTCCGCGGGATTCAGTAATAGAGATTTGGTGGATAAAGTATCTTGGCAACCCTAACCAGGGCAAAAAAAATTGAAAAGGGGGTGCAACACGAGGATTTCCCAGTGGGTCACCCGACCTAGTACTACTCTCGCCCAAGCACGCTTAACTTCGGAGTTCTGATGGGATCCGGTGCATTAGTGCTGGTATAATCGCACCCGTCATATTGAGGACACAATTCCTTTATGTGTTAACGGTTCACACTCCCAGCCTAGAGAGATGGCCCATTCAAAAAGCCCAATGGGCTTAATGACAACCCATCCACATCAACAACGCAGCATTCTGGCAAGACATGATATCGACACATTGTAGCGCCCTCTGATGTCCTGCGAGTCAGGTTGTCGTCCTTTTAACAGTTCACGATGTACGATCCGGGACGGAAAAACGTAGCAATAGAAGAAAAGCAGCCTGAAACTAATGAAAATGTTCAATTTTGTGATCCAATTAGGGCACAGCAAGCAAGCTGGCTGCCCCCGTCGTAGACCTCTCAAAGATCTTTGCAATGGTATGCTGTGCGCCGTGTAATTCCTTACGGATCAAAAGTTATGGGCACCGGAGCGACGGAGACCTGGTCACAAACCCTACGCCCTCGGTTTGCAGGCCCAGCCTCTACATGAAGCGAAGTTGTCTTGCCCAATGTTCCGTGGAATTCAGTAATAGAGATTTGGTGGATATAGTATCTTGGCAACCCTAACCAGGGCAAAAAATATTGAAAAGGGGGTGCAACACGAGGACTTCCCAAGGGGTCACCCATCCTAGTACTACTCTCGCCCAAGAACGCTTAACTTCGGAGATCTGATGGGATCCGGTGCATTAGTGCTGGTATGATCGCGCCGGTCATATTGAGGGCACAATTGCTTTATGTGTTAACGGTTCACAGTCCTAGCCTAGAGAGATGACCTATTCAAAAGGCCCAATGGGCTTAACGACAACCCATCCGCTTCAACAACGCAGCATCCTAGCAAGACGTGATATCAACACGTTGTAGGGCCCTCTGATGTCCCGCGAGTCAGGTAGACGTCCCTTTAATAGATCACGACATACGATCCGGGACGGAGAAACAGAGCAAAAGAAGAAAAGTGTCATGAAACTGATGAAAACATTCGATTTTGGGCTCCAAAAAGGGGCACAGCGAGCAAGCATGCTGCCCTCTTCGTAGAGCTCTTAGCGAGCTTTGCAACGGTATGTTGTGCACCGCGTAACTCCTTACGGATCAAAAGTTATGGGCACCGGAGCGACGGAGACCTGGTCACAAACCCTACGCCTCGGTTTGCGGGCCCAGCCTCTACGTGAATCGAAGTTGTCTTGCCCAATGTTCCATGGGATTCAATAATAGAGATTTGGTGGGTAAAGTAGCTTGACAACCCTAACCAGGGCAAAAAAAATTGAAAAGGGGGTACAACACAAGGACTTTCTAGGGGGTCACCCATCCTACTGCTACTCTCGCCCAAGCACGCTTAACTTCGAAGATCTGATGGGATCCGGTGCATTAGTGCTGGTATGATCGCACCCGTCATGTTGACGGCACAATTCCTATATATGTTAACGGTTCACAGTCCCAGCCTAGAGAGATGGCCCATTCAAAAGGCCCAATGGGCTTAACGACAACCCATCCGCTTCAACAACGAAGCATCCTCACAAGACGTGATATGGACATGTTGTAGGGCCCTCTGATGTCCCGCGAGTCAGGTTGTCGTCCTTTTACCAGTTCACGACGTATGATCCGGGACGAAAAAATATAGCAGAAGAAGAAAAGTGGTCTAAAATTGATGAAAACGTTCAAATTTGTACTCCACAAACAGGCACAACAAGCAAGCTGGCTGACCCCGTCGTAGAGCTCTTAGAGAGCTTTGTAACGGTATGCTGTGCGCCGCGTAACTCCTTAAGGATCAAAAGTTATGGGCACCGTAGCGACGGAGACCTGGTCACAAACCCTCTCGGTTTGCTGGCCTAGCCTCTACGTGAAGCGAAGTTGTCTTGGCCAACGTTCCGCGGGATTCAGTAATATAGATTTGGTGGATAAAGTTTCTTGGCAACCCTAACCAGGGCAAAAAAAATTGAAAATAGGTTGCAACACGAGGACTTCCCAGGTGGTCACCCATCCTAGTACTACTCTCGCCCAAGCACGCTTAACTTCGGAGTTCTGATGGGATCCGGTGCATTAGTGCTGGTATGATCGCACCCGTCATGTTGAGGGCACAATTCCTTTATATGTTAACTAATCACAGTCCCAGCCTAGAGAGATGACCCATTCAAAAGGCCCAATGGGCTTAACAACAACCCATCCGCTTCAACAACGCAGCATGCTTGCAAGACGTGATATCGACACGTTTTAGGTCCCTCTGATGTCCCTCGAGTCAGGTTGTCATCCTTTTAACAGTTCATGACGTACGATCCTGGACGAAAAAACAGAGTAAAAGAAGAAAAGTGGCCTGAAACTTCTGAAAACGTTCAATTTTGGTCTCCAAAAATGGGCACAGCGAGCATGCTGGCTGCCCCCATCGTAGAGCTCTCAGAGAGCTTTGCAACGGTATGCTGTGCACCGCGTAAATCATTACGGATCAAAAGTTATGGGCACCGGAGCGACGGAGAACTGGTCACAAACCCTATGCTCTCGGTTTGCAGGCCCAACCTCTACGTGAAACGAAGTTGTCTTGCCCAATGTTCCGTGGCGTTCTGTAATAGAGATTTGGTGGATAAAGTACCTTGGCAACCCTAACCAGGGCAAAAAAAATTGTAAATGGGTGCAACACGAAGACTTCCCAGGGGGTCACACGTGCTAGTACTACTCTCGCCCAAGCACGCTTCATTTCGGAGTTCTGATGGGATCCGGTGCATTAGTGCTGGTATGATCGCACCCGTCATGTTGAGGACACAATTCCAATATGTGTTAACGGTTCACAGTCCCAGCCTAGAGAGATGGCCCATTCAAAAAGGCCCAATGGGCTTAACGGCAACCCATCCGCTTCAACAACACAGAATCCTCGCAAGACGTGATATCAACACATTGTAGGGCCCTCTGATGTCCCGCGAGTCAGGTTGTCGTCCTTTTAATAGTTCACGACGTATGATCCGGGACGGAAAAACATAGCAAAAGAAGAAAAGTGGCCCGAAATTGATGAAAACGTTCGATTTTGGGCTCAAAAAAAGGGGCACATCGAGCATGCTGGTTTCCCCCGTCGTAAAGCTCTCAAAGAGCTTTGCAACGGTATGCTGTGCGCCGCGTAACTCCTTACGGATCAAAAGTTATGGGCACCGGAGCGACGAAGACTTGGTCACAAACCCTACGCCCTCGGTTTGCCGGCCCAGCCTCTACATGAAGCGAAGTTGTCTTGCCCAATGTTCCGTGGGATTCGGTAATAGAGATTTGGTGGATAAAGTATCTTGGCAACCATAACCAGGGCAAAAAAAATTGAAAAGGGGGTGCAACACGAGGACTTCCCAGGGTGTCACCCATCCTAGTACTACTCTCGCCCAAGCACGTTTAACTTCGGAGATCTGATGGGATCTGGTGCATTAGTGCTGGTGTGATCGCGCCCGTCATGTTGAGGGCACAATTCCTATATGTGTTAACGGTTCACAGTCCCATCCTAGAGAGATGGCCCATTCAAAAGTCCCTATGGGCTTAACGACAACCCATCCACTTCAACAATGCAGCATCCTCGCAAGATGTGATATCGACACGTTGTAGGGTCCTCTGATGTCCCACGAGTCAAGTTGTCGTTCTTTTAACAGTTCACGACGTACGATCCTGGACAGAAAAATTGAGCAAAAGTAGAAAAGTGGCCTGAAACTGATGAAAACATTCAATTTTGGGCTCCAAAAAGGGGCACAGCGAGCAAGCTGGCTGCCCCTGTCGTAGAGCTCTTAGTGAGCTTTACAATGGTATGTGGTGCGCAACGTAACTCCTTACGGATCAAAAGTTATGGGCACCAGAGCGACGGAGACCTGGTCACAAACCCTACGCCCTCGGTTTGCGGGCCCAGCCTCTACATGAAGCGAAGTTGTCTTGCCCAATGTTCCGTGGGATTCAGTAATAGAGATTTGGTGGATAAAGTATCTTGGCAACCCTAACCAGGGCAAAAAAAATTGAAAAGCGGGTGCAACACGAGGACTTCACAGGGGGTCACCCATCCTAGTTCTACTCTCGCCCAAGCACGCATAACTTCGGAGATCTGATGGGATCCAGTGCATTAGTGCTGGTATGATCGCGCCCGTCATGTTGAGGGCACAATTCCTATATGTGTTAACGGTTCACAGTCCCAGCCTAGAGAGATGGCCCATTCAAAAGTCCCTATGGGCTTAACGACAACCCATCCGCTTCAACAACGCAGCATCCTCGCTAGACGTGATATCGACACGTTGTAGGGCCCTCTTATGTCCCGCAAGTCAGGTTGTCGTCCTTTGAACAGTTAACGACGTACGATCCGGGACTGAAAAACAGAGCAAAAGTAGAAAAGTGGCCTAAAACTGATGAAAACATTCAATTTTGGGCTCCAAAATTGGACACTGAGCAAGCTCTTTGCCCCTGTAGTTGAGCTCTCCGAGAGCTTTGCAACGATATGCGTTGCGCCGCGTAACATCCTTACAGATCAAAAGTTATGGGTAACGGAGCGACGGAGACCTTGTCACAAACACTACGCCCTCGGTTTGCGGGCCCAGCCTCTACGTGAAGCGAAGTTGTCTTGCCCAATGTTCAGTGGGATTCAGTAATAGAGATTTGGTGGATAAAGTATTTTGGCAATCCTAACCAAGGCAGAAAAAATTGAAAAGGGGGTACAACACGAGGACTTCCCAAGGGGTCACCCATCCTAGTACTACTCTCGCCCAAGCATGCTTAACTTCGGAGTTCTGATGGGATTCGGTGCATTAGTGCTGGTATGATCACACTCGTCATGTTGAGGGCACAATTCCTTTATTTGTTAACTAATCACAGTCCCAGCCTAGAGGGATGGCCCATTCAAAAGGCCCAATGGGCTTAACGACAACCCATCCGCTTCAACAACCCAGCATCCTCGCAAGACGTGATATCGAGATGTTGTAGGGCCCTCTAATGTCCCGCGAGTTAGGTTGTCGTCCTTTTAACAGTTCACGACCTACGATCCGGGACGAAAAAATAGAGCAAAAGAAGAAAAGTGGCCTAAAACTGATGAAAACGTTCGATTTTGGGCTCCAAAAACGGGCACAGCAAGCAAGGAAGCTGCCCCCGTCGTAGAGCTCTCAGAGAGCTTTGCAACGGTAAGCTGTGCGCCGCGTAACTCCTTATGGATCAAAAGTTATGAGCACCGGAGCGACGGAGACCTGGTCACAAACCCTACGCCCTCGGTTTGCTGGCCCAGCCTCTACGTGAAGCGAAGTTTTCTTACCCAATGTTCCGTGGGATTCAGTAATAGAGATTTGGTGGATAAAGTATCTTGGCAACCCTAACCAGGGCCAAAAAAATTGAAAAGGGGGTCCACCACAAGGACTTCCCAAGGGGTTACCCATCCTAGTACTACTCTCGCCCAAGCACGCTTAACTTCGGAGTTCTGATGGGATCCGGTGCATTAGTGTTGGTATGATCACACCCGTCATGTTGAGGGCACAATTCCTTTATGTGTTAACTGTTCACAGTCCCAGCCTAGAGAGATGGCCCATTCAAAAGGCCCAATGGGCTTAACGACAACCCATCCGCTTCAACAACACGGCATGCTTGCAAGACGTGATATCGACACATTGTTGGGCCCTCTGATGTCCTGCGAGTTAGGTTGTCATCCTTTTAATAGTTCATGACGTACGATCCGGGACGGAAAAATCGAGCAAAAGTAGAAAAGTGGCTTGAAACTGATGAAAACGTTCGATTTTGGGTTCCAAATACGAGCACAGCGAGCAAGCTGACTGCCCATGTGGTAGAGCTCTTAGAGTGCTTTGCAACGGTATGCTGTGTGCCGCTTAACTCCTTACGGATCAAAAGTTATGGACATCGGAATGACAGAGACCGGGTCACAAACCCTACGCCCCCAGTTTGTAAGCCCAGCCTCTACATGAAGCGAAGTTGTCTTGCCCAATGTTCCGTGGGATTCAGTAATAGAGATTTGGTGGATAAAGTATCTTGGCAACCCTAACCAGGGCAAAAAAAAATGAAAAAGGGGTACAACACGAGGACTTCCCAGGGGGTCAGCCATCCTAGTACTACTCTCGCCCAAGCACGCTTAACTTCGGAGTTCTGATGGGATCCGGTGCATCAATGCTGGTATGATCGCGCCCGTCATGTTGTGGCCACAATTCCTATATGTGTTAACGGTTCACAGTCCCAGCCTAGAGAGATGGCCCATTCAAAAGTCCCTATGGGCTTAACGACAACCCATCCGCTTCAACAACGCAGCATCCTCGCAAGACATGATATCGAAACGTTGTAGGGCCCCCTGATGTCCCGCGAGTCAGGTTGTCGTCCTTTGAACAGTTCACGACGCACTATCCGGGACTGAAAAACAGAGCAAAGGCAGAAAAGTGGCCTAAAACTGATGAAAACGTTCAATTTTGGTCTCCAAAAAGGGCACACTAAGCAAGCTGGCTGCCCCCGTCGTTGAGCTCTCAGAGAGCTTTGCAACGGTATGCGGTGCGCCGCGTAACACCTTACGGATCAAAAGTTATGGGCAACGGAGCGACGGAAACCTTGTCACAAACCCTACGCCCTCGGTTTGCGGGCCCATCCTCTACGTGAAGCGAAGTTGTCTTGCCCAATGTTCCGTGGGATTCAGTAATAGAGATTTGGTGGATAAAGTATCTTGGCAACTCTAACCAGGGCAAAAAAAATTGAAAAGGGGGTACAACACGAGGACTTCCCAAGGGGTCACTCATCCTAGTACTACTCTCGCCCAAGCATGCTTAACTTCAGAGTTCTGATGGGATCTGGTGCATTGGTGTTGGTATGATCGCACCCGTCATGTTAAGGGCACAATTCTTTTATTTGTTAACTAATCACAGTCCCAGCCTAGAGGGATGGCCTATTCAAAAGGCCCAATGGGCTTAACGACAACCCATCCACTTCAACAACGCAGCATCCTCGCAAGACTTGATATCGACATGTTGTAGGGCCCTCTGATGTCCCGCGAGTCAGGTTGTCGTCCTTTTAACAGTTCACAACGCGCGATCCGGGATGAAAAAACAGAGCAAAAGAAGAAAAGTGGCCTGAAACTGATGAAAACGTTCGATTTTGGGCTCCAAAAACGGGCACAGTGAGCAAGCTAGCTGCCCCGTCGTAGAGCTCTCAAAGAGCTTTGCAACGGTATGTTGTGCACTGCGTAACTCCTTATGGATCAAAAGTTATGGGCACCGGAGCGATGGAGACCTGGTCACAAACCCTACGCCCTCGGTTTGCGGGCCCAGCCTCTACGTGAAGCAAAGTTGTCTTGCCCAATGTTCCGTGGGATTCAGTAATAGAGATTTGGTGGATTAAGTATCTTGACAACCCTAACCAGGGCAAAAAAAATTGAAAAGGGAGTCCAACACGAGGACTTCCAAAGGGGTCACCCATCCTAGTACTACTCTCGCCCAAGCACACTTAAGTTCGGAGTTCTGATGGGATCCGGTGCATTAGTGCTGGTATGATCGCACCCATCATGTTGAGGGCACAATTCCTTTATGTGTTAACTAATCATAGTCCCAGCCTAGAGAGATGGCCCATTCAAAAGGCCCAATGGGCTTAACGACAACCCATCCACTTCAACAACGTAGCATCCTTGCAAGACGTGATATCAACACGTTGTAGGGCCCTCTGATGTCCCGCGAGTCAGGTTTTCGTCCTTTTAACAGTTCATGATGTACGATTCGGGACGGAAAAACAGCGCAAAAGAAGAAAAGTGGCCTAAAACTGATGAAAACGTTCGATTTTGGGCTCCAAAAAGGGGCACATCAAGCAAGCTTGTTGCCCTCGTCGTAGAGCTCTCAGAGAGCTTTGCAACGGTATGCTTTGCGTCGCGTAACTCCTTACGGATCAAAAGTTATGGGCACCGGAGCGATAGAGACCTAGTCACAAACCCTACGCCCTCGGTTTGCGGGCCTAGTCTCTATGTGAAGCGAAGTTGTCTTGCCCAATGTTCCGTGGGATTCAGTAATAGAGATTTGGTAGATAAAGTATATTGGCAACCCTAACCAGGGCAAAAAAAATTGAAAAGGGGGTCCAACACGGGGACTTCCCAAGGGGTCACCCATCCTAGTACTACTCTCGCCCAAGCACGCTTAACTTCGGAGTTCTGATAGGATCCGGTGCATTAGTGCTGGTATGATCGCACTCGTCATGTTGAGGGCACAATTCCTTTATGTGTTAACTAATCACAGTCCCAGCCTAGAGAGATGGCCCATTCAAAAGGCCCAATTGGCTTAACGACAACCCATCCGCTTCAACAACGCAGCATGCTTGCAAGACGTGATATCGACAGGTTGTAGGGCCCTCTAATGTCCCGCGAGTCAGGTTGTTGTCCTTTTAACAGTTCACGACGTATGATTCGGGACGAAAAAACCGAGCAAAAGAAGAAAAGTGGCCTGAAACTGATGAAAATGTTCGATTTTGGGCTCCAAAAATGGGCATAGCGAGCAAGCTTGTTGCCCTCGTCGTAGAGCTCTCAGAGAGCTTTGCAACGGTATGCTGTGCACCGCGTAACTCCTTACGGATCAAAAGTTATGGGTGTGATAACCCGAACCTGGCATGCATTTAATGGCATCTAACTGCATTTAGTTGAGTGTTTAATTAGTTAAACATCTATTTTTGCAATATTTCGAAATTTCTTCTTAAAAAAAAAAACATTCAATAATTTTTATATTGATTAACTAAAGATTATCACTTATTTTTATTGTTTATAGTTGTAACGCCCCGATCCCTCACGAGACCGGAGGCTCTAATGACCATGCTATTCTCAACCCAATACTAAGCCCGGTCATAAAATTTTTCCTAATGGTTAAGTCCGGACCCGACACACGGACAGAGTCTCCCCTGTACCGTGGATATTCTGAAAACCTGTAAACACTCAATAAAGCCACAACATAACAAGACATTCATTTATAACTAAAGATCTTAGCTTTAAAGCCATCCGAGCCTTAAGACATACAAACAGTTTAGATACAGACAAGCATGCATTCATAACTTAACTTCTTTACAAAACCGCTTATCATGCCACTCCATGATAGCTTTTAAGTATTCTTAGAAATTGAAAACAACCAGTCATTCACTCCCAAGCATGCGAAGAAGCTAATAGCAGAAATATAAGTTATTACATGCCATGGTTCTAAATCTACCACTACAACATCTATCCCTCAATTTGCAAACTATATAATATACACATATCACTTAGGTTACAAAATAGAACATAAAGTAAAGAAAACAAGTCCTACTCTCATCAACAAGAACATAGTCCACCTCAAGCAACTAGACACAGCAACTAATGCAACTCCTCCAACTGCGCCACCTGAAACATGTTAGCGAGGTATGAGCAACCACTGTTGCCCAGTGAGGGATATAGTCCCGGGGCGTGCAATGCAACAGATAATACAATTATGCAACAGTATCACTTAGACAATTTAAGAAACAATGATAACCTAAGTAACCACACATTTAAAATGATACATTTCACACAATCCCCTATACACCAATCTTCACTGGTCTTCATTCACGATCCACGAACCACGAGCACGATCACGATAAGCCGGCATAACCCCAAACACTCCAGTGGGTGTACTCCGGATGTACCCCGAATCCTACGACCCAACATCCCCTGGCAATCTCCGGACCAGGCGAATGAGGGAATAGGGCACGGAGTTTGAATATCCACCGGCAAGCCCTCTGCCGCCCAGCCGATATTCAACACATCCGCCCCGACACTATGGTTGCGCAACCACTATGCAATGCACTTAACGATGGCAAGTTAATAGCAATAATATAAGCATTAACACATATGAGGATCAACAAAGTAGGTTGACCTCGATGCATTTAGGATAGAAGCAAATATAGAAGTTAATAAGCAGTTTACAAGTGAACATATACAAAATAAGCATAGGATTACACCAAAAGCTCCAAACCAACTTAATATCACATATAAACACTCATGAAGTCATGCCGTGGGTTTAGAAATGTGAGACAAACGAATTTGCACTTAAACCCCTTTATTTTACATGCTATTTCTCTTCCAAACCCAAGTTAATGATTTCATTTTCAAAGGAAACTCTCCCAACCTTCTAACTAATCCTCAAGGTACCCTCTCAACCCTCTAATTCAATCAAATGCCCGCGTTTACCCCGAAAGCCCCAAATTCCCTCTTATGGCTTTAAACTACGCAAACCTCATTCGGGCTTCAAACAAGGGTTAGCAAAGCCTCTATAGCACCTAGGTAGCCTAAGGATACCAAAAGTAAAGCCCGAATCCACCCGGATTCGTCTTAACCCCGAAACCCCTTTATTAAAGTCGACTATTTTACGTTTTATGCGATTTTAAAGCAATTCAAGTGCACGGGGCTATTAGACTACCTTCATTAGCACCTAAGGCATCTATTAGAAGCATTGAATCAAGTTAAAACGCGCAATTACACAAAACCCTAGAATTCCCGTCACTATTCACCCCTACGAATTAACTATCGATTTCTACCGTTTAATTCATGAAACAATAGCATAAAAGTGGTCTCTACTATGTGTACACAACATATATAAGCTTATTTGAGCCTTGCAATAGCATTAAACATCATTTCTAACAAATCAATAAAATAGCAATTATTTTAATATGCGAAAATAAGCCATGAAATCCCTCACCAATGCTTGTAGGAGCACCTAGGAAGCTTGCACACACCCTATTCCACTTGCTCAAGGCTTGGAGAGGCTTGGATTGAAGGATTGAAGAGAAAAATTTCTCCCAAATGCACAAGGAAGGCTGTCGGGTTTGGCACTGTACACTTGCTGAATTTTTTTTTTGTTTTTGTTTTCAAATGAGCTCTTGTTATGTTATATTGAGTATGTGTTGAGGTGGGGTCATGTTGGGTGCTTATGTGGACTCCTAAAATGCGCGTTGAAAGCTTAATTACGAGCCTAAAGTGTACGGTATAAGCTAACTAATTAAATCTCTAAGTTATGTTACGTAACACTATTCATTAAACTACTAAAATCATTTTCTAAACGAGCTCTCCTATCGCTTCTAGCTCAATTGCACATTTTTCCCACTACTTTTACAATTAATATGATTTAATAAAAATGCTAATTAACCAATAGAATGCAGTTTAAAAATGAAGTGAATAGTAATTCAAGAAGGCAGTCAATAATGCATAGAAGGAAATGCGCAAACAAGGGATGCAACAGTAATTGAATGCATGGCTAAATCTTGGGCGTCACATCCTCTCCCCCTTAAACAAATTGCGTCCACGCAATTCTTCTTCACAAGGGAACTCCTCAACAACTGAAAACCAACTCCGATTACTCGTCATCAATTGCTAAGCAAGAATACCATATACGAACTCTCGTGGGAGCTCATTAAGAAATCCCAGTAGTATTGCCTGCGAACCTCACGTAATAAGGCCAAATAAAGGCTCCAATAGAGATGCTACTTCGAAATCCAAATAAGAATCCCGTTGGCACGAATACCATAGAAGAATAGAATCCCAACTAACAGTGGCGAGAAAATACCAATAAGAATTTAGAGTACAAATACCGAAGATAATTCCATATAATAAGGCTGATTAGAATCCCAAACTAAGTCTTCCGAGTAATACCAGCAAGAAAATACTAGAAGAATACTCAATAAGAAAACCGAGAGAACGGTCATATAGAAATCCCAAAGGAAGCCATTCATTTCTGACTACTGAGCGTAGAAGAATGCCTTGGAAGAAATCCCAATAACTGAGCTCCGCTTACCACATTCTCATTCCCGCTAATCCACACAACTTGGAGGGCTTGTTGCTAATCACTTCTCTTCAGGGGGAGGAAGAAGTCTTTCTTACCATTTCAACGGGACATGTATGAATGCCAAGATATCACATTTACACATATATGTTTTAAACTATTATGCAAACATGTTTATATAAGAGTTTATGAAACAGTGTAATCATCAAAGTCATTCAAGCACGATAATCAAGTCAATCATAATACAACTCAATCAAAGACATTCAAATACACACATTACAAGCAACAGTTCAAGCAATTAATAATTCACGAAGTCAATTTGATGCAGAACTAGCCACTTTACTTCACTTAGCACACATTTAGCATGTAACACATAATTATATCACACAGGTGCACACATTCAACACAAGACACACAATCACACATGCAGGCATACACTTTCAAGACACAGACTTAACAAGCACACACGCAAGGGTTACTACCCGACAGGCCGAGGACCCTGTCCCGGCTTAGAGCTAACTAAGCTCTGATACCACCTGTAACGCCCCGATCCCTCACGAGACCGGAGGCTCTAATGACCATGCTATTCTCAACCCAATACCAAGCCCGGTCATAAAATTTTTCCTAATGGTTAAGTCCGGACCCGACACACGGACAAAGTCTCCCCTGTGGCGTGGATATTCTGAAAACCTGTAAACACTCAATAAAGCCACAACATAACAAGACATTCATTTATAACTAAAGATCTTAGCTTTAAAGCCATCCGAGCCTTAAGACATACAAACAGTTTAGATACAGACAAGCATGCATTCATAACTTAACTTCTTTACAAAACCGCTTATCATGCCACTCCATGATAGCTTTTAAGTATTCTTAGAAATTGAAAACAACCAGTCATTCACTCCCAAGCATGCGAAGAAGCTAATAGCAGAAATATAAGTTATTACATGCCATGGTTCTAAATCTACCACTACAACATCTATCCCTCAATTTGCAAACTATATAATATACACATATCACTTAGGTTACAAAATAGAACATAAAGTAAAGAAAACAAGTCCTACTCTCATCAACAAGAACATAGTCCACCTCAAGCAACTAGACACAGCAACTAATGCAACTCCTCCAACTGCGCCACCTGAAACATGTTAGCGAGGTATGAGCAACCACTGTTGCCCAGTGAGGGATATAGTCCCGGGGCGTGCAATGCAACAGATAATACAATTATGCAACAGTATCACTTAGACAATTTAAGAAACAATGATAACTTAAGTAACCACACATTTAAAAGGATACATTTCACACAATCCCCTATACACCAATCTTCACTGGTCTTCATTCACGATCCACGAACCACGAGCACGATCACGATAAGCCGGCATAACCCCAAACACTCCAGTGGGTGTACTCCGGATGTACCCCGAATCCTACGACCCAACATCCCCTGGCAATCTCTGGACCAGGCGAATGAGGGAATAGGGCACGGAGTTTGAATATCCACCGGCAAGCCCTCTGCCGCCCATTCGATATTCAACACATCCGCCCCGACACTATGGTTGCGCAACCACTATGTAATGCACTTAACGATGGCAAGTTAATAGCAATAATATAAGCATTAACACATATGAGGATCAACAAAGTAGGTTGACCTCGATGCATTTAGGATAGAAGCAAATATAGAAGTTAATAAGCAGTTTACAAGTGAACATATACAAAATAAGCATAGGATTACACCAAAATCTCCAAACCAACTTAATATCACATATAAACACTCATGAAGTCATGCCGTGGGTTTAGAAATGTGAGACAAACGAATTTGCACTTAAACCCCTTTATTTTACATGCTATTTCTCTTCCAAACCCAAGTTAATGATTTCATTTTCAAAGGAAACTCTCCCAACCTTATAACTAATCCTCAAGGTACCCTCTCAACCCTCTAATTCAATCAAATGCCCGCGTTTACCCCGAAAGCCCCAAATTCCCTCTTATGGCTTTAAACTACGCAAACCTCATTCGGGCTTCAAACAAGGGTTAGCAAAGCCTCTATAGCACCTAGGTAGCCTAAGGATACCAAAAGTAAAGCCCGAATCCACCCGGATTCGTCTTAACCCCGAAACCCCTTTATTAAAGTCGACTATTTTACGTTTTATGCGATTTTAAAGCAATTCAAGTGCACGGGGCTATTAGAATACCTTCATTAGCACCTAAGGCATCTATTAGAAGCATTGAATCAAGTTAAAACGCGCAATTACACAAAACCCTAGAATTCCCGTCACTATTCACCCCTACGAATTAACTATCGATTTCTACCGTTTAATTCATGAAACAATAGCATAAAAGTGGTCTCTACTATGTGTACACAACATATATAAGCTTATTTGAGCCTTGCAATAGCATTAAACATCATTTCTAACAAATCAAGAAAATAGAAATTATTTTAAAATGCGAAAATAAGCCATGAAATCCCTCACCAATGCTTGTAGGAGCACCTAGGAAGCTTGCACACACCCTATTCCACTTGCTCAAGGCTTGGAGAGGCTTGGATTGAAGGATTGAAGAGCAAAATTTCTCCCAAATGCACAAGGAAGGCTGTCGGGTTTGGCACTGTACACTTGCTGAATTTTTTTTTTGTTTTTGTTTTCAAATGAGCTCTTGTTATGTTATATTGAGTATGTGTTGAGGTGGGGTCATGTTGGGTGCTTATGTGGACTCCTAAAATGCGCGTTGAAAGCTTAATTACGAGCCTAAAGTGTACGGTATAAGCTAACTAATTAAATCTCTAAGTTATGTTACGTAACACTATTCATTGAACTACTAAAATCATTTTCTAAACGAGCTCTCCTATCGCTTCTAGCTCAATTGCACATTTTTCTCACTACTTTTACAATTAATATGATTTAATAAAAATGCTAATTAACCAATAGAATGCAGTTTAAAAATGAAGTGAATAGTAATTCAAGAAGGCAGTCAATAATGCACATAAGGAAATGCGCAAACAAGGGATGCAACAGTAATTGAATGCATAGCTAAATCTCGGGCGTCACAATAGTAATTAGATTTATTTACTTGTGTTCGATTAAGTGCCATTTTAGATATTAGCATTTAGTTGCATCTGACTACGTGTTTATGTTAACTAATTCTCTTGTATCTTCACACTAGTTTCATAATTCATGGAAAATATTCTAGAAATAGTTAAATTAATTATTTTTAAATAAATATTGATTATTTTGAATGTTTTGATTATTTTAGTAATCGGTTTTAATTGTATTGCATTAAAATCACTCGGGTTTCAAATAAATGAGGAAAGTAACTTCGAGCCGGAGTGAATTTTAAACTATTCTACCATTCTACTTTTCAAAGAATTAAAGTTTTATATTATTTCTTATCACTTTATTAGCGATCGATTATGGACCGTTCGATCGTAGCATTTCGAAAATGAAAGTTGGAAGAATATTCCTCGGATTTCGAAAATAATGTTTCTAGTTTAAATTAGCTAGTTTTAGTCGGTTTTCATTAAAATTGCATTGCTCTAACTTGAATTGGATTAAATAGCATCAAAATAAGCTTAATTGAACAATTTTAAGTTAAGTTTGATTTTGCAAATGACCAAAATGCCCCTTGTCACCTAATAAATAATAAAACAATGCAAAAATCAAACAAAACAAAATGCCAAATGACCATTTTGTCCTAGCCATGGCCGAAGCTTCAAGGGGAGAAAAAGAAACAGATTTTCTTGCATTTTCTTCTACAATTGCGCGTGGAATTGCTCAGGGGTCGTGGCTCGGGTCCTTGCGGGTCTTGGTCTTCAATCTCTGTGAGGGTTTTCACGCTTTTGTGCATTTTAATATGAATTTGATTTTTGAGTCAATTTTTCAAATTTGATATTTATCACATTATAATGCCTGTTATTGCTTGAAATAGCTTGCTTAGGGTTCGTAGAGCATTGCTTGTTAGTTATTTAGCAATTTTTACGGTTGAAACGGCGTATTTGAAATTGGGGAAGAACATGAAAAGTGAATTATGAATAGTAAACCATAGAATTTTGGATTTTGATCCAAATTGCGATTGATTGATTTGGATAGGTGCCATAAGTGATAGAAAGATAAAATGTGAAATAAAAACGGATCGGCCTTTGTTAAAATTGGAAATTAGACGAAGAAACCTAAAGGGGCCGTTTGACCAAAAGTTGACCGTGCTCTAATTGAGTTGGGGGTTTCGTAATTGAGGGCATGGAAGCACTTTTGGCACTGTTGTGGCGTTGATTGAATGACCGGTTAGCATAGCTGTAGTTCAAACGCAGTAGGTGGACTTTCGGGTCTCGGGTGAGAAAGTGAAGGTTAGAGACATAGAAATGTGCCTTGTAGTGCCTAAGTGAATGTAGTGAAATCGGTTTCCTAATCCCGTAGCTCGTTTGCTCGTAATTGTCCTTGGAAGTTGGGGTTGAATAGTGATAATTGTTGTTTTCATGTTTGAACTGTCGTTACTTGTTTAAATGTTGTTATTGTTGCTTATTATTGCTTGTTATCTCGTTTGTTGTCACTAGTTTGTATTGTTGTGTTATCGCTCGTTTATTGCCTTGTATCGAGTCTTGCATTGCATAGTTTCTCGCGCGTGAGTGATTGGCCTCTCTGGGTAGCCTCGGGTTGCCAGTGTTGGTTGCTCTAGCTCCGCTGCTATTCCCTTTCTCGCTTGGGTTGCCTCCCAGGGAGATTTGGGTCGTAGAATTGATGGATACTTCCGGGGTATTCCAAACTTGTGTTATAAGGTGGATGTGCGCTTATTGTCATCGTTGTTAACATCAAGCTCGAGATTGATGTATCGCTCGTAAAATGGTACATTGTTCGTATGAGTGAACCATAGCCTTCAGAGTGTGGTATAGCTTTGAATGGTTGTGTTAATGCTTTCAGTTATTGCTTATTGTATTGATTGTTTGTCTTGATTGTTTACTTATCAGTTATATTGCTTAACTGTCTTATTTGCATTACACAAATTTCTTTCTCTCCAATTGATAACTGTCTCGCCCTCACTGAGTATACGTGTTGTGTATACTCACTCCTCACCACCACATTTCAGGAAATGCCATGTTAGCTGGAAAGTTCATGATTATGTGATAGTTCGGGCCTGAAGAGTTGTCTTGCGTGCTTTGTGGCTTGAGCTGTCAAAGATGTAAAGGTGTATGTTCATATGTTGTATGTATTTATTGTTAAAAGAAATGTAATTTAATATAGCTAAGTAGTTGAGGTAAATTGATAATTTAGATATGTATTCAGTAGTGTAGTTAACCTCGATGCATGTTGTAATTGTCTAAAAGAAAAGAGTGAGAATGGTATGATAGTATATTTTGTGCAGTAGATTAGTATGGATTAAATGTCAAGCTTGAATGTTCTGGTAAAAGATGTAAAGAGATAGGTTAGTTTTAAACTGGAATTGTATATTTATATGTTGTGTTTAGTTGTTGAGAACCAAGGCTCGGATGGCCTTGAGGTGGTTGAATGTTTGGACATGGTATTGGTCCACTTATATGCTGTCGCAGGTTTTTACATTTTTCCTAGAAACAGGGGAGACTCCGTCCGTTTTCCCTAAAAATTTATGCCCGGGATTGGTTTGGGTTGTGATTAGATTGATTGATAGAACTCCCGGTCTCAAGAGGTATCGGGGTGTCACAGGTGGTATCAGAGCTTGTCTATCTCATAAGCCAGGACAGGGTCCTCGGTTTGGTGGGTAGTGATCCTTGAATGTGTGCTTGTTAAGTGTGTCTTGAAAATGTATGCTTGTATGTGAGATTGTGTGTCTTGATATGAATGTGTGCTCCTATGTGATATAGTTATGTGTTATGTGTTAATTGTGTGCTAAGTGAAGTAAAGTGTCTAGTTGTGCATTGAATTGACCTATCGAATCGACCTCATGGATTGTTATTTGCTTAAAGTATTGCTTGTAATGTGTGTACTAAAATGTCTTGAATTAGTTATGCCGTGATTTGAATTGATTATGCTGTGCTTGACTTGATTGTTATGCTTGAGTGACCTTGTTGAATAAACTATTTTGTAAACTTGCTGGCATAAAAGCTTAAGGCATATGTATAACTGTGAAATACTGGCATTCATACATGTCCTATTGAAATGGTAAGTAAGTCATCTTCCTCCCCTGAAGAAAGTGGTTCACTGCTGGCTTTTCAAGGTGTATGGATTGGCAGGAAATGAATGGCATTTGACTAGCCTTATTTGGGGAGTTGGTGTTTGTTTATGGAGCTCAGTTGTTGGCACACTTCTAAGACTCTTATTTGTGAATGGCAATCATAAAAGATAACTTTCTTTGGGGTTTCTGTATGATGGCCCTTGGTAGCATTCTTGGGTTTCTTACTGGGTATTCTTTGGAGACTTCTATTGGCACTTCTTGGTAGAGTTGGCTATTGGGTTTTCAATTGGACTTACTGCATGGTATTATCTATGGTATATGTGTCTCGGTCTTTATTGGAGTGTTACTAGTATTCCTTATTGGAAATTCTACAATGGCATTCTCTAGGATCCTTAGTGGCCATTTATTTAGCATTTACTTATTGGGCAAACTTGGCTACATTCTTACCGGAGCATTGGTCGGTGGGCATTCTACTAGTATTTTCCTTATTGGCATTTATTGGAAGATCCTACACTTGGAAATCTGTTTGGACATATTATCTTGTACTGTTTGCGGCTTCTCCTTCGGCCTTTCCACTCAGCGGAAATCTATACTTGTTGTTTGACTAAGATGTTGCGGTAGGAACACAGTGATTGGAAGATTTCATTTAGAGGTTGGCCTTGGGTATTCTTCTCTATATTCCTTTATAGAATTTTCAGCTGGGTTTATTTACGGTAGTCAGTACTGCATGAGGTGCATCTACTCTGGCTATCTCTTAACTTTCTTATTTGGTACTTGTTAGACTTCTATTGAAGCTTCTTAAATAGGGTATTCCTTCAGTACTCTTCCTGCCATTAGTATGTGGTATTGATGATATCTACAGTATCTTTGCTTCAGTCTTTAGTTGGTATTTCCTCGGCATTCTTGATTGGAATTTCTATTTGGGATTTCCTACGAGCATTCTTATATATTATCCTGCTCAGCAACTGATGAAGATTTATCAGAGTTGAATTTTAGAAGATGCAGAGTCCTATTGGAAGAAGAATTGCGAGGACGCAATTGTTTTAAGGGGGGAAGGATGTGATAACCCGAACCTGGCATGCATTTAATGGCATCTAACTGCATTTAGTTGAGTGTTTAATTAGTTAAACATCAATTTTTGCACTATTTCGAGATTTATTCTATAAAAAAAAACATTCAATAATTTTTATATTGATTAACTAAAGATTATCACTTATTTTTATTGTTTATAGTAATTAGATTTATTTACTTGTGTTCGATTAAGTGCCATTTTAGATATTAGCATTTAGTTGCATCTGACTACGTGTTTATGTAAACTAATTCTCTTGTATCTTCACACTAGTTTCATAATTCATGGAAAATATTCTAGAAATAGTTAAATTAATTATTTTTAAATAAATATTGATTATTTTGAATGTTTTGATTATTTTAGTAATCGGTTTTAATTGTCTTGCATTAAAATCACTCGGGTTTCAAATAAATGAGGAAAGTAACTTCGAGACGGAGTGAATTTTAAACTATTCTACCATTCTACTTTTCAAAGAATTAAAGTTTTATATTATTGCTTATCACTTTATTAGCGATCGATTATGGACCGTTCGATCGTAGCATTTCGAAAATGAAAGTTGGAAGAATATTCCTCGGATTTCGAAAATAATGTTTCTAGTTTAAATTAGCTAGTTTTAGTCGATTTTCATTAAAATTGCATTGCTCTAACTTGAATTGGATTAAATAGCATCAAAATAAGCTTAATTGACCAATTTTAAGTTAAGTTTGATTTTGCAAATGACCAAAATGCCCCTTGTCACCTAATAAATAATAAAACAATGCAAAAATCAAACAAAACAAAATGCCAAATGACCATTTTGTCCTAGCCATGGCCGAAGCTTCAAGGGGAGAAAAAGAAAAAGATTTTCTTGCATTTTCTTCTACAATTGCGCGTGGAATTGCTCGGGGGTCGTGGCTCGGGTCCTTGCGGGTCTTGGTCTTCAATCTCTGTGAGGGTTTTCACGCTTTTGTGCATTTTAATATGAATTTGATTTTTGAGTCAATTTTTCAGATTTGATATTTATCGCGTTATAATGCCTGTTATTGCTTGAAATAGCTTGCTTAGGGTTCGTAGAACAATGCTTGTTAGTTATTTAGCAATTTTTACGGTTGAAACGGCGTATTTGAAATTGGGGAAGAACATGAAAAGTGAATTATGAATAGTAAACCATAGAATTTTGGATTTCGATCCAAATTGCGATTGATTGATTTGGATAGGTGCCATTAGTGATAGAAAGATAAAATGTGAAATAAAAACGGATCGGCCTTTGTTAAAATTGGAACTTAGATGAAGAAACGTAAAGGGGCCGTTTGACCAAAAGTTGACCGTGCTCTAATTGAGTTGGGGGTTTCGTAATTGAGGGCATGGAAGCACTTTTGGTGCTGTTGTGGCGTTGATTGAATGACCGGTTAGCATAGCTGTAGTTCAAACGCAGTAGGTGGACTTTCGGGTCTCGGGTGAGAAAGTGAAGTTTAGAGACATAGAAACGTGCCTTGTAGTGCTTGAGTGAATGTAGTGAAATCGGTTTCCTAATCCCGTAGCTCGTTTGCTCGTAATTGTCCTTGGAAGTTGGGGTTGAATAGTGATAATTGTTGTTTTCGTGTTTGAACTGTCGTTACTTGTTTAAATGTTGTTATTGTTGCTTATTATTGCTTGTTATCTCGTTTGTTGTCACTAGGTTGTATTGTTGTGTTATCGCTCGTTTATTGCCTTGTATCGAGTGTTGCATTGCATAGTTTCTCGCGCGTGAGTGATGGGCCTCTCTAGGTAGCCTCGGGTTGCCAGTGTTGGTTGCTCTAGCTCCGCTGCTATTCCCTTTCTCGCTTGGGTTGCCTCCCAGGGAGATTTGGGTCGTAGAATTGATGGATACTTCCGGGGTATTCCAAACTTGTGTTATAAGGTGGATGCGCGCGTATTGTCATCGTTGTTAACATCAAGCTCGAGATTGATGTATCGCTCGTAAAATGGTACATTGTTCGTATGAGTGAACCATAGCCTTCAGAGTGTGGTATAGCTTTGAATGGTTGTGTTAATGCTTTCAGTTATTGCTTATTGTATTGATTGTTTGTCTTGATTGTTTACTTATCAGTTATATTGCTTAACTGTCTTATTTGCATTACACAAATTTCTTTCTCTCCAATTGATAACTGTCTCGCCCTCACTGAGTATACGTGTTGTGTATACTCACTCCTCACCACCACATTTCAAGAAATGCCATGTTAGCTGGAAAGTTCGTGATTATGTGTTAGTTCGGGCCTGAAGAGTTGTCTTGCGTGCTTTTTGGCTTGAGCTGTCAAAGATGTAAAGGTGTATGTTCATATGTTGTATGTATTTATTGTTAAAAGAAATGTAATTTAATCTAGCTAAGTAGTTGAGGTAAATTGATAATTTAGATATGTATTCAGTAGTGTAGTTAACCTCGATGCATGTTGTAATTGTCTAAAAGAAAAGAGTGAGAATGGTATGATAGTATATTTTGTGCAGTAGATTAGTATGGATTAAATGTCAAGCTTCAATGTTCTGGTAAAAGATGTAAAGAGATAGGTTAGTTTTAAACTGGAATTGTATATTTATATGTTGTGTTTAGTTGTTGAGAACCAAGGCTCGGATGGCCTTGAGGTGGTTGAATGTTTGGACATGGTATTGGTCTACTTATATGCTGTCGTAGGTTTTTACATTTCGCCTAGAAACAGGGGAGACTCCGTCCGTTTTCCCTAAAACTTTATGCTCGTGATTGGTTTGGATTGTGATTAGATTGATTGATAGAACTCCCGGTCTCGAGAGGGATCGGGTTGTCACAATGGGCACCGGAGCGACAGAGACCTGGTCACAAACCCTAAGCCCTCAGTTTGCGGGCCCATCCTCTACGTGAAGCGAAGTTGTCTTGCCTAATGTTCCGTGGGATTCAGTAATAGAGATTTGGTGGAAAAAGTATCTTGGCAACCCTAACCAGGGCAAAAAAAATTGAAAAGGGGGTGCAACTCGAGGACTTCCCAAGGGGTCACCCATCCTAGTACTACTCTTGTCCAAGCACGCTTAACTTCGGAGTTCTGATGGGATCCGGTGCATTAGTGCTGGTATGATCGCACCCGTCATGTTGAGGCACAATTCTTATATGTGTTAACTAATCACAGTCCCAGCGAAGAGAGATGGCCCATTCAAAAGGCCCAATGGGCTTAACGACAACCCATCCGCTTCAACACCGCAGCATCCTTGCATGACGTGATATCGACATGTTGTAGGGCCCACTGATGTCCCGCGAGTCAGGTTGTCGTCATTTTAACAATTCACGACATACGATCAGGGACGAAAAAACAGAGCAAAAGAAGAAAATGGCCTGAAACTAATGAAAACGTTCGATTTTGTGCTCCAAAAACGGGCAAAGCGAGCAAGCTGGCTGCCGCCGTCGTAGAGCTCTTAGGGAGCTTTGCAACGGTATGCTGTGCGCCGCGTAACTCCTTACGGATCAAAAGTTATGGGCACCGGAGCGACGGAGACCTGGTCACAAACCTTACGCCCTCGGTTTGCGGGCCCAGCCTCTACGTGAAGCAAAGTTGTCTTGCCCAATGTTCTGTGGGATTCAATAATAGAGATTTGGTGGATAAAGTATCTTGACAACCCTAACAAGGGCAAAAAAAATTGAAAAGGGGGTCCAACACGAGGACTTCCCAAGGGGTCACCCATCCTAGTACTACTCTCGCCCAAGCACGCTTAACTTCGGAGTTCTTATAGGATACGGTGCATTAGTGCTGGTATGATCGCACCCGTCATGTTGAGGACACAATTCCTTTATGTGTTAACTAATCACAGTCCCAGCCTAGAGAGATGGCCCATTCAAAAAGCCCAATGGGCTTAACGACAACCCATCCGCTTCAACAATGCAGCATGCTTGCAAGACGTGATATCAACACGTTGTAGGGCCCTCTGATGTCCCGCGAGTCAGGTTGTCGTCCTTTTAACAGTTCACGACGTACGATTCGGGACGGAAAAACAGAGCAAAAAAAGAAAAGTGGCCTGAAACTGATGAAAACGTTCGATTTTGAGCTCCAAAAACGGGCACAGCGAGCAAGCTCACTGCACCCGTCGTAGAGCTCTCAGAGTGCTTTGCAACGGTATGCTGTGTGTCACGCCCCAACCCGGCCTATAAAGGTTAGACTGGGGTATGATCTAAACATTCAAGTCACGTCTCGTACTTAACCGTTCATGAAGATTTAACACTTAACGTCTTGGCCTAAACTCCAAAATTTTTCGGTAAATCGGCAGCATAACGGCTGTAATTGGGCTATTTGGTTTGACCTAATTCTCTAAACGCCTCAATTATTCCAATCATTAATCCAATTCCATTAAGGACTCCTATTTGACACCAACCGATTGGCTAACTAGTTTACCTTGAAAGTCTCGTTTGGTTAATAAGCCTAACATGATAACTATGTCCTGTTTATTTTTCAATTTCCTATCATGCAAGTACCTATTATCCTTTAGTTTGCAAATGAACACCTAAGTGAAATTAGATAGAATTAACTTAGTTGATTGTTCATCTAGTGGTTTGAATGCCTACGATAACTACTAATTAAGAAAACGAAAGCAAACAACCAAATAAAAGTTTGTCCGGTTATAGATAGTACAATCTCAGAATTAGACCCAAATTACAACGGGGTCATTTACATCAATAAACAACGAGCAACATAAAAGAAATAGTCTTCAAGTAGCATAGTTCACAAATAGCCATAATCACGCAAGGCACACAAGACAGGCAATCACTCCAGGGGTTCATCGTTAGGCACACCATCCTCGGGTACCTGTACCTGTTCTTCTTCACCTGTGATGAAAAAGAGGGTGAGTCCTTATGAACTCAGCGAGGGGGAACGAGAAATACGTTTTGAAACTCGTTTTCCGGTTCAATTTATGAAAACTCTTTTTGAGAACATGTCACGTATTACAAATAATAAGGTACGCAATTATAAGAAACAAATCGAGTAACGGATACAAAGTAAGGGAACAGAAATGCCAGTCTTTCCTCCCCGAGGTTCTCTAGGAACCAAGCGAGAGTACTTACATATAAGCACAGGAACAAGAATACCAGTCTTTCCTCCCCGAGGTTCTCTAGGAACCAAGCGAGAGTACTTACATATAAGCACAGGAACAAGAATACCAGTCTTTCCTCCCCGAGGGTCTCTAGGAACCAAGCGAGAGTACTTATACACATTGTAAAAAGGATACGGTGAGCATTTGCTCTCAATGTCAATTTCGATTCATTTGGTGCGGGCGACTTCAATAATCCACTTATCGCTCCCAATTGGGTGTACTCCGGATGTACCCCGAAACCTACGACCCAACTCTCCGAGGGTGAAATGCCAAGCGAGAGAGGGAATTGGACCATGGTAGTCACGGTAACACCGGCAAGCCCGATGCCGCCCGGCGTGCGTGAAACACTACCATGCCACACTGAAAGGTTGCAACCTCGTATACAATGCCCATTTTTGTCATTTAACATTTCACATTAGGAGGTCAACAAAGTAGGTTGCCTCCGAGCAAGTATATGATCACATTTTGACATATTGGCATATAAGGCATTGTAAGAACATATAATCATTTCATATATCCATTTAAAAGCAATTAAACTTTAACGGGCAGCCAAGTAATCACGTTCAAATAAACCATTGAATATCTTTTAGCAATTCACATTAGGAGAACAACAAAGTAGGTTGCCTCCGAGCAATTTCAAGATCACATATTGCCAAGTAAACGAACGAGGCATGCTTGACATGAAATTTCACTTTGTAGAACACATAGAGTCATATGAACATTAAACGGGCAGCCATGTAACACATGCAAGTCAAGACATATAACTCATTTCGAAGTCCACGTAATCAAGTGATCCGATTATTCACATGCAACAACATCTACGTGGTGGTTTCGGATGCAAGAAAAGCCTATTTGTCAACATGCAATGATCAAAATTACATTTAAGCTTATAAGACATTTACGGGCAGCCCACTAAGCATATAATTTCCACACAATATCTAAATGATCAACACTTAGCAAGACTACCTAGTCATTAGGGTTTCCGTTTCATGCTTAACCATGTGATTAAACCCTAAGTCAACTCAAGTTCATTCACAAGTCATGCATCATTCAATTCAAACATCCTCAAGTACTCAAAACCGTCCACACAACATCCCCACACCACAATTCCAAGCAATTAGCACCACAAGAGGGGTTACAACAATTTTCCAAGCATATAACTAAGTGAAACCTTTACTGCAATAGGCTGTTTTCCCACAATCAATCGGATAATCAAAAAATCTCAAAATTCAGTGAATAAGATGTCAAATTAAAGCTTAAGAAGTTAACTAAAATCAGAAACAAACCTTGCATCAATTGGAGTTCAGAATCATTAGTTATGGCCGAAACAGTGAGGTAGCACAAAACTGTCCAGATTTGCACACGTTTCCGAAATTGACGTTTTTGAGGTCCTTGGAGTCATTTTTAGCTTTGGTCCATTTCTGACAAAATTTTCCAGAACTGAAAAATATAGTAGAATACCAATTTTAATGCATTTTGGACAACATTTACTAAGTCAAACATGGTTCGCTCCACAAGGTCAGTGCATCTGCCAAAACCTGATTCATTTTCCCAGATTTCCAGATTTGGTCATATTTTAATGATTTGACATTTTGAGGACCTTAGAGTCAAAATTAGCTTCGGCCTATTTCTTGGAAAAATGTTCAAAACTGTCCAAACTAGTCACCCACCAATTTTCAAGCATTTTCAACATCATTTTCTTAGCTAAACTTACCTCGAATAGACTGGTCAGAGAGCTGTCATCCACTTCGACTTCACCTAGCATCATTTTCAAGCCAAGATCTTGCCATGCATGGTTGTTTAAGCTTATGAACGACCATATAGCTCAAGTACAGAAGCAAATACACACATTTATGAGCATGCATGTGAAATTTCAAAGAGTTTTCAAAAGCTTTTAACCCTCACCTTTGCAATCAACCAAAAGATGCACAAAAACCTTGTTGAGGCTCAAATTTCTTCCTCTTCTTGCTTAGCCGAGTTTCCAACTTGGTTTTCTCTATTTTTCCTAGCCTAGTAAGCAATATCTTAGTACATGCATGTAGTTAGGACTTGAAGAAAAGAAATGGAAGCTTAGTAACTCACCTAGGCCGAAAATGAAGCTTCAATGCACATGCATGAGTGATTTTTGCATCATAGCTTGTTCGGTTGAGGTCCTTTGCTTGTGGCTTGCTTGGTTTAGCTATGGTGTGAAGAAGAGAAGCTATGGAGATGAATAACTCAGCCAAAACCGAAATGGAGAGAGAAAATGAGAGGGAGAGAGAGAAATGTGAGGAAAGTGAGAGAAATGAGAGAAAAATGAGGCTTTTTGCAATTTTTGAGCATGTGGTCAGCCTTGGGCTTCCAAATCTGAATTTTTGTGTCTTCAAGGTGGAATTTGAAATGTTAGCATGGGCCATGAGTGGTTTGGTCGAAAATGAGAGGAAATTGAGGTGGTTTTGGGCAATTTTTTTATGCATTGATAAGTGTTTTTGTGTCATGACTTGTCTAGAATTATTTTGAATTAAACATGCATGCAAAAATCTGATTTTGTGTCATCTTTTGAATTGTTTTAACATGTGTGTAAGAGAATGTTGGGTATTTAGGGATTTTAGGTAGAATAGAATATAGGGTATGTTTAGAGGTTGGTGAGATTTTGTCTTGTAGTGAGTTTAAAATATAATATTTAGGTGTTAGTGGATTTTGTAGAGATTTGAATTAGGATTATAATAATAGTTAGTGGATTGTGTAGGATTATTTTATTGTCTTGTGCTTTGTGTAGGATTCTTTCTTGATCAACATGGTGGCACGGATTCCTAGGTCTAGGGCACGAATTACGAGGTAGACACGATCTACGAGGTAAGACACGAACTTCAAGACTAATGCACATACTTCAAGACTAATGCACAGATTTCAATGCAAATGCATGCAATCCCTAGATAAATGTACATAAACCAATACAAGGCACGTAATTCAAGACACAACTCTTAAACCTAGGTTAAAGCACGTAGTTCAAGGTTAATGCACACGAAACGAAGAGACACACGCAAATCAAGGTCTCGCATGTAAATTAAGGTCATGGCATGTTTATCTAGGTATTGCACGTATATCGAGGATTAAGGCACACAATTTTAGGTTAAGGCACGTATAACGAGGCATGCACGAAAACCAAGACATGGCACGTAATCCAGGGTCAGTCGTACAGTTCTAGTTCTAAGGCACGCAAATCAAGGTAAGGCACGTTATTCGGGATTGGGCCTCACACTGTGCGCCGCGTAACTCCTTACGGATCAAAAGTTATGGGCACCGAATCGATGGAGACCTGGTCACAAACCCTACACCCTCGGTTTGCGGGCCCAGCCTCTACGTGAAGTGAAGTTGTCTTGCCCAATGTTCCGTGGGATTCAGTAATAGAGATTTGGTGGATAAAGTATCTTGGCAACCCTAACCAGTGCAAAAAAAATTGAAAATGGGGTGCAACACGAGGACTTCCCATGGGGTCACCCATCCTAGTACTACTCTCGCCCAAGCACGCTTAACTTCGGAGTTCTGATAGGATCCAGTGCATTAGTGCTAGTATGATCGCACCCGTCATGTTGAGGGCACAATTCCTTTATGTGTTAACGGTTCACAGTCCCAGCGTAGAGAGATGGCCCATTCAAAAGGCCAAATGGGCTTAACGACAACCCATCAGCTTCAACAACGCAGCATCCTCGCAAGACGTGATATCGACATGTTGTAGGGACGTTTGATATCCCGCTAGTCAAGTTGTCGTCCTTTTAACAGTTCACGACGTACGATCCGGGATGAAAAAACAGACCAAAAGAAGAAAAGTGGCCTGAAACTGATGAAAACGTTCAATTTTGGGCTCCATAACTTCTTTCGGAGAGCTTTGCAACGGTATGCTGTGCGCCGCATAACTTCTTTCGGATCAAAAGTTATGGGCACCGGAGTGACGAAGACATGGTCACAAACCGTACGCCCTTGGTTTGCGGGCCCAGCCTCTACGTGAAGCGAAGTTGTCTTGCCCAATGTTATGTGGGATTCAGTAATAGAGATTTGGTGGATAAAGTATCTTGGCAAGCCTAACCAGGGCAAAAAAAATTGAAAAGGGGGTCCAACACGAGGACTTCCCAAGGGGTCACCCATCCTAGTACTACTCTCGCCCAAGCACGCTTAACTTCGGAGTTCTGATGGGATCCGGTGCATTAGTGCTGGTATGATCGCACCCGTCATGTTGAGGGCACAATTCCTTTATGTGTTAACTAATCACAGTCCCAGCCTAGAGAGATGGCCCATTCAAAAGGCCCAATGGGCTTAACGACAACCCATCCGCTTCAACAACGCAGCATGCTTGCAAGACGTGATATCGACACGTTGTAAGGCCCTCTGATGTTCCGCGAGTCAGGTTGTCGTCCTTTTAACAGTTCATGACGTACGAGTCGGGACGGAAAAACAGAGCAAAAGAAGAAAAGTGGCCTGAAACTGATGAAAACGTTCGATTTTGGGTTCCAAAAACAGGCAAAGCGAGCAAGCTGGCTACCCTCGTCGTAGAGCTCCCAGAGAACTTTGCAACGATATGCTGTGTGCCGCGTAACTCCTTACGGATCAAAAGTTATGGGCACCGGAGCGGCGGAGACCTGGTCACAAACCCTACGCCCTCGGTTTGCAGGCCCAGCCTCTACGTGAAGCGAAGTTGTCTTGCCCAATGTTCTGTGGGATTCAGTAATAGAGATTTGGTGGATAAAGTATCTTGGCAACCCTATCCAGGGCAAAAAAAATTGAAAAGGGGGTGCAACACGAGGACTTCCCAAGGAGTAACCCATCCTAGTACTACTCTCGCCCAAGCACGCTTAACTTCGGAGTTCTGATGGGATCCGGTGCATTAGTGCTGGTATGATCGCACCCGTCATGTTGAGGGCACAAATCCTTTATGTGTTAACTAATCACAGTCCCAGCCAAGAGAGATGGCCCATTCAAAAGGCCCAATGGGCTCAACGACAACCCATCCGCTACAACAACGCAGCATCCTCGCAAGACGTGATATTGACATGTTGTAGGTCTCTCTGATGTCCCGCGAGTCAGGTTGTCGTCCTTTTAATAGTTCACGACGTATGTTCCGGGATGGAAAAACAGAGCAAAATAGGAAAAGTGGACCGAAACTGATGAAAACGTTCAATTTTGGGCTCCAAAAATGGGCATAGCGAGCAAGCTAACTGCCCCTATCGTAGAGCTCTCAGAGAGCTTTGCAACGGTATGCTGTGCGCCGCATAACTCATTACGGAACAAAAGTTATGGGCACCGGAGCGACGGAGACCTGGTCCCAAACCCTACGCCCTCGGTTTGCGGGCCCAGCCTCTTCATGAAGCGAAGTTTCCTGCCCAATGTTCCGTGGGATTTAGTAATAGAGATTTGGTGGATAAAGTATCTGGGCAACCCTAACCAGGGCAAAAAAAATTGAAAAGGGGGTCCAACACGAGGACTTCCCAAGGGGTCACCCATCCTAGTACTACTCTCGCCCAAGCACGCTTAACTTCGGAGTTCTGATGGGATTCGGTGCATTAGTGCTGGTATGATCGCACCCGTCATGTTGAGGGCACAATTCCTTTATGTGTTAACTAATCACAGTCCCAGCCTAGAGAGATGGCCCATTCAAAAGGCCCAGTGGGCTTAACGACAACCCATCCGCTTCAACAACGCAGCATCCTCGCAAGACGTGATATCGACATGTTGTAGGTCTCTCTGATGTCCCGCGAGTCAGGTTGTCGTCCTTTTAACAGTTCACGACGTACGATCCGGGACGGAAAAACATAGCAAAAGAAGAAAAGTGGCCTGAAACTGATGAAAACGTTCAATTTTGGTCTCCAAAAATGGGCACAACGAGCAACCTGGCTGCCCCCATCGTAGAGCTCTCAGAGAGCTTTGCAACGGTATGCTGTGCGCCGCGTAACTCCTTACGGATCAAAAGTTATGGGCACCGGAGCGATGGAGACCTGGTCACAAACCCTACACCCTCGGTTTGCGGTCCCAACCTCTACGTGAAGCGAAGTTGTCTTGCCCAATGTTTCCTGGGATTCAGTAATAGAGATTTGGTGGATAAAGTATCTTGGCAACCCTTGTTAGAGATATTCCCTAATACTTGACTTTGGATTAATAATTTGTTATTCGTTGCGATTGTGCATGTAATCCTTAGACTTGAGACATTACGGTTGTCATATGTATTAGGGTTTGATTCTAGCGTTTGGACAATAATTGTTTCGACAAACGAGATGAGATACGTTCTCTCGTAGTTTCATTCGTCTGGTATAGTGATTGACAAGTAGTGGTCAAGAGAGGATCCATTAACCTCCGGTGTGAGGCGATGTCCTATGCGATCTAAGCTTGGTTGTTTAATGAGGAAATCCTTGGCCAAGGTATGAATGATGGAGAAAGGGTTTTCCATGTGTCATCCCTCATTACACCAATTAGATCTATGCATAGTATCGAGTTTATGAACTTAATCGTATCATGGTTCTTGCTCGACGGGACAATTAATGGAAGGATTGGATTGCACGATAATCGGCGACTATAAATAGATTCACAAGAAATTGACTTCATTACCGTATATATTATCTTGATATGTTACTAGGCGTCACTCTAGAACGTGAGGGTATTCCGAGAATGACGGAGACATTTTCGAAATAGATTGAAAGGGTTTAATCGTCCCTCATTGCTATACGGTTGTGAATCTAGAAAGTCACACACGTTTGAGTATCATGAATAGAGTTTCTACAATGAGCTTACAATGAGTTTGGAAACGTTAAAGAGTTAACGTTGTTATATTTGGTCATTAAGTTGTAATGGACCAAAAGTGTAATTATTGAAGGTGTTGGGGCCAAAGTATAAATATAGAAAGTTTATTTCCATTTAATTAATCTAATATTGATTAGGATTAATTATAATCCAAGGGCCAAGATTTGATCTTATTTGAATTCTATGGCTAGGATTTAATTGGCAAGTTAGTGGAGAATTACATATTCTTCCACTAACATATACAACACAAAATATATATATATATATATATATATATATATATATATATATATATATATATATATATATTGAGATATATATAAGAAATATATATTATATGACTACACATTACAATAAGTTTGAAAACGTTAAAGAGTTAACGTTATTGTGTTTGGTCATTAAAACGTAATGGGCCAAAAGTGTAACTATTGAAAGTATTGGGGCCAAAGTATAAATATGAAAAGTTAGTTTCCAATTAATTAATCTAATATTGATCAGTATTAATTATAATCTAAGGCCAAGATTTGATCTTGACTAGATCTATGGCCAGGATTTATTGTGGCAAGAATAATGGATAATTCCATAATTTTCCACTATCCAATATATTTGTATTATATTGTTGCACAAGACACATAGATGCATTGGAGACATATATGTTTGGAATACACAAGACACTAGGATGTATTGGAGACATATATGTATGTAATGCACAAGACACAAAGTTTGCATAGGAAAAATATATGCATAGAAAATATGAAGAGAGATATAACAAAAGATGAGTGGAAAAATTCTGCACATTAATTTTTCTCTTCACTCTCTATTTTCTCTCTCATATTTTCAGCCATAGCTAGAGAGCTTGGGCAGAATTTTTCTCATGCTTTCAACACTTGTGTAAGCTCATTAACCCACCTAAATGGCTAGTACAAAGATTTGGTTTGTGGAGAAGAAGCTCTTGGATGCTCGTGTGGACGAACTAGACCTTTTGCACGTGTGAAAGACTTGGTCATCATTCTTGTGGTGCTTCTTCATTCCTTTGGCTAGATCTTCAAGAGGTATACCTTGATAACTCTTGTTCATTCATATATATGTTTATATATGTAGTAGATATGTTGATTACATGGACTAGACATAAGGTATTATGGTGAATACAAATGATATGTGTTGCTGAAAAATTTTTGAAATCAAGTTTTTGCTTCCACCTAGCTCACTATATGTTGTGATTCACCTCTTGTAAGCCCGATCCTTTGAAGTGGTATCAGAGCCTTGTTTGTGTAGTCCATGTAGTCAAATATATATGCTTAATGTTTCAAGAGTTTTGAGCACAAAAGAACTAGAACGCAATACTTGCATGTTTGATGCTTAGAAGTTTTCTGAAAAATGTTTCTGCACACTGTTTTTGCGTTACTGTTTTGACATAGCAAATGTTGTTGATTGGGGCTGATTTTTGGATATGTTATGCTATAGAGATAGTATAACATTTCATCCTCTAATATGCATCTCCTAATTTCGTGGTTAAGATTTTCATTTTTAGCAAAATCAGTAACCTCACTGATTCTCGCGCTATTCTGGACAGACTGCATAGTGTCTGCTCCGAGAGGCATAACTCAGTGAGTTTAACTCCAAATTGAGATCCGTTTGATTCTAAATCTATCTACACTCGAAGAGCTACATCTCTGTAAAATTTTAGAATTTTTGGATAACAGTAGATAGGTGAACAGAATCAATATATTTAGTGCATGTGCAGTAAGTTTGTGATGGGTCATAAATTTGAATGTCATGGCTAAATGATTGGATTTTGGTTAAGCCTAATCGGCATAAAAATCAATGGGCTTAAGTCTAATAAGATTAGATGAAGTTTTTTCTTAGTGAAGATTAAAAATAAGCCTTGGAACTCAAATTGGGCCATGAAATTAACAAAGGATTTATGTTGGGCCTTATTCAACAAGTATGTGTTTAAAATTGGTTTTATTGAGTTCTTTTGTGTGTTGTTTAACATGAGGTGTTAAAAGGTCAAGATATAAAACTTATTGCAAATTTGCTATCATTTATTTTATGTATAGGATATATTAGTTTATGTTAGCTTGCTTGTTTAGCTTTTTTGTGTTTATGTATATGATGCATTCACTTAGCTTTATGAGCTTTATCTTACATTGTGATGTTTGATGTTGGATGGTGAATTTTATCATGGACTTGGTTAGTGAATGGTTAGATGGTGTTGTAACTAATTTTACCATTCATTAGTATGTAATTGAGGCATAAGTCTCGTTTTACTTTCTTGCAATTGAGAGAAAATTGTAGTAAGGCATAATGTATGTAATTTCTACAAGAAGTTTGCAAGAAACCATTGGAGGCTTTCAAGGAGTTGGAGGTGCTTTGGATCATTGAGAAAAATCAAGAAGACAAGACCAAAGAAGACATGAAGATGTGCTTGTTTAGGTTTTATTTTTGTCTTGATTTAATTCATAGTCCAAGTCCATGATCCACCATGATGTATGATTTTGTATGTTTGTTTATTTATTTGCCTATATGTGATGTATGCTTATAAATGAACTAATGTGCAAAGTGAGACCTAATTAAAATTCAAAATCTTCCTACGTGCAAACATATTAGATTGTAAAGCGGTAAAAGTGTTTATCGTTGCCCTCCACTATCCTAGGTTATATTTGCTCAATTGGGTATGCCTTGGCTAACCAAAAGATAGGAAGACATATTCCATGAAAGTATTATATTTACCTAGCAAACATAGTGATGTTGTGTTGTTCCAATATCACGAGGCCAATAACGCACCAAAGCTGAGGTTCGGGATTCAAATTGTCGCAACACTGTGACGGTGGGTGTAATCTAGCTAGATCACATTTCCAACAATGCACCAAAGCTAAGGTTACAATGATTTAGGGGCAAAATGGCCATATCCTATATAGTGATATAGATAGTAATCGTTGCTAACTTTTTGTATGTATATTCCAATAATGCACCAAAGCTGAGGGGTATTCATATTAAAGAGAACTATGGTCACCTACTAATGAATCTTTAATTAGATTCACGATCTCATTTAGGAAGTGTGGGACTCAATAAAATTAGTGGGAGATATCATTTAATTAAAGGCCAAAATTAAATGTTTTAACGAGTTTATATCAACTTGCAATCTTATTTTCTGCATACGTTTATGGCTACAACAATGAACCCATTTTTAATTAACTAGACTATATATCGCGTAATCGGACCAAAATTTTGAATTAACGATTTTATCTAAGAATGGTTCTTAGAAACTTAATCAACTCTTAGAATTGTATGCTCCGGTATTTTTCATCTTGATAAAGTATCAAAACGAAAAGTTGTAGTACTTATGGTTGATAAGTAAAACAAGTTAAATATGCTAAAGAATTGTATTCTTTCATAGGTTGCATATAAGTATGCAAGATGTAAAGAGTATAATTCTAAACTAACAAATGGTTGTGTGATAAGCATATTTAATGTCATGATATTAAATATAAATTGAATTCATTCTCGTATTTGTATTTCTTCTTTGGTTAGTGATAATGCAAAGAAGAAAGGCAAAGAAAGATGATTTCTATTAGCTAGTGGGAGCATGTCTAAGAAGAAAAATTAAGGATTGTATAGGCATATGTAAAAGATGTTTTCATAGCCTTAAAACCGGATATTAAAAGAGGTTTTAATCCAAGGTATCTTTATAGCTTGAATGTCAAGGTTGTAAAGCTACTATGAATTATAGATCTTCTTTTATTATGATTGGTACTACTTTGAGTTTTTGATTCTAGTGAAACATTAGTGTATGTGTTCAAGGATAGAATCTTAATCACAGTAGTGCGCTTTTGGAAGCGTGGAATATTTTCAGTGTTAGCAAATGAAACAAAGGTTGTTGCGTTAGATAAAGACAATTTGTTTTGGATGCCTTCTGGACATATTTTGTATTTTAAGGATTATACCTTAAATGATATTAGGAATAAAAATGTATATTCCTAAAGCTTGTAAAAGCGCATTATGGTGTAATCTTTATTATCTTGATATGGACGAAAGAATGTATTGCAAACATATTGTCAACAATTATAACCATCCACCAAATTTTAAGATTATTCAAATAATCCAAATTATTTATAGTTTCTACATGATTAGGTTTTTCTAATAATAAGATGATGATTAGGTTGGTTTGATCAACTTATACATCTTATTTATTGGAATTATAACCAAGTCATCCTTTGTTTGATAAAAGATTAAAACTACTAGACTATTTGTATTAATACATGTTGATGTATTTAGAGCTATTTGTGAATAGGCTCGTATAGAAAAATGTATTAGTGCCTTATGATTAGATCATGAAGGTAAAATACTTAAGTACTATTTTGTTTGAGTATCCTAAAATTTTGATATAGTATCGAAATTAACAATGTCCGGTGTACCACAATTAAATAGGGTTTTCTTAGTGAAGAAACTGTGCTTTGTTGAACATAGTACAATTTTTGATTAGTTTGACTAATCATTATATTTATTTGTGGGTCATGCTTTCCTTAATTTAATTTTATGTTGAATAGTAAATTTATACTATTGCTAGAACTTTATATTTGATATAAGTTAGACATCAACCAAGGATTAAATGTGTTAATTTTGGTTTGTCCTACTTTTATTGAAAACTTTTTAAAGGACTAGTAGGAGTTTTGGTTAAAGGTAATTTTATAATATATCCTAGTTTTGTAGGATATTATTTCTATTTAATGATCAATGTCCATGATCTATTATATTGTAATCTTTCTTGAAAAAAAAGTTTTGCTCAAGAAGATGTTACTTTCTAATAAAATAGAAATTGAGGACGTATCGTCAAAAGCTATAAAAGCACCTAGACCAAAGTAATGAATCTATTCAATAAGGTCCGAGATGTATCATCACACAAGATCTTTGCAAATCTAGTAGTGTATCTCATTCTTTAAAAGAATATAAGAATATCTTTTTGGAATGCACAAAAGTTGTTTGTCTTTTTGAGATAATGATCAATTAGTTGATCCTACGATTCACAAAGAAATGGTATATGTGATATTGACTCCAAGAAACTATATAATGGAAAACATATTAATTAGACTTCACATACTTTAACTTAATCTGGATATTGATCTCCGAGATAATGGTTGAAGATAATGGAAAAAGGTAATGACCTTTTATAGCTATATTGGTTTCTGAAAGATATCATCAAAGCCAAAGGATTGACTATGATGAAGTCTTTTTACCAATAATTGTGCTTAAGTCTCCTTGTATTATGCTAGATTTTATAGCACGTTGTGTTACTATATTAATGATTTAGATCAATGGATATAAGTAATATGCGCGTACTTGATAAATCCATTTGTGGATTTTTTAAGTAAATTTCTTGGAAATGTTTCGTCCAATTCAAATGAGACTAAAGAGTTAGATTTCATTTAGAATGTGGGTGAACCTTGTGATTGCAAAAGAATAGTGGGAGCGCATCCACTTTTCTATAACTGCAATAATGATGACTTGGATATCATAGTTGATGATATGTGTGTTGTGATATTAATTATAGTCTAGTTATATTAAATGTTCTCCATTTAGAACTTGCTGTTCGTATCTTGTGTATTCGTAGCTATGATAATAGTACGAAGAGATCACTTGGTATATTCCTTATATTGTACAAAGAGTATTTTTGAAGGTGTTCAAGAAACTCTAGTTACATAGCAAATTTGTATTCAAAGTTAAAGTAACTTCATATTTGTTATACTATGTACAAGACTTGATATTGCGTAAACTGTAAAGTGTTACAAGTGAGTAAATATCAATCCAATCCAGGTTTGGGAATGGTGGATTGAATTGAAGTATATTCTTAAGTACTTGGGAAGCACTAAAGATATATTTTAGTTCAGAGAGGAGGTAAATTCTGTAGTGACGGATTTACTAGTTCAGATTCTTAATCTGAATCTTATAATAGAATGTCTATGTTAGGGTTCACGTTTATTTGTAGTGGGAGCTCAGTAAATTAGAAAGGTTCTGAACAAACTGTAGATTCCATTATATAACTCATGTCTTTTGTGATATGTAATATTACGAAAGAAGTTGTTTGGAGCGAGAAAATCATACGAGTTGGTTATGGTTCCTACCATTAAGTTGTGATGCTTTTGTGTTACGACTATATGGAGCTACTGCACAAGCTTGTGGAACCCAGGTCTCATTGTATGTCCAAACATTAGGAAAAGTGTTTCCATCTTCATGTGTTGTATATGTAGCCAATAATCATATTGAGATATGTCTTTGCAGAAAACGGCCACATCTCTTGATGTAGCTGACCCACTTACCGTAGCTATGAATCAGTCACAGCTAGGTCCTTGTTTTGAGAAGATGAGTATACGATATCATTGTTTGTTGTACTAATACTATGTTTTATAGCATTAGTGCAAGTGGGAGATTGTTAGAGATATGCCCTAATGCTATATATTTGGATGACATATAATGGGGCATTTTGACATTTACTTGTATATTATGGCATTCGTGTCTATATGTCTGTTTTCATATTGACATAATTAAGACATTCATATTCTCCTTCTTTACGTGTATGAATGAGTCCATAGTATTTTCTTTAGTGGAATGTATTCTAAAAGAATTTTGAATATGTTGGCGTATTTCCTTAATATGATAAAAATACTTAAAATATTCATAGTCCTTAGATTATTTGATCGGGACTTTAATAATCAATTACGGACTATCACATGTGTTGTTACCTTTGATTAACATAGGGATGTTAATGATAAAAGATGGTGAGCCACGTGTCATAACAGCATAGCGATGCGACTAACAAACATGTGGATGCCTATTAGTTGAATAGATCATTGAATGTGACGTGAATAACAAATTACATGACTTTGGATTAATAATTTGTTATTTGTTGCGATTGTGCATGTAATCCTTAGACTTGAGACATTACGGTTGTCATATGTATTAGGGTTTGATTCTAGCGTTTGGACAATAATTGTTTCGACAAACGAGATGAGATACGTCCTCTCGCAGTTTCATTCATCTGGTATAGTGATTGACAGGTAGTGGTCAAGAGAGGATCCATTAACCTCCGGTGTGAGGCGATGTCCTATGCGATCTAAGCTTGGTTGTTTAATGAGGAAATCCTTGGCCAAGGTATGAATGATGGAGAAAGGGTTTTCCATGTGTCATCCCTCATTACACCAATTAGATCTATGCATAGTATCGAGTTTATGAACTTAATCATATCATGGTTCTTGCTCGACGGGACAATTAATGGAAGGATTGGATTGCACGATAATCGGCGACTATAAATAGATTCACGAGAAATTGACTTCATTACCGTATATATTATCTTGATATGTTACTAGGCGTCACTCTAGAACGTGAGGGTATTCCGAGAATGACGGAGACATTTTCGAAATAGATTGAAAGGGTTTAATCGTCCCTCATTGCTATACGGTGGTGAATTTAGAAAGTCACACACGTTTGAGTATCATGAATAGAGTTTCTACAATGAGCTTACAATGCGTTTGGAAATGTTAAAGAGTTAACTTTATTATATTAGGTCATTAAGTTGTAATGGACCAAAATTGTAATTATTGAAGGTGTTGGGGCCAAAGTATAAATATAGAAAGTTTGTTTCCAATTAATTAATCTAATATTGATTAGGATTAATTATAATCCAAGGGCCAAGATTTGATCTTATTTGAATTCTATGGCTAGGATTTAATTGGCAAGTTAGTGGAGAATTACATATTCTTCCACTAACGTATTCAACACAAAAATATATATATATATATGGATATGGAGATATATATAAGAAATATATATTATATGCCTACACATTACAATAAGTTTGAAAACATTAAAGTGTTAACGTTATTGTGTTTGGTCATTAAAACGTAATGGGCCAAAAGTGTAACTATTGAAAGTATTGGGGCCAAAGTATAAATATGGAAAGTTAGTTTCCAATTAATTAATCTAATATTGATTAGGATTAATTATAATATAAGGCCAAGATTTGATCTTGACTAGATCTATGGCTAGGATTTATTGTGGCAAGAATAATGGATAATTCCATAATTTTCCACTATCCAATATATTTGTATTATATTGTTGCACAAGACACATAGATGCATTGGAGACATATATGTTGGGAATACACAAGACACTAGGATGTATTGGAGACATATATGTATGTAATGCACAAGACACAAAGTTTGCATAGGAAAAATATATGCATAGAAAATATGAAGAGAGATATAACAAAAGATGAGTGGAAAAATTCTGCACATTAATTTTTCTCTTCACTCTCTATTTCCTCTCATATTTTCAGCCATAGCTAGAGAGCTTGGGCAGAATTTTTCTCATGCTTTCAACACTTGTGTAAGCTCATTAACCCACCTTAATGGCTAGTACAAAGATTTGGTTTGTGGAGAAGAAGCTCTTGGATGCTCGTGTGGACGAACTAGACCTTTTGCACGTGTGAAAGACTTGGTCATCATTCTTATGGTGCTTCTTCATTCCTTTGGCTAGATCTTCAAGAGGTATAACTTGATAACTCTTGTTCATTCATATATATGTTTATATATATAGTAGATAAGTTGATTACATGGACTAGACATAAGGTATTATGGTGAATACAAATGATATGTGTTGCTGAAAAATTTTTGAAATCAAGTTTTTGCTTCCACCTAGCTCACTATATGTTGTGATTCACCTCTGGTAAGCATGATCCTTTCAACCCTAACCAGGGCAAAAAAAATAGAAAAGGGGGTGCAACACGAGGACTTCCCAAGTGGTCACCCATCCTAGTACTACTCTCGCCCAAGCACGCTTAACTTCGGAGTTCTGATGGGATCCGGTGCATTAGTGCTGGTATGATCGCACCCGTCATGTTGAGGGCACAATTCCTTTATGTGTTAACGGTTCACAGTCCCAGCCTAGAGAGATGGCCTATTCAAAAGGCCCAATGGGCTTAACGACAACCCATCCGCTTCAACAACGCAACGTGCTTACAAGACGTGATATCGACACGTTGTAGGGCCTTCTAATGTCCAGCGAGTCAGGTTGTCGTCCTTTTAACAGTTCACAACGTACGATTCAGGACGGAAAAACATAGCAAAAGAAGAAAAGTGGCCTAAAACTGATGAAAACGTTCGATTTTTGGCTCCAAAAATGGGCACAGCGAGCAAGTTGGCTGCCCTCGTCGTAGAGCTCTCAGAGAGCTTTGCAACGGTTTGCTGTGCGCCGCGTGACTCCTTACGGATCAAAAGTTATGGGCACCGAAACGACGGAGACCTGGTCACAAACCCTACGCCCTGGGTTTGCGGGCCCAGCCTCTATGTGAAGCGAAGTTGTCTTGCCCAATGTTCCGTGGGATTCAATAATAGAGATTTGGTGGATAAAGTATCTTGGCAACCCTAACCAGGGCAAAAAAAATTGAAAAGGGGGTGCAACACGAGGACTTCCCAAGGGGTCACCCATCCTAGTACTACTCTTGCCCAAGACGCTTAACTTCAGAGTTCTGATGGGATCCGGTGCATTAGTGCTTGTATGATCGTACCCGTCATGTTGATGGCACAATTCCTTTATGTGTTAACGGTTCACAGTCCCAGCCTAGAGAGATGGCCCATTCAAAAGGCCCAATGGGCTGAACGACAACCCATCCGCTTCAACAACGCAGCATCCTCGCAAGACGTGATATCGACATGTTGTAGGGCCCTCTGATGTCCCGCGAGTCAGGATGTCGTCCTTTTAACAGTTCACGACGCACGATCCGGGACGGAAAAACAGAGCAAAAGAAGAAAAGTGGCTTGAAACTGATGAAAACGTTCGATTTTGGGCTCCAAAAATGGGCAAAGCGAGCAAGATGGCTACCCTCGTCGTAGAGCTCTCAGAGAGCTTTGCAACGGTATGCTGTGCACCGCGTAACTCCTTACGGATCAAAAGTTATGGGCACCGGAGCGACGGAGACCTGGTCACAAACCCTACGCCATCGGTTTACGGGCCCAGCCTCTACCTGAAGCGAAGTTGTCTTCCCCAATGTTCCGTGGGATTCAATAATAGAGATTTGGTGGATAAAGTATCTTCGCAACCCTAACCAGGGCAAAAAAAATTTAAAAGGGGGAGCAACACGAGGACTTCCCAAGGGGTCACCCATCCTAGTACACCTCTTGCCTAAGCACGCTTAACTTCAGAGTTCTGATGGGATCCGGTGCATTAGTGCTGGTATGATCACACCCGTCATGTTAAGGGTAGAATTCCTTTATGTGTTAACTAATCACAGTCCCAGCCAAGTGAGATGGCCTATTCAAAAGGCCCAATGGGCTTAACGACAACCCATCTGCTTCAACAACGCAGCATCCTCGCAAGACGTGATATCGACATGTTGTAGGGCCCTCTGATGTCCCGCGAGTCAGGATGTCGTCCTTTTAACAGTTCACGACGTACGATCCGGGATGAAAAAACAGAGCAAAAGAAGAAAAGTGGCCTTAAACTGATGAAAACGTTCGATTTTGGGCTCCAAAAAGGGGCACAGCGAGCAAGCTTGCTTCCCCCGTCGTAGAACTCTCAACGAGCTTTGCAACGGTATGCTGTGTGCCGCGTAACTTTTTACGGATCAAAAGTTATAGGCACCGGAGTGACGGAGACCTGGTCCCAAACCCTACGCCCTCGGTTTGCCGGCCCAGCCTCTACATGAAGTGAAGTTGTCTTGCCCAATGTTCTGTGGGATTCAGTAATAGAGATTTGGTGGTTAAAGTATCTTGGCAACCCTAAACAGGGCAAAAAAAATTGAAAAGGGGATACAACACGAGGACTTCCCAAGGGGTCACCCATCCTAGTACTACTCTTGCCCAAGCACGCTTAACTTCGGAGTTCTGATGGGATCCGGTGCATTAGTGCTTGTATAATCACACCCGTCATGTTGAGGGCACAATTCCTTTATGTGTTAACTAATCACAGTCCCAGCCTAGAGAGATGGCCCAATCAAAAGGCCCAATGGGCTTAACGACAACCCATCTGCTTCAACAACGCAGCATCCTCGCAAGACGTGATGTCAAAATGTTGTAGGGCCTCTAATGTCTAGCGAGTCAGGTTGTCGTCCTTTTAACAGTTCACGAAGTACGATCCGGGATGGAAAAACAGAGCAAAAGAATCAAAGTGGCTTGAAACTGATGAAAACGTTCGATTTTAGGCTTCAAAAACGGGCACAGCGAGCAAGCTGGCTGCCCTCGTCGTAGAGCTCTCAGAGAGCTTTGCAACGGTATGCTGTGCGCCGCGTAACTCCCTACGGATCAAAAGTTATGTGCACTGGAACGACGGAGACCTGGTCACAAACCCTACGCCCTCGGTTTGCGGGCCCAACCTCTACATGAAGCGAAGTTGTCTTGACCAATGTTCCGTGGGATTCAGTAATAGAGATTTGGTGGATAAAGTATCTTGGCAACCCTAACCAGGGCAAAAAAAAATTGAAAAGGGGGTGTAACAAGAGGACTTCCCAAGGGGTCACCCATCCTAGTACTACTCTCGCCCAAGCACGCTTAACTTCGGAGTTTTGATGGGTTCCGGTGCATTAGTGCTGGTATGATCGCACCCGTCATGTTGAGGGCACAATTCCTTTATGTGTTAACTAATCACATTCCCAGCCGAGAGAGATGGCCCATTCAAAAGGCCCAATGGGCTTAACCACAACCCATCTGCTTCAACAATGCAGCATCCTCGCAAGACGTGATATCGACACATTGTAGGGCCCTCTGATGTCCCGCGAGTCAAGTTGTCGTCCTTTTAACAATTCACGACGTACGATTCGGGACGGAAAAATAGAGCAAAAGAAGAAAAGTGGCCTGAAACTAATGAAAACGTTCGATTTTGGGCTCCAGAAATGGACACAGCGAGCAAGCAGGCTACCCTCATCCTAGAGCTCTCTGAGAGCTTTGCAACGGTATGCTGTGCGCCACGTCACTCCTTACGGATCAAAAGTTATGGGCACCGGAGTAACGGAGACCTGGTCACATACCCTACGCCCTCGGTTTACGGGCCCAGCCTCTACATGAAGCGAAGTTGTCTTGCCAAATGTTCCGTGGGATTCAATAATAGAGATTTGGAGGATAAAGTATCTTGGCAACCCTAACCAGGGCAAAAAATATTTAAAAGGGCGAGCAACACGAGGACTTCCCAAGGGGTCACCCATTCTAGTACTACTCTCGCCCAAGCACTCTTAACTTCGGAGTTCTGATGGGGTCCGGTGCATTAGTGCTTGTATGATCGCACCCGTCATGTTGAGGGCACAATTCCTTTATATGTTAACTAATCACAGTCCCAGCCAAGAGAGATGGCCCATTCAAAAGGCCCAATGGGCTTAACGACAACCCATCCGCTTCAACAACATAGCATCCTCGCAAGACGTGATACTGACATGTTGTAGGGCCCTCTGATGTCCCGCGAGTCAGGTTGTCGTCCTTTTAACAGTGTACGACGTACGATCCGGGATGAAAAAACAGAGCAAAAAAAGAAAATTGGCCTAAAACTGATGAAAACGTTCGATTTTGGACTCCAAAATGGGGCACAGCGAGCAAGCAAGCTGCCCCCGTCGTAGAGCTCTCAGAGAGCTTTGCAACGGAATGCTGTGCACGCCGCGTAACTCCTTACGAATCAAAAGTTATAGGTACCGGAGCGACGGAGACCTGGTCACAAACCTTACACCCTCGGTTTGTGGGCCCAACCTCTACGTGAAGCAAAGTTTTCTTGCCCAAAGTTCTGTGGGATTCAGTAATAGAGATTTGGTGGATAACTTATCTTGGCAACCCTAACCAGGGCAAAAAAAATTGAAAAGGGGGTCCAACACGACGACTTCCCAAGGGGTCACCCATCCTAGTACTACTCTCGCCCAAGCATGCTTAACTTCGGAGTTCTGATGGGATCCGGTGCATTAGTGCTGGTATGATCGCACTCGTCATGTTGAGGGCACAATTCCTTTATGGGTTAACGGTTCACCGTCCCAGCCTAGAGAGATGGCCCATTCAAAAGGCCCAATGGGCTTAACGACAACCCATCCGCTTCAACAATGCAGCATCCTCGCAAGACGTGATATCGACATGTTGTAGGGCCCTCTGATATCCCGTGAGTCAGGTTGTCATCCTTTTAACAGTTCACGACGTACAATCCGGGATGGAAAAACAGAGCAAAAGAAGAAAAGTGGCTTGAAACTGATAAAAACGTTTGATTTTGGGCTCCAAAAATGGGCAAAGTAATCAAGCTGGCTGCTCCCGTCGTAGAGCTCTAAGAGAGCTTTGCAACGGTATGTTGTGCGCCGCGTAACTCCTTACGTATCAAAAGTTATGGGCACCAGAGCGACGGAGACCTGGTCACAAACCCTACGCCCTGGGTTTGCGGGCCCAGCCTCTACGTGAAGCGAAGTTGTCTTGCCCAATGTTCCGTGGCATTCAATAATAGAGATTTGGTGGATAAAGTATCTTGGCAACCCTAACCATGGCAAAAAAAATTGAAAAGGGGGTCCAACACGAGGACTTCGCAAGTGGTCACCCATCCTAGTACTACTCTCGCCCAAGCACGCTTAACTTCGGAGTTTTGATGGGATTCGGTGCATTAGTGCTGGTATGATTGCACCCGTCATGTTGATGGCACAATTCCTTTATGTGTTAACGGTTCACAGTCCCAGCCTAGAGAGATGGCCCATTCAAAAGGCCCAATGGGCTTAACGACAACCCATCCGCTTCAAAAACGCAGCATCCTCGCAAGATGTGATATCGACATGTTGTATGGCCCTCTGATGTCCCGCAAGTAAGGTTGTCGTCCTTCTAACAGTTCACGACGTACGATCCGGGACGAAAAAACAGAGCAAAAGAAGAAAAGTGGCCTGAAACTGATGAAAACTTTCGATTTTGGGATCCAAAAATGGGCAAAGCGAGCAAGTTAGCAGCCCCCGTCGTAGAGCTCTGAGAGAGCTTTAGAACAGTACGCTGTGTGCCGCATAACTCCTTACGGATCAAAAGTTATGGGCACCAGAGCGACGGAGACCTGGTCACAAACCCTACGCCCTCGGTTTGCTGGCCTAGCCTCTACGTGAAGCGAAGTTGTCTTGCCCAATATTCCATGGGATTTAGTAATAAAGATTTGGTGGATAAAGTATCTTGGCAACCCTAACCAGTGCAAAAAAAATTGAAAAGGGGGTGCAACACGAGGACTTCCCAAGGGGTCACCTATCCTAGTACTACTCTCGCCCAAGCACGCTTAACTTCAGAGTTCTAATGGGATCCGGAGCATTAGTGCTGGTATGATCGCACTCGTCATGTTGAGGGTACAATTCCTTTATGTGTTAACTAATCACAGTGCCAGCCTAGAGAGATGGCCCATTCAAAAGGTCCAATGGGCATAACGACAACCCATCCGCTTCAACAACGCAGCATCCTCGCAAGACGTGATATCGACATGTTGTAGGGCCCTCTGATGTACCGTGAGTAAGGTTGTCGTCCTTTTAACAGTTCACGACGTACGATCCGGGATGAAAAAGCAGAGCAAAAGAAGAAAAGTGGCCTGAAACTGATGAAAACGTTCGATTTTGGGATCCAAAAATGGGCAAAGGGAGCAAGCTAGCAGCGCCCATCGTAGAGCTCTCAGAGAGCTTTCCAATGGTATGTTGTGCGCCGCGTAACTCCTTACGGATCAAAAGTTATGGGCACCGGAGCGACGGAGACCTGGTTACAAACCCTACGCCCTCGGTTTGCGGGCCCAGCCTCTTCGTGAAGTGAAGTTGTCTTGCCCAATGTTTTGTGGGATTCACTAATAGAGATTTGGTGGATAAAGTATCTTGGCAACCCTAACCAGGGCAAAAAAAATTGAAAAGGGGTGAAACACGAGGACTTCCCAAGTGGTCACCCATCCTAGTACTACTCTCGCCCAAGCACCCTTAACTTCGGAGTTCTGATGGGATCCGTTACATTAGTGCTGGTATGATCGCACTCGTCATGTTGAGGGCACAATTCCTTTATGCGTTAACGGTTCACAGTCCAAGCCTATAGAGATGGCCCATTCAAAAGGCCCAATGGGATTAACGACAACCTATCAGCTTCAACAATGCAGCATGCTTGCAAGACGTGATATCGACACGTTGTAGGGCCCTCTGATGTCCAGCGACTCAGGTTGTCGTCCTTTTAACAGTTCACGATGTACGATTCGGGATGAAAAAATAGAGCAAAAGAAGAAAAGTGGCCTGAAACTGATGAAAACGTTTGATTTTGGGCTCCAAAAATGGGAACATCGAGCAAGCTGGTTGTCCCCGTCGTATAGCTCTCAGAGAGCTTTACAACGGTATGCTGTGCGCCGCGTAACTCCTTACGGATCAAAAGTTATGGGCACCGGAGTGACAGAGACCTGGTCACAAACCCTACGCCCTCGGTTTGTGGGCCCAGCCTCTACGTGAAGCGAAGTTGTCTTGACCAATGTTCCGTGGGATTCAGTAATAGAGATTTGGTGGATAAAGTATCTTGGCAACCCTAACCAGGGCAAAAAAAATTGAAAAGGGGGTGCAACACGAGGACTTCCCAAGGGGTCACCCATCCTAGTACTACTCTCGCCCAAGCACACTTAACTTCGGAGTTCTGATGGGATCTGGTGCATTAGTGCTTTTATGATCCCACCCATCATTTTGAGGGCACAATTCCTTTATGTGTTAACGGTTCACAGTCCCAGCCTAGAGAGATGGCCCATTCAAAAGGCCCAATGAGCTTAACGACAACCCATCTGCTTCAACAACGCAGCATCCTCGCAAGACGTGATATCGACAAGTTGTAGGGCCCTCTGATGTCCCGCGAGTCAGGTTGTCGTCCTTTTAACTGTTCACGACTTACGACCCGGGACGGAAAAACAGAGCGAAAGAAGAAAAGTGGCCTAAAATTGATGAAAACGTTCGATTTTGGGCTCCAAAAATGGGCAAAGCAAGCAAACTAGCTACCCCTGTCGTAGAGCTCTCAGAGAGCTTTGCAACGGTATGTTGTGCTCCGCGTAACTCCTTACGGATCAAAAGTTATAAGCACCGGAGCGACGGAGACCTGGTCACAAACCCTACGCCCTCGGTTTGCGGGCCTAGCCTCTACGTGAAGTGAAGTTGTCTTGCCCAATGTTCCATGGGATTCAATAATAGAGATTTGGTGGATAAAGTATCTTGGCAACCCTAACCTGGGCAAAAAAAGTGGAAAAATGAGGTGCAACACGAGGACTTCCCAAGGGGTCACCCATCCTAGTACTACTATCGCCCAAGCACGCTTAACTTCGGAGATCTGATGGGATCCAGTGCATTAGTGCTGGTATGTTCGCACCCGTCATGTTGAGGGCAAAATTCCTTTATGTGTTAACGGTTCACAGTCCCAGCCTAGAGAGATGGCCCATTCAAAAGGCCCAATGGGCTTAACGACAACCCATCCGCTTCAACAACGCAGCATCCTCACAAGACGTGATATCGACATGTTGTAGGGCCCTCTGATGTCCTGCGAGTCAGGTTGTCGTCTTTTAACAGTTCACGACGTACGATCTGAGACAGAAAAACAGAGCAAAAGAAGAAAAGTGGTCTGAAACAGATGAAAACGTTCGATTTTGGGCTCCAAAAAGGGGCACAGCGAGCAAGCTGGCTGCCCCCATCGTAGAGCTCTCAGAGAGCTTTGCAACGGTATGTTGTGCGCTGCGTAACTCCTTACGGATCAAAAGTTATGGGCACCGGAGCGACGGAGACCTGGTCACAAACCCTACGCCCTCGGTTTGCGGGCCCAGCCTCTACGTGATGCGAAGTTGTCTTGCCCAATGTTCCATGGGATTCAGTAATAGAGATTTGGTGGATAAAGTATCTTGGCAATCCTAACCAGGGCAAAAAAAATTGAAAAGGGAGTGCAACACGAGGACTTCCCAAGGGGTCACCTATCCTAATTCTACTCTCGCCCAAGCACGCTTAACTTCGGAGTTCTGATGGGATTCGGTGCATTTGTGCTTGTATGATCACACCCGTCATGTTGAGGGCACAATTCCTTTATGTGTTAACGGTTCACAGTCCCAGCCTAGAGAGATGGCCCATTCATAAGGCCCAATGGGCTTAACGACAACCCATCCGCTTCAACAACGCAGCATCCTCGCAAGACGTGATATCGACATTTTGTAGGGCCCTCTGATGTCCTGCGAGTCAGGTTGTCGTCTTTTAACAGTTCACGACGTACGATCCGAGACAGAAAAACAGAGCAAAAGAAGAAAAGTGGTCTGAAACAGATGAAAACGTTCGATTTTGGGCTCCAAAAAGGGGCACAGCGAGCAAGCTGGCTGCCCCCATCGTAGAGCTCTCAGAGAGCTTTGCAACGGTATGTTGTGCGCTACGTAACTCCTTATGGATCAAAAGTTATGGGCACCGGAGCGACGGAGACCTGGTCACAAACCCTACGCCCTCGGTTTGCGGGCCCAGCCTCTACGTGAAGCGAAGTTGTCTTGCCCAATGTTCCATGGGATTCAGTAATAGAGATTTGGTGGATAAAGTATCTTGGCAATCCTAACCAGGGCAAAAAAAATTGAAAAGGGAGTGCAACACGAGGACTTCCCAAGGGGTCACCCATCCTAGTTCTACTCTCGCCCAAGCACGCTTAACTTCGGAGTTCTGATGGGATTCGGTGCATTTGTGCTTGTATGATCACACCCGTCATGTTGAGGGCACAATTCCTTTATGTGTTAACGGTTCACAGTCCCAGCCTAGAGAGATGGCCCATTCATAAGGCACAATGGGCTTAACGACAACCCATCCGCTTCAACAACGCAGCATCCTCGCAAGATGTGATATCGACATGTTGTAGGGCCCTCTGATGTCCCGCTAGTCAAGTTGTCGTCCTTTTAACAGTTCACGACGTACGATCCGGGATGAAAAAACAGAGCTAAAGAAGAAAAATGGCCTTAAACTGATGAAAACGTTCGATTTTGGGCTCCAAAAACGGGCACAGCGAGCAAGCTGCCTGCCCCCTTCGTAGAGCTCTCAGAGAGCATTAAAACGGTATGCTGTGCGCCGCGTAACTACTTACGGATCACAAGTTATGGGCACCGAAGCGACGGAGACCTGTTCACAAACCCTTCGCCCTCGGTTTGCGGGCCTAGCCTCTACGTGAAGCGAAGTTGTCTTGCCCAATGTTCCGTGGGATTCAGTAATAGAGATTTGGTGGATAAAGTATCTTGTCAACCCTAACCAGGGCAAAAAAAAATTGAAAAGGGGGTGCAACATGAGGACTTCCCTAGGGGTCACAATCCTAGTACTACTCTCGCCCAAGCACGCTTAACTTCGGAGATTTGATGGGATCCGGTGCATTAGTGCTGGTATGATCGTACCCGTCATGTTGAGGGCACAATTCCTTTATGTGTTAACGGTTCACAGTCCCAGCCAAGAGAGATGGCCCTTTCAAAAGGCCCAATGCGCTTAACGACAACCCATCCGCTTCAACAACGCAGCATCCTCGCAAGTCGTGATATCGACATGTTGTAGGGCCCTCTGATGTCCCGCAAGTCAGGTTGTCGTCCTTTTATCAGTTCACGACGTACGATTCGGGACGAAAAAACAGAGCAAAAGAAGAAAAGTGACCTGAAACTGATGAAAACGTTCTATTTTGGGCTCCAAAAATGGGCACAACGAGCAAGCCGGCTGCCCCCGTCGTAGAGCTCTCAGAGAGCTTTGCAATGGTATGTTGTGCACCGCGTAACTCCTTACGGATCAAAAGTTATAGGCACCGGAGCGACGGAGACCTGGTCACAAACCCTACACCCTCGGTTTGCGGGCCCAGCCTCTACGTGAAGCGAAGTTGTCTTGCCCAATGTTCCGTAGGATTCAGTAATAGAGATTTGGTGGATAAAGTATCTTGGCAACTGTCACGCCCCAACTCGACCCCTCCTACAATCAGTCTGGACGCAACGGAATTTCAGCAGTATAACGACGGTAAGTAGGACACCGAGGCTCTAAACCAACCTCAATAGAACATCATACATCAACTTCACAAACCATACAACAAACAACTCCTCAATAAAATAACAACATACATCATAACCATATTATACAATAAACAGTCCTCGTTATATGCCTCCGTTCCAACATAATACATTAACCCTTAATATACAATACTAAAACACATTGAGCCAATCTAGCAACTTAATCATAAACAAAAGTAAAGCTACTAAGACAACATCAACTAATTCATTAACTTATCAACATCTTATACATTATAAACTACAAAGTAGATAAAAGTCTACTAAGTTAATTTACAAGATAATAAAACATGTACGACATCATGGATAAGACTCTGGAACATAGGACTCATCCACGTAAGGCACGTTTTCCACATTCTCCTCTTCAGGAGGCACGTACCCGTAATCCTGCAAAAGTATACCTGTATGCATGCAATAATAGAGAGTGAGCTTATATAAAATAAGCCCAGCGAGGATCCGATAGATCTCGAGCAAGGTCTACTAAACTCCTTGGAATAATCCTTTGTGTCAGTAAACACACAATAACAATAATATTATCATCACTTAACTATATAACCATTCAATAAAGGATACTCTAGTTGGTATAGCTCCAAACGCCATCACGATCTCAACCATTCTTCTTGTAACTCCCCATTACTCACACACCCGAGGTACCTCACTAGCCCCTCCCTCCATGACACCTCCGTCATGCAAGCTGGGGGTAGTCTCTGGCAGTCATGCCATTTTCAACCCGACAGCCCAACGCTGCCCGAGAGGTGGCACACACATACCAAGACTCCATAACAATCATCAATAATCAATCAATCATCAATCAATAATCATCTACTCATCAATACTAGCATCAATAATCAATTAGACAACAAATAACTAAGTTAGATGACAAAGTAGGCCATCTAACCGAACATGCATTAAACACACAATCAAACTCTAATTTACCCATCAACAACTCACAATTCAATCGCTCAACCCACACCCAATCAACTAAGGCTCAATCTAACATTTTAAAGAAAGATAACCTAAACTTCAATTAATCATATCCTACATTCTACTAATCCAAACAACTCCAAATCAGTTTCAAACACCCACCCATTCAACCAACTACATTAGCCCCCTCGGAAAACCACCATAACACCTCCAAATCATGCCCGATAACCCTAAAACCCTAAGGTGTCAAGGCTGAATTTTCCGGATTTTCACCCAAACATCATAATCGAAAATTCGGCATTACAACGGCGCTACCACGTAATTATCAAACATTTAGAAATCGACGGCAATCGATTCTGATCAACACAACTCAATTTAATCAACATTGAACAATTTAATCAAATTTAAATACCCAGAAAATAAAAATTATGCTACAACCGATAAAAACTCGTAGTATTACAGCTAAATGATCCCTAGCATGCAAGGAGCAATAATCTAACATCATATTAGAATTCTAACGGTTCAATTTTCATTTATACGCAAAAATGGAAAAGACAACTTTTGAGATCTAGAATTTTTCTCTCACCTTTGATGCAAACGAAGGCTAGAAATAGGTAGAATGGATGCCCAACAATCAATTTCAAGCTTTGAATCACTCAATTCGGCTTTGAAATGCAAAATCTATGAGAAAAATGCTTTGAAAATGCCTTCATCTTTCTCCTCCAAGGAGCCATGATTTTGTGTGTGTTTTGGGGGTGTTTTTGTGCTTTGTGAGTGTTTGTTGGTGATATAAACTTGTTGGTCAACCATTTAAATGAAAGTCAAAGTTGAAACTTAGCATTTTTTTGTATTTTCTTGACTTTAAATGCATTTTCTTGATCACCAAAGTTCAAAACAATTATTCAACACCCAAGCTAGCTCAAGTAGGTTATTTTTAGGTCACAAGAAGTTTTACAATCAAACAATTTCACCCGAGTCGGCTTAAAACTCGATTTTCGCAAATGTCGGTATAAAAACTCTAAAAAATTCTTAAGCCGATTTTAAAACCGTTTTAATCAAACACAACTCTATTAAAGTCCGTGGTCTAGGTCTAGAATGGTTAAAAAGACCAGTTTCAAAATTTTAGCGGACGTGTTTCGAAAATACTATTCACTGAAAATCGACGATAAAATTTATGATCCCGTTTTTGATGAAAATTTCATGAATGCACATTTGGAATGTATTATGAGTATTGACATCAAAATTATAACATTCTAGGTCATATAACACATAAACAGGTCAAATGCACACAAAACGAGATAAAACACGTAAATCGAGTTAAAGCAGAAAAGTGGGGTTTCACATTCTCCCCTCCTTAAAACAATTGCGTCCACGCAATTCTCGAACTGACAGACAATTAAATCCTCAATCGTTACACTTAATAATACTTCTCTTAGTTCTCATTTATCTCTTAGGATGACAACTAACCAAAGACCTCAAAAGAACAACCTCTGTTGACTGCAAGTTGATGATCATAGTTCCAAGACAATCTTCAATTCATAATTCTCTCCTACCTAATATCATATTGCATATGAAAGAAATTGCAACTCCAAAGTCCTAGCATGACACCACTAATTATCAATCATCCCCTACTACACAAAAGAGCTCTATGAACACCCCGAGGGTTTAAAAACTCATTCACGATAACATGAATGATTATTGATCAAGGAAATATCTCAAAAGTGACATTTGTCAGAATATGGCTCTTATGAAATTTACAAGGAAATACGAATATGGAAAGTCATATTCGAGCCAACAATCAAGTGAACAAGAGCTCAAACAGGTTAGAGAATCAAGAGCCTAATAGTTTAATAAGGAAGCATGATAACTAAGATAAGAAATGTCTCAGCACCTATCAGTTAAATAAGTACGAACAAAGGATGATGACAAGTCAAAACAGTGCTGAGTATGTTGAACAAAAATTCCTAAACAAGTAGATATTTCAATTCTCGATGATTGTTCAAGGAACCAACAAGTAAGTTGTACTTGAGGCGAAATGAAATTAAGAAATAAGAGATGATTAATTCAATAGAAAACATGAGTGGCAAGAGTATCTCAGCACGCAATACCAAAGAAGTACGAATAAGAAATGATAACAATAGGACAGTGCCGAGTACTTTGAGTGAACAATTACAAGCAAAGTAATAGCTCAGAATTTAATAATAAAATAATAGGATTGACAAAGATCAACAAGAATGACAATGATGTACTTAGGTAAGGAGTACATCAAACAAGTTAAATCGAATAAGTAAAATGGTATACCAAAGGTGAAATTACTTCCAAATAAATAGTAATAGAATGAAATGAAATATTGAAACCAATGGCTGGAGATATAAAATGAAATATAGAAGTCTCAAACCTTAACTCCAATAAGCGACATTGCTATAAGAAGCAAATATGAATGTTAAGAATAGAAGCAATGTCAAATGAGTATAGGATCCATTAATCCAATAAGCAAAACTTTAAAGAAACAATTGATATGCTAGAAAAGTGTAACTCTCTCTCAAATAAGTGAGAATAGAGTAAAAGATAATAATAAGACCGATAGAATTATGGAGTACAAGAAGGGTGTCCCACTTACACACTTAAACACCAACAAGTCAAATCCTACAATTTATCTCCTACCAAGACAAGACACTAAGGAGATTTAGAGAACCTAAGGAGTCATAACAATCACCAAACAAGATAAATCACTCCAAAATTTTACATTCCGTACCAGACCAATCACTAAACAAGATAAATCACTGATTACCCAACAAGATTAACTAATGAAGACTCCAAAATCTAATAACACAATACAAATTCATACTAACCCATAATAACACAAGAGAATCCCCAATCAACAATTTAGAAAGTCACACCACCTAGAACTCAAAAGCTTGATATAGGCAAGTAAATGTTCAGCCATCGACATGCATTCTTATTTCCTCAAATAATTATATCTCCCAACAATTACATCTTTGAATAAAGTAACTTTAGTCAGGAATCACTCCAATTGTCTCCAAGGTTTAAAGATCAAAACTCCAAAATATCCATGAATAATATAGCAATCCCAAATAGTAGAAATACTCACATGTTATACTACACTTCATTCCATTCACAAATATACATCACTAATTCCTCAAATAAATTCATTCTAAAATAACCTCAAGGAAATATAGTCTAAGTTGAGACTCCAAAAGTGTCTAATCACAACCTCACAGAAACCTCAACTTATGATTCATCTCCAAGTAATAATAAGTTAAACATGGCAACAAAAGTAATTATAATCATCAAGATACGTTGCTATTTCCTCGAACAACTTCATTCTCGCTAAAGGAATATCAAGATCAATCCACTAAGCCGAAACTAAAATCCATAAACATAACAATTAAAATCTAACTGATAAACTTCTAGAATAATAATAATTCAAAACCATGGCCTACCACTATTTCCGAAAAATCTTGCAGTCATCCTTACTTCACTTAAAAGAATCACCCACAGTTATAGAATATATACAATTACATCACATGAAAACAGGTACAACGTAATGCATGATTATCATATAATTTAACATTATCACATAACACACAATTCAGCATATAAGAAGCCAACATCACAAAAACATGTTATATCACAGAAGTAAGTTATAAACAATTAAAGTCACATAAGCAACAAACTTCACATAAAGCACTTTGATCACATAAAACACAATTGTCACATAATACACATAAATCACATAATGCACATTAATCACAACACATTGAGTACGTATAGCACGTTATCACATAAAACATATTGATCACATTAGTTCACTTACCACACAAGGCATACTGGTCACATAGAAAGTTAGACACATAAGTAAATTAATCACATAAACATATTAACATATGTTTCACTTTTCTTTCACTTAATACATATTTGCATGCTTAGAAAACTACCCACATTCCGAGGATACCCCGGCTGACAGCTAAACATGCGCTCGGATACCACTTAAATGTCACGCCCCAACTCTACCCCTCCTACAATCAGTCAGGACGCAACGAAATTTCGGCAGTATAACGACGGTAAATAGGACACCGAGGCTCTAAACCAACCTCAATAGAACATCATACATCAACTTCACAAACCATACAACAAAACACTCCTCAATAAAATAACAACATACATCATAACCATATTATACAATAAACAGTCCTCGTTATATGCCTCCGTTCCAACATAATACATTAACCCTTAATATACAATACAAAAACACATTGAGCCAATCTTGCAACCTAATCATAAACAAAAGTAAAAATACTAAGATAACAACAACTAATTCATTAACTTATCAACATCTTATACATTATAAACTACAAAGTAGATAAAAGTCTACTAAGTTAATTTACAAGATAATAAAACATGTACGACATCATGGATAAGACTCTGGAACATAGGACTCATCCACGTAAGGCATGTTTTCCACATTCTCCTCTTCAGGAGGCACGTACCCGTAATACTGCAAAAGTACACCTGTATGCATGCAATAATAGAGAGTGAGCTTATATAAAATAAGCCCAGCGAGGATCCGATAGATCTTGAGCAAGGTCTACTAAACTCCTTGGAATAATCCTTTGAGTCAGTAAACACACAATAACAATAATATTATCATCACTTAACTATATAACCATTCAATAAAGGATACTCTAGTTGGTGTAGCTCCAAATGCCATCACGATCTCAACCATTCTTCTTGTAACTCCCCATTACTCACACACCCGAGGTACCTCACTAGCCCCTCCATCCATGACACCTCCGTCATGCGAGCTGGGGGTAGTCTCTGGCAGTCATGCCGTTTTTAACCCGACAGTCCAACGCTGCCCGAGAGGTGGCACACACATACCAAGACTCCATAACACTCATCAATAATCAATCAATCATCAATCAATAATCATCTACTCATCAATACTAGCATCAATAATCAATTAGACAACAAATAACTAAGTTAGATGACAAAGTAGGCCATCTAACCGAACATGCATTAAACACACAATCAAACTCTAATTTACCCATCAACAACTCACAATTAAATCGCTCAACCCACACCCAATCAACTAAGGCTCAATCTAACATTTTAAAGAAAGACAACCTAAACTTCAATTAATCATATCCTACATTCTACTAATCCATACAACTCCAAATCAGTTTCAAACACCCACCCATTCAACCAACTACATTAGCCCCCTCGGAAAACCACCATAACACCTCCAAATCATGCCCGATAACCCTAAAACCCTAAGGTGTCAAGGCTGAATTTTCCGGATTTTCACCCAAACATCATAATCGAAAATTCGGCATTACAACGGCGCTACCATGTAATTATCAAACATTTAGAAATCGACGGCAATCGATTCCGATCAACACAACTCAATTTAATCAACATTGACCAATTTAATCAAATTTAAATACCCGAAAAATAAAAATTATGCTACAACCGATAAAAAATCGTAGTATTACAGCTAAATGATCCCTAGCATGCAAGGAGCAATAATCTAACATCATATTAGAATTCTAACGGTTCAATTTTCATTTATACGCAAAAATGCAAAAGACAACTTTTGAGATATAGAATTTTTCTCTCACCTTTGATGCAAACGAAGGCTAGAAATAGGTAGAATGGACGCCTAACAATCAATTTCAAGCTTTGAATCACTCAATTCGGCTTTGAAATGCAAAATCTATTAGAAAAAATACTTTGAAAATGTCTTCATCTTTCTCCTCCAAGGAGCCACGGTTTTGTGTGTGTTTTGGGGGTGTTTTTGTGCTTTGTGAGTGTGTGTTGGTGATATAAGCTTGTTGGTGAACCATTTAAATGAAAGTCAAAGTTGAAACTTAGTATTTTTTTGTATTTTCTTGACTCTAAATGCATTTTCTTGATCACCAAAGTTTAAAACAATTATTCAACACCCAAGCTAGCTCAAGTAGGTTATTTTTAGGTGACAAGAAGTTTTACAATCAAACAATTTCACCCGAGTCGGCTTAAAACTCAATTTTCGCAAAAGTCGGTATAAAAACCCTAAAAAATTCTTAAGCCGATTTTAAAATCATTTTAATCAAACACAGGTCTATTAAAGTCCGTGGTCTAGGTCCAGAAGGGTTAAAAAGACCAGTTTCAAAATTTTAGCGGACGTGTTTCGAAAATACTATTTATTGAAAATCGACGATAAAATTTATGATCCCTTTTTTTATGAAAATTTCATGAATGCACATTTAGCACGTATTAGGAGTATTGACATCAAAATTATAACATTCTAGGTCATATAGCACATAAACAGGTCAAATGCACGCAAAACGAGATAAAACACGTAAATCGAGTTAAAGCAGAAAAGTGGGGTTTCACAGCAACCCTAACCAGGGCAAAAAAAATTGAAAAGGGGGTGCAACACGAGGACTTCCCAAGTGGTCACCCATCCTAGTACTACTCTCGCCCAAGCACGCTTAACTTCGGAGTTCTGATGGGATCCGGTGCATTAGTGCTGGTATGATCGCACCCATCATGTTTAGGGCACAATTCCTTTATGTGTTAACGGTTCACAGTCCCAGCCTATAGAGATGGCCCATTCAAAAGGCCCAATGGGTTTAACGACAACCCATCCGCTTCAACAACGCAGCATGGTTGCAAGACATGATATCGACACATTGTAGGGCCCTCTGGTGTCCCGCGAGTCAGGTTGTCATCCTTTTAACTGTACACGACGTACAATTCGGGACGGAAAAACAGAGCAAAAGAAGAAAAGTTGCCTGAAACTAATGAAAACGTTCGATTTTGGGCTCCAAAAATTGGCACAGAGCAAGCTAGCTGCCCCCGTTGTAGAGCTCTCATGGAGCTTTGCAACAGTTTGTTGTGCGCCGTGTAACTCCTTATGGATCAAAAGTTATGGGCACCGGATCGACGGAGACCTGGTCACAAACCCTACACCCTCGGTTTGCGGGCCCAGCCTCTACGTGAAGCGAAGTTGTCTTGCCCAAT